>OY728147.1:1219424423-1220141923 GCA_963277665.1 Viscum album | reverse complement strand
AACATGGTTTCTCTATCAAATAGGATTATAGATAAAATTATTAATATAAATAAACACAAAAAAACATGGATTTAAATGACTATAAATAAAGGGTTCTAAAAACTAAAGCTTTAAACATGGGGAAACCAACCTGAAACCCATTTTCTTTGACAAATGAGGTCTAAAACCTTTTTAGAATGACAAGATAAATCCCTAAAATGAAGATAGCATGGACTGAGAAACAAGAACAAAACAAATTATAATAAAAAAACCTTTTAGGGTCTGTCTATAGGGTATGTATAGTGAGGGAAGAGGGACAATAAAGGAAATTAAAGAAGAAGAAAGAGAAGGGAGGAAAAAAGAATCTCTTACCTAGAGAAAACCCCATTGAAATTGCATGGAATGAAGACAAAAATGAGGAGAGGATGGTATGCATGATGAGGTATCCCATTTGGCAATACACAACAAACCGAGTGATATAGGGAATGGGGGAAGCCTAATTTATGCTTAAAAAGAGGTAGGGATAATTTTAGAAACACACTTTTTTTTATTTTTGGATGAATCACATGGTTTACACATGATTTACACAAACCATACACTAATTTTGATCCCTATATTGGGTACACAATAACAATTGCATGATTGGATTACATGGTTTGTAAAAACTTATTCCAATCATGAGAAATAGATTTGTAAAAGGACATATCCTATCTCCATGACTATCACATGGTTTGGGTAACTGTGCTTCCAAACCATGTAACCAAAAAATTATTTTCAAAATTTTAAAAATTTTCAAAAAAAATTTCAAGCCTCTAAATTAATAAATTATTAATCGATTAGTTATGATTTCAAGGGTCAGGGTGTGACAATTATCTCCAATATAACTTTTTCCCCCCCGAAAGGGACCAAAGTCTAGTGGATGATTCCTAATTCCAAAAATATATAAGACAAATAAATATCTTTATATATTAGAAGAAAAACCCAAAATAAAAAACTTATATTAGACCATAGGTCTAGTAATAAAGGAATTAGTAAGGAAACATGAAGAAAAAATTTTAAATAGAGGAATCTAAACCAAGACTCTCATAATTTATTCCCACCATATAAGTTGTTCACTTATCATGGTGGGATGAATGAAAATGTTACCATAAGAAACCATTTACCATTTACAATTTAGGAAACCCAACATTGAAAATTAAACCCAACACCTTATCTATAATTCCATTAAAGTAACATAACACTGTCCAAAATAGAACAAGGGATATATAAACCCAGGGAAAAATTTGAATCATAACCTGAAAGAGAAAAAGGGAAAATAAAGGAGTTAGATGACTAGGGGATGCTAATATAATCCTTCAACATCCAATAAAACATGTAAATAAATACCAAATATTCAATACATCTCAAAAAAGTCACCCCCAAACAACCTTAACCACTTTCTATAACAAAGAAATCAGATACATTTTTCTCTTGAATGAGAAAAATTAGGAAAAACATGATTAGTAAGGAGGGGTGAGTTACAATTGAGAATTACTCATGAAAAAATGCCTCACCAAGATCAGTATGGTCCCTAGTCTTGGGTCAACGGAGGATAACCTAGGACCTTCTCTTAGAAAACTGACCATCGGTGAACCCAACTGATAAAAAGATAGAGCACCCATCCTAGTTACCCCAAACACTCACCCAAGAATTCCCCCAAAAAAGAAAATATATAAACTCAAGTCATGTATATCATGAAAATAGATGATCACTAAATCAATCAACATTCTATATGGAATAATCTAATTTATACCCTGGGAAAAAATAATTCCGAATTTCTTCAAATAACGCAACAATATTAGACTCAACAAGACCACACTTAAATAAAGACAACTATAACTGATTACCATAACTAAATCAATCCTGATCAACTAAAGAATAAATATTAATGAACAACCATACACTTATTACCCACAATATTCTATAGCACGCCCATTTAACTTGAAACATGAATCTATCCCCTCATGTTTCCCTGATTTGAATAAAATGATCCCAACAAAAAGCATACAATTAATCTAAATACACAACTCAACAAAAAAAAATACCCTTTACTAAAGCACCTACTTCCCTTTTAAAATTTCCCAACTTTTAATTTTAAAGATCAAACTCACATTATAAGGCACACCTTGAAAATGTTTCACCCCCTTTGAAAACCCAACTAACTTCATTTCAAATAATTTTTTAATGTTTATTTTAAAATAACTTAAACAATTTAAATTAACATCCCCACTTGGAAAACACAAATATATTTAATTTTTTTTAAATTCAACATTAATCCATATTCAAAGACAATGAATTTCATTAATGAACATATTTTAAATCATCTTTTCAGTACTAAATATATTTTACAAATTCAAAACACCATATCTCTCTATAAAATAGTTTAGAAAAATTATTTATAAATTTTAAAAATTGAGTTTTTATTACTTTTTATATACAATTTTTTGATGCAATAAGCACATAAATCCTTTTTTGAAATGTTTTACCATATGAAAACTCCCATAACTAAAATAAAACTGATTTTAATCCAGTTAAAACCATTTCAAAAAACACCCTTCCATTTTAAAATAATAAAACATTACTTGAAAAAGAATATTTAAATACAAAATTATTTTATCAAAATTTAATCAAAACAAAATTAATTAATATCACACAACATAAATATAACCTAAATGAGACTAGTGACCATGCTTAAATTTTCTACATGTCATGGTGTACCATGTATTAACCACACAACCATCATAAAGAATAATATAGACCCATGTATGCAGTCTTCACATGGGTTACCAATCTATGTGATCACACTATGTACCACTATCTCAACATTCATTTTCGAAAAAACCCACAATAAATAAAAAAACACACACGAATTGAGAAATCATTAATTCAAAAAAAAAAGAGTCAAAATTAAATGTTCAAAATAAAAATTTAAATCTCAACATCCCTTGGTAACTTGGGTTTCATCATGAGTGGTGGATATTAGGAAGCAAACCAAAACCTACTTCTTGATATCTAAAAATCATATATCTATTTACTAAGAAACCAAAATTATAAGGGATACTTCAAGAACCTAGGCCCAATTAAGAACCCATGATATGATACCCTATATCAGTAACTAGCCCAAGCTGTCCCTCCATCTAATGCCAGAGTTGGACCAGATTAAGGTCTAAAGGGTGTTCCTGATCCCCATGGACTGACACAAGTTCCTATGAATCTTGAAAACACCACTGGGTAAGGATTTCCCCTAAATAAAAAATTTTCAATCAAGAAGAAAAAAAATTAAAGAAAATCCAACAAGTCCCATCCATAAGTTAGACATCCAGGCTAGAAACAAATAAGCATAAATTTAAAAAAGAAAATAGACATAAAATAAATAAAATTAAAAGAAAATTTTTTTTCTCACCCCTAGTCTCCCTCCCTTAGTTATGAAAAGAAAAAAATTCTCTTCCAGATGACTTTTATCCAACCACTAATAGACATCACTACCCTGCATATGTAAAAAGAAGAAAATGACTACAAGGTTGATGAAGTAAAAATCTATGAATAAAATAGATAAAATAAATATACTTCTATGTGACCATAATTCACCATATAACTACAACCAGTAAAATCTTAAAGATCAGTCAAGAGTAGTACCAAAACCTCAAACATAAAAAATATTATAGACATGAAGAAGATGTTCAATTTTCCAGACAAGTTATACATAAACCCAGTATAATAATTCAATAAAGGATCAATTTAGTTCTAGCTTAAAATACATTAATTAAAAATACGGTTTTAATAATATTTATATAAAATCTAATATCATTTTATAACATTTATTTTTAATTTTTATTTATACGATAACAACGATTTTAAAAATAATTCACATGGTTAAGTCCTTCTTAATTAAAGTAGTCATTAGAAAAATAGTTTCCAAACCACTTTTATAACAGTCTTCGTAATAAAATTTTAAATACAATTTTACTAAAGGTAAATAATTTTCAAGAAATAATAATAGTCCTTGGGTCAAAGGTAGTATAAAATAATAATTAAATAATATAAATCCATGGAGTTAATAATTTAAAATAATAATCATGGAAAGAACACCATATGGGTCACTAAGGCCTGGAAGAAACCAATAACTAATGTCTCTAATTAAGTAGACCCTAAATTGGTTGAAAGATATAGTAACACTTCAGTTTCCTATATAAGGAATATAAAGACTTCATGTAATTACCTTACTATAGAATCCCAATGCCAGTGCCTTACTTTATTACATTGGTATGATTACATGAAATCTAATTCTGAAGGACTAAATAGTATAATAGATTTTGAAAACAAGATTACATATATAATACCCATTTTAAACTAGAAATAGAAAATCAAACATAATAAATAAAATAATAAAATACTCAACATCTGTGAAAACTCATTCAAAATATTCCTCTTCATACTTAGGGAAAGGAAACAAAATAAGGGTGAGATCAAATACTTAGTAAAATTTAAGTACGATGGAAGAATTATTGAATCAATGAGTATAATCAACATGGAAAGGTAAATAAATGATAAAAATTACTTTTAATTAATAACTTGATCATAACATTTAAAGAATAAAAAATTATCCAATTATTCCATATAAATAATCAAATGATCATGAAACTTTACCATAGATATTCTAACAAATCAAAAAATCACATGGAATATCAATAACTGAATTCATAATAATGTAATTAATAAATATGGATACCTAAAAATTTTCATCAAGAATTATTTACCAGAATATAATACTATCAATACTTCAAGAAAAGAATCTAATACTATTAAGGCCTCATGGTAATAATCTAATACTATCAAGGCTTCTTTTGAGGAATATAATAAATGGGTAAGGCCTCATCCAAAAACATATCTAGTTTGTTTCATAAAACTTATAGATGCATTAAGGGGCTTGAATTAAACCATCCCCAACCCATGTCATACCATTCCAAATTAGTCCTCATATATTGAATAATCAATTTAATTCATAAACAATTAATTATCCTTATTGAGTAAATGATATAGATTTATTAATATTTTCTCAGTTAATCAAATAAAATTCAAAGAAACAACCATATATAAAAATGGAATTTTTTTTGGTAAATAATCGTATCCACGATAAATAATGTGGATATTTAGGGGAAATTAATTGTTCAATGGTCACAAGAAAGTGAATAACTCCAAGGGAAATTAATGACTATGAAAATGATTCAAGGAAGTGAATTTCAATACTATCCTTGGTAAAAATAATCATAATCCATCCAGAGGAAGAATAATAATGGTATCAATAAAAAATATCCATAGAATAGGATAAGTAGAATCATGGTTTTTTGAAGTTGATGAATGGAAACACCCTTTAAATATCATTAGAAACATTATTGAGGAAAATATTTTTTAAACATTCCAAAGTGTCCCATACCACTTTGAACCATTTGAATCATAAAACAAATGAATGAATAAAGTTAAATGAAATATAGAATATAAAAATAATAATTATATTCATGATATATCATGTGAAATTATAAGTTTATACACTTCATAAAATACGATATGTGTATGACATAACAAACGTCTCAAAGAAGGAATATTGTGACAAAACTTCATTACCACTTTGGTAACTTAGAAACCATAAACCCCATGAAAGAGATATAAGAAAATGGATATATATATATCCCCATAAATTTATATATAATATTTAAAAAATACATTCATGGGTTTTATATACACCATATGAAAAAATGATTTGTGAATATGGCATAAGTCTAATAGAAATAAAATTGAGACTAAAAATATCATTACCTTACACTACATTTAAGTTAAACACCATTTAAAATAATTTATAATTGTTTTATTCATGTTAATAACTTATAATAAAATGATAATAATATTTATAATATCTTATATGATCTTTTTATAATATCTTATTACCTGTTTGTTAATAATCTTTCATTATTTTAATTGTTTTTGGTGTTAACTGCCTAATTTTTTGAGTATGTTTTGAATTTTTATTTTTTTCCTTTTTAATTATATAATGATTTCATAATATCCATAATTTAAACCATGTTTTAAATATTTTATATATTAATCATATATTTATTTATATTAATCCATAAAATTTGGAGATAGGAAATGAAATACACTGCTCATGGAGATAGTAGGCCGTATGTACACATGAACACTATTTCCATTTTATTGTCATATTAAAAGAATGATAATTAAATATTATATATATATATATATTATAGCTAGAGTATAATATTTTCATCAAATATATCACATATTTTTATTAAAACCATGCTTTATACATTCCATGTAAAGCATAAATAAATTACATCTTTTTGAGAAGGTGGTAGTCCACACTTCTACAAACGATGTTATCGTATTACCAAAACCAAGAAATCATAAAGGTATGTCTTATGTAAAACTTACAGAAGCATAATGGAATTAAAAATATCACATATATTATATATAAACGATAAATCCATCATTAATCATAACCATGAATGGTGGTTATGTAATAGAGAATGACCTTAGTTTGCAAGGCGGTAGTCCACCATACACAAGAATGATGATTGCGTATCCAATTTGATAGAAATGTGTGAAAGTGTTGTTAGAAATTTTATAATAACAACATATAAGTATATTTAAGATAATAAGGTTATTATATAAGCATTATATAAGAATTATTTAAGTATTATAGAAATAAATAAAACAAAATTGTTTATTGAAGAACACTATCTCTTTTTCGGGTAACTACATTTGGTTTTCAACAAAAAAATTCACTGGTTAGATTTAATACCAATGTGATTATTTTAGGATGAGTGAATTGATGTTTAAATATTATTTTTTCATGGTATGTATGATCCAAATGTATTTAGAGGTGTGAATAAAGGAGGGGTTTGAGTGACCTGTTTTAGTAGAGGGGGAGTGATATTCTTAAAAATATAAAAAGGTAAAAACTATTGGGAGGTATACCATACATCATGTGCCTAAAATAATGAATAATATTATATTTATTAGAGTATATGATTGAAATATGTACAAAAAATGGGTTTTTGACAAGTGTATATGTCAAAATCAGTTTTTTTCATCCATCATTATGGTTTATCTTATGGATTTGGTTTTCATCTCGAGTTCTGGGTGTTCCTAGTTTGAATTTTTGAGGTTTTATTTTTATTTTTATTGTTTCCCATGTTTACTACTTAGTTTCCTTAGGAGATCTTGGTAAAAATTTGTTATTTTTATATTGATAAAAAGTGGTGCATGGTTGGCGCACAGTTAGAGGAAACTATGGACACACTCCAAGAAATTGTGTGAGCCTTGGGATGACTTTGGATAGGGGGCACAACCCACGTATGGTTAGGAAAACCATACAGAAGTCATGTTGTTGGTTCTTCCATTTTTTATAGAACCATGTTGCAAGGTTGGAATATGGTTTACCAAACCTTGTGAAAAAATCACGCGAGTACCCAATGTGCCGAGTAAGGGGCACACAGTTGGTGCATGGTTTGGTAAATCATGTGGCCTAACTGTATAGAGAGATTAGTCCATTAAAAATGTGAAATTAACCTTCTAACCTCTTATTATTTTATCCCAAAAATTATTATTCATCCCCTTACCTGGTTCGTTCGACCTAAAGGGATCCTATCCCTTTCTCTCCAATCCTCTTCTCCTCTCCCATGGTGTTGATCTAGTGATTTATTCAAGTTTTGGGCCAGATTTATCAAGGTATTCTCCCCTTATCTCCTCCATATTCATGTTTATTCCATTTTCTCTTGAGTTACTCTTCTCCTTTGGTCATTTGGATCTAGAGTTCATGTTTACCTTGGTTTATGTTGGGGGATTTGTCTTATTAGGGTTTCTATTGGTTGTTCTTGGATCTTGGAACCTTGTCAACGTTGTTTCAGGTGTTAGCTGTTGAAGAAACATGAGTTTGAGGTAGCTTTTCCTTTGCACATTCCCTTTAAATTTAAGAATAATTGATTTATTTAATTTTAAAACTTCCTTGTATATGAAATAGTGAAGTGAGATCATTGGAATAATTGTTTGGTGTGAAAGTGGTGATCTATTCCTTATTATGAAATGAACGTAATCATTTTGTAAAATTTTTCACACTAAGTGTTTGATAAAATGTCTAGTTGGAATTTTTTGTGATAGGCGGTACTTAAATCACAGAATGAATTTTTAAATTTATTGGTTACACTTTAAATGGTTGTTTTGATTTACCAAATGAATTTATAAATGGTTTGATCTTAAAAGTGATGTGTGTTTAGTTTTTCGAAAATGGTTTGACATGTGGTGACAGTGTGTGGCACATTTGGAATTTTGATGAAAATGGATTTGTATTGAAAATGTGGTGTGAAAACCTAAGTGGAGTTTTATAAATTTTTGTTAAATGTCAAATGGTGTGTTTGTACCTTTTTTTAAATGAGGATTTGATTATTTGAAAAAGATTGATGTATCAAATGGTGTTTGAGGCCCATTTGGCATTTTTATGAAAATTATTACCCTTAAAACTTTCCATGGATAATTCAATTAACTTTTTTATGTTGAATGGATGGGATTATATCACTTTGGAATCCTTGTGATCCATTTATGTTTAATGGATGGGACCTCCTCACTATGGAATCCTCGTGATCCATTTACTTTGTGTGGAATGGGAGATCCTTAGTGTGGACTCCTTAGAGATCTATTAACTTTAAGGGAAGAGATTGATCCTTGGGGAAACTTAGGGAAATTCTTGTGTGTTATTCTTGAGTGGGTGACATATGTATATGTGATTATTTCTTGATTAGTTTGATTATCTCACCCCATCTTGAATCTTGAAATGGGAACCTATCATAGCTAGCGAGTTTTCTTAGAATGGTTGCTGAACTAACCGAGGATTAAGATCTTGCCAGTGGCCTATAGTAGGGAACTGAATATGTTTTTATTATTATTCCTATAGTGCCCCTTGGTTAGACTAGGTGGGTTGTGATCGAGCACGTGGGTGAAATTTGATGTTATCTTGTAAGGCATGCCTTTGGGATGAGTCAAGATGTATATTATGTTACGAATTATTTCACGAGCTTATAGGTTATCCAATTTCCTTAAACACTTAGTTGCCTATGGTGGATTATTGAGATTAATTTTTTGGTTGGATATTATTGTGTGATATTTTCCCATATCCCTTTTTGTATGTGTGGTTCTAGATTCTTTTATGGTGCAGTTTCTTGCTAAAAGTGATTAAATGGTTTCAAGTGTTTATGAAAAAAGTTTTTAAAAGTGTTTTACTCCCTTTGAATCCTTCTAAATAAAATTTAGTAATTTTTATTTAAAATTATTATGTATCTTTCTTGGAAGATAATTTTGTTTTTAGTGTTGGAAAGGTAAATGAACTGTGTTTTAATTTGAATGAAAAATTTGTGGAAAAGATTACTTTTATATATTGTATATCAAAACTGAATTTGATGTTTATTTTATTTAAAATAAGTGCATTGGGAATAGATTTTTTCTACAACACCTACTTATTTTTAAAATTTACGCCTATAGTCATCTATTTTTTAGCCTATGGTGTGGGTTTCAGCTTATTTCAGCTTGGTTTCGATCAACGTGGGTGATGGTTGGTTTTGGTATCAGAGAGTGACCCTCAAGGTCACATAGAGACATTCTTGTCTTCAATTTTAGTTTGGGTTTTGTTTTATAGTTTTCTTTAATTTTAGTTTTTTATATAAATAATGTTCAGTTTGGATATTTTATATATTGGCCTTCTCTATTTTATTTCTGTTGTTTAGTTTATTTCTTTATATGGGGAAAATCATTCCCTTGGTTACTCTGTTGATGCCTAACACTAGTTTCCAGCCTTGGGAGATCGGAAAAAACTCTCAATACCTTCCAATAATTGAATCGTTTGACTTCTTTGGGATCTAATCATGTTTTTTTGTTATGATATAGGTTATTTAATCCCATAAGATTATATTTTAACTGCTAAGTAAACTCATTTTCACATTAATCACTGTAATTAATTTTAATTGCTTTCACGAATCTTTTTGGCCAAAAAATAAGTTGGTATTAGTATAAATTATAAATTATTCTGATTAAAAATATGGAATCCATTTTTAAAAATTCTAGTCACATAAGTGGTAGAAATTAATTTAACATTAATCCCACAGATGGGATGAGAAAGCGGGTTTTCAAAGTGAATTATTTTAAAAGTTCACTATGTTTTTATATCTAAATTCAATATAAAAATGATTCCAATGACATAAATTGTAATAATAAACTTATAATTGATTTAATAATACTTTAAACCATATTGAAAATATAATTTAACACTATAAATTATTTATATGAAAAGTTAGTATTCAATTAAAATTCTATATTTTTCACTTTTCATCAAAAAATGAAACTTCACATAAAAATACACAAAGATAACCCTAATAAAATTTTTAAATTACTTTTTAAAAAATTAAGTTTATTCTTTCATATAAAATTTATAAAGTCTTAAAAATTTATTTTTTAAATAGCTGCACCATTAAAAAGCATAAAAATGCCTTTAAAAAAATATATCTTTTTATGATTACAATTGTATTTGTTCTTATCTTATGCCTATAAAATCTATTGAATGTATGTAAAAAATCATAATTGAGTATATGATAAATAAATTTAATTAATATCATTCAATAATAGTGATTAATTTAATTTATTAATATAAAATTCATTTTTTTGTATAAAAATACCTTTTTTATAAAAATCTCCTTTATATTCCATTCGTTTCATTATTCATTTCTTATTAATTGGTCTTCAAAGAATTATATAAGCATATGTAAACAATATTTTAAAATTTTAGTTAAAATTTTTCATACGTTTCATGACACCTTTTAGTTGATATCTATCATATTTAATAATAATATTAATAGTATAATGTAGTTTGGTAATACTCGGTCTTGCGTGTAACACAAACTATCGAAGGACTTAGTATTATTTGTAACACAAGCCAAATTAGTGGTTTGTATGCTCTAAGATAATCATAGTGTTGTGGTTAGGGTAATCTTAACTTGGTTTTGTGTATAAATCAAGCTAGAAAAAAAGTTAAATTTATTACGAAAGGAAAATATTGTAATGTTCTCGTGTGTTACACTTCACTAGAATAGCTAGGGTAAAGGGATCCCATTCCATCTATATTAACATACCCATACACCTGGGGATCCAATAATAATAAAATAGAGGTGGTATTTAAGAAAAAAATGCACACACATAAAATATACATATCATCATAATTGAATAAGGAAAAAAATTATTATTCCTCACATATAATAACCCCTCACAGAACCACTCAATCTTCAAAAGAAAAATCATATAATAAAAGTTTCTTATACCATGGACCACTTCATTATTTAAGATTAAACAAGACAAGGGAACATCCCATGGGTTAGTTTCGATTACAAAAATTCTCTTTATAAAGTGTTAATCGGGCCTCATATTTTTTTAGAAATCCACAGAAAGCTCATTTCAAAACAGGGTTTGAGTATTATAATTAAAATCACAAGGTTTATTTCCATTAATACACTCACATACACACAAATATATATATATATTAGTGCAATAAATTCATAGAAACTCATGTGAATTGGAACACACACACAAACATATATTCTTACCCATGTATGAGAGAATAATGAGCCACATGTCAAAATACATTCATAAAACCTCAATATTATTTAGAATAAATTTAGAAACATTTCATCATTCACTTGTAATTTTAATTAATTTCTTGAAATTCCAAGTAAAACTAAGAACTAATTAAGAAGTCATTTTTTAAAAACCAAACAAACTTTTTAAGCACCAAGGCTCATGTTTCAAAATCATTCAGGTAATTTACTGAACAGCTGGTGTTCATTGAAGTTTACAAACAATTATAAATCAAACATTTCAAAAGAAAAGAACCATTAATTTTTTCAAAACATGTAAAAAATGGTTTCCCTATCAAATAGGATTATTGATATAATTATTAATATCAATAAATACCTGAAACATGGATTTAAATAATAATCATAAATGGTTCCAAAAATTAAAGCATTAAACGTGTGGAAACATACATAGAACTCATTTATTTTGAAAATTGAGGTCCAAATCCTTGAATAAAAATAGGTGTATTCCCTAAATGGAATGTAACATGCCCTAGGAAACAATAATAGAATACATAAGAATAAAACCCCTTATATGGTTCATCTATAGGGTGTGTATAGTGAGGGAAGAGGGAAAAGCAAGGAGAGTAAGGAAGAAGAAAGAGGAGGAAGGGGAGAAGAATATATTTCCTAGATGAAACCCCGATGAAATCACAAGGTATGGATCCAAAATATAGTAGGAGAGGAGGATCTACATGAAGTGTGATGCCCTTTGGCCACACACATTTAAAAGAGGTATATGGGAAATGAAGGATCCTGATTTTGGGTTAAAATGATGCATGATAAATTTTAGAAACTCAAAATCTTAAGTTTCTAGGTGAATCCCATGGTTTTTAGATTATTTAACAAAACTGTGTGTCATATAATTAGAACATAAGAATGCTCTCACAGTTGGTAAAACAATGCGCCAACCATAAAAAACAACCCAATCAAAATATAGAGCTTATGTTTAAAGTTGTCACATGGTTCGACCAATCATGTGACCTGTAAAAGATTTTAAAATTTAAAAAATTAAAAATAAAAAAACCCTATACTTTAAATTTATTAATTAATTAACTAAGAATTCAAGTGTTGGGGTGTAACATAGAGTGTGAGCATAAAATTTCAAATAGGATTCCGAAAATCAATCTATGTGATGAATTTATAATGTAAACTCAAATATTCAAGTTATATATATATATATATATATGAAATTACTACCTTTAGTCTTTAATAAAAATATTCAAAAGACTATCATTTATAAAACATGAGTAAAAATTTGAGGAAATTAAATTTTAATTGACTAAAACTTTTAAATAAATAATTGTTATAATAATAAATCATGGTTAAGTACCAAGGGACATATTTGGGAAGTATTAATACCTCTATATTAATAATTATTTTCATGAATAAAGTACTCAAGGGATAATCATGTCCATTTGAAAAAAAAAAATTAAAGGAGCACCATGTCGAAAATATGAAATTCCAATGGTGTTCCATGTCAGCATAGTAAGAATATCATAAAATGTTAACACTCATATTAGGAACCATACCAATAACCCAAAGTGTTTTCCCATGATTCTTTCCAATTACTTATAGTCCTTTGATAATAAAAATCATTATGAAAATCCCCCATTTATTTTACAATTCAAAATATAACAATAAAACATTTCCATGAAAACAATATTTATACTTCCACATAATTGACCATCGAATGGGTTTCTAAACAATAATAATAGGAATTAATATTTAGTTAAAACATATGTTTTTTTATTAAAAAAACATTAATAATTCCATTAAAACCATAACTAACTTTCCATGAAAGAAAATTCATTTTAATCAATGAAATATTTATTGGTAATTTCATTGAACATAATGTAAAAATGAAAAAATATAAAATAAATTTATTTGGAATTTAGGAATATGATTTCCATAAAATTTTGAATTTTTTTGATAAAAAATTATTACCAAAGAATATAATAATCCATCAATGTTTATATCAAATTAATCAAAAATATCTTTTAAACAAACCAATCACACATATTTCATAAAATAATTGTATTGGAAAACATCCAAAAATATAAATATTATTGAATCCATTGGAAATTTATGTTTTCCAAAAATATAGGGAGTATTAGAATCTTATAAGTTAAAAAGATACCCAACCATTATAAACCATACATCAATATTATCAAAATCATAAACTCTAGGACATTATAGCCATGAGAGAGGAATAAGATGGAGTAAAAGGGAGGGAAGTAAAGAAGAAAGAGAAGCGAAGAAAATTATTTTAAGAAAAAAATAAAAATGATTATTAAACCACATATTAATATAGGTGAAAATAATAGCATAGAGATTTATTTGGGAGGGAAACATGAGAATATTTTAATAAAATTGGGAGAAAATGATAACCATCCCCTTTCTGTTTATTATTTTAAAAATTAATTTTTTTTAAAATTTTAATGAGTTTCACAGTTGAATGACTTGGTCATCCTAATAATATATCAATAATGAAAAGTGTAATTCCAAAAATTCACACCCTTCCATGGACCATGTACATAGTCTCTCATGATCATGTGTTAGCCATACAACAACTACTGATTACCCTCTTGGCATACATGGTTTCCTTATACAATCTTAGGACTACGAACTAGGACTATGAAGCTTGGAAAATTCTTCATAAATTCCTAATTTTGACTCTAAATTCCAAAATTAAAGAATAAATTTGTAAATAATAAAATAAACAATTTAAAATAAAATTATGGTTGTTACAATTCTCCCCATATTATCAATTTCTTCCCATAGAAAATCTCAACAAGACTTCTAGATTTAAGAATATGTGATACCAATACTCCCCAATTAAGGATTATTGCTCCCAATTTTCATGAGAATCAATCCCATGCTGCCTTAATACCCAAATTAGATGAATCAATTTTCCAACCTACACCTTATTTTAACATTCACGTATTCTAACAAGTTGTTAAATTACTAAAACATTTGGTCCTAATTGCATCTCTTCTTACCAGAAAACATGGTATGAATCAAGGTGATATTTCTTAAAATGGGAGATGTGGATGAACTAATGAATGGACGTTAATTGAGAAAATACACCAATTTGTAGGATATATTTTTGATTCTTTCAATAAACGTAAAATTTCTCACATATCTCGATATCAAATTTCCCTATCACCAAAGACATCAGTGGCCTAAATGGGGATATAATTTAAAGAATATATATTCATAAAACGTGAACTCCCACAACATTTGATGATGATTTGTGTATGAAATAATTGTAGTTTTTTTGGCATCAATAGATAATTTTGAATGAACTAAATATTCTCCGTCATCTCTTGAACCATGGTCGGTCCCACTAAGGAAGTCTCCCCAACCATATCACAACAAAGTGGAGACACAAAGGTTGAGCACAAAAGGCCTCAAAGAGAGAAATATTTATCGATGAGTGATATCTATTATTGTATAAAATATCCACTTATGATAAGTGAGTATCCCATTATCCCCCCAAATCCAAGGAATAATAATAGAGAATATTTATAGGATTTTGATATATATCTTTTCTTCCTATCCATTTGAGGATGTTATACCATGTTAAGATTCAATTGTGATCCCATGGTCTCTTGAAGGAATTTACATAATATAGAGGTGAATTGGGTACCATTATAAGAAATTAGAATTGAAGGAATCTTGAAAACATTTACTATCTCATTCACATATATTTTCTCAGGGTCCTCAACTTTTGTATTATACTTTATTGGGATGAGATGGGTTAATTTAGAGAGTTTATCAATAACCACCCAAATAGAATTTTCAATTTGAGGGGTAAAAGGTAACCCAATAGTAAAATTCATAAATATCTCATCCAATTTCTAGATATTAGTTTTAAAGGGTTGAAGCACACGATAAGTCTTCTGATGTTATGCCTTTACTTTTTGAAAAGTGAGGCACTTTAACACACATTTAATGAAATATATTTTCATTATAGGCTAATAATATCAACATTTCATATCCTAATACATATTTTTAGTGTCTATAGGTACTAACTATTGAGAGTGGTGGAAATCATTCATCACCATTTTCATAATGGACAATAGGAAGATATATCGATTCCAAAAAAAGATGATTTCATAAAGTGAATGAAACCACTCACTAGTGGCCCCCACATTATATATAATTCTACCGATCACTAAAATTATTTATTTTCCAGTTTCTTTAAAATAATGTTTTCATAAAAATAATTTTTAAACTACATATTATACAAGAACATTACCACCTTCTATTCATCCACTACAAGATGAATTTCTTCAAATAGGCCTATAAAATGTCATTTATTGCCATCATTTTTAAAATATTTTTAGGGAAAAATTATATTGAGAACATTAAAGACTAAATTAACTTTACCTAGATTATAGGTGAGTTCAAAATAAAATTTTTATTGTTATTCCACCCATAAAATTTTCCTAAGGTACAAATCCTTCTTTGAGAAAATCTATGTTAGACTTTTATGACCGATATAAACTATAAAATTATCACTAAAATATAATGTATCAAACAATTTAAGGTAATAATAATTTAAATAAAATAAAGTTCATGGTTCATATAGTTTTTCTCTTGTGGTTTAAATGGATGAGATCCATAAGATACCACATAATTACCCTATATAAACGCACATCCTAACCTCATGCCTGATTCATTACATTACACCACATATCCTTCTCTCAGCCGAGGCATGATAAAAAACTAAAGATCATGTAAATATTCCCCTTAATTAATTTAATAATTCTTAACACTCAAGACTCTATTTAAACATAAATAATTTAAATGTAAGGGTAGTTATATTTGATGCAAGCTTTGAGAAATATTTTTCAAACCACCAATAGTATCCCACTATAAATAAGACTATTTATATCTCAAAAACATTTCACTTCCCAACACTTAGTATATTTATCATTATTAAGATAGACTAAAATTCCTTTTTCAGATTCCACATGTCCCAATAACTTTACTTCTCAAATCCAAAAGTGAAATTTGATATCTTAACATAAAGGAATTGATCTCAAATAACCCTTAAGAAAATACGTATGTAATTCCTATGAACCTGTTTAGATTTAGAATAAAGAAAGATGTTATACAAGAAAAACATGATAAAGGATTTGAGGTATTATTGTTAGATCTAATTTATATAATCCCAAAGGCCACATGATCATTCATCAAACCAAATGGAATCATATGTTATTCAAAATAACCATACCAATTAGGTATATTATATTGTTCGAGTAAAAGATAATGATACCCCAATTAGAGGAAATTCAATGAGAATAAATTTACCTCCCTCAATTGATCAAAGATATCATCAATTAATGAAAAAATGAAACATGTTCTTAAAGGTCACTTGATTAATCTCTTTATAGTCATTTCATAAGTGAAAACTTTAATGTAATTTCTTTATAAAGAGTACAAGAGATTACCATGGTGAAATTATAGGACATATAAATACCTTTACTTCATGATCATACAAATGATAATTTAACTCTTTCAACTATACTGGTGCCATTTTATGTGAAGGAAATAATATAATCTAGGAACCATGAACTAGAATAGTAGAAAAATTTCCTTACTTATCTAGTGGAAACCTATAGAAATTGTTAGGGAACACTTCAAAATTCTCCAAATATTTGAGTAAGCTAATTATTTAATTTTTTTCATCTACTAATATTATAATATAGGAAATCATACAAGAAAACTCCCATAATTCCAAGATAGGGGGTCTATCTCAACTCGATCTTGGAACCCATTTACCTTGGAGCACCTGAGAACCCTTATAAAAAAATAGGCATTACCATTTAGTTATAATAATTGATATAATACTTCAATATGGTAATGCATTTCCTTTCTTATTTCCGTGATGAATTGATATTTCCATAAAATATGACTTCGACTCAGATGTAAGGATAAAAAATTACATGATATGGGTAGATATTAAAAATTAAGAGGAACTTGTATCAAATAATCCAAACACTATATATGATTAAATAAGTACAATACCTCACACCATGGTAGGACCAACATTATATTCCACAAGATATTTCTCTATAACATATATTGTAACATCATCCAATCTGGAAATCTCTCACATAGATGTAAAGGGATGGTTATAAGACCTCAATAATGCATCCTCATAATCTAGAGGCTACCAACTAGTACCAGGGGTGAAAAGTGTTTTATGGGGGATACTATACCCCTTGGTATGAAGTATCATAGCATTAGAAGAAATAATAATGAAATGGAAATAATAATCAAAGTAAATCTATAATAAAAGATAAAAATAAAGCCTAATTGAATAAAAAAGAATAAAATAATAATAATTTAATGACGTACTAGAATGTAACTAAATTTCATACAAAAAAACAAGAAGAAGAGTTTAAGACTAAATAAAAGACTCAAAGTTTCGGCACCGGATTCCCACGCTGGTCCCATCTCCAAACTCCAACCCATCAATAAACATTTAATCAATAACAAGGTCTTTTCCCTTTTCCAAAACCGCATCCACAAAATCTTCTCGAGATCCAAACAGAGGCTCGAATAGGGTGTGAGTGTAATTTAGTAGGTCAACACCACTATATCTAAACAAAACCTATCTGATAATAAGTGTAATAAATAATACTATAAATATGTTTATTAAGTAATCCAATAATTAAATTAATACAACAACTTACTGCAACTCCATGCCAGAATATCTATGAGCATATCTTATGAGCATGCCAACCAGAACCATGTAACTATGGTATAATCACACAAACCAATTTGGGTCAAATCCCTATAATCATTATAGCATTTACGAGTTAAGTACCTATAAGTATTACAACATTGGACTAGCCGAGCCTCATTACTATCTGCATTATAACATATTCATGTGTAAGTTCCTTGGCCTAGCTCGTTATATAAGGATCACAACATAAAACACAATTCCTATCATACAACATGAACATCACAATATCAAATCATATTTTTCAATGGCTAATTAGATTAATTTCCATTATTCTTTCATATTAAACATGCAATTCAATTCTTAATTTATTAAAAATTATATCAATAAGTAATAAGCCAAAATTTTGGGATTCTATAACAAAAATCACCCTAGGTCACATGTCATGCTAAAAATACTTTAAGATATTTTACAAATATAATTCCATTTTAAACCAAAGTAATTCAAGGGATAGTATCATTCAATTATTTAATCAATTTGGGTTCATGGAAAGAGGGCTCAATCATGATATTAAATAAACTTGACAATAATCAAACTAAAGGGTTAATATTTAGACCCCTACCTTATACTGATGATCCAAAAATGCTTCCTATGTCCAACACCCACAAGGAAGAAGGTGATGATTATTTAAAAGAGGTTCCTAGATTAAAAATAATCAATATCAAAACCCACAATGCAATTGGCCAAAAGATTTCACCACAACGAGTTGGAGAAGGAAGAAAGATAGGAAGAAACCTAATTGAAAACACTTAATAGGGATTGAAGGCACAAAAGTAACACCCAGAAGGGAAGTAGGAACCCAAAAATTTCATGGAGAATTCCCTATGGTTGATAGGAGAAGAGTTTCAACAAAAAATATCAGAATTTAGCTACACAACATTTTTAAAATAGTAGGTCAGACATTTACATGATGTTTAATATGGTTTAATATCTTGTAAATGTTTTTAACAATATTCTACAAAAAAACTGTCACCTAATATTTATTTTATTAAAACCCACAAACAATTACATGATGTGTAATCCCTTTAATTATGTGTAAATGTTTTACAGTTGAATTTTCAGCCCATTTTTATTTTGAACGACCTGAAACCTCTTTAAATATTCTCAACTTACCAAGAACCCATACTAACACTTAGTACCATTTATACCCAGACACCATTAATTAAAACATTCATTCATACCTTTACTTTAGGTCATTTTCTCCAAAAAAGGTTCTCTTTCTCTATACAATACTTTTCCATGAATGTTCAAATGAAAAAATCCGAGAGAAATGTACCTAGAAAAAATGGGATCTTACAACCTCCCCACCTTATAATAGCTCATCCTCAAGATACTCCAAGAATCACTATGAGATATCAATGAAAAAGTCCAACCACAGTGTTTGTATATCATTATCCCTTTCCTAAGTATCATCCTGAACTTTTCCAAGCTTCCAATGCACTCAAACCAATGGTATAATATGACCCTGGAGACATTTCTCACTAGAATCCATAACAATTATCAGATGTTCCTTAAAGGTTGCATCAACATAAAGATCGATGTCTTCTTGGTCTATCACATGTTTAGGGTTCGGATGTTATATTTTTAGTTAATACATGTGGAAAATTTTGTGCATGAAACTGTAGTTCTTTAGAAGGGATAAATGTTACACCACTGGACTAATACTTGACACCATTTCAAAAAACCCAAAAAACCTAGGTGCTACATTTCCTTATTTCCTAATATGGTGCTTCCCCAACTAAGGTGTAACCTAAAGGAAAACATGGTTAAGAAACTCGAATTCTAGAGGTCATATCCAATGGTTAGCATATGATTTCTTCCCTCTCTATGCGGTCACCAACTGATGTCTGATCAACTAAACCTATTTAGATGTATTCTGTAAGATACTAGGCCCAACAAGTGGTGAATCATTTTCCTCCATCCAACAAAGTGGTGAGTGTCATGACCTACCATACAAATCCTCAAAAGGTTCCATTTGGATCAATTCCTTAAATCTATTATTATATGAAAACACCATGAGTTCTATACGTCTCTCCGATGAACCACCAAAATCCAAATCTCAGGCTCATAACATATTCTACAAAATCTGAATACTCCATTTATATTAACCATCTGTTTGTGGATGATAGGCTATGATTAAAAGAAATTATGATTCTAGATCTTTCTGAAGACGCTTCCAAAACAATGATGTGAAATGAGGATATATTTCTAAAATGATACTCCTTTGTACATTGTGTAATTAAACCACTTCGTACACATAAATATTTCCAAAATATTAAAATATGAAGGTTTAACTAGTATGTGATAAGTGGTAAACCATAGTCAGTCGATCAAAAAAACCCATAAATCACCATTCTTATGGGTTTTTATGAGTAATAATATCACAAAATCCATCTCGACATCATCCCATTTCCACTCCGGGATGGTATAGGGTGAACAAGACCAGTTGGACTCTAATGATCAACTTTCACTTACTGAAAAGTGAAGAATCTATCCATGAATATTTCCACACACTTATTCATTCCAAAACATGGGTACTATCTATGGAAATCATGATACATCTTTGTTAAACCAAGATGAACTACCCATTTTTTAGCATGGAACTCCCTCATCAGCTCCCCACACAAGCCCACAAGAACCCATACTCCGCCATGAGAAAAGAGAATTTACATTACTAAGAGACCATCCTGATGGCATCTCCCCAATATATAATTTTCCTCTTAGAACTGATACATTTGGATCAAACAACTGCTTGGTCGTAATTCGGTCCAAAAGCAGGTATATAACTGATGTCGAAGTCAGAGAAACTCAACCCTGATATTTCTAAGAATCTAGATGCATGTCTTCAAATAGATCTATTGTCACACCCCGACCACAAATATCTTTATTTTACTTCTTTCTTGGTCCCGATTTAAAAATTTTCGAGGTTTATTTGTGTTGGCGGTTTCGCGCCGGTGCGCGGTCATCGCATCGCTAGCGGTGACCGTGCGTTCGGCCTGGGTGACTATGTGTTCACCTGGCATTTTAAATATTAAAATTTTTATGTTGACATTTTATTATTATCACAAATTAAGTTGTGTTATCATTATTGTAGTTATCTTTTATTGTATATATGTTTATATATGTGTATATGTATGTATATATATATACATATGTCTATATAGGTATATATATATATATTCTTATATGTGTTATGTCTATATAAGTATATATATATATATATATGTTTATCGTATCTATGTTTATGTGTTTATATATAGGTATATATATATATATATCTTTATATATCTATATATAGATATATATGTATATATGTATATGCTTGTGTGTGTTATTTTTAAATGGTTTTATTATTTTAAATATTTTGTTTATAATAATAATTATTATAATTATCTAATTTTTATTTTATTATTATCATTATAAAGTTTTACTATTTTTATAATGTTTTATTATTACCATTAAGATTTGATTTGATTTATTTAATTAATTTATCATATTACTATTATTAATATTATTTCCATTTTCATTATTATTATTATTATTATTATTATATATATATATATATATATATATTATAGACCTAAAACTAAACCCCCTCCCTAACCCAAATCCCGTCCGCCCCCTCCCATGCGGTGCTCTCTCTCCCCTCTCTCTCTCTTCCTCGTTTCTTTTTTTTCATTTTCTTCTTCTTTCCCCCTACTGGTTCGGCCGGCCCGCGCCGCTTCCTGCGCCCCTCCAGCCCGCCGCTGTCCGGCCTCCTCGCACCCCGGCGGTCCCCTCCTTCAGCGCCGACCCCGCCTCCGGCCTCCACCCAGGCGCGCCGCCGCTGCACCCTATCCGCCTCATCCGGCGCTGCCTGCTCCGACCTCCTCTCGGCCCGGCTCCGACACCTCCCGCTCCCCTCCCCTTTGCCGGTCCCGACCTCTGCGCGCCCCGGCCTCACCCTCGCCGGAACCGGCCGCCCCTGCCCTTGGCCTCTCCCCCGCTTCGGCCGGCCCGCACCACCTCCCTCCGACCCCATCGCCGGCATACTCTCCCCCTGCACCCCCGCCTTCGTCGTGCCCAGCAGCTGCCTCCGCCCCCCTGATGGCTGTCCCGGATCCCCCGCGCAACCCCCGGCCTCCGCTGACCTCCTTGTCCCAGCGTCCTGGCTTCCTCTGCCGCTCCCCGGCCTCCGGCCTTGCCCCAGCGTCTCGACCTCCCCATCACCAGCCTCCTCCGGTATATTTTTTATTTATTTATTTATTTATTCATTTAAGTATTTGCTAATTAATCAATTATTTAGTTATTTACTTATTTGTTTATTAATTAATTGATTAATTAATTATCTATTTATTTATTCATTTAATTATTTGTTAATTAATCAATTATTTAGTTATTTTCTTATTTGTTTATTAATTAATTGATTGATTAATTATCTATTAATTTATTTATTTATTCATTTAAGTATTTGTTAATTAATCAATTATTTAGTTATTTACTTATTAGTTTATTAATTAATTGATTAATTAATTATCTATTTATTTATTTATTTATTCATTTAAGTATTTGTTAATTAATTAGTTATTTAATTATTTACTTATTCATTCATTCTTTCATTTATTAATTTATCTATTTTACTATTTGTTTAATTATTTATTTATTCATTCAATTATGTATTATTTTAGTTATTTATCTATTTTTTATTCATTTGTTTATGATTTTACTCTTTTGATTATTTATTTATTATTGTATTTATTGCTTATTTGTTTATTTACTTTTCTCTTTATTCAATCTCGGTGTTTTTATTTAATTTGGATAAATCCTTATTCTTTCGCGGGTTGTGTTTTGAAAAAGTGTCGAGCTGGTTCCTTTGCATTGGTTGTTCGTTTGTTTTGTTCTGAGTCAGTGGCTGTGTGTTCTTAGTGATCATGCGTTCGTTTCAGCGTGTTGGCGAGGTAACCCTACGACACCGCGAATATCGGCTTGTGAATGCTTGTGCGCCAGTGCGAGGTGTATTGTGTCGTCATATCCGAGATGTGTCTTGAGGCAGGTCTCCCTTTGCACTTGCCTTTAAATTAAGAATTTATTTATTCCTTGTATTTTTATTGAATTTCAGTAAATTTAAAAAGTAATATTAAGTAGTTTTTATAGTGTGGTGATTTTCTGATAATGAAAACTGTTTAATTCTAGCGTTTCATTGAAAGTGTTTTCTTGGTTTCGATTGTGGGATTGCATGGTAATATTGCTAAATGGTTCTTTATGAAATGTGAAACTATGTTTTGAAATGTTTTTGGTGTGTATAAATTAGTAGGTGTATTGTTTATGGAAAATGATGTTTTTCATAGAACCTTGATTAGAGGAATTGTCGTATGACCTTTAAACTTGTTTTTGGAAACTTCATGTGTGGTTCTTGGTGGTTGAATTTTTTTTTCTTTTGACGCGTGATTAAAAGTTTGGATTTCATTTGAGAAATATTATTCCTTAAAAAGGTGATTAAAGGCCCGTTTGGCTCTTGATAAAAGTGGGGTGCGTTTTGATATTGTACAATAACTCTACTTGTGAAGCAATTGTGTTCCAGGTTTGATATGCTGATTTGGGTTTCTTAAATAAAGTTCTAAGTGTGTTTCTGGTTTTCAATGAAAGGGCGTGTGTCATATCTCTTTAGAAATGCTTCAGTATTAAATGGTTAAAATGTAAATGATATGACAGCCCGGTTGGAACTTTATTAAATGTGAAGTGATTATACATATATATCTATATATATACGTACTTATGAGGGCATCTCTACAGGGGGACTTCCCTTCGAGGGTTGTCGTGTAGCGATGTCCGTGTAAGGGGTTGGCAAGTACGGTGAGATGAGTCACACGTGCGAGGGTCTCCCACTTACACAGTGTTACTAAAACCACCATGGGTTCCTGGGCGTCTTGTAGATTATCGAGTGACAGTTGCTTGCTCACCCTGATTAGACGGGTTAATACCCCCTGGAGTTATGGACAGGCCAGGAGGGATGTGCCACTGGTTGGCTATTAGGGCGGCCAGTTGGTTATTGACCATGGAGTACCACGCCGGCAGGTAGTCTGAACCCGAGTACGTCCAGGGGTTTTCTAAGGATGTTTAGGATCGCCCATGGTTATTGCTGATAACTTCTGGTTTATTTTTACTTGCACTTGGTTTTCCTTTCTTGTTTACATTTACTTGCACTTGTTGTCCCTTCTTGTTTACTTCCAGTCATCCTTCACAGCCTATACTGTTAGACTTTGGGAAAATGGTTTTCAAATGAAAATACTTTATTCTCTTTGTGTAAGATTTGAAAATGTAATGCTTCTTTGCCTTTTTGAATGAGTTTAAAACTAATGAACGGGAACCAATTTTCGAAAAAGAATAAGGGGAATGTCTTGTGTTTTAATTTTCATGAAAAGCATTATGAAAGCTTACTTTTATACATTGTAGTTCAAACCTAGAATATGTAGATTCTTTATTTACTAGCAGTGCTTTGGGATTTGTTGTGGGGCTCACCTACTGAGTACTTTTGTGCTCACGCCTATCTTTTACCATTTCAGTTGCAGGTTTCTTGTGTTCAGGTTTTCCTAGCTTGAGTCGCTCAGTGAGGGAGCGACGTTGGTTATAGTTGGGTGGTGGCCCGCAAGGTCACGTGGAGGTATGTCGTGGTGTAGTTTTGTTTATGTCTTTAGTGTTGGTCTATTTGTTTAGTTTATATTTGTTCTTTTGATCATGTTTTTAGTTTGGGCTGAAATCGTTCCCAACGATTGAAATTTTTAATGCCCGACACTTATTGCCATCCCGGGGGGATCGGGAACGCCCCTTG
This sequence comes from Viscum album, assembly GCA_963277665.1. Taxonomy (NCBI): domain Eukaryota; kingdom Viridiplantae; phylum Streptophyta; class Magnoliopsida; order Santalales; family Viscaceae; genus Viscum; species Viscum album. The sequence goes on along the minus strand of OY728147.1, from coordinate 1,220,116,656 downwards.
GGACTTGCCGCGGACCGGCTCGGGTGACCGGTTCAGGGTCGACCCGGGCTGGTTCGTGACAAAATGGTATCAAAGGTGGTTCTTGTTATTTGGGTTGTCTGGTAGGTGGAGATTAGGACTGTCGGGACTCAAGAGGTAGGTACGGGAAGGACGTCATGAACCCTCGCCCGTTCCGCACCTCGAGTTGCCAGGGGTAGTCCGGGAATTGTGTCTTTGTCTTTTCTGGTTTGTCTTGGATTGAGAGATGACAACGGAGGCAATCTGACGTTACATCATGATTTCACCTGGAGTAGTGACCCATGTGGAGTCTGAGTACACGGTTTGAATTCCTCCTAGTGGTCGACGATGAATTGGGACATGTCCCACTACCATGTCTCTAGGTTGAGCGTGACTACTAGTCCCTCACTCCAGTGGTTAATGCAATTTTGGATGCTGCTTTTGTTTTGGTCTGCGTAAGTACGTTGTTGGAAATGAAAAAGGTTTTTGAAAAAAATTGGATTGGTTTCTTTTAAAAGACCTTAAATGTATGAAATGGGTTTTAAAACTGAAATCTCTTGATTTGAAAAAAAAATCTGTTGTTTTCTTGGAATTGGTTAAGAATGATTTGGGATGAAACCCCAGGTCCTCTTTATGAACGTTTTCACATGTGTGAGAATGCATGGAAAAAAAATGTGTGTTAGTGCGAGTAATGTTGGACAGTGGATGAAGATATGTGCAACAGTTCATGAGATTACCTGGGTGTGTATTTGATATTAAAGGCTTGACCTTGTTTTCTAAATTGGTTTTAAAGGGGAAATGGTTTTGGAATGTTTTTGGTTTGAAAGTGTATTGGTTTTGGAAAGTAGTATTGAAAGAGGGTGGTTTTATAATCTAAAATAAAGAGGGTATTTTTTAAAAAAAGAGTTCTTATTTTGGGTTGTGTTCGTATTTGTTTGGTCTTTGTGTTGACTGTTTTTGATGAAGCGCTTTTATTGAGGTTGCTTCAGGTTGATATTGGTTTTGGATTTGTGTTTTACATGTCGCTCAGGAAATGCCGCCCAGAAAGGTCTTTAAGGATTCTGATAGGTCATGCCCAGTTTTTGGTCCTCCTCAGACTTTGCCTATTCTCCATGGTGATCAGGGTCCGTTAGAGGCAGTGAAATGGCTCGAGGAAGTGGAGCGTGTCTTTAGAATGTTGGGAACTCCCGATAATGTTAGGGTTCGTGCAATTATGGAATTGTTTGAAGGTCTAGCTCTGGACCAGTGGAAGGTGGTTTCCCCATCATCAACGCAAGTTGAAATTACATGGGATGTCTTTAGAGTCATTGTCATCCAATGGTTTGTACCTGAGGAAGTGAAGCTGGAGAAAAAGAGAGAGCTTGTGCATATTCAACAAGGCCAACGGACGGTGAAGGCATATGTTGACCATTTCAAGGAACTGATTTCCTTTTCTCCAGAGGTAGCGTCGCATGAGCTCATGAAGGCCTCTCTTTTCACCGGGGGTCTTCGTCTAGAGATCAAGGAGTGAGTCCTCCCTTCTAAAGACCTTTGTTTCGAGAAGCTGGTAGAGGAAGCATTCTTGGCTGAGTTGGTTTCCGGTGTGTGGGTGGTTAATACTTCAGCATCCCCGGTTGTTCGTAAGAGTTCCCCCTCTGGTGTGGAAAATACGCCAGAGATACCTATTCCTCAGGAGTTATCCCCCTTGGTCCCAGCTTCCAGTTCATCAGACTGTTCAGTGGTGTGCTATCAGTGTGGTCGATTCGGGCATTTAAAGCCGTCTTCTCGCAACCCTCCGAAGACGTGTCATCGATGCAGATGTCTGGGTCATCTGGAGAAGTTTTGCAGGAAACGTCGCTTGAAGAGGACGCCGTGATGGGAGAACGTCAGTACCTGACTGTGAGGCAGAAGATGCTTCAGCCATCAGAGCCCCAACCACAGGTCTTGGGGTGAAGCTCGCGCGCAGTCAGGAATTCCCAAGGTTGTGAAGCCTTGGTCCAGGTTCTGTCTTCCATATTGATGGTGGAACAATTAAAAACCTTTTCATACTTGTTTCCTGCTATTAAAGTTTCAATAGAGTTGTAAATGCGTTGTTTTTCTATAGAGTGACGATGGACTTGTCCTATGATAATCTAAGCAGACTTGTCGTGTGGGTGTGGTATTCTGATTCGTGTGTCTTTCTTAATAGTGTGTTTGACCTTTGTGTGGTTTGACCTCAGTTCAGCTATGCTTTTCGGATGTGGTTATAATTCGTGGACTTTAATGGATCATGTCTCCAATTTGATGTTTGGTTAAATATTTCTCTGGGGGTTATCCTTGGTGTTGAAGTTTGTTGACTCTAGTCGAGGATTCAATGTTTCGACGAAGGTGTTGTTTTTCACTCGTGCTGTACAAGTTGGTGTAAACCGGTTGGGAGTTCCCACATCTACCCCTCCCCCTTTCCTAGGGTTTTCTATTTAGATGGTCAACTTTTCTGCACTAGTTGAGTTCTTGTGGTGATGAGAACCCCTTCGTGTTCCCCCCCTCAACCTCGGACTCCAGTTTTCTCTTGGATGGTTCGGGTGTGACCTGTGTGGGGTGAGGTTATCCTAAGAATCTCAGTTCTATTCAGTTATGTTTGGGCATAGACTTGGATTTTGACTGACTTGTGTCTTGGTGACTTTCTGGGGGCAGAAAGTGTCTGTGGTGGGGAGAATTGTCACACCCCGACCGCAGATATCTTTATTTTACTTCTTTCTTGGTCCCGATTTAAAAATTTTCGAGGTTTATTTGTGTTGGCGGTTTCGCGCCGGTGCACGGTCATCGCATCGCTAGCGGTGACCGTGCGTTCGGCCTGAGTGACTATGTGTTCACCTAGCGTTTTAAATTTTAAAATTTTTATGTTGACAATTTATTATTATCACAAATTAAGTTGTGTTATCATTATTGTAGTTATCTTTTATTGTATATATGTTTATATATGTGTATATGTATGTATATATATACATATGTCTATATAGGTATATATATATATATATATATATATGCTTATATGTGTTATGTCTATATAATTATATATATATATATATGTTTATCGTATCTATGTTTATGTGTTTATATATAGGTATATATATATATATCTATATATATCTATATATAGATCTATATGTATATATGTATATACTTGTGTGTGTTATTTTTAAATGGTTTTATTATTTTAAATATTTGGTTATAATAATTATTATTATAATTATCTAATTTTTATTTTATTATTATCATTATAAAGTTTTACTATTTTTATAAAGATTTATTATTACCATTAAGATTTGATTTGATTTATTTAATTAATTTATCATATTACTATTATTAATATTATTTCCATTTTCATTTTATTATTATTATTATTATATATATATATTATAGACCTAAAACTAAACCCCCTCCCTAACCCTAATCCCGTCCGCCCCCTCCCATGCGGCGCTCTCTCTCCCCTCTCTCTCTCTTCCCCGTTTCTTTTTTTTTGTTTTCTTCTTCTTTCCCCCCTACTGGTTCGGCCGGCCTGCGCCGCTTCCTGCTCCCCTCCAGCCCGCCGTCGTCCGACCACCTCACACCCCGGTGACCCCCTCCTTCAGCGCCGACCCCGCCTCCGGCCTCCGCCCAGGCGCGCCGCCGCTGCACCCTGTCCGCCTCATCCGGCGCTGCCTGCTTCGGCCTCCTCTCGGCCCGGCTCCGGCACCTCCCGCTCCCCTCCCCTTTGCCGGTCCCGACCTCTACGCGCCCTGGCCTCGCCCTCGCCGGAACCGGATGACCCTTCCCTCGGCCTCACCCCCGCTTCGGCCGGCCCGCGCCACCTCCCTCCGACCCCATCGTCGTCACACTCTCCCCCTGCACCCCCGCCTTCTCCATGCCCAGCGGCTGCCTCCGCACCCTGCTGGCTGTCTCGGCTCCCCCGCGCAACCCCCGGCCTCCGCCGGCCTCCCCTTCCCAGCGTCCCGGCTCTCTCTACCGCTCCCCGGCCTCCGGCCTCTCCCCAGCGTATCGGCCTCCCCATCACCAGCCTCCTCCGGTATATTTTTATTTATTTATTTATTTATTCATTTAAGTATTTGTTAATTAATCAATTATTTAGTTATTTACTTATTTGTTTATTAATTAATTGATTAATTAATTATCTATTTATTTATTTATTTATTCATTTAAGTATTTGTTAATTAATCAATTATTTAGAAATTTACTTATTTGTTTATTAAGTAATTGATTGATTAATTATCTATTAATTTATTTATTTATTAATTTAAGTATTTGTTAATTAATCAATTATTTAGTTATTTACTTATTTGTTTATTAATTAATTGATTAATTAATTATCTATTTATTTATTTATTTATTCATTTAAGTATTTGTTAATTAATTTGTTATTTAATTATTTACTTATTCATTCATTCTTTCATTTATTAATTTATCTATTTAACTATTTGTTTAATTATTTATTTATTCATTCAATTATGTATTATTTTAGTTATTTATCTATTTGTTTATTCATTTTTTTATTATTTTACTCTTTTGATTATTTATTTATTATTGTATTTATTGCTTATTTGTTTATTTACTTTTCTCTTTATTCAATCTTGGTGTTTTTATTTAATTTGGATAAATCCTTATTATTTCGCGGGTTGTGTTTTGAAAAAGTGTCGAGCTGGTTCCTTTGCATTGGTTGTTCGTTTGTTTTGTTCTAAGTCATTGACTGTGTGTCCTTAGTGATCATGCGTTCGTTTCAGGGTGTTGGTGAGGTAACCCTACGACACCGCGAACATCGCCTTGCAAATGCTTGTGCGCCAGTGCGAGGTGTATTGTGTCATCATATCCGAGCAGCGTCTTGAGGCATGTCTCCCTTTGCACTTGCCTTTAAATTAAGAATTTATTTATTCCTTGTATTTTTATTGAATTTCAGTAAATTTAAAAAGTAATATTAAGTATTTTTTATAGTGTGGTGATTTGCTGATAATGCAAACTGTTTAATTCTAGCATTTCATTGAAAGTGTTTTCTTGGTTTTGATTGTGGGATTGCATGGTAATATTGCTAAATGGTTCTTTATGAAATGTGAAACTGTGTTTTGAAATGTTTTTGGTGTTTATAAATTAGTAGGTGTATTGTTTAGGGAAAATGGTGTTTTTCTTAGAACCTTGATTAGAGGAATTGTCGTATGACCTTTAAACTTGTTTTTGGAAACTTCATGTGTGGTTCTTGGTGGTTGAAAAATGTTTTCTTTTGACGCGTGATTAAAAGTTTGGATTTCATTTGAGAAATAGTATTCCATAAAAAGGTGATTAAAGGCCCTTTTGGGTCTTGATAAAAGTGGGGTGCATTTTGATATTGTAAAATAACTCTACTTGTGAAGCAATTGTGTTCCAGGTTTGATATGCTGATTTGGGTTTCTTAAATAAAGTTCTAAGTGTGTTTCTGGTTTTCAATGAAAGGGCGTGTGTCATATCTCTTTAGAAATGCTTTAGTATTAAATTGTCAAAATGTAAATGATATGACGGCCCGGTTGGCACTTTATTAAATGTGAAGTGATTATACATATATATCTATATATATACGTACTTATGAGGGCATCTCTACAGGGGGACTTCCCTTCGAGGGTTGTCGTGTAGCGATGTCCGTGTAAGGGGTTGGCAAGTGCGGTGAGATGAGTCACGCGTGCGAGGGTCTCCCACTTACACAGTGTTACTAAAACCACCATGGGTTCCTGGGAGTCTTGTAGATTATCGAGTGATGGTTGCTTTCTCACCCTGATTAGACGGGTTAATACCCCCTGGAGTTGTGGATAGGCCAGGAGGGATGTGCCACTGGTTGGATATTAGGGCGGCCAGTTGGTTATTGACCATGGAGTACCACGCCGGCAGGTAGTCTGAACCCGAGTACGTCCAGGGGTTTTCTAAGGATGTTTAGGATCGCCCATGGTTATTGCTGATAACTTCTGGTTTATTTTTACTTGCACTTGGTTGTCCTTTCTTGTTTACCTTTACTTGCACTTGTTGTCCCTGCTTGTTTACTTCTAGTCATCCTTAACAGCCTATACTGTTAGACTTTGGGAAAATGGTTTTCAAATGAAAATACTTTATTCTGTTTGTGTGAGATTTGAAAATGTAACGCTTCATTGCCTTTTTGAATGAGTTTAAAACTAATGAACGGGAACCAATTTTCGAAAAAGAATAAGGGGAATGTCTCGAGTTTTGATTTTAATGAAAATCATTATGAAAGCTTACTTTTATACATTGTAGTTCAAACCTGGAATATGTAGATTCTTTATTTACTGGCAGTGCTTTGGGATTTGTTGTGGGGCTCACCTACTGAGTACTTTTGTGCTCAGGCCTATCTTTTACCATTTCAGTTGCAGGTTTCTTGTGTTCAGGTTTTCCTGGCTTGAGTCGCTCAGTGAGGGAGCGATGTTGGTTATAGTTGGGTGGTGGCCCGCGAGGTCACGTGGAGGTATGTCGTGGTGTAGTTTTTTTTATGTCTTTAGTGTTGGTCTATTTGTTTAGTTTATATTTGTTCTTTTGATCGTGTTTTTAGTTTGGGCTGAAATCGTTCCCAACGATTGAAATTTTTAATGCCCGACACTTGTTGCCATCCCGGGGGGATCGGGAACGCCCCTCGGGACTTGCCACGGACCGGCTCGTGTGACCGGTTCAGGGTCAACCCGGGCTGGTTCGTGACATCTATTATCTTCCACTCTTCACAAGACTCCCATACTACCTCTATCTATTTCTTTTGGATCTAAGTGTCGACAATGATGTTTCCCTTTCCTGGTGTTTAAGGTAATTTAAATTCAAAAGACTATAGATAATCAAACCACATCCTCTTCTGAAGGTTAAGGTCTCACTAAGAAAAGATCCACTCAAGGATCTAGTGATCTGCGCATACCACAACCTCTCACCCATGATATAGTGTCTCCAATATCTTAGGGAATGTAACACCGATTCTAACTCTAGATCATGATTAAGGTAAATACTCTCATGTAGTCTCAGCTTCCATGATCCATAAGAAACCACACGATCCTCCTGCATTAGAACTACTCTGAGTCCAACTCCAATTGCATCACAGTACACAATGTATGATTTACCCAACACAGATAAAGTGAGGATAGGTGCTGAGGTCAGCCTGCCTTTCCTCTCTTGAAAATTTATTTTTCAAGCATCAAATCAAACAAACTCCACCCATTTCTTGGTCATCCTAGACATTGGTACTGACAATCAGGATAAATATTGGATAAAACAACAACAATTACCTTTTAAACCTACAAGTCTCCGTATTTTGAAGATGTTATTGGGTTGTTACCAAGATATCACGATGGTAACTTTCTCTAGGTCCATTGACACTCTAACCTATAAGATGACATGACCCAAAAAGTTCACTTCATTTATCTAGAAACTATATTTAGTTATCTTTGTGTAAAGACGATTCTCTCTTAATATACTCAGGATGATGAAAATATGTTTGGCATGATCTTTTATTGACTGGGAGTACACTAAGATATCTTTGATGAAAACCACCAAAAACTGATCTAGAAAAGGATGAAATATCCTATTCATTAAGGACATAAATATCTCATGTGCATTAGTCAACCTAAAAAACATCACTTTGAATTCATACAATAAATACAATCTTCTAAAAGTATAATTATGTGTGTAAAATAGTCTCACTCTTAACTAATGATATCCTAATCTCATTTCAATCTTGGAGAAGATCTTAGAACCTCTCAACTAATCAAAAATATCACAAATGCATGGAATATGATACTAGTTCTTGATTTTCATCTGGTCCAACCTCCAATAATCCACACATAAGTGAAAGGATCCATCCTCCTTTTTGGAGAAGCGATCTAGAGAACCCCAAGGAGATGTACTAAACTATATGAAGCTTTTAGATTATAGATCTTCCAACTGAACCTTCAACTACTGAATATCTGGTGGTTCTATTCGGTAAGGCTGGATAGAAATTGGCTATGCTCTTAGTACCAACTTGATCACAAAATTGATCTCTCACTCGAGCGGTAATCCTTATAGCTATTCAGGGGAAAACATCCCAAAAATATTCTACCACTATGGGAAAAGAATATGGCTACATTCCACAATTATCTAGAGTAAGACTAGAGATTTGAGTGATGATACAATCCAATAGGAACTGAATTGGTCCCGTACAACCAACCTGAAGATCCGACTCACTCGGGTGATAATAACTGTTTCCTTATAGAGATAACAAGTTAACCCACCTCCTGTAATAGTAAATATGAGCTCGGTATAGAACTAACCAATCCATACGAAGAATAAAGTTGAATCCTATTATCTCAAACATGAATGGTTCCAAAAATAAATGGTAACCACCAATATCTGGAGAACACACCATGCAATGGTTGATATTCTATAACCACAATCCCATTGGGGTTTCAATTGTTAAAATAAAATATAATATTTTCATATAGAATCCAAAACTATTTTAAAAAAGAGGAGATAAAAAATATTTCAATGCTCTAGTATAAAAAAACACAAGATAATTTAGATGATACAAGAATCACACCTCTGATGGTAGATAGTCCTGCATCGACATTAGCTCGAGTAGTTTTAATAACATGCAAATAAATTGTCCCTTTTCATTAGGATCCAATCTAACTACCCTGAGCTATTTCCCTTTCTTGGTACTGTTTCTCATGAACTGGGGTACCATGCCAGCTGCCTCGGCCTGAATGGCCTGTGGAACTCTAGATATCAAACTGCTGAGGTGTAGTCGAGCCCTTTCCAAATTACGATGATTTTCCTGATTCTCTAACACTAGTCTATTGTGGAAAGTTCATACAAAACCCCTTAAGATGTCCCAATATTCCACATATATGACAATTGAATGTGGGGTAAGGACACCATGGGCGCTTGTGACCAAACTTTCAGCACTGGAACATAAATTGATCTTGAGATGATAGTCCACTGCGCTGACAGCTCTATCTACTATTACTTCAGTGGAAATTTTCATAATGAAATTTCTTAAAACTTGAAGAAGAACTCATAGATTTCCCTGCTAAAATAGACTGACCATAGCTCGAATCCTCTCTCAGATTCCCTTTCATGTTGAGAGACCGATTCATCACATATTCAAAGCTGCTTAAGTGGAAAACATTTACCTGTGAGTTGATCCCATAGAGAAGACCAACCTGGAAACATCTTTCCCTAGAGATCTCATCAGCTTCCAAAGATGGTGCAAAGCTCTATAGGTATGTAAAATGTCTAGGATAGTCCAACACTAACAAAACCTCCCGCATCAAATGCATGAAATCATGAGTTTTTTCATCCATCAAGGTTTTGGGATAGAAATACCTTAGAAACGTTATCTCAAAGTCCTTCCATGATATCTCATCCTATTTCCCAACTTCCTCCAAAATATCCCACAAACGCTTGGTAGGTCCATGCAGTATATACACAACAATATTCACCCTCCTTTCAATGAGTGTCCCAAGATGCTTGAAGATTTTATGGAATGACTCAATCCAAAACATGGCCACTTGGGGTCCCCCTTCCCCAATAAACATAGGCATATGATGAAGTTGAAAATCTATTGCCAGTTCATACATCATAGGAAGGGTATGAATAGTCTCCCTTTCCATGGATCACATAAACCTCAGGAAGCTATCCCAAGGATGAACATCCATATGCTCCTTAGGAACTATAGGAAGTTCTGGTTCAGCTATGTTAAGAGTGTTTTAATTTCCACTTTCATAACACTCAAGTTGAAGATAAGGAGGAGTCATATTCACTACAATAAAAACCCACACGTTAGTGAAATGGCTACCAACATGGTCAACCCAGCAGGTGACTTCAACAGAGAACCACTAACTCTTTGTCTCTCTAGACATGCTTTACAAGTATTTTATCATGACAAGACAACTTATTTTCTTTTTATAGTGAACAAATATCTCATATTATTGTTCAACAAGAAAGTATATATTACAATAAAAAATAGATATGTCTTTATAATAAACAAGTCATGTAAATATATCCCTATGTGCCTATTATGATGCATGTATTATCATCTCGCGCCATACTAGGCCATGAGTACAAAACTGAAGAAAAAAAATCATAATAAAACTATAGCCTCACCAAAAATGAGAATCACCTAAGGTGAAATAACATCAAATGTAACAATCACACAACACAAACAACAATACCATCATATTGTTCTCAGATTTTACCCCATATATGGGTTAGCTACTCCCATTCACAAGATCATTACAACGTCCCGACACACCCTAGTCTCATTTCTACCTTTACTAAAATAGTAAGGCATAATAAAAGAAAACCTGCTCCACAGATACCACCTAGAAATGTCCCCCAATCCAAAACACTCTCACATGGTCAGAAAGAGTTGGTTATGAGACCTCAAGCACGTCTCCCCCTACACCAGAGGATGTTGACTAGTAATGGGGGTGGAAAGTGGATAATGGGGAGACTATAACGAATCGTATGATGTTTCATAGCATTATAACATATCATAATGAAACTTAAATAATAATAAAATTAAAGAAATAATAAAATTTAATAATAAAGGCCAACTAAATAATCCAATAATAATAAATGAATAATGTATTGACATTCTTGAATATAACTTAATTTCATTCTAGAATAATGCAATAAAAAGACTAGCAGACTAAATAAAAGACTCAAAGTCTTGGGTTTCGATATTGATTTTGGTACCACATCAAAACTCCATACCAATAGAAAAAAAGTAATCAAAAGAAAGATCCATTACCCTAGTCCAAAACTGCATCAACTTAGATTTTTTGGGTGCTAAATGGAATCTTGAATAAGGTGTGAGTATAAGTCCGAAGGTCGACACCACCGTGTCTAAGAAAAACCAGTCTGATAATAAGTGTTTGAAATATATTGATTAAAAATTTTATTAATTAATTCAATAATTAAATAAATATAAAAACCTACTTCATCTCTATTTCATAATATCTCTGAGCATGTATTAACACCATGCCAACAAAAACCATATAACCATGGTATAATCACAACAAGTAATCCAAGTCAAGCCCTATAAGAATTACAACATTTCTGCGTCAAAACCCACTAGGTATTAAAACATTGGACTAGGTCAAGCCAGTTCACTATTATTGTTATAGAATATTCATGTGAAAGTGACTGGGCCAAGCCTATTATATAAGCATCTTATCATGGAACACAATTCCTATCATACAACATGGATATCAAAATATCACATCAAATATCTCAATGTTTAATTATGAGAAATACCATTATTCTTTCATATTCCACATGTGATTCAATTCACAATTGATTAATAACTATATCAATAAGTAATAAGACACAATTTAGGGATTATATAACAAGAAATCACCCTAGGTCACGTTTCAAGACAAATATAATTTAAGAATTTTTCCAAATACAATTCCATTTGAATCCTAATGAATTCAATAGGCAATATCATTAAATTATTTAATCAATTTGGGTGCACACAATGAGGGTGCAATCACGATATTGCATAAACTTGAAAATAATCAATCAATAGGGTTAAGATTTAGACCCCTACCTTATACCGATGATCCAAAAATGCTTCCTATGGTTAACTACCACACATCAGATGGTGAAGATGATTGAAAAGAGGTTCTTATATCCAAATTGATCACGATGAAAACAATCAACGCAATTAGCCAATGGATTTCACCGCAACAGGTTGAAAAAGTAAGAAAAAGAGGAAGAAACCTAACCAAAACCACTTAAGGGATTGAAGGCACAAAAAAAACATCCAAAAGGGAAGTTAGAACCCCAAAATTTCTTGAATGATTCCCTAGGATCGAGAGGAGAGGAGTTTCAATGAAAAAATATCAGGATTCATCCGCACAACATGTTTAAAATAGTAGGCCAGACATTTACACAATGTTTTATATGGATTCACATTGTTTAAATGTTTTTGATGTTATTATTTGAAAAAAAAATCAACTTAGATTTATTTTATTAAAACTCACGAGAAATTACATGATGTTTAATCCCTTTAAATGATTTATAAATGTTCTACAATAGATTTTTCATCCCATTCTCCTTTTAAACAACATGAAACCCCTTTAAATATTTCAACTTACCGAGAACCCATATTAATACTTAGTCCCATTTATAAATAGGATCCATTAATTCAAACAAGCATACATCTCCAAAAATTATGTCATTTTCCCCAACAAAGGCTCTCCATCTCTGAACAATACTTGGCCACGCAGGCTCAAATGAAAAACTCAGAGAGAAATGTACCTTGAAAAAGAAAAGATCTTACATATACTCTCCAATAAAATGGTTGATTATAAGGATTATTTATAAATTAAGTCTTGTTTTTATCTAGATTTGGTTATATGAAGTACCAACTCAGGTTCCAATCCCTTGAGGTGGAGACCTGATTGAATTTGTGGAATCAGAATGCAATTTAGATCTTTTATGATTTTTCGACCCCATACCACTTTTAAGTAAAATATTTTAACCAAACGATCTCTAAAGGTGAACCACATATAAAAAATCACATAAATCCTTATGATTCTCTAAAAAACAGTTTTCACATGGCCCATTTTTTCACACTAGTGACATAAGGGAACCTTATTTTCTATGAATGTTATTCACGCCGACTGTGATACGTAACTTAAGCTACCACCACCTCCATATTTTGATTAATCCCACATTCTATAATTTTTAGGTAACCCCTCCCTCCGGCATCCTTAAGGGATGAGGGAAACATCAACCATCCCAAATATTCCATCCTGGTCCACCACTGCCATTATGGTCTACCCACCACCTTTATATAGTCTTGAAGCATTAGTGAAAAAACTTATGATGAAATAATACGATGGATAAAAATTTAAAATTACATATACTTTAGATTATCATTTCAAAAATTTCCAAAAAATGAAATTAATGATCCAAAAAATAATTTTTTTATATTCCATTATTGTCTGGTTTCCTTGCTGGAGGAAAAAATATCCCTTGACATGGATAATGCCATCATTTCTAGATATAACATCCACGTGAACAAGACATTGAAAACTTTAAAAGAAAAGTTATCATGAATAATGGCCTAAATTAAATATTAAAACCATTTCAGGATGATACCTTTAATAATAATTCTAGAACATTTCATCATTATAGATTTATAAGTCTCATAGAAATAAAATACCCTCTCAATCATTGTTGAAAAATGATACTTTAACTAAGTTTTTTTGGTTTAGTGTTGTTTAAAACCACTACTAAAAAATTTCTTAGTTGTTATCATACACAAGTGATAAGTTTTACATCATTACTATTTTCATTATATTTTATGTTATTTCATGATTTTTTATTTTTTTTATAGTTCTTTTCATTCTGTAGTGGTTATATAAATTTCCATTAATCAAAAATTTATTCTAAAAATTTATATATTTTTAGTGGTAGTTTAAAATATATAGTTAGAGATGCCTCAAATGTAACATATCTAGAGGTATTTATCTAATCCAGTACTAAAATCTTGCACCATATTCAGTGATTATTTTAATCATTTCTAAATATGGTACAATAGAAAAAAATTTCATTACACAAGACCATCCTATTACACTCCAAAATAAAATACATACAAAAAATACATACAAAATTTCTCTAACCTATATTATATAATGATAAAAAAATTGGATGTCAGCATACAATAAGAAACCTTATGTAACATAACTACATAATATTATAATTAAAAAATGTTTAAAATTATTTTTATTCATAAAATAAAATTTTAGAAAATGTTCAAAAACATATCACACCACCATTACTCCACCTAGATGCATCACTTTCACTTTTTATAGATGGATCATGATTCACATCAACTCATTGTAAAATTATTTCTTCTGGAAATTGAATTTAAAGTAGATAAATTCACATTGGAAGTTGGAATCTTCAAAAAATAGTAAATTAAATTAAATTCAAATGTTTGTGTATATGTTCCTATTATTACTAAATGTAATAAATGTTGAAATTCAATTTTAGATAATTTTTTGAAGTAAATATATATAACATCAAGAATAAATATGATCTTGAATTAGATTAGTCATTTTAAATTTCATGACCCCTCACTCCAAGGATACCCCTCTTGGACAAGAAATGAAGAAAGGGATATAATTACCCCGGACTCCCACGTCCAGTAGGCCCTGGGTTGGAGGCTAGAACAAAGGGTGTACAAATCTTACAACATGGGGGTAATTACCCTTTATAAGGAGACATGATCAAGAGATAAGATGGATGTTTCATGAAAATTACAAGAAATATATAAAAGATAATCCCAAACCATCCTACATGCATGTATAAATAGAACTGATACAAATAAAATAAAGCCTCCAAAGTAAATACCCAAAAGTAAAGCTAAATAAGTGAATCAAAAAATGCCAAGGATCCGAGCTAGTAAGGTCCATCATATTCCATAAAATCCTCTTAGAAACATAAAATAAGTTTTATATATGTAGGGTGTACATACAAGTATACTCAGTAAAAAAAAGTCTCATGTGCATCTATAAAAGAAGCATACTAATGCACCCATGAAAAAACAGGAGAACCAAATAGCACATATATTGGTTTACTGACTGAACCCAACCCCACAAAGGCATTAAAACCCAGTAAATAAAGTAAAGTAATATAATATAAAGTAAATAACATCGATGATAGGGTACCCTAAACCACTTTCCCACTGGTATGATTCTCTTTTCCAACATTGTACGTCATGAAACCCCCATCCCTTCCATATACCACACCACATACTACCCTCACACACATGGACCTCAAAAAACATCCCATCCGTACACACTTGGGCCTAAAGAAATATCATTTCTCATCCTGAAGACACCTAAGAAACAATCCACCTTTCCCGTAAACACCTGTGCTATCACATCTCATCCATAGACACTTTCTCAACAAATCACCTTGCCTACAAATATCTGGGATATCACAACCACCATATAAAGAACTAATAGACCTATTTCCATCACATACTATGCCATACCCACCTTGGCAGGAAGAGAGAGTGGAAAAGAGTGGGTACCCAGCCATTCGTAATCCCCACCAGATGTTGGGAAGGACAACCTCCTCCATAAAGTTGGGGGTTTTCCTCGCATAGTGCTCAACTAGGGTGGGGTGAATTGAGAAATAAAACGGAAAATAAAATTATATATATGTATGATAGAAAAAAATCACACCCAACCTATGGGTTCTTAGAAAAACCACAATCTGACAACATTGTCGCCTTTGCTACTACCTCTAAATGCAAAAAACCACACATCAGGCCAAAAATCCAATTTCACATTCCAAAACAATTCATTCAAACATTTATAATATATTAACAAAACCAAAAAAAACAGTCCAAAATTTATTAAACAATTATTTATCCATTACATCACCACTCGAGAAACTATCAGGCCCAAAACATACCAAGAAACACTGTACTAGTGATTCAGAGGGTGAAGATCCATGGTAAATTAACGCACTTCACATTAATGAAACATAATACCACGACCTATAGATATGGGGTTAATATTTCTATATGTTATCAATGAAAAGACCCTCAATAATTACCCACAAAACACTATTGTCCTTATTTAAACTCATCCACTCAGTTCAACACATTAATAGAACCAACACCATGTGCAAAACCATTCCCACAACAATATCACTACATGTACCAAGATAGAACACATTTTGAAGATTTAATAAGGCACCCCTTATTTAATTTCACTTTTAAATTTAGGGGTCATCACAAAAACTGTAAGATCCTACAGTATCCATTAATTAGTTAAATATATGTGGTTAACCAAATTTTATACATAAGAATTAAATAGAAACCAAACAATATGCATTACATAAACCATCTAGTGCACAAAAAAGGACCCCCAATGACCATTCTTTTTAGTAGGTATTTAGCCTATACAAATCAAAATATTAATAATATCAATCACACAACAAGATCAAGCGTCACTTTTCCTAGCCCCTATATATTGATTTTTAAACTAATCGGATTATATTTTTTAATTTGTAATCAATTAACTTAATAAGGGTAAACATCTATTTACCCATCCCACATGATGCACAATTTAGATAGGCAAAGGAAATCCTACCTAGAAGAAGAACGATCAACACTTCTTGGTTTCACAAAAAACAAGGGCATATGTACAACAGGTAATCCTCCTGGGAAACACGAACCTATTTATACCACCTCAACACATGACGCCTATGGGAAGAAGGATTTATGGTTTATGGTATCTAGATAAAGGAGAAGAAATAATGAATTAAAGGCCCCTGTCTTAGAAGGATTAGATCCCAAACACAGGAGATTTGAAACGGGTTTGAATTGTCATTAAAGGCAGATCTAACCAACAACACATGTTTTCGCCATTTAAAAGACTCCATACTCTTAGGGAATTAATGATATAATTTATGAAATTTGAATTGGTCTCAAATCCCTTTAAATTTGGTGTCAAACCCATTTTACATCAAAGGAAGATGTCAAAAGGGAAAAACTGGGAACACTGCTCATGAGGCAGCACTAGTGAGAGACCACCAGACAAGGCACCACCAGATGATGCACCACTAGATGAGGCATAGAATATGACCCAATACTAGATGAGGCGCCATTGGATATGTGACTACCAATGATCCACTTCCAAAAAGTGACTACCACTGAGCCACTGCCTGGATGACACACCGCCAGTGAGCCACCGACAGGATGAGACACCACCAGCGAGCCACTGATAGGGTGAGACATCTCCAATAAGCCACTGCTAGGATAAGACACCACTAGTGATACACCAAAAATGTGAGACAATTCTAGCACGAGACACCATTGGGATGACACACTATTTGAAAACTTGGAAAACTGGGAATTTGGAAAACTGTTGAGAACTACCCGTTGTTGGAACATGTCACCTATCCAAAAAACACCCCAATTCCCCTAGACACCTCAAACACCAAATTTCCCATAAACTAATGGAATTTAAAGGATGGGGACATTACATTAAATACCTCTCAAACTATTCTCACCATCGAGAATTCAAAACCAACTTGAAGGGAAAGAGAGGAAGGGTATGAACAACCATCCCTTGAGATACCTCTCAAGGATATCATCACACTTGTAAAACTACTATCGATTAAACACATAAAAGTTCAATGATAAACCACCTTGTGTTGTTCAAAAGCTGGATTGGAAATATTTAAACCCAAGAACCACTTATGATACCTGCTAACCAAGCCTTATCCTCTAGTTGTTGACACATAAACCCAAATGACCACAAAAAACATTGCACAACCACAACAAACTATATTGCCTGAACACATTAATCAGGGCATTCCATTATAAATGTAAATATACAATCTTCTATAGGATGTAATGACTCTTCTGAATGGGTTTAATCTCATCATAGTTAATGAATCTATATTTGGAAAATCACTCAAGTGGATGTTTGCCTCAATCTCCAACAGGTCGTATCTGATTTGAGGTCTTGGAGAAATAATAAATTTCGTCACCCTGAATGGAACTATGGTGTCCTTGAAAAGATACTAAGAAACCTTCTCAATCAACCAATATATAATTTCATTATCTCTAAGATTGGATCCATGTAAAGAGAGCTGGACACGACCCTGCATGTCAAGGAAAGTTTCTGGGCCATGTGGGCGCGAGATAACCACATTAAAGAGGGGGACGCTAAAACCCAGTTTTTTCACCAGAAAGATTCATCCAGGTGAAAAAAAATGCTATTACTTGCATCTTACAACATGATGGAAGAAAAATCACTGACACCAATGGTATCCACGAGGCCTTGACAGACTATTTCCAGAACATTTTCACTGCAGGAACCCCTTCATGTCTGCCGAGGTGGAAGATTGTATCAGACCCATGATCACTAATGAGATCAATAGATAGCTCACCAAATATGTGAAAAATGATGAGACACACCCGGAACTAAAACAACTTCATCCCACTAAGGCCCTGGGACCAGATGGGTTCCATGCCCTCTTCTTTAAACAATACTGGCACATTATCGGTCCCGACATTTGAAACATGATAAAAAATATCTAGGATGGGAATACTAGCATTGCTGAAATCAATGAAACTATCCTTGTCCTCATTCTCAAAATCAAGAAACCTCTAGTGATCTTTGATTTTAGACCTATTAGCCTTTGCATTGTATCTTACAAAATCTTCTCTAAGATCCTTGTCAATTGGCTGTGACCTTGGCTACCTGATATTATCTCTGAGAATCAAAGCGCCTTCATGGCCAAGAGACTGATTACTGATAATGCGATTGTGGCCCACGAAGTGTTTCATTCTATGAAATCATGCTCCACCATGAAAAGAGGAACCATGTCCTGAAAACTGGATATGACCAAGGCCTACGATAGAGTGGAATGTCACTTCATTCGTATAGTCATGTTGAAAATGGGGTTTTTTGCGCTAAATGAACATATATGATCATGGAATGCATCTCGATGATCTCCTTAAAAATCATGGTCAAAGGGGATCTCACCAGAGGATTCACCCCATCTCGAGGTCTTCGCTAGGGAGATCTCCTATCCCCTTTTCTCTTCATACTGGTGGCTGATGTGTTCTCTAATATTATTTCTAGGGCTGCATCCTCTAAATCTATTCATGGGGCAAAGGTCTGTCATGTTAGCACACTAGTGTCACATCTTTTCTTCACCAATGACTGTCTCCTATTTTCCAGAGCCACAATTAATGAATGCCAGGTGATCAACCAAGAGATCCAACAAAATGAAAGGGCGTCTGGCCAATCGATCAATCATGGAAAATCTGAAATTTCTTTTAGTGTTGGGGTGCCTCTTCCTAAGAGAGATGAGATTTGCGCATCAGTTGGTATCCATATAGTTGTGAAACATCAGAAGTACCTTGGGCTTCCCACGGTGATTGTCCGATCCAAAAAAGAAATCTTCACATCTCTTGTGGACAGGATCGAGAAAAAAATTATAGGCTGGTCCCCTAAAGGAATTTCTAAATCTGGAAAAGAGACCCTCATAAAAGTTGTCATACAATCCATTCCTAGCTACTTTGTGTCCTTGTTTAATCTCCTGAATTTCCTTATCTACCATATCCACACACGCACTGCCAATTTCTAGTGGGGGAAGAATGATGGAAGGAATCGGCCCCACTGGATGGCCTGGGAGAAACTCTACAATTCCAAATCAGAGGAAGGGATGGGATTCCGGAATCTGTGTCTCTTCAATGATGCACTTTTGTCCAAGTAAGGATGGATACTTCTTAACCGCCCATCATCTCTTTGTGCACGGGTTCTCCGGGCTAAGTACTTCCCCCACACGGACTTTTGTGCTTCCACTCTTGGTCCCCGTCCTAGCTTCCTCTAGAGAAGCATCTGGGGGGATAAAAAGCTCCAGAAAAAAGGACTAGGTTGGAGGATTGGGTCTGGATCATTGGTCAATATCTGGACTGATCCTTGGATTATCAGTAAGGATGGTATGTGGGCTACATCCCCTATCCAACCAGGTCTTGAAAACGCCACTGTCAGTTGACTCCTTTCCGAACAGGGACATGGGTGGTGTCTGGAAAGAATCCTTGATTGGTTTAATGAAAGGGATCAAAGAATCATCCTTAGCATTCCCTGGGTCCCTGATGCAGGGCCTGACTAGCTTTACTCGATCAATGAGTCCTCGGGCGATTACACAGTGAGGTCCGGCTACAGACTGGCTCTTGGAAACCACTCAGTCCACCAGGTTGAGGGACCTTGGAATTTGGTGTGGAAGCTCAATGTTCCCCCTAAAAATTTCCAATTTTGGTGGCAGGTCTGCATAGGTACTCTCCCTACCATGAGCCTCCTCACTCATCGACATTTGTCCAGTACTGATCTTTTCCCTTTCTACCCAAACATTCCAAAAACTCCTTTGCACGCCATCATTCACTGCCCGGGAGCTGAGCAAATTTGGAATAAATGGGGCCTGACTTCTACTGCTTCAATGGCATCAGCCTCTGAACTTCCTGATATACTGACTCGGTGGTGCTCCTCTCTTTCCGTGGCCTTTTCAGGTTCACTTTGCACTCTGGCCTGGATTATTTGGGTCTGGCGCAACAATGTCGTTTTTCATCAATCTGACAAACCCCCCAAATTCTGGATTAAACGGGCCACCTCCTGGATTGAGGACTGGAAAGACCACAATGAACATTTTATTCCAGGTGCTACCCTCTCCTTTACCCCTCATTGGATTCCCCCAACATAAGGGACCCTTAAGATTAATGTGGATGCATCTCTCCCAAAGGATGGGCTTGTCTCCCTAGGCCTCCTGGCCCGAAATCATCTGGGGAAAATCCTTGCTGCAAAATATGAACCACATCAGGCTTTCTAGGAGCCTTCTGTTGCTGAGGCCAAGGCCATCCTTGCCGGTATGATTCTAGATGTGTATTTTGGATGGGTTTATATCATCATTGGATCTGACTGACTCACCGTTATCGATGCTGTTAACAACAACGATGGCGGACTCTAGTCATTTGGCTTCATCACTAGGAGAATTCGTTCGCTTCGCCAAGGCTTCTCTTACTATACCTTCTCCTTTACCAAAAGGGAAGGAAAACATGTGGCCCATTAGCTGGCAGCCTCAGTCCCCTTCGATGTCAACCGGCTTTGGTTGGACAATTTCCCTTCATGGCTTTTCGCTTGTACATCTGCTGATCTTTTTCATTAATGTTATCTGTCCTTATTTTCAAAAAAAATTCGGAATCACGCCCTTCCCATTTCACACCTTAGGATTTTATCACACATTACACAAAACAAATCACAAACCAAGGTAAAATAGATCATATCATAAAAAAGGCTGAAACATCACATCATAAAGAAAAATATAACAAGGAAAAACTCAAGAAAACTACAGGTACTCAGAACATATTTACATCTCTCTCTACCAAGTACTCTCCTTCTAGAAACCATGCCTCCACAACTCATGAACGAAATGAATGTTCCGTCCATGTTTCACCATCTCTTTATGATCCTAGATCTCAACTAGACACTCCACAAATGTCTCATCACCCTCGATATCAAACTCCCCCAATTAAATTACATGGGAGTCATTTTGAAGATACTAAAGAAGCTAGGAGATGTGAAAGACGCAATGGATCCTCTGTAACCATGGTGGTAACACCAACTAATATGCCACCCCAAAAACTCACCCCAATACCTTAAAGGGTCCAATGAACCTAGAAGAATGTTTACTACCTCTACCAAACCTCTACCATCCATGTCGAGGGAAGAACATGAAGAACACATGGTCCCAAAACTCAAACTCCATGGGACTCCTTCTGTGATTGGAATAAGACTTCTACCAATCCTGCACTACCTTCATCCTCTCATGAACAAGATGAAATTTATATTTTGTTCTCTTCACCACATCGGGACCAAGAATGAATATCTCTCCAACCTCTTTCCATCACCAAGTGGAATGACATGGTATTTCGTAAAAAATACTCAAAATGAGACATGAAAATGGAAGAGTTTAACTATTATTATAAGAAAACTCCACCAAGGGAAGGTGTCATACCCAAGATCCACCAATGTCCAAGACGCACATTCACAACATATCCACCAATTTCTGGATAGTCCACTCTATCTCCCCATCAATATGAGGGTGGAAAGAATTACAGAAGTGTAACTGAGTTTCAAAAGCCTGATGCAATTCCCTCTAGACTTATAAGGTAAACCTTACATCCCAATCTGAGACAAGGGACTTTGGAACTCCAAGGAACTCTACTACTTCATACACATACCTCTTAGCCAAAGAATCCACTACGCACAACTCCTTGATCACTAAGAAGTCGTCCAATTTCATCAATTAATCTACTATCACCTGGATAGAATCACAATATCATTGAGATGTGGGTAATCCTATGATGAATTCTATTGATATGTCATACAATTTTCACTCAAGAACATCCAAAGATAGCAACAAACCACATAGAATGAATATCTTAGACATTACCTATAGAAAAACCAAGCACTTCAGCACAACTCTACCACTTCCCATTTCATCCCAAGACATCAAAACTACATCTTCAAGCCACGTTATATCTTGTTAACTCATGGGTGTACTGCCAAATTTGATATATGAACTCATGAAGGACTCCATCATGCATCTCCACCAGAATAAAAAACTTCCCATGAAACAACTTATAGTTCTGAGTGTCTTCCGAACATCCCTCCAAAGAATCACCATGGCCAACATGATCACATATCACCTTTACCTCTGAGTCTTCTCACTGAGACTCCTCCACCTACTGATTCAGAGAAGATTAAACCATCTTCTAAAACAAATATCCTCTAACTCCATCAACCCCCACATCTATGATCAAGGATTCTAACTCCTCCATCGCTCTCCAAGAATCCACAGATTTGTGAACAACATCCTTCTGGGACATTATTCTTAAAGAATATTCCTTGAAATTCCACATTCTTGAGGTGTAAGGGATCTCAAAATCATAATCCTTAAGAAACTCCACCCATCATCATTTTATAAGATTAAGGTCACACTAGAAAATGATATAACTCAAAATATTATGATCTTTAAAGACCACAAAGTGCTCCCTAATGTTGTAATTATGACACAAATTCAGTGAAAACACAAATGTTACTAACTCTAGATCATGGGTGGCATAGTTATGCTCATGGTAACGTAACTAGATAGACCCATAAGAGATCACCTCTTTCTACTGAACTAACACACATCCCAAAACCAGATGAGGAGCATCACAAAACACCTCAAACATTACCACTTACTCTAAAAATTGGAAAACTAAGGCACTAAAAAACATCCCCTTTAGCTAATAA
This sequence comes from Viscum album, assembly GCA_963277665.1. Taxonomy (NCBI): domain Eukaryota; kingdom Viridiplantae; phylum Streptophyta; class Magnoliopsida; order Santalales; family Viscaceae; genus Viscum; species Viscum album. The sequence continues at coordinate 1,220,093,812 of OY728147.1, read as the reverse complement.
AATAATGACAGGTAATGATCTTTCAATGAAAAATCTTGGTCATTCCTTGTCAAATCTATCAATAGGGATGTAATTTGAGAGAAATTGGGAAGAAACCTCCATAATAGCCAACGAGACCAAGGAAACCATGAACCTCTTCCATGTTCTTGAGTGATTCCCAAGAAAAAAAATACTTTCTCTATTGACAATACTAATGACATACCCTAGTGAGACACCACATTACCAAGGAAATTCCCCTCTCATGTCCAGAATATACACTTGGAAGAATTTTGGTAGAGCTGATGACATTGTAGAACATGCAAGACAGTTCTAAGATGCTCGACAGGATCCTACTATGATATAGAGTAGATTATGATATCATCAATGAATATGATGGAGAAAATATCTTGGAACTCACAGAACATAGAGTATATAAGCCCCATGAACACACATGGTTTGTGCGTAACACCATATTGAATGAATACAAACTCAAAGTGCCCATACCTGTATATGAATGCAGTATTTGGGATATCTCCCTCCTTCACCCTAAAATGGTGATATCCAGACCATAAGCCGATATTAGAAAACAAAATACCCTCTCTCATATATTTGAAAAGATCATCTATCCTTAGAAGAGGGTAACTGTTTTTGACTGTCACCTGATTCAACCTTTGGTAGTCTATATATAACCTAAGACCACCGTCCACCTTCTTTGTGAAGAACACTAGATCCCCCCAAAACAAAAAACTATGATATATAAAAACATTATACATCATATAATATATATGAATTTTCAAATCCCTCAACATATAAGGTACCGTACGATTATGATCTATCAATATCTGAGAAGCACCGGGTTGTAATTTTATCCCTAACTCAACATCACGTCGAGGGGGTAGTGTCACAGCCTCCTCGGGGGAAACCAAAAGGAACTACCCAGAAACCTTGGGAACATTCACCATCTTAGCATCAACTAATTCCACTAGAAAATAATCCAATAAGTAAACAAGGGGCTCCACATGTCAGCTTCACACCTAGAGACTCCACTCACTGATGAAAACCACATACTAACCATCCACACCCGAAAACAAATCTATCCTTAGGAAGCACTCAATAAAAACATTCACAAAATACAACCATTTTATGATGAGGATGAAATAATATGTATTTATCTAAAGTAATAAAACATTACCATAGGACTGATGCAGTCCCATCATCAGCCTACACCCCTGGCAGACAAGAAACAAGTTGGTCAGGCCTCCGATTGGTGTACTCAACACCAGGGGAATGAGAAGACTCTCTATGTATAGTCATAGATTATGGGATAGAATGAGTGAAATAAAGGAGTGCGAAGATCCTAAATCCAACAAGGCACAAAAAAAGTTACTAAAAAACTGATCATACCTCTGACGATATCTGGACCCTTTGGAACTGCTACCTCTACTATGTGCAACTGACCACACACAACTCCTCTACCTCTCTGCTGACAACCAAATCCATATCCACACTTGAGTCACAATCCCTAAAAACAAGGACCATCCTAATGTTGGAATCAACCAAAACCATCTCTCTTCAGAATATTAAAGACCTACTACCCCTCCTGTTGAAATAGTCTCACTAGAAACTGCTGTAGAGACTAGTGCTGAACCTGTCCACATCCACCAAACTGAGCTCAAGGAACTTCTGGGCATTGTCTCTAGTGATGAACATGAACCCAAAAACCAAACCACACTATAAAAAATCTTCCAAGAAAATTATATAAACCACAGGCACCATAAGGCCACAAAGGAAGCTATTGAGGTTGAATCCCTTCCAGTCAAAAACTTGAAGGTCCTGGCACATGTGATCTACCACTGACAACTCTACCTCTCAAAGAACTCTTCTGGCTCCCCCCTCTCAATATACCTTCTCATGACTGTATCCGGTTGACCACTTATACATTATTTTGATCTCCAAATACTTTGGAAACGTAAAAGAAGTAACAACATACTATATAGAAGGATGAGGTGCCTCCTCAAAACATCTTGCATGAGATTCCTCATAGAAAAAAAGGTATGGAACAAAATAGAGAAGGTCCTTGAACTTGATTCCCAGCTCCCACACTAACATAATCCCCTACTGAAGGGAGAGTAGATCCTGCCTCTTCTTAGCCTTCATGTTCAATGAAAGGAACTTTTCTCGTAACTCCTTCTTGAAGCCAACACACAAAATATTTGCCTCCTTCCTCTCTCCCAGATACAGAAACCACCAATAACGCGCAACTCCCCACATCTAACTGACTGCCAAAGGGACCCAATACTCTGTTAGGGCCCAAATAAAACTGAAAGTGATATCAAGATCCTCCATCCAGTTCTCTATCTCCACGTCTAAAACACTTCCCTCATGCTTCCTCAAAGCCTGCCGCTAGAAAGCATGCAATGATATTTTCCACTGATCATCTTACACAATTGGATCAACCCTATATCGACAGACTAGATCAGCCTGCTAAACCTCAACTGCTTGATCCACATGTGGATGATGACTAAGATCCATAACTGAAAGGAAAATAATGATGTCCTAATCTCGAAAGTATGTATTTTCATTAAGATTTATTTTAATTTATTTTATCCATTTTATCCTTCCTAAAACAACCCAATTCAAACAATAACACAAGTCATTATGATGCATGTACTTTTCCTAGGTCTCCACACTTCAAGAAGGTCTATCTCACTTTTTCTTTCAATAAGACCAGAGTTTGTGCACAGGATCATGAGGTCCTTAAAATCCCATGTCCTATCCAGTCCCCCCTGGCCTATGTCACATACCAAGGTCAATTAGAACTATTTACATACCACCCCATGAAATGCTAACTATGAATAACCCCAAACTCCATACTATCCCTCAGCCATAAGATCTGATATGACTCCTTCACAGACACCTCCCTCTAAGTATACCCCTCCTAGAAGAAAAATGAAGAAAGGGAGATAATGACCCCTTGATTCCCACCTTAAGTAGGCCCCAAGTTGGAGACTAGGACCAAGGGTGTAAAAATCTCACAACATGGGTGGCATTAACCTTTATAAGAAAACAAGATTGGGAGATAATATGGATCTATCATGAAAACTACAAGACATATATAAAAGAGAAACCCAAACCATCCAGGATGCACATATAAACAGAATTGATACAAATACAATAAAGTCTCTAAAGTAAATACCCAAAAGTAAAGCTAAAGTAGCGAATCAACAACTACCAATGATATGATATAGTAAATTATAACACAGTCCTTTAAATCCTATTAGAAAAATGAAAGAAGTTTTATATATGTAGGGTGAGAATAAAATCATACTCAGTAGGAAAATCAAAATCTCTCTTGCACATATGAAATAAGCATACTAATGCACCTGTGAGAAAAAAACAAAACCAAACAACACCTATACATGTATACTAACTAAAACCAACCTCACAAAGACATGATTACAAGTAATTAAAGTCAAGTAATATAACATAAAGTAAAACAAATGAATGATAGGGTACCCTATACCACTTTCCCATTGGTATGCCACTCTCACCCAATGTCGTACATCCTAGTGCTCCCATCCCTTTAGTATACCACATCACATCTAGCATTCACACACCTGGGTCTCACAACACATCCTGCCTGCACACACCTAGGCCTCACAACCTATACCACCCACACACACCTGTGCCTCAAACATATCTCATATAATCCTAAAGGCACATGGGAAACAAACCACCTTGCCCTCAAACACCTGGGCTATCACATTTCATCCGAAGACAGCTAGGCGAAAAACCACCTCTCCTAAAAATACATGGGATATCATAACCACCATATAAAAAACTAATAGACCTCATTCTATCATATCATATTCTTACCTAACTCACCTATAAGAGATACTATAGAAGAGATAGAACCTATCCATCCATACTCCTCATTGAATATTGGGAATGACACCCTCCCCTGTGAAGATGGGGGTGTTTGACTCATAGTGCTCAACTAAGGTGGTATATGTACAGAAATCAGAAGGAAAATAAAAGTATATATATGTATGACACCAAAAACTCAATACCAACCTATGGGTTCTCAGACAAACCAAAAACTCATAATACTATCACCTTTATTGCCACCTCTAAATACATAAAACCACAAATTAAGACACAAATCCCATTCCACATTCCCAAACAATTCATTTAACCATTTACATTCCATTAACCAAACCAAACCAAGATATTCCAAACTATATTAAACAATTATATATCCATTCCATCACTACCCAATAAGCTATCAGGCACAACACATATCAAGAAACACAATAATAGTCATTCAGGAGGTGAAAAGACCTGGTTAATTAATCCACTTCAAATTAAAGACACATCATTGCATGACCTCTAGATATGGGGTGAGGCTTTCTGCATCTTATCAATGAAAAGAATCTAAAAAATTTCCCATAAAATACTAATTTTATTCTTTAAACTCACACACCTAGTTCATTATATTTACAGAACTAACACCCTGTGCACAAAAAAGGACCCCTAACATACAAGATTTTCAATGGGTAGTTGGCCCATACAAATTAGAATATTAACAATATCAATCACATAGTAAGATCATGAATCACTTATTCCAGCCCCTGTATATTGATTTTTAAACCAACACAATTATATTTATTATTCTGTAATCTACTATATTCACAAGTATAAAAATCTATATACTCATATAAAATGATGAAAAATTTATAAATACAAAGGAAATCCTACCTGAAAAAAAATGATTGACACTTCTTGGTTGTGAGAAAAACTAGGGTACGCGTATAATAGGTAACCCTATAGGGAAACATGAAACAATTTCCACATCATATCCACATGAAACCTATGGGAAGAAATATTTAGTTCATCTAGTATCTAGATAAAGGATAAAAAATAATAAAGGGAAGACCTCTATATTAGAAGGATTAGATCCGCAACACAAGGGATTTAAAATGATTTTGAATTTTCATTTAAGGAGGATATGACCAAGAATATGGTTTTTGACCATTTAAGAGTCTCCAAGATCTTAGGAAATTAAAGATATAATTTATGGAATTGGAATATGCTTAAATCCTTTTAAAATTTTAAGTAAACCCATTTTACATCCAAGGAAGACATCAAAAGGTTAAAAAAGGAAGAACTAGGAACACTACTCATGAGGCACCACCAGCGAGACATCCCTAGATGAGGCACTAAATAATGAGTCACCGCCAGCGAGGCACCACTAGATAGAGCAATACCCATGAGCCACCGTGAGATAAGGCACTATCAGATGAGCATCCGCCAACGAACCACCACCAGCGAGTGACCACTAGTGTGCCACCACCAGGATAACACACCGCCAACAAAACAATGCTAGGATGAGACACTACCTGCAAGCCATATCTAGGGAGAGACACCTCCAGCGAGTCACTACCATGGTGAGACACCACCAAAGAGAGACTCCTCCAGAACAAGACACCGCCCGTGCGAGACATTGTTGGGATGAGGCACCTTTTGGAAGCTTGGAAAACTAGGAATTTAGAAAACTGTTGAAAATTACCCAGTGTTGGAACATCTCTCCTATACCCAAAACTCCCTAGTTCCCCTAGACACCTAAAACACCATATTTCCCACAAATTAATGGATTAAAAATGTATGGTCCATTTCATTAATAGTTTTTCTTTCCCATATCCTTCCATAATTCAATAATTTTATAGATATTTTTTTATATGATGCTAATGAAAAAAGTCAGTTTCAAATCAAATTATTACTAAAACAAACCAATACTTTTTCACTTACCAAACCTTTGATTATTAAACAATTTTATATGTTTTCACTAAAAAAAAGAATTTGGTTATATCCAAAATTCATCATATTATAACTAAATATTATTTTTGATGAATTTTAAAATATTACAGAGAAACAATAATCATCTACTTATGAACCAATTAATCAAGTTTTTAGTGATTAATTTTCCATGATTCATTAAAGAATAAAAACTCATTATGTCTTGTTATAAAAGACTTAATAAAAATTGATAAGTAGTAAGGAAACATGTATCATAAGTAACAAGTATTATAAGGTTGTTATTTTATTATGTGTTTATGTGTGTGTAGTGAATGATTCTACTCTATTAAAAAAATATAATTAATAAAATATTAAAAAAGTGTGAATTTATAAAATTTACTAATATTGAATCCTCTATCAGTGTCTCTATTTATTTCAGAATAATCCCTATTATCCTATGAAACACAATAACTAATGAACATTAACAATATTAGACCATATCATCCCATGACATAATAAGTGATTACTAATCTTGAACTATATTTCTAAGTGTATAAATTTACATATGTTCTTTAGGATCACCAATAGATGTAATATCTATTTCAACTAACATTGATGAAAAATATGCATGTGATTATCTAAATACCTATGACATAGATGGTATATAAAACATTCCCATCACATGAAAATATTGTTATTTTCTTTAAACTTGAGAAATAGTTCCCTTTAAGGATATTGAATATGACATAGAAGGGTTGGAATCCCACACTTCTTTGAGTTTACACTATAAATGTAATACCATTAAAGTATAAATTCATTTAATAACACCATGTAGTAATAATTTTTTTACCCTCAATGTTTTATATAGGTTCATTCACATAATTTCATTTCTTTTTTTGTGGATATAAAACCACATATCTATCCATCCAAAAAGATGACCTACCTTATTCACTCATATAAAAAACTTTATAAGAATCATTGAAAAAAACTATATTAGCTAAAGTGATATAGATATATATTGTAATAAATCAGATGGCACAATTACATCTCATTTCCAAGAAAAAATCATCAATATAGTTTTGTGGTTAAATACTTACTTTTCTTAAATATACACATATCACATAGAAGAAAACTAAAATAATTATATATAAATAAAACATGAAACATTATTAATATTTTTTATTAATATACTAAAATATAATTATATAACCTATGTTTTTTATCATTATGATGATTATTAAATGCCTTCCACTGGTCACTATGCATGCACTAACAGAGATGTTTCATTAAATTCATGCTATAGTATTCAATTAAAATATTTCTATTTCTTACCTAAGTTTTTAAATGTCAATGGGAATGAAATCATATAAAGCACATAAAAATGGAATAACATATATAAATAAAATAAAATAAAATATATTATTAAAATATTATGTAATAATTTATAATTAAGTCATATATTAATAAATAATAATGATATTACATTTATCTTACTATCAAATAACTCATTATTCCAGAATAATGGAACATTTCATTAATCAGAATAATTAATGGTGATGGATGCTACCTCACATTCCAAAAATCCAAGAATACTCTTATAGATTCCCACAAAATTCCATTATGTGTACCCCATATACATCAAATAGGGTGATTATCAATAAGTTTATGAAATTAAAAACATCTTGAATAATGATGTTTGTATTAATTATGTTATTATTTTTATTAGTTTATCATATAAATTAAAGACTTTAGTATAGATATTTAATAAAATAATTTCATCAAATTACAATACAAATAGATAATAGTGACACAAAATTAACTTATAGATGGAAACTGAGTCACTGCCTAAAAACTTGATTTCTTTATAACAACAAAAGTAGATACAACTATGAATAAAATAGTAATAGGATAATATAAAATAGTATATAAAATTAGAAAAGGTTTGTGATAAAGTGTAACCTATGTAGTTGGGGTCGAATCGTTATCCTTCATGTGATTCCCTGATCCAAGACCAATCTACACTGTCCTAGTCGATGTTCCACAAGACCTCTAACATGCCTCCTCATACACCAGAGGAAACCAACTAGTGGTAAGGGCCTTCATCATACATTATAGAGACTATTCCCTTGATACTATAATCATCAATAATAATAAAAATAACCAAATATCATCCAAAATATATAATCATGGTATATATATGTGATAAAATATATCCATGCTATATAAAAATGAATGATGAATTCATATATTCATACATCTCACTAATCACCATATGAGATGATCATAAATAAAAAATAAGAAAATAAATAAATAAATACACTGATTCTCTACTACCATCCCCAAGTTTCACCTCAATCACATCTCATATACTAGTTGAGATGCTCCAGCCTGATCCACTACACAATATGTGCTCAACTTGTAAAGTAAACTTGAGGTTTGAACATGAACCCGGGTTCCCATACAGGGTGTGATAAATAAATATTATCTGGGTATCACCAAGTTCCTCTTATATATGCCAACATATAAATGTGTATGCATGAGAAAAATAAATAAAAAATCATAAATACACAAGTGCACATATTAGGTTATAATGTTTTAAATAGGCCACCATAATACCTAACCATTCCTAGTTTGTCCAACTTTGTAGAGTAGTCACCTCATTCAATAGATATTGTCCCATACTCAAAGTTACAAGGTTGGGTGTCATACCATATCTCAACCACTACCCTCTTTTTCAGGGCAGGGATTATATCAAGTACCCAAACCTTCCCCTCATAAACTAGGTCTCATAATAAATACCCAATTCAATCCCCCCCCACATGGAAGGCTTCAAATCAAGTACCCATTCCAATTCCCCTCAGAGAAGGCTACACATTTTGTACCAAACCACTACATTCCAATGTACGGTAAGTCTCCCATCATAGTACTCAACCATTACTTTCCAATACATGATAGGGAACATATAATAGTACCCAAACACTAATCATCGATGGAGGGTAGGGTGACCAAGACATTACCCAACCACTAATTATAGATGTAGGGTAAGGAACACATAATAGAACCATCCACTAAAAATCAGAGTAGGTTAGGGATCTAAAAGTAGTACCCAACCACTATTCACTAATGTAGGTTAGGGTGTACAAAATAATACTCAATAACTCACTGATGCAGGGTAGGGATCCCATAATATCCCCTATCCACTACCCACTGATGAAGGGTAAATAACACAATATAGTACCCAACCCAACCTTTTTGAGAGGTGGGGAATAAGATACCTTAGGAATCAGCCTTCTTTATTATGGTTATCCCAACTTCAATCATGACCAATAGGCATACAAAAAAATTTTCACACACATCAAACAATAATTAGGTCACATAGCCTATCCCATAATCCCATAAGCTCATCACCAGAGTGATAGTTACTCAAGGATTATCCATATATCTCAATAATGTCTCAATTCCCACCTAGACTCATAATATAATATAATCAAGAACATATTACTCACACAAGAATACCATTACTAACCATGCCTAACCATTCAAACTTCTCATATTACCTATAAAGGTATTCAATAGGGTCCTCAGACCCATCTCAGTATTTTATCGATATCACTAAGCCATATATAATACCCCATCGTTTCATCTTAGCTTGTAGGCTCTATCCAACCTTATCCTCAAGAGACCAATCCAAAACCCCATCAAAATCTTGTATTATTTCCCAACCCCACTAACAATTGTCCATTCAAAGAAACCCACCCTAAATACTATGGAAACCCTATTACAAGTCATCGAAACATTCCCATGACACTCACAAGTGTTCCATTTCACATATAACCTAAGAGATTCCTCAAGCCCATCCTCAATAGAAAACCCACCTTATCACACCTCATCTATTCTCAGAGGAGTTATCCCACTCATGACACCTGCTGTGACTATAGTCCACCCTTAAGCTGGTATTCTTATTCATATGAGATGCATACAACTGTATCAGTAATTAACACTTGGTGTAAGCCTCCAATTAATTGTGAAAAAAACTTCGTGGACAAAGGAGAGATGGTGGTGTGGGTGATATCATATTCATTGGAATTCTTATTTCAGTAGAGGAAATTCATACGACAGTATCAGCAAGTCAACCTTCTTGGATATAGTTTTCATAGAGATATGAAGTTTCAATGGAGGTTATTGTTTATAGTTGAGATTGAGTATTAGTAGTGGTGCATTGATTGGAATAAAAAACATGGAAATCTTATTTCCTATCAGTGCATTGTCATTGAGATTAATTATGAGGTATAGAAAGCCAAAAAGAACAAATGTAGGAGAAAAGGTTGAAATTCCTTATCGAGACCTCTACCCTTTAGCTTCCCTTAATATGATTATAGACCTCAGATTCCATTGTTCGTTTGATAGAATATATCTCATAATTGTATGAATGGTGTGGATCTAAAAGGCACTATTAGGAGAAAAATATGAGAAAGAAGGTTAAGTGGGGAAATACCTTTGGTTTAGTATCAGCATCAGTATGATTCACAGTTGATGAATGACTTTCTCAACCTCCTCTTCCCCTAATATTCTCCTTTCGTTTATGTCATGAAAATTGGGTATTCTTTAAAATTCAATAGCACACACTTCCTCATTCTAGGTCCCAAATTATTAGTAGATTCCACATATCAAAAATAATAAATCTATTCATTTATGATAATTTAGATCCACCTATTTAATTTTTCTTTCCATAAGGATATTGAAATACTATAACTCCTATGTAATTACCTTGTATATCCCTTAGAAACACCTAACTCTAATTAATAAAAAATAATTCTATGAGATACTAGAAAAATAGTTTTTCAACTCATAAATAAAAATGTTTCCTAGAGGATCTCTTTCAAAGGTAGAATCGAACAACTTTCTTTACATTACACAAACATTTTAGACTTATGAAACTCACATAGGAAATTTATACCTCATCCAATATCCGGATACATACCTAGGTCTTTGATAAATTAAATCATAAAATTCTCCTCATTGGAAACATAGTCATTATTCGATTAAAAAAATACCCAAAGTGTAAGGCTACAGTTGATCCAAATATAGAAGGCTGAATGAAATCCTATCACTTTACCTAGGGAACTCCTGGTCCCTATCCCATTTACTTAGTCACATAAATTCAAACAATAATTCAAATTCATGAATCAACATGTATATGATTTTGTTTTTTATGTGACCACCTACCTCAATCAAAGAGTTACCAACCTTATAATACTATACCCATCCTAATCCAAGCTCAACCATAACTCATCAAATATTATATCAAAACCAAATGATCTAACTCATGATAAAAACCTATATAATTAATTATAAAAATTTATAATTAATTATTAAAAATTAATAAATTGGGAATAATCACCTAAAAAATCATTGGGAAATGATACAAAATCAAAACCATGAGTGATGACATGTGTTCATCCTACAAAGATCTCTTATAGCCATACCCTGAAAAATACCCATCAATCATGATGATTTACACCATGATCTGGTGAAATATACACTAGAACCCAAGTGCAAGACACTAAGATCATCACTTAATGGAGGAGAAGAAAAATAGGGGAATGAAATGAAGAAAATACCTTAAATATGATACAAAACCACCACAAAAATCACCTATCACCAAGGGGGATTGAAATGTGGGAATAAATGGAGGAGAGTTGGACAAATATAGAGATCCCTAAGTTTATACTAGACCTAAAAATAAAGTGGGGGGGGGGGTAAACCTAAAATAATGGCAATAACCATATTTTAAAAACTGGGAATGGGATCCAGCACCACATGACATATATGGGACATGGAATGAAACCCTACTCAGGTCACTAATCATGGAATTGATACATAGGTTATGGGAAGATGCACCTCAAATGGTTAGAACCCAACAACCAAGTGTCCTAATCCATCTCAGTGTGACCTCCCTTATCATTGTATAGCGTGACACTTCACAGAAAAACCAAACCCCCACAACAAGGTCTTTATGGAATGATATACTCCTCAAAGACATGGAAATATCCCTCCATAACATGGATATATCCCTTAGAGAACATAACCTTTAGAAATCCTCCCTTTCACAATTTCAATAATTAAGACACAAATAATGATGGATCCTCATGGAAATCCATCACGAAGTGAGGTAATGTTCATGGTGTGCCATGCCTTTATTCATGAAAATTCATACTGGCAGGCATAAGTTTCTACCCTTACACAAAGCCTATGTAGTGTGATTATCTCCACTATGGAATGACTATCCACCACTCAACCCTTTTCATGGATGTAGATCACACATCATAGTGTGATAGGCCATATGCAACCAAATTCTCTTCCCCGTATTAGGGATAACTACACCAGTATCCTCTCGATAACTCAAGAAATCTTATAAGCCTATAATAACATACAAAAACATATCATTGGGATTTTTTCACCCTCATAATCCAATTTCTTAAATTTTCCTCTACTTTGAGATAAAAAATAAAAAATTTCTCTGAAAAAAATGGTCAATAAATTTTAGGGTTCTTAAATACTCCCCAATATATTGATTCTCATCCCAAATAAGATGTGGTAGTTATTCATCCATAATTGTTGACCCACTATGGCCATCAATTGCCCATTAACTCATCACATTTAATCCTTGAATGTTGAATTGAATTCTACTGTAAAACTCTAAACACCAAGGGACATTATTCATTGAAAAGAAAACTATCTAATTGTTACCTTATTCAATACTGACATGGAACCCAACAAGACCCATCTATCCAGAGACATTGAGGAATCATCAACCAATTCATCCCCAAAATTATGGTTCTCCACACTATAATACTTTATTAATAATGGTATATTTTGGGATATGGTGATCCCTACCATAAAAATCACCCAATGAAAAGAGATTATATTGGTTTATCGACATGATCAATGTGGTTTACACCTCATCACATCCAATTTTGTTAAAAAACACCAGTTGATCATCCAATGACCAACCTCTCCCTAAAACTATTAGACCCACCCGCCGATATGCTATCAGATCACCAGATCACTATTCCTTAGTTCATGAAAGCACAATAGAATTTTCGTAACCCTAAAACCAATGTTTGAACCCAACACTCTATTTTGTTTCATGGTTCAGTGCTCAACCACCCACACCAAATATCATACACTTTACATGAGCACCATCACACCTCTAATCCAACTCACTATTGGATTTCACCGAATTTATCCAAAGAAAAATGAAAACACTTGTACTTCATCCATTACCATGTATGAATCCCAAATTTATCACTCTAAAAGGACCAAATAAAATTAGATCTACCTGATAACTAAAATCCCAGTGTTATCTCGATTTCCCTCCAACCTGTCTCATTATATCCATGATCAAACCAATATGTGGTTCATACTTATGTGATTGATATATTGGTATCTATCATAGATATATCTTTATAATATCTTTTATAAACAAAATTTATAATCCCCATGTCCCAAACTCCATCCATTACGAAACATAATGATTAAACCTGACCATCCCACTCATTCCTGAGTGCTAATACAAAACATTAATCACCAACTATTTCCATATTACTTGGAATTTCATCCTTATTATATATTGAAATTTAACCACAATTATGGACATTAACATTAATATCGAATGGCTATCTCCCCTACATATATTTTATCTTACACTACTCCTTGAGTGAAACACCCAATAGGATTCATCATCCCATGTGTGTATCTCATCTTAATCCATTATCATACCATCCATAATAATTCCTATCAAACATCAATATCCAATAGAATGTATCATGATAATATAATATATACATGATTCCTCCACCTATCATATAGTAACACCTCTCATATCATCAAAACATCAGGCTTCTATTCCCATACATGCCTAACTGATCAGATCCATTATCAAATCCCAACTAATAAAACATTCACACCATATACTTGGTTGAACCCCCAATGTGATCACTTTCCATACCCAATTAAAATTACACATTTATATTATGAGAAGTTAGGGACTGGGGGAACTTACCATTACTAACTCTCAAGTTATCTTGGAACCCAAAAATTCTTTACATACCACACATGACCCACTCACTGATCTATAAACCCAATGGGAATCATATGTAATCCATGTTTACTTTCCCTCACTCATTGAGGGTTTTTCAAAAAAATCCATACTAAACCCCACTCCCATAATCTCAAGGAAGATTAAACCTTTATGAACTATCTCATAGGTTCTTAACCACTGTGAAACTTGATCTCATTTGAACCCAATGGGTGTTCAGTTTTGTATTTCCCAATAACATAATAAGACTCATACTATAATGAGCTGTGTTTCAAAAAGTATAGGATCACCCACATAAACAGATGATTATTCCCTATTGTAGGTATATCTATTATAGCCAAAAGAAATACTTGATGTTTTATTTCTAATAAACTTGACATATCACTCATTCTAATCCCATTCACATGATCACCAACCACACCTACATCTTTACAAAACCACAAGTGTCTAACCATGCTCTACCCGTGAAATAAATTAATTTTAAAGGTGTATTAATTTATGTTTTGGAATACCTTAAATATGTTTTTGAGGATTGTTATAGGTTCTTGAGGGTTTTGAAACATAATCAAAGGAGTCAAGGAACCAACACACACTAGGGAGCTATTGGTATGCCACTGAATATCTAGTACAGATCCGCTGAATAGCGAGTGGTAGTGGAATAATACCTATAATTTTGGTTATCCCAATAGATATCTAGTGGATGAGGTTTAATAGGAGAACCCCTTCCAGGAACATCATCCAGTTGAAGTCCCTATACCAGACCACTAGTGGAGCCAGTGGCCTATCGGTGAGGGCCACTAGCTCACTAGTGGTGCCCATGTTTCCTATTAAGTGAGGGATCCACTATAATTTTACTTGAATGTATATTATTAATTTCATAATATTATATTTTGAACCTCAATCCACTATATATTCCCTATGTTCACTATTTTGGAAAATTTGGTCATATATTTATTCTCTATTCAACACTCAAAGTCTAGATCAATCCGTTGTCTCCCTCGTGTTAAGATTCATCAGTCCTAGCCTTAATATTTTTCACATTCTGTAATTATCCATAGATCTATTCTATGTCGGATTGATATATGGATTCTAACATGATGTACTGAATATTTCTTATACTGTTGATAAATTAGCATCAGATCTATAGAATTAGTGAACCTTCCTCGAAAAATATCTTGATCTAATATTGACGGCGGTTATTCTTTGGGTAAATTGAACTGATTCCTTCCTATTTCACCATATTATTCTCAAAACTTGATCATGAACCCTTTTTTTGATGATTTGGGATTAGTTCTAAGGATCATTGGCATGTAGGTTGATCCAGTTGGTGCATGATCATTACTTGGGTAGTGACACTTGAAAATAATGATGTTCAAAATCAACACACTTGCGGTAGGGAGTTTTTACCATAATTGAACCTTTTATGATTATTTCATTGAATTGAATTCATGTGTGTACATATGTAGTCATGATACCCATGTTTGATGTTGATCACATGTGTGTGCATGTGTAGCTCATGAGATTCATGCTTATTAATAATCACATGTGTGTTTATGTGGATTATGAAACTCATGGTCTATATTTTATTTTTTTCCAATATGTTCTATGTTCTATTGTGTGTGATTGTATGTCCTATCAATGTTTTACTTATAGTAGCAAGTGATAGGTGGATTGTTGTGAATTAATTAGCCTAGAAGGGGAACATGAATGTTATTCAACGATGAGGATGATGGACCTAGAAATAGGGTAGGGGTATGATGTCATTGAGTAATAACCCAATTAAGTGGTAGGATATGATGCCCTTATGTTTTGACTCTTGAAAGAGATAGGGTTTGATGGACTTGTGGCCTAACTCATGATAGAGAAGTGGAATGAGGGCCTTGTGGCCTGACCTAAAGAATGATAGCTATGTGGATACTCAAATATATATAGTGTCCTTGAGGTGAACCATGATCTAAAATCCCATTATAAATTTTCTTTTAACATTGAAGCAATAAAGGTACAACCAGGGTTCATGGTGTCTTGGTTAGAGAACAATCTCTTGATATATGAATGATTGATTTTTTGCTTGCGAATTTACATATTATAATGTTACACACCTCTCATGTATGTGTTATTATGTTAAGAATGCATTGGTGTTGTACTAATAGGTTTATACTCACACCTACATGGGAATCTCAATGTGTGTGAAGACATTATGATTAGGGATTCGTGAAAGAGCAGGGGAATAATGATAGTGAGCAGATGAGTTTGATATTGGTGTCTGGAGGTGGTACTGGGATGAAATATGAAGTGATTACACAATTTATTCATTTATTTATTATTATTATTTCATATAAATTGGTTCTGAATTCCACATTGGGTGTCTTTCATTATTACATTGTGTGAATTTATTATATCTGACATGCCATTTGTTATATCATTTTTTATTATTTTTTATTTTATAAATTTTTGGTGTATGTTATTTTATTATTATGATTGGGTGTATGGATTTTGATATTGAGGGTATATTATCACCATTTCACTATTTAGACCCTCACTACTAGTCATAAACCTCATACATATGGGGATTCATGCGTGAGGTCATGCATCTCACTGACCTAGACTAGGTGATTAATTCTGGATGTTACAAAGTGGTATCAAAAGAGATTTTAGTTTTGTTTCTACGTGAATGTGTTTGTGGGAAAGGTATAAAAGAGATATGATTTTTGGAACTCAAGTAGGGGAGTCGCATAAGTGGTTTTAAAACTCTCCTATTATGGAACTCCAAGTTATTGGTGATGGGACTGTTTTTATAGCTATGGTTTTATGATTTTTTTACCAAACTAGAGTTTGTAGTGTTGTTATAGTTTGTGGGATTTGGTTGTGTTCATGCATCATGACTAGTAAAATTTTATCACATGTTATATATATATATATATTGTTTTCTATTCATGGTATTTCATTTAATTAAATTTATTGATCTTTTCTTTGTGATACTGTGAAATACTATACTGACATTTAGATTATTTGGACTTGAGCATGCTTATTGTTATATATATATATATATATATATAAGACTATAAATCATGTCAAGGTATAATATAAAAGGTGTAGGTTTTTGGTATCACTAGAAGTGTTATACCTATCATTTGGGTTAGTGTAGGATCTACATTGGGGCTGTAGGACCCTTACATCACAATAGTGTCTGCTTTTGTTCACTACCTCATGAGTTTGTTCCTTAGTAGGGATCACTGCCCACCAGGGTTGATCACCGCCATCCCCCTTCTGAAAAGGAATTGTGATGATATAGGGGGTGGGGTGGGGTGGCTGGGGATTATATATGATTCCCAACACTCCTCTAGTGTTTGATGTGGGACATGGCCCCTGCACCCAACAACCTTAACCCGTAGGGTTTCACTGCGTTCATTTGGAATTCCAACAATACCCCCAAGTGATTTTCTTTGATAAGAGACTTTCCTACCCACTATGATACCAATTTTAGGATCTATATTGGGGTTGTAAGACCCTTATATCACAATATTGTCTAATTTGGTTCATTACCTCATAGGTTTGTTCTTCAGTAGGGCTCACTGCCCACCTGGGTGGATCAATACCACTCCCATATGAAAAGTACTTGTGATGGGAGGGGGTATGATTAGGGATTATATATGATTGCCAAAAAACCTATAGTCTCTAAAGTGGGACAGGTCCACTACACTCAGCAACCATGACCCATAGGGAAGCACTGCGTTCATTTGGGATTCTAATAGAGCCTCAATATTTTATATCTAAATAAAATACTAGAAACAATTATTGTATAGTAACTCCACTAAGTCAATATAACAATATCATTCTCCTTCAAAGTCTAGTATTCATTCCCAAATCATATCCTCTAACACATGGATTTTCCTCTTTGATTTTCCATTGGTTTACAAATGGTATGTCATACTCATTTTCAACTGATTCCTCATATCCTTCTACAATATTTTCCAAAACAATGATTGAAATTCATGTCCCTATATAATAAGATACTGGAATTCACTCCATTTAGTTTTATAATATTTTGGATGTAAATATTTTCCAAATAATATATATAGTGAGTCTCACGAATAAAAAAAATGATTCACTTTCATCATCTAATCAACTATCACACAAACAACATCTTGACTTTTTGGAGTTTTAGGAAACCCCATCTCAAATTCCATATTTTCATTATCCCACTTTTACATAGTCATAATGTCTATGAATAAAACCTCTAGGTCATTGATGAACCACCTTTATCATCTAACAAGTTAGGAAATGTGAGATGTAGCTCGTGATTCTCTCTTCATTCATGAACACCATAAATATTTCTTAATGTCACGATACATCTTCACCCAACCTAGGTGCACTAACCATTAGAAGGAATGGTAGTACCTTGTTAGATCTTCCCTCATGAATGTAGGAGCCACTACTCTTCCCTGAACAAGGATCATGTCTTCACTACCCATTGATCATCTTGGGATAGAGTCACTTCTATTCAACCATTCCCACATCACTATGAATTCAGGTTCGAAATCCTGGTTGGCCTTTACTCAGTCCAAAAATCAATATGTGATAACTAATGGATCACAATTCATTTCCCTTTCTTATTCAAATGCATCCACTAACTATTCATCCAACAAGATCATCAAACAATATTCTTCTTTTGAAGGTCTCTCCCCAATATCCTTTATTTTCATATAGAGAGCATATACAACAACATTACCTATCCCAAAAGAATAATACATTTCAAAATAATTGTTTTTCTTGATACTCCACCCAATTAATATTTCATAGATTCAAATACTGTAGAGATAATATATAAAACAAGATCTTTTGGACCATGTTTGTGAAAAATCTCTCACCAACAAGATAATGGATCCAAAAATTTAGGTAATGGACCAAAACTACCAATTCCAGGTCATGTGTTGGGTAGTTCCACTCATGGAGTCATATTTAATGAGACCCATAAACCACTACCAGATCCATATAAATCATCACAAATTCTATACAATCACCTGAGGAATTATTGTAATCCACATATCTAATACTCAGATTTAGAAATATCAAGATATAAGCTATCATGAATTTCCTCTTCGACTCTAAAATTCCTCTTCACACTAATCTGTTTAGTCAAACATCACCGCTTATTATTAATTCTTATCATGAAAAAATCAAAACAAGATATCTATATGGAAAAACCAAGATATCACATCCTCTTCCTGCTTTGGTTCCATAGTAATTTCAACAGTAAATATAAAATACCAAATAAAACATACCTCTTTGATCTAAAAGTGACACTTTAAGAGATTGTAATAGAGACTTTGTGCTCGAAGTGTACTCACTATATTTTCCTCGTGTCTAGCATGTAACTTCGAGGCCCCTGAGTATATGAGAATATCATCAACACTCAACACAATAAAGGAATCAAGGTATGGATAGAAGATCCTATTCATGAAATTCAAGAAACCCATTGGGTTATTTTTCAATACGAAGGTCATGAAAAGATACTCACACAGTTCATACATACTCCTGAATATTGTCTTAGGAATATTATCCTCTCTGAACAGAAGCTGGTGGTAGCCTGATCATATGTCAATAATAGCAAATTCCTGGGATCCCCACAACCAATCAAACATTTCATAAATCCTAATAAATGTGTATCTATTCTTTATATTTACTTTCTTTAACTTCTTCAAGTCCACACATAACAAAATACTACCATATTAATTCATTTCAAACAACACCATAGCACACTAGGGAGAAGTGATCAGTCTGATAAAACCCTTTCCCTCTAAATACTCAAGTTTTACCATAAGGTCATTCAACTTAGTTGGTTCCATACTGTATAGATAAATTTATATTGGTCATACTATAGGCATGATTTTTATCCCAAAATTAGTTCCTTTATTATAAGGAAGTTTAGATAAATCGTTTGAAAAAACATCCTAATAATAGTCCAAAAATATAGGAAAAGAGAAAGGAGATACTGTCTAATCAGATGAAAGAAAAAATAATATTATCTATGCTACAATGGACCAAAATTGAATTAGTCATAGACCCATTATTCCCACTCCAACATCCCATTGGAAATTCAAAAAAAACTTGTCCACCTTACACATAGTAAAGGATACTCATCTCTGGTAGTAGATGATGTGCACCCAATTACCAGTCAACTAGTCCATGCTGAAAATCACATAAAAATATTCATATCAAGAATAATGAAATCCCATAGATGTTCACATCCATAAACTAATATGATAAATCCTAAAAATATCTAGGAATGATCCACGATATTTCCCAAGGGTGTGTAAATAGATAAAAAATCAGGTTATAACATAACCAGTAAGTTAATCCTAGTAACATCTTGAGAAGATATAAATGAATCAGAATATTCTGTATCAAATAAGTTAGAAGATAACATAAATGTAATCAAGACCTTAACTCAAAAATTCAATGGTTTTTATCAACTATCATCTAAAACCTGGTCCACCATATATATTATTCCTACCTCGGCTCCATGGGCCTATCCCTAAGGTGCATTACTCATCTGGGTTTCCAATGTCCGGGGGACTAAATTACTATACTGAGGACCATGGATGGATCCCTAGATCATGGTACACATATTTCATGCACCTCCTAAAAAATACTATCTGTAATTCCCTCAAATTTGAACTATATAAGATTCTCCATATTTCCACGTTGATGAAAGATTCTATGAGGTAATAGAAAAAATTTGTGATAGTTCCCACTCTTTCTATAGTAGAAACTCTAGGAATATCCTCCTCTCATATAGGGGGATGAAGAAACCATGCTCTACTTAGATTTCCTATAACCACCCTACTCTAGATCCTTAACCATTATTTTTTTTGTTTTATAAGAGACACCTACTATAGAATTGGGAAGTATTCTATCTAATCCACCATGACCTAGAAGAATATAGGAAAATTTTTACTCCTCTCTACCTTACTTCATTATTAGGTCCTTATAAATAACCTATTGATATATCATCAGGTAAAATATTTGGCCTTGGATCCTAAACTCTAGTCATTGGCTGATGTCAAATTTCTTTAAATTATGTTCCTTCTTTTATTTCTAAGAAGGGTGAAAAGTGAAACAATCCTATGAAACAAGAAGATTATATTGACACCCTCATTGGAACCTACTATAGATTCATAAACTTATGTGAATGATCTATATTTATCATACGAGGAAATAATTCCTCATATAAGATATCCTTGAAGGCCACTAATGTAAGACCCTAACATCTTCCTAGTAGTTTCATAACACCCCACCACCATTTAGAGTTCCCTTTAAGTACAAATACATAATTTTGTACCCATATATCCTTTAAGGTCATCACTAGATTAATTATATCCCCAATTATGTCAATCTTATCTTCATCATCCTAAGGACCTCTAGTGACCAGAAATAATGAAGGATTCTGAAGCTTTATTTCATAGATATATTCGAAAATTTTCCTAGGAACCCCTCCACCATGAACATGGACTATAATAAAGACCCTAGGCTGGAGTGGTTCTTCCACATGAACCACTAGATCTGGCATGGGGCTGGGCTCAGTTTCATCCACCTTTTTATTTGGTGGTGGAATTGGGAAATCCCTCCTTATAGAATAATTTTTTCTTCCTTTACAAGGTGGTACCTTCATACATATTCTAGAAATAATGTGTAAAACACAAAATGTAAACTTAGAGCATCTATAATAATTTACTATGATAATAACCAAGATTGTTTATAAGCACAAACAAAGGATTTCTATTGTAAGACCTATTCTAAGAGGCTACTTGTTAGCCCAAATAGGTTAAATAACCTAAGAGGGGGGGGGGGTGAATCAGGGTATGATAGATTAAAACAACTACCCATTAGGATCTTATTTCATTGTTAAAAAAAATTATATATATTTCCTTTATCAATGTACAAATATAAATGAAAGCATTATTGAGATGAATCAATTTTACTTGGTTGAACCTCATTAGGATATATCTAAAGAACATACAATAGTGATGTTATGATGTACCAAATCCATAGAAGATCATTTCTAAAAAAAGGTTCGGGTAGGATCACTTCTATTCCCAGGTTCAATTCCTTTAAAATGTTTATATAAGACGCAAGTTCCCTCCTAGTTTACACCCAATCACAATTTTAAAGATCACTTCTCTCTGAATCGATGTGTGATCACTGCTCCCCTATAAGAATCGACTCTGATCTCTTAAATCAGTATGTTTTACAACTCATTTAGTGTATCATTAAGTTCCACTTTCATCCACCTGATGAATAACAATTTACCACATAACTAATGGGAAACTTCAATCTTCTGTGAAACCTATGAGTGTATTGCATGCAAGTCTTATTATTTTCACTTAAACCTCTTATTACGCGTAACTCTATTCTTATTCGCAACTCCTTTTTTTTCACAAAAATACATTTGTGCACAATTATTATGCAATTCAGAGTCTAAATATTCTATAAGGGTTGAGATTCTGAAATGAGTTGGGTAGAATCTTATATATAGGTATTTAAAACACCGCGTGCATGATTATCACCCACTGACTTCCTTTCGTGCAACATTTATCTGATCATGGAAAACCCTATTTGACGTTGCATTGGGCACATAACTCTCTTTCACACAACCTTATATTTCATTTTTATTTATATATTTCACGCAATTATTTCCTTTTCCATATTTTTAAGTGGTGATCCTAAATCATGACTTGCACACAAATTTCCAATCCACCTTCAATATTGAACGCATCTTCCGTTGTCAAAAACACCTGTTTCCATTCTCAATTTTTTGGACCAATTTTTTTTTCAAACATTAGGAAACGACACCACCTTGAATATGATCTTTTTGTACCACCTCCAGAGTGTAAAATCCTTTATCTTGGATATTTGTGAACATAGATTTTAAACAATCTATGTGTAACTCCACAACTTACCATGAAATCTCACTTTATTAATAAACACAATCTACCCAAAAATGATTCAATGTTACCTTGAGGGATTTTTTCTCCACAGGCTCTTTACGGTCATTCTTGTCACTCACCACTGTGTTGGAATGAGGAAAGTGAGGTAGTTGTTGTTAGGATAAGTATGGAACATGAGAACTATGAGAGGTTGAAATTGATCAGGAAGTAGTTGGTTAACTCTTAGATTAGACAATGATCACATATTTAGCGAATGAGATGAATTTGGTAGTTCACTTTGGTTGTTTGATTTCTCTTACGGGTGTCACCATGATTGGGAATCATTATTTAGAAAATAAGGGGAAGCTTCCACCTTGGTTTTTGAGACATTTTAAGATCATTGATCATATTAAAATAGTTTACCACAAATTTGAACTCCTTATATAATATCTAGATATGAATAATGTCTTATATGTGTCTCAGTTCCATAGATATGAGACCAATCCTACACATGCGATCAACTGTGAGGATGTTGAGTTTTAACATGATTCATAATTTGTGGAGCTACTAGTTTCAATCATATACTAGAGTTACACGTTTTTTATGTATAATATGGAAAAACTTATTTGATTCATATGAAATCCTAGATATATCTAAGAGTAGACATTGAAATAAGAGTCGGATGTTTAGGAACAATGGCCTGAGTTATTTGAGATGGAAAACTAGAGAAATTTATTAAGGATGAGAATCCATTATAGGGGGAGACTTGTGACATCCTAAAATTTTCAATCTATATTAATTTAAGTTTTCTCATACCTTAAATACGTTTTTATGTCATGGTAGAGGTGATCAGAGGACAAGAATTATATCCAAAGGAGTCGAAGGCATCAATTAGCAGCATGGACTGGCTAGTGTGACACCAAATAGCTGGTTTAGAGCTACCAACTAGATTATGCTAGTGTAATAATATATAAAATTATATGGGTCCACCTAGAAAACTAGTTTCCTAAAATTGGCTAGCTGGTGGAGCCATTGGCCATTTAGTTAGAGACACAAATTGGGAGGTGGTACCGAAGAAGTTCAGTAACTGAGAGAACCTCAACAAGTTTACTCCAACAAATATTTTAATTTCATCATCCGTTGGTTTGACCCTCACTTGACTAATCATCCATATGTATCTCTTTTCTCTATGTTTTCCCTATCATTATCCTCTATTCAACACTCTATGTCAAGATTTATATGTTGTCTCCCTTAAGGTAAGATTCATCCATCCTATGCCAAATCTTCTTCTTCTTCCTCTACTTATTCTTCTCGAATTAGCCATAAATTTATTCTATTTTGGTTAGATATATATATTCATTAATGATCTAAATTACATTTATTGGTCCATTTATAGATATATATCATATATAGAGAATTGGTGACCCTTCCTTAAACTGGATATATATATATCATTGAGGATAATTATTCTTTCCATAAATTGAATTGATTCAAGAATTTGTTTCCATATTCTTCATAACAATCCAGATGTTTAGTATCAACCCATGTGAGGTAGGATTTTATTTACCATAAAGAGAAATTTTATTAGTTTTTTCCTTGAATTAAATGCATATGTGTTCATATATAGATGTGAGACCTAGATTGATTTTAATTTTTTATATATGTGCGTGTGTAACTCATGTGACCCATGCTTGATAATGAACACACACACACACACAAACATGTGTGTGTGTGTGTATGGATATTGATACTCATTCTTTATATGTTGTGTTGTATCTATATGTGGTATTGTGTGTGATTTTATGACATGTGGATGTTTTTTTCTAGAATAAAGTGATAGGCAAACCATCATGGAATAGTTGGACTTAGTGGGGGATCATGAGAATCTCTAGATGATGAATATGATAGACCTAGACATAAGATAGGGGTATGTAGGCCTTGAGGCCTGACCAATGGTAGTGATGGAATAAAATAACCATGTGTCTTGGATCATGAAAGGTATGGGGAATGATGGACTTAGGCACTTATCAATGATAGAGATGGGGTAAGATGAACTTTTGGTCGACCCAAGGTTTATTAGACATGTGGATACTCTCATATATATAGAGGTGTTGTGGATGACCCATGATCATGATTTTTATTATAAATTTCCTTTCATTATAGAGATTAATCATGTATGAATGGGATTTGTGGTGGCTTGGATAGTGCACGATTTCTTGATATATGACTGATTTTTCCTTACTTTCACATTTATGTATAATCATGGAATACCCCTCTTAGGTATGTGAAATTATTTCAAGAACATATTGGAGTTATTCTACTTGTTTTATTCTCACAATATACATAGGAATATTTATGCATGTACATACTTTATGATCAGGTATATGGGAAATGGAAATGGCCCCAAAAAATAGTGTTTATGAATTAGAACTTGGTGTTCAAAGGTTACACCATGAAAAACTCTGGAGTGATACCATAATTTCTTTATTTATTTCATTTTGTTTTTACTTATACCTTGGTCTGACCTAACATATTGGGGGCCCTTGATTTTTAATTTTTATGACCTTATGATACCTAACATGAAATCTGATATGAATTTTTTATTAATAGTTATAATGTTCTTTTTTGTTTACTATCATTTTCTAGTTATTTTTTTGGGTTTATGAATTTTTATTATAAGGATATAGTCTCCCTAGTGTATTATTCTGACCCTCACTGCTATTAAAATACCTCTTTTATATGGGGAGGTGCACATGAGGTCACATAGATAACCATAATAGACTGGGTGATTTGGGCTGGGGAGTTACACTACCCATCCTAGATCAGACCATCTAGAACCAAAATCCACTATCTCATTGGGAACTATGCAAAAAATTAATGGGTCTAGAAGTCCAAACGATCATACCCTCAAAACCCAATCTCGATACAAAAACCAAACAATGTTCTTTTAATATTAAAACCCAAGGCATATCACATGATTTTCCTATATAATAACAAGGGTATCACTACTCAAGTAAACTTGTGTCCATTCTCATATCATATTTCCAAGATGCAACTCACAGATACCAAATAATCCTCAAGGAAATCAATTCTTAAACCAACCAACCAAGGGTTTATATACATCACCTAAACTGAAGGTTTACATAGACATCATTAGAGAACATATCACTATAATATCCTCATGACCTATAATCAGAAAAAGATATTTTAGTATAGATGAGTGTAATTTTACCAATAAATTATATAGGAAAATACTATATAATTTGTTTTTGACACTTTAAACAACTAAACCTCCTACTATTAGTGGAATCAATCACATACTAGTATACATATATCAAGTTAATCCTACATGAAAATATTATACATGAACATAATATTAATACCATTACAGAAAAATATTAAAAACCATAAATACCAATAAAATACAAGCAATATACTTGATTAAACATATCAACTGTAAGAAAGAAAACTAAGAACAAAAATATCACAACCATAATATCTTGGACTTACCACTAAAATGGTGTTCATGAATCAACATTTCAAGGTCCATCAAAAGATCCAATACATTATTATTACATATATACCATATCCTAAATAGATAAACAAATGAAAATATGCTTTGATACCATTTTTAATGGCTCAGTGTGAGACCACTCAATAATGTCCCATTTGGAGTTCCAAATGACCTCAGACGCACATCCCCATATTCTAGAGGATATTGACTAGAAGTGAGGGCCTAAATCTTACATTGTAGAGAATATTGCCTCTATATAATAATCAATAAAAAAATCATTCATAATAGATAGTCTGAGTACATATAATTAATAAAACATATACATGTTATATTAAATGAAATATGAAAGTAGTAAGACCATATATTTATCTAATATCCCAATGGAATTATCACATCAATTAAATAAACATGAAATAAATAAATACACAAATAATCCAGTACCACCCCCACACCTCACCTTAATCCCATCTCTAATGCCCATCGAGGTGCTCTTTCTTGATCCACCACAAAACCTATATTAAAATTTTAATGAAGATATAAAGTATGAAAATGCACCAAGGGTCCATTTTAGGGTGTGATAAATACATGTTAGTAGGGTATCACCAGCTGCTTAAAATATATGAAAATGTATGTATGGGTATGCATGATGAAAATAAATAAATAATCACAAACAATCAAGCATAAATGTCAGGTCATCGTATGCAAACCAGGCCACTACAACACTTTACCATACCTAATGAAGCCTATGCAGGAGAATATTCAGCATGTTCCACAAATCCCAAACTATACTTGAAGACTCAAGATTGGGTGTCATACCATATCTCAACATCCACCCTTATCTACCTGGAGGGGTCCATATCAATTACCCAAAACCACCCCTCACTTGGCAGGTTTCATAATAAGTACCCAAGGAAATTACTTTAGGAAATGCCACAAATAATGTTCCCAATATGTACCCCTTGATGCATGGTAAGTCACTAATTATAGTACCCAACCAATAAGCATTTATATAGGGTATAAAACACAGAATAATACCCTACCACTACCTTTCGATGTTAGGTAGTGGCATTATAATAGTACCAAACCACTACTCACTGATCTAGGGTTGAGAATACATAATAGTACCCATCCACTATACAAAAATACAAGTTAGGGATCTTATAGTTGTACCCAACCACTACCCACTAATACAGGGTAGGGTGGAAAAAATAATACCCAACCACTACCTATTGATGTAGGTTAAGGTGCACATAATAGTCTCCAACTAATACCCATCGATAAAAGGTAGCGTGCAAATAATAACACCAAACAAAATATCTCTTAGATATGGGAACATAATAATACTTAGGAATTGACCATGAAATCACTCTTACCTAGTCTCATAATTGATACCCCACTAATTAGGTATTATGTTCAACTAGAGGTAACTACCTAGTGTGTAATCTAAACAATCCTAGAAATTTTCCACTATTTTCAACATAGTAACCTAGGTATCCTCATGGAATAACTAAAAGAGGTGGGTCACAAACAAAAAAAATGTCAACACATAATAATAATAATTCCCCATGGGATAATACTACAATCACTTCCTTTCCACCTCACATACTTCTCTTGGAAGGAGTACCAACACATAATTAAAACATTAATCACATTACAAACATCCATAATATGGATAATATAAAAATAATCAAAAAACAATGGGGCATGATAAGGGAACAATCAACATCACTTTACAAAAGTTATAAATGGACCTTTAGATATCACATATACCATATATATTTGGAAATTATTTGTTAATTTTTTTTCAATCCAAACACAATTGGAATGGAAATCATGATTATCAACAATCACATGAAATAACACAAGGGAAACATTCTTTCATTTTATAAAATAATGATAGCCATTTTAAAATAAGAAAACCCCTTAAACCAATTAAGGAAACAACTTTGAAAATTTAATTTTTCATAAAACAAAATGAACTAGTGTTTTATTTATGGAAAATCATTATTGTCATTTTATCAAACATATAGGATGTATAAAATACCAATTCATAGAAAATTTTCATTTAAACATTACAAGATCCCCACCACTTCTGAAGATGTCTCGGGCTCATTTCTAGTTACTATTGTTTTTCTTTTTTTGAGCATAATTTTTTTGGGTTTTTCTTTGGGGTGAGTTTGGGTGAAAAATTTGGAAATTTTAGAAGGAGGTAATCTTGTGCACAATTAGCGCGTGGTTTTCTGAAACCATGATCCCTAGACTAGTAAACCATGTGAACTGAGACAGTGGGGATTTTCATGGCTAACACATAGTTTTTCGAACCATGATCCCTAAAAGGAGAAACTGTGCACCCCCTTAAATTGACGTATGATTAAGGAGTATAGTTAGGGGCACCCGTGGTCCCCTGGCCATCAAACGAGTCATGAGATTTCAATTAACCCAAAAATTAGTTTTAAAATTACCTTACCCCTATTTTAATCCCTAATCACGCCCATTCAATCCTAACATATCTTCCACAATTTTGGAGGCTCCTGAGTAGATTCCAAGCCTTCCCGACCTCCTTTCTTTGAGAATCGAAGGGTAGATTGAAGATCTACACCTCTTCCGATTCAGATCTCTATCTCTCTCTCCCAATCCTCCTTCTAGATAAAAGTGGGATATTTATCCCTTGTTGTTTCTAGATATAGATCAAGGTTTGATATATCTTGATCTATTAAATTGTGGATTTAGGATTCAGATCTAAATCACATTCTTTTTCACATTCTCGATTAATCCACATCAAATTGGGGATTCTTCTATTGAAGAGCATTGCCAAAAAATCAAGGTAGGTGGTATATTATTCAAATTCAACTATCATGATTTCAATTAAATGTATTTAATTATATAATTTCTATATTTTTTAGAATTTTAATTCCATAATATAATTAACTAATTTGTTAAATTAATTAATTAAGGTATTGTGGAATTGAGGATAAATAATTGTCAAGTTAATTATCATAATATTGAATTATGAATTGGGAAAAATTAATTTTTAAGTTAATTATCATATTATTTAAATTATGGGAATTAAAAATAATTAATTATTGAGTTAATTATTAGACAATTGAAATAATTTTAATTGGGGATAACCAATTTTTGAGTCAATTATCGAAACATTGAATTGTGATTTGGGGATAATGAATTGTTGACTTAATTATCAAAATATTGAATTGTGATATATGAAAAATTAATTATTGAATTAGTTATGGGATGTTGAGATTTTTATATTGTTGAATTAATTATTGTATGATGAGATTGTGAATTGATTAATTAATTGTTTAATTAATTAGTAGAGTTGATGAAATTAATTAGTTATTGAATTAATCAATGGAATGATGGATATATGAAATTATTGAATTTGATTAATTAATTAAATGGTCTGCTGTATCAAAATCCCATAGTGTGACAAGAAATGATGAATAGTAAAAATGAAATACACATGTGATAATTGTGTGTGGGACATGGTCTGATATATAAAAATCCCATAGTGTAAATTGAAATGATGAATTGTAATAATGACATTCATATATGATTTGTGATGAATAATGGTAACAATGTAATTATGTGATATGATATCCCTTATGGATAGTTTAGACTCCTTTTTGGACCGAAGCATGTATTTAGTGTTTGGATGTCCTCCAGAACATTGGTGTTATGTGGTTAAATAAATAGTAATTGAATAAGTGTAAAATATTTACTTTATTGATTTTATGTATTCATTATACAAATGTATAAACTTGTTATTAACTAGATATTATTTTAGACCCTGTTTGTGGTGACCTACTGAGTTTTAATCACACCATAATCAGGCTTCCTGATTAGTACCCAATAGATTTCATGTTTTCAAGACAAGATATGGGGAAGGTCCTATGTAAGATTTATGATTTGGGATGGATCTAGGAGAGGTAACCAGACATAGTTTGGGACCCACTTGGGAGCTATTAGTGTCTTTACTTGTGGGTTTTCCCTTTTGAAAATTGACACGTATTTTAGCATGGTATATATACTATATTGTTTGTTATGTATTTCAAGTTTTGTTCATATTGTGATGTTGGTATCATTTTGGTTTTGGTTATATGTCATTTGGTTATTTATTATTTATTTACATTATTGTATTACTCTAATAAAGTGGGTATAGTCTCCCCATGATCGCCATTAGACCCTCACTACTAGTCGGCAGCCACTGGAATTCTTGGAGGTGCACCTAAGGTCATATAACGGACTAGTTCGGGGAACCGGTGTGTGGCATTCGGGTTAGGATGTTACAAAGTGGTATTAGAGGAGTTTTACTTTTGTTTTCTTTTGTATTACTATTTGAGAAAGATGGAAAGGAGAATATTATGTGTTGGCCTTGGTCATGAGCTCATGCATGGGAGTTGCAATCCCATATATGTGGGAAATCCTAAGTACTCAGGGTGGTATTTCTGTTATCGATGTGTGTTGTTACACCTGGATGTTATTTCACGATGGGTTATGCACTTGTTTTGTGATGTAATAATTTTTTCTAAGATTTTCTATGATTTTAATCATGGCCCGTATGACATGAGAGTTGAGTAAGCATGCATCATTCTAGGCACTCAGGGTTATTTTGTGACATGAAACATTTTAAGGACACAATGGAAAAAGGGTTTTGGGTAAGTTGTTGAATATGAAGTGTTTTTACTTGTGAAATTTAATTGAAAAAAGTGCTTAATATGAAATTGAAAGTGAAAAAATGATGAAAAATTTGAATAAATAGGTGTGTAAATGAGAAACATGAATATTGAAATTGATTTTACCATTTTTTAACCATGTCCTATATGTAGTATTGTTACGGGTAGTGATACCAACTCATTTTTGACTGTGTAGTGAGGGTTTTTGGGGAAATTCTTATTGAGTAATGTTGTAATTTACCCTTAAATAAATGTGATAAAGTGGTGTTATGTGTCCTGATACGTATGTTTCATAATATGAATATATTCATCCATGAAAACACTTGTTTAGAGGAAAATAAGTGGACATGGTTGAACATGATCTACCAATAGTGGGACATGAGGTACCAGTAGTTCTGGTTGAGTAAGAATGATAAAAGTTCAAAGAAAACTTTTCATTCTTCATGAAATTCATGGAAAGGGACCTAGAGTGGGTATTGATGAGAATTTCCAAACTAAAGCGTTAGTTTCAATTGTAGAACCCTCTAAATTTTACTAAAGAGGGTGGACCTGAGGGAGATGAGTTCTGGACTGAGTGTATCTAGATGATACTTTACCATTTAGAGACTCATGACGAGAAGAGAGTCAAGTTGGATACTTAATCTATTCCCATCGATCCCCCTTTACCCTATGGTCCTAGATCTTCACAATAGCTCGCCTCAGCTCACTCTTTTAACAAAATAATTCAACACAGCTTCAGATCTTCTTAGGCTGACACATGTGGATCGATTCAAGGGTATCCAACCCTCGTTTTATGCTTTTGATAGATTTGTTTTTGATTCTTGGGTCCTTGAAGATCGTGCAGTGGTGGGTCTTCTTGATTAGCACCACTTGATGATCCGTTTCTCCTCGTAGGATGATCTGATAGTTTCCTGGTCCAGTGACCCTCATGTTTTTAAGAGATGTGGTTTTCACATCCTTTGCTGGTCCTTTGATTTCAATATGAATCAGGATGCGACTTCAACAATGGTTTGGGTAAGCTTTTCTAATATGCCGCTCCCTTTACAGAACCCTTTGATTATATGTATGTTGGGGAATATGGTTGGAAGGTATTTATGCTCTGATAATCACACTTTTGTGATTTGTCATCCAATCTCCCCTTGCATTTGTGTTGAGGTTGATGTCTTGAAGGCTCCAACAGAATGTCTATAGATCTTGGTTGGTGAAGAGTTCAAATGGAAGAAAAGGTTGGTGTTTGATTCATGGCATACATTCTTCCTGGGGTGTCACCGGTTAGGCCATATGGTATCTCGTTACTGTCGTTGTTATAGAGGTAGGCAAATCACAATCCTTGTGTTATGTCCAGCTAAGGGGTATGAAGTGTAAGTGGATCCTCTAGTCTAGAAGGCTCAAGATAATACTGGCATGGATGAGTGTGTTGAGGTGAGCGGGGATATTCCAAAGGTTGATGAATCCATTAGGCAAAAAAACTGTACATGAGTGGAGTCTAGCTACCAGGAGGATCAACAACAACAATGGGCTTCATTGGTTCCCTCAGATGTAGGGAAGTGTGTGAAGTTGAAGGTGGAAGAGTTGTGGGTTGCAGATATTGTTGCCCGTCTTGAATATGATTTGGGTATAACTTCCTTGAAGGTGGGTGGAAAGGGGGTTATGAAGTTGGGTGGAACAATAATTAAGGGTCTCGTGGATGAAGCTATGATGGATATACCAGTTACAATCAGTAGTCTTGAGTAAGGTGTGAAGGACATGATAGCTGGTGATGTCCAGTGTCCTGGTGGCACTCTTGGTCATAGATGGAAAGACACTAACAAGACACCGCAGTTCATGGGATGAGGATATGAACAACTCACACTACAGGAAAAGGCCATTTAGTGGCGGTTTTTTCATGGCGGTTTTAAAAACCGTCGCTAAATGTGTATCGGGCCGCCATTTCGCGGCGATTTTTTAACCACTGTGAAAAAACCGTCGCAAAATTCCTTATTTTTTTTTAATTTTTTTTAATTTTTTTAATTTTTTTTCGATGATTAACGGTGGGTTTTTAAAAAATTTCCGAGAAATAGCAGCAGTTTGGGTAAAATAGCCGTGAAATGAAAGGAAAAAAAAACAAAAAAAAACATGAGAAACCCCGAAATCACTAAAACGACCATAACTTTTGATCCGGGCGTCCGTTGGTGCGCCACGACTTGTCAAATTGAAGCTAATAAAGAGATATAGAGGCAAGTATAATCAAAACTGTGAGATAGTCTAATGTGCAAAAGATATGAGAGTTATAAAAAAGTTAAAAAAAGTTCTCCAACTTCAAACGGCCATAACTTTGGCTCCGGGAGTCCGTTTCGGCTCTACCACATATCAAATCAAAGACATCGAAGAGATCTACACACCAATTTTACACAAGCAAGCTTTTTTCATGTTTTTTGACCACCAAAACCCCTCCGAAAGCCTCTAAAACCCCATTTCCGTCACTGGTGTCCCGTCGAACTTGTCTTCAAATGGACCTAACTTTTGATCCGCATGTCAGTTCAGACTCCTCCACTTGCCACATCATAGCTCATTCCATGAGCTTCAGTTTGACTAGTCGCGGTTCCCACATGCACTCCTGGATAATAAGTTATGGAATATTTAGTGGGTATTGGGTTTGTTATGATTTTTAATGCCTCGTTTCTAGCACCCGTTCCACGTCAGCTTTTTTTTAAATGGTTGTAACTTCCGATCCGCCTGTCCATTCGGACACTTTCACCTATCAGGTCAAATATCATTTCAAGATCTTTGATTTGACAGGTCTCGGATCTGAAACAGACTCTTGGATCATAAGTTATCTCTGTTAATGTGAGTCTAATGTTTTTGTCACTTTATGATCGTTTTGACGGGTTTTAACGGTTGCTCCATTTATTACTGTTCATTTGGGTTTCCATGACTTGTTATCATTATCAATGGGTTTTTGCGGGTTATTATGACGATTATGTTGAATTCTTAAAGAGTTTTCCAGATTTTTCATGAGTTTTCATGCGTTCTCATTCTTTCTAATGCCTCATTCTTCATGCTTCTCCATCCGTTTTCATGCGTTTTCATGATTTTTCATCCCTTTTCACGTCTTTTCATACTTTTTCATGTGTTTCATTTATTATTTATTATTTATTATTTATAATATACTTTAATTTATTTATTATCTATTATTTATTACCGGTTATTAATTATTTATTATTTATATTTATTATTTATATTTATTTGTTATTTATTAATTATATTTATTTATTATGTATTATTTATTATATATTCTTTATTATTTATTATTACTAATAATAAAATATTATTATTATTATTAATATTTTTTACTGGTTATTTATTATTTATTATTTATTATTTTTTATTTATTATTTATTATTTATTATTTATTATTTCTTATTTATTATTAATTATTAATTATTTATTATTTATTAGTAATAATATTTTATTTATTATGTGTTATTTATTATTTAATATTTATTATTAAATAAAATTTTTTATTTCGTAATTATTATTTATTATTATTTATTATTATTTATTATTATTTGTTATATATTATATATTATTTATTATTTATTACTTATTACTTATTATTTATTGTTTATTATTTATTATTTAGTATGTAGTATTTATTATTTATTATTTATTATTTATTATTTATTATTTTTTTATTATTATTTATTGTTTATTATTATTTATTGTTCATTATTATTTAATATTTATTATTATTTATTATTTATTATTTATTATTATTTATTTTCATTATTTATTATTTATTATTTATTATTATTTATTGTTTATTATCCATTATTTATTGTTTTTTATTATTTATTATTTATTATTTATTAGTTGTTATTTTTTATTTAATATTTAATATTTAATATTTTATTATTATTATTTATAATTATTTATTATTTATTATTTATTAGTATTATTTATTATTATTATTTAATATTTATTTATTATTATTTATTATTTATTTATAATTATTAATTATGTGTTATTTATTATTATATATTATATATTATATATTATATATTATATATTATATATTATATCTTATATATTATATATTATATATTATATATTATATATTATTTATATTTATTTATTATAAATTATGTGTTATTTATTATTATTATTAAATATATAAGTATATTAAATTCTGTTTATTAACCACATGACGAGCTTACTGGAGTGGAAAAGTCTTTGGAAAATATGCAAGAGGTTAGGGGTTCAAATCTCACCAAACGCAGTACGAAATAAATAAATAAAATACGAAATAAAATATGAAATAAATAAAATAAATAAAATAAATAAAATAAATAAAATAAATAAAATAAATAAAATAAATACGAAATAAATAAAGTAAATATGAAATAAATAAAATAAATAAATAAAATAAATAAATAAATAAATAAAATAAAATAAATAAAATAAATACGAAATAAATAAAATAATTATGAAATAAATAAAATAAATACGAAATAAATAAAATAAATACGAAGTAAGTTCGAAATAAAATAAATAAATATGAAATAAAATAAAATAAATAAAAAATAAAATAAACCGTCACCAATCTATTTAGCAGCGGTTTAGACCGCCGCGAAACGTAAAACCAAACCGCCGTTAAATGCCTTTTTTACCGTAGTGTCACTGGCTCAGACATGGTGTAGTGGAAGACTATCTTACTAGATAAAACATAGACTCATAGTGGACAATAGAGGCTGAACAGAGTGACTGTATTGGGGATCTTAGACCCAAACATCCTCAATGCCAACCCTGCAATTCCGCTAAAGGCTGGGAATGGGGAAATAAGAATTTCTTGTAGAAAACTCAGGAAAGGGGGAGTTTCTGTGTAAGCATAGGGGAATCAAAAAAGGTTCGGGGATTAAGGCAGGGAATCAATTTGAGGGTACGGAGGGTCAATAACCCCCCTTGACTCAAGAGAAAGATACTTCAGGTGATGAAAACTGTAGTCAACTCTCAGTAGATAGCATGGACCACATTCAAGGGAAATGGCCTCACTACCCTTGAAGGAAGAAGGAGAAAAAGGAATTCGAGATTCACGGAAATGTATAGTGGTCCATGGGAAAAAACCAAAGGGAAAAAAATTTACTCCCATTTTTCAAAGCCAATAGAGATGAGGTCGGATAAGAATGGAAGGAACAGTGAAAGAAAATCCCTAAAAAATGGGGAAAGTGAAGAACAAATAAATAATACTAGATATTAGGGAGTAGAGGGTAGGAAGTGTTTGAAACCCATTCTTCACTCCAAGGATGAAATGTTAGAAAAAGCTATCTGACTCAATTTCATAGAAGAAGAGATTAAAAGAATTTATAGAATAAGGTTGCAAGTTGATTCCAACAAGGAGAAAGAGTTTTGGATAGATAAAAAATATATAATACTGGCTCGAGGCTTCAATCAATGCATAATCAACTCATAGGAATTCATTCAGAAAATAGATAGAATGACCACTCACCTTGAATAACTTACGGAAGAGGACCCAGAAATCCATGTTAGTCCACTGCAATGGAAACTTTATAGGTTATATGATTCAAGTAATCTAAGTCCTGTGATTAATCATCTGGTGAGATCTGTTAGCACGTAGTGGTCCTGTCTACGAAATATGTTTTCCCATTTTCCCTCAAAATGGAATAAATGTTTTTTAACTTTTGAAGTTTACTAAGGTGGTGGATCAAAATCTCATTACTGAGGGGAACTTGGGGGAGGCTTCCAACATTGGGTAGATGTCCACTACTGGATGATCAGGAGGTTAGAATTTTGAGAGAAGTAAGCATCACTATAACAACATTATTCTGGGTAGCAGGAAGAAGGGTACCTGGATAGAGGGGTTATTTTCTATGGATCTTACTCGAGTGATCTTTTACCAGTGTGGTAGGTTGGGAAACTTCTAAAGGTAGTTCCATCGACCACCATTAGAGTTCCAATCTTATAGAAAGATGGTATATCTATATAGTTTATGTAGTAACTTTTGAAATATGGGTAGTGATGGAGGACGTAGATATAACTAGGGTGCAGGAATGGGATCTTCAACACTATATCATTATGGCATACATAGTTATACTAGATGCAATGGTCGATGTAGTGGATGTGGTGCTTCAAGGAAATAGTGCTCGTATCAGTAGAGTGGTGCAACATAGGGGACTCAAACTACATTATAAAGAAGTGGGTTTGGACAATTACATACCATTTATCACATATTTGTGGATAATGAGGCTGGACCATCAATAATGAGAGATATTATTATTGTTTCTCATATATTTGTTTGTTCCTTATTTGATACTGGTGCCTATAATTATTTTGTTTCTACACAAATTGTGATTTTTTTGAGACTAGTGGTGGAGTTCTTGAGTGGGGTATTGATGATAAATACATTACTGGTGGTATGATCTAGAGATATTTATTTATGCAAGTGATGTTATCTTGATGTTAGGTAGTATTGTTTTATGTGGGATCTTTATATTCTATACATGTTAATATTTTACTTGATTTTGGGCATGGACCTGTTAGTATCATACGAAGACCACATTGATTTTTACCTAAGGGGAGTGACTTTTACATCTCCTAAGAGTGAACAACTACATTCACTGTGGAGATTGGGATATCCAAGAAGGCCAAGAAAGAAAAATTACTCAATAACTAGGAGAACTCATAGCCTAGGTTACTAGTCTATTACTAAATGATGGGGGTGTGAAACATGATTTATTTCCATCCATAGTGGATAGGTTTCATGATGTGTTTCCTAAAGAATTATCAGGGATTCCACAAAAGAATTATGTTTAGTTTATAATTAAGATCATGTTGAGGGCATATCCAGTTTTTATTCCACTATACAGCATGACACTAACACAGATTCAAGAGTTCATGACTCAGCTATAGGTGTTAGAGGATAAGGGGTTTATTCATATGATTACATCACCTTGGGGTTCTATAGTGTTATTTTCTATGAATACTGATGAGACTTTACACCTATGTGTTGATTACTGAAAGTTGAACTAGATGATAATGAATAAATGATATCTTATTCCACATATCGATCATCTATTTTACCATTTGAGAGCATCTTGTGTCTTTTCCAAGATTAACTTGAGATCAAGGTATCATTAATTGCAAGTAAAAACTTATGATATACCAAGGAATACTTTAAGAAGTAGGTATAGACTATATGATTTCATTATAATGCTGTCTAGGTTAAAAAATTCACCAGTAGTGTTTATGCCCCTGATGAATAGAATCTACCATTTGTATTTAGATAATTTTGTGGTAGTGTTTTTGGATGACATCATTGTGTACTCGAATACTCACGATGAGCATTCCCAACACCTTGACATCGTCCTAGGCACACTAAGTGAGAACCATCTATTTGCCAAGCTATCTAGTTTAATGTTTTGGATTGACCAGGTACACTTGTGGGGTCCCATCATCTTGGAGGATGGTGTGTCTGTGGACATAGAGAAAGGGCATGCAATAGTTTCATGGGAGTATCCCAGAATGTCTTCGATGTTCACAACCTTCTAGGATTAGATGGATATTATAATAGATTCATCCAAGACTTTTCCCTATTGGAAGTGATACTTTCATGCTTGTACAATAAGGGATTAATGTTTTAATGGTTGTAAGAATGTGATAATTCCTTACAAGATTTGAAGAGGTGGTTGACATCAGCACAAATCCTGATCCTACTTGAGCCGTGTGAGGAGTACACAATGTTTTTGATGAATCTAGGACCAGACTTAGAGACAAGTTGATGTAGGGAGAACAAACTATGATGAATCGGTATTGGTATTTGAGGCCACCTGAATGAAACTAGACTAGGAACAACCTCAAGGAAGCATCAGTGGTTTATGATTTCAAGTGTTGGAAAAACTATCTATTAGGTGAAAAGTTTACTGTGTATATAGATAAAAACAGTTTGAAGAATTTCTTTTAACAATGAAATTTTAAGCTTCAGTAGTGTAGTTGGGTTAAGTATATCCAGTCATTTGATTTTGACCTATCATATATTCCTAGAATGGGTAACATTGTGGCTAATGCTTTGATCAGGAAAACTTGGACTCAAGTAGTCCAAGAGTCTAGTGCTGAGTGGAAAATGGGGACCTTACTAGTTGAGATGTTTGTGGTGGTTCAAGAGAGTCACGAGTAGATGACTCTCATACCAGTTTCAGTAGAGTCTACACTTTTGATCCTGATTAGATACATGAAGTATGAGGATCCAGAGTTCCTAAACATGAGGGAAATCCTTTAATGAGGGGAGTCAGCTTCCAATTGGGATATAGATGAGGATTATGTCATCTATTCCAAGAATTAGGTTGTTGTGCCTATGAGCATGAGGGAGGAGATGATCCGTGTGTTTCATGCCTCGAAGTGGGTGGTACATCTAGATTTAACCAAAATTTAACATGAACTTTGTTGATAGTTTTGGTTTTAAGGAATGAAAAATAGACAGAAGGGTTCGTGACATGATGCTACACCTCTAAGAAGGTGAAGGCTGAGCATCAATGACCTGGTGGTTTGCTGCATCGATTTCCCATTCTAGAGTGGAAGTGGGACAAATTCACTATAGATTTTGTGGTAAGTATCCCATGTATAGCTTAGTATGATGATTCTATTTGGGTTATTGTGGATAGAATAACTAAGTTAGTGAATTTATTTCTTATACGAGAGACTTTATGAGTGGTTTAGCTATAATATTTTTATGTTCGGGAAATATTTATTCTGTATGGGGTGCCATAGACTATTATTTTAGATCATGACTTAGACTTTACTTCATGCTTCTCGTAGGGTTTACAAAAGGAATTTGGTACACAAGTTTTACTGGGGATGAAATTCCACTAACAAATATATGGGAAGTTAGAGTATACTATAATGATGTTTGAGTATATGCTATGAGTGTGTGTTATAGAATTTGGTGGGTCATTGGAGAAACACATAGAACTTTTAGAGTTTTCCTATAACAGCCGTTATTAGGAAACTATACATATTTCACCGTAAAATAATCAATATGGTAAGGTTTGCAGATCAAATCTATGTTGGATGGAGGCAGGTGAGTCAGAGTTGTTGGGATCGAGTCTCATGCAGGAGATTCCAGAGTAGGTTCAGTTGATTTGGAAACATATGGGTTTGAGTTAGAGTAGAAATAAGTCGTATGAAGATAGATATCAAGGACCCCTATAGTTTATAGAGGGTGATCATGTATTACTTTGGTTTCACCTATATTGGGTCACCAAAGGATATGAACGAAGGTCCGGTTTAAACCCATGTTCATTGGACTATTTGAGGTTTTGGAAAGAATACATATGATGGAGTACTGATCGGTTCTTCCATAGAGATAATGTGATATACAAGAAATTTTCTATGTGTCACATGTTCGATGGTATCACCTAGACCCTTATCATGTGATCGATGTAGATGATGTTGGGATTGAGATAGATGCATCCTTTGAGGATAATATGATATGTGTGTTGGATAATTGTGAGAAAATATTGTGGTGAAGGAACATGGTGATAGTTCATGTATTGTTGAAATATGGGTGTGTGTATAAAGAAACATGGGATATATGTGTGAATATAAGGGATCAATGGCCCCATGTTTTTTACTTAGAATCTTATAAATTCTTGGGAGTACCACTTAAGGATGAGTTGTTATAAGGTGGAGAGATTATAAAATACCAAACATTTCTAGGGAAGTCTTGGGATCATTTTTAGATATTATTTTTTTCTTTTTTTGAGCATACTTTGATTGGGTTTTTCCTTGTGGTGTGTTTGAACGAAAAAATTGGAATTTTAGAATGAGGTGGGCATGTGCATGGTGGGTGCATAGTTTTTCTAAACCGTTCACCCTATCCTAGTAAACCATGTGAACCCCAATAGAGGGGATTCAAACACCTGATATACAGTTTGTCAAACCATGCACCCAAAAAGGAGAAACCACAGACCCCTTAGAATAGGTACTTGATTAAGGATCATGGTTAGAGAAATTTGTGCACCCCTACCTAGAAAATCTTGCACAAGATTTAAATTAATCCTAAAATTTGTTTTAAAATCCCCAACCCCCCATTTTAACACATATTCCACACCCATTTAACTCTAACCTCTCTTTCATGATTTTGGAGGCTCTCAAGTATATTCGAAGCCTCCCCAACCTCATTTATTGGTGAATTTAAGGGTGGATTAATGATCTGCACCTCCATGGGGATCTCTATCACTCTCCCACTCCTCTTTTCAAATAAAAGTGGGACATTTATCCATCATTGGTTATAGATCTAGATCAAGGTTTTTTAATTATTAATATATTTAATTGTGGATTTAGGATTCATATTTTGATCAATTTCTTTATCAAATTCTTTATTAGTTTTCTTCAAATTGAAGATTCTTATATTGATGAGCATTATCAATAGATAAAGAAACGTGTTCTATTATTCAAATAACATAGTCATGATTTCAATTATGTGTATTTAATTATATACTTTAATGAAATTGTTTAGAAATTTAATTTCCGAAATGAATTAATTAATTTGGTAAATTAATTAATTAAGGGATCATGAAATTGGGTATAATTAATTATTGAGTTAATTATAAAAATATTGAATTTTGAATTTGGGATAATTAATTATTGAGTTAATTATATGATTATTGAAATTTTAGGAATTGAGGATAATTAACTATTGATTTAATTATCATAATATTGAAATTTTGGGAATTGGGGATGTTGGTTGGAGTAGATTACTCAAGAGGGGCGTGAATTGAGTATCTATAATTTTTTTTACAAATTGGTTCTTTGAAAATGTCCCCAAATTAAAAATATAATCAAATCGAATTTGTAGTGAATTTATAAAACTCCTGAATGTTCAATTAATTTCTCAAATTATTTATTAGTTCTCATCCATACCAATATAGAGATTAATATAACTTTTGAAACTAACCTACTGGTTAAAAAATAGTTATAAAAATTTTCTAAACTAACTATCGAAGTAAAGAAATTCAGTTTCTTGAAATATAATGTAAAACATATGAAAACTAAATTTAATGAAAAAGTTGATAAAACAACTTGTTCAGTCTCAAGCCAAGACCTAAGCCACTCCATTTGGTGATCACTTTCCAACAAGAAGTCTGTATTAAAAAACATGATCCACACCCTAGATTGTAATAAAAAAAAGTTCACA
Source organism: Viscum album (assembly GCA_963277665.1). Classification (NCBI taxonomy): domain Eukaryota; kingdom Viridiplantae; phylum Streptophyta; class Magnoliopsida; order Santalales; family Viscaceae; genus Viscum; species Viscum album. Next base: position 1,220,051,616 of record OY728147.1, on the reverse strand, counting down.
TGATTGTCCTGGTCACATGAACCCTTCCACTATTCTTTTTTGGTAAAAACTACCTGGTCACACAAGGACCTATTCTACACTTAACCATGGGAGTAAAAAATTTTATGAAGATATGAGAGGAATGATTTCTTGTATCCTTCAGTTTAATATAGGAGACAATGTGTGTTTTAATATAGAAAAACACACACTGATCGAAAGATAAAAGTATTAAATAGCATAGAAAAGATGATGAGAAAGGTTTAGAAGTTCTCTGAGTGTTATTCTATGTTGCTCTGGACTTTTAGGTAAAAGACGATGCATTTATCGAGTCCTCTTGTGAAAAATAGAGTATCGAAAGTTTGGTGATCTAGTTTCCAGTTCGATGGTGTAAGCTATCCAGCTCGTGTTCTTTTAGGAAGATGTTTAAATATCTGATCTATGGTAGTCAATCCTTCAATAATTGAGAGTGATTCATGTGTCATTTAGTTGTATCTTATTTCATGTATTAGTTATCTTTTCAAATACTCCCTCCTCTCCGTTTTATTCCAGTTTCATTATTTTTTTATGGACTGCATGTGTTGGAGCCGACATGATGCATGTATTCTACACCTTGTACATATTACTGTCAGGTGAAATGTCTATAAAGAAACATTACTTATGTCAGTGCCTTTAAATGACTCGAATATGATCGTTATAAATTTAATTGAAAACGAAAAAATATATTAAAGAATGGTGTCACATTTTTTATTCAAACGGTATCACTTGGCAATGTTTTCACCACAAAACGATGTCTTCTTATTTTCCTTTGAGCAGTGGGACAATCATGATGCTACAGTTGCATTTAGATCAAGAACCGGTAGCATAGATGCAGTGTTAGGGTCATGGTGTCTGGGTCATGGTGTCTGGGTCATGGTGGATGGGTCACGGTGTCTCGGTCACGGTGTCTGTGTCACGGTGTCTAGGTCATGATGTTTGGATCACAGTGCCCGAGTCATGGTGTTTAGGTCATGGTGTCTGAGTCTTTTCCAAAAACTAGAACTGGTGGCAGACCTATAGTTTCTCAGACTTATCCAAATATCTATAAACAATCTTAAGCCTTAATATTCACAGAATGTATTAGACTTAATCATTCATATAAGAAATAATTATAGAAAAAAAATATAATTTACAATAATCAAACATGATTTGTAGGAATCGGGATCTTATGAAAGTTTATTTTAAGCCTAAGGAATCCAACCATCTCTACACATGATTTGAGATAGATTAAATAGGGTTTACAAGATTTGTTGTCATTAAAACATGATTAAAACATGAGGAGTCCAATAATATCCCCCTTTTCGATGATCAAAAACCATAGGAGTTTGATTTATATTCTTAGTGGCTGTGATTTCTCCCCCTTTTGGAATTACAAAAAATATTATAGGAAAAAGAAAAATAAAAGAATGAAGGTAAATAAGATAATAGACAACAACAGTGCACATTTCATTAGATAGAAAGATAGTGGTCAGTACAAGAAGTAAGAAAAATTACAAAACATCCCTATCAAAATACAATTTTTACATTTCTTCAGCACTAGATGTCTTCTATTTTCCCTTGGAAGAAACATCATAAGGAGCCACAAGAGCAGAAGTAGAGGTTTAAGAAGGGAGTGAGCCAACTGTCAGAGAAGGAAGAGGTAGCCTTTCAGAAACAAAAGGTGCTAGAGTGGGTTTTGTTGAAGATCAAGGCAAGTTTTAGTTAAGGTTAACAAGTCTAATTTGGCTCACAGCCTGAGAGACAGGCATCAAGGGAGAATCAAAAGTAGTGGATGAGGAAGGAGTTAAACTAGGACGCAAAGGTGCAGCTGCAGGAGCCACAATGGTAGTGCTTTGCACATGAAAATAAGGCTTCTAAAATTGAATGAATTCAATAATGATCTCAACACCATACTGCATTGCCTTCTCAAAATCATCTTTTTTCTCCATGAACATGTCCAATAGAGGAGTGAAATATTTCAGATTTTGGACTTGAGTCTATAACGATTGAGTGACAGGATTAATTTTCAAATTCTCTACAAGATATTTGAAATGATTTTTCATATCATTCTTAGAGAAATTCATATAAAAGTAGAAATACACTATCTTAGTTATTTGTTCCTGAGCATCATTGGAAATATTTTAATGAATCCTCACTAATTTAATCACTCTTTAAATATTCTTGATAATTGTAGATAAAATTTCTTTGTCAAAACCACTTAACACTAACTAACGTTCCTCCTTAACAATAGTTCTGAGAAGATCACTATCAATGGGTTGCGATGACTGTCCAAAGTCATTAGAGGCTATAATAGTTAAAGTGACGGACTTGAGTTGATTTAGAACTTTCTGTAGAAATCCCTTGTACTCATTATTTAGTTTGTTAAGACCAAAAACAAGCTCATGAATTTCATTGACTATTTAGATATTTCTCTCAGCCACTTTTTCAAATATTTAAGTCAAGATCGCTTGAATCAGAGATGCAACTTCTTGTGGAATTTGACTATTAAAATCCTCAATAGAATGAGAAACATGATCTTGTCCTGATTGAAACACTTTTTTCATATCTTCAACCATAGTCCTGAGAGACTTCGAATCCTCACTCAACTAATTTTTCTCAATTATAATCTCTTTTATTTCATGAATCATTTTTGGTTGAATTTTCCATATGATTTTCTCTAACAGTAAGGAAACAACTCATTCACTAAGATTTGTCACAGGAGCAGTCTTTTTGTTCATGATCTTTTAAAATAAAGCTAATAAATTAACTCCAAAATCTTTCAAATCACTATGACTCACAGAAGAATAAGGTTGTTATGACGGTTTAGGAATAGAATCTGAGACAGGATCAGGTTCCATAGTAGAGATTACTTCTAGAGCAGAAACTGGTTTCAATTGATACAAAGTGGAAAGGTCTGTGCCTTTAACTGAGGCCTCTTGGTAATTATTCACATAAAAGTATCTAGGAAACTTATACTAGGTATCCAAAGTGCTTTGATCAAAAGGATTTGCAACTTCAACTCTTTCTAGACTGGGGTGCTGCTCCCCCTCAATAGGTACATCTATTACAAGACTAAGAGATTCAATCCCTTGATTTATTTTCATATTTTCAACTCTAATAGCCTCACCCATTTATTTTCTAGCCAGCTAAATGTCTTGTTACATTCTTTCCACAGCGAATAGGATAATTTCAGTACCATCTTGTTCCTCTAAATGTTCCTCAACAATAGCCTCTTCCTCAATAGTGAGTTCTTATTCTAGATGTTCCTCGGGAACAACATTTTCTTTTACACTAATAGTATATTCTTTTAAATAAGTAGGTTTTTGTTTTAAATCAACACTTCTTTCAAAAACAAGTGCCTCTTTATCAACTAAATTTTTTGGAATAGGTAGACTACTGTCATATTTTTCCAAGACAATTCCTTGTATAGGTTTAGCAACTACCTATTATTCTTATTCATTAGGATAATAAAAAACTTCATCTAGTTCCAAACTAGGATTAGATATGTTATTAGGTCTTTAAGGATACTCAACTAGATTAAACATTTCATATAACCTTTTATTTTCCTCCACCCAAGACTTTTTCCTAGGATTATAACTTATTTTCAACCTTCTGACTGTAACCTTTGAGATATATAACTCATAGTATTTGATGACTTATTCATTTAGTCCAACCACTCATTTAGATTACAACATTGTAGAAATTAACCTTAATAGAACAAAGAGGTATAATTTGATGTTTTCTTAATCAATTCACAGATGTGAAGTAAAACATACTTACACAGTTTAATCGTGTGGCCATTTTTCATAAGATGTATCAAGAATACATCTTGATACTTGAGGGTAGTAAAATATCCTTTACTTGGACTAATCAGATTCTAGATAAAATTAAATATCAATCTCGTTTCACCATCCAACTCAACAACTATTTCTATTCTTTTCTTCTTATTGGTAGTAAAACTTCCTAGGGCCTCTTTTATGATAAAAACACCACTAGGAGGAGGAGGACCTCTTTGGTAGTCCTCAAAAATTCCTTCATGAGGTATCCATAGACATCCATCCCTTAACCTAAACGAAAAATTACCTCTTTGACAATTAATCCAACTTATTACAACAAAACCATCTTTGGTATGGAATCAAAATTGGACAAACTGATAAAATTGAGAAACAAGTTTTGGATAAATCAGCCTTGTCTCTTTTGTGAACTAGTTCAACAATCCCTACACTTCCAATATTTTCAAAACTAAAGAATTAATTTTCATTAAACACTTAGTACATATTTCCTTTTATGGTACTACTATTATATTTACAAGACTCGGGTTGAATGATCCTTTAGGGGCTACTTTCGGTGTCCTTTTCACTTTATTTTTAGATCTGTGCTTCTCAAGAGTTGATAAATATGTGCACTTCATTCTGGGAATTCAATGAGGGTTCTAGAGAGAGAAATTAAGAGATGAAGGAGGGCTTATGGTTTGAAAGAGAGGGGGTTCAGTTTCGAGAGAAGAGAGCTCGAGTGAAGAAAAGAGTGAGAGATATTTGGTTTTTATTAGTTTGGGATTTGAAGCATCAAAAATTCAAAATCACAGGATAAAAACAAAAAAATAATCAACATAGAAATATAGGTAATTAAATACAAATAAAAAAAAGATTCTTTATGGTGATACTAGAATATATTGTCATGGTCATACCAAAATATATTGGCACAATGTCATCTTTACAGTGTGAATCCAAACGGTGCGACCGTATCATTTGAGAGAGTAAGTGCAAGACAATAACCAAGAGACAGTAACTGTGAGACCGTAAACATGAAATAGAAACTTCAATATAGTAACCTATGAGACCATGAGAGTGATATAGTAATTCTAATAAAGTGACTTGTGAAACCATAAATCAAGAAATCGTAAACTTTGAAACAGTAAGCTGTGAGATAGTAAGTTTTGAAATAGTACACTTTCTACTTGAGATTTATCATTCCTAATTCATGTATGATGTAATATATCCTTTCACAATTTAATGATTTAGTGAATATATCTACAATATGAAATTCAATTCCAGTTAATTCTAAAGTGATATCACATTATTGATAATGGCCTCTCAAAAAGTGATGTCTTACATCAATATGTTTTGTCCTAGAGTGTGAAACATGATTTTTTGAAATGTTATGTGCATTGGTATTGTAAAAATTTATAGGTACATGCCTGAATTTATATGCATAACCTAGTAATGTGTGTTTCAACCTAAAAATTTATGCACAACAACTACCAACAACTATATATTCATCTTCGACAGTAGATAATGCAAAAGTGTTTTGTTTCTTACTACACCATGACACTAGATACTTGACTAAAATGTGACATGTAATAGAGGTTCTTCTTGTATCTAACTTAAAAATACAAAAATAAGCATCAAAATATCTAAATAACTCAAATGATAGTCCTCTAGGATAGAACAATCCTAGATTGGGTGTATGATTGAGGTATTTAAAAATCCTTTTAACAACATTTAAATGAGATTCTTTATGATTTTATTGAAAATGAGCACACTTACATGCACTAAGCATAATATCAGGTTCAATAACAATTAAGTAGATTAAGTTTCCAATAATTCCTCTATAATTGGTTTGATCAATTAATTTTACATCTTCATCAAGATCAAACTTACAAGTAGTACTCATTGAAGTATCAATACTTTTAGGTATATCCAATCCAAAACGTTTTAGAAGATCTTTAGTGTATTTTATTTGATTTAAAATAAGCCATCATTATTTTGAAAGATTTTAAATCCAAGAAAGAATTTTTGTTCACCCATTAAACTAATTTAAAATTCACATTGCATCATTTTATAAAAATCAATACGTAAGTAATTTTTTGAAGATCCAAAACTAATATCATCTAAATAAATTAGAACTACTAAAACATCATTGGAAATTAATTTTTCAAAGAGGGTTAGGATCAAATATACCTTTTGTAAAACCTTTGTAAATAATAAATGTACGTAATCTATCATACCAAGCTCTTAGATATTTTTTTAAACTATACATAACTGTTTATAATTTAAAAACATGATTTGGAAAGTGAGGATTTTTGAAACCAGAGGGTTGTTCAATAAAAACATCATCAGCTATATACCCATTTAGTAATTCACTCTTTATATACATTTTGATATAGTTTGAAATTCAGATGGGAAACATAAGTAAGAAGGATTATGATGGATTCAGGTCTAGAAACAGGTTCAAAGGTCTCCTCATATTCAATTCCTTCTTCTTGACTATACCCTTGTGCAACTTATCTAGCCTTGTTTCTAACTATGTTAACAGCTTCATCTACCTTGTTTCTAAACACCCACTTAGTGCCTATGGTAAATATGTCTACGATTCTGTCAACAAGATTCCAAAATTTTTTCCTTTAAAACTAATTAAGTTCTTCTTGCATGTCCATCAACCAAAATTCATCATTGATAACATCATTAATGTTTTTATGGTCAAGTTGTATCAATAAAACTTGATGTTCTACCTAATTTCTAAGAGAAGTTATATTTTGTGTTCCATTATCTAAATCTACTACAAAACATCCAATGGATGGTTCTTAATGGTTATAACAGATCTAAATAAAAGAGGGGCTAGTGATTTTAGGTTCTTCAATAGGTTGAGGTTCATTATGAATGGAATCTGTAGAATTTCCATAACTGGAAGTTTTTACCGATTCCATTACAGGATAGTTGCAGGATTTAGCATTGATGTACAAATTTGACATATCATCCTAAAGATTATATAGAGATGTCTTAGGCTCACGTGGATCTGCTTCATCAAACTTCACATGGACATATTCCTCCATACATTTAGTTCTTTTTTTAAAACATTCTATAGGCTTTACTAGAGATTGAACATATTAGAAATATTCCTTTATCTCTCTTGGATTCAAATTTTCCAAGATTTTCTTTAGTATTAAGGATATAAATCTTTCAACCAAATACTTTGAAGTAGCTCAATTTGGGTTTCATATTTTTCCATAAATCATATGGAGTTCTTTTAAGAATAGGTCTAATTAATACCCTATTAATAATATAACACTCTGTATTTACAGCTTCAGCCAAAAAATAAATATGTATGTCATATCCACTAATCATGGTTCTAGAAATTTCTTGCAAGGTCATATTTCTTCTTTCTACAAATCCATTTTGTTGAGGTGTTCTAGGGGTAGAGAAATTATGACTGTAGCTGTTTTATGGGAAAAAAGATTCTAACTCTTTATTTTCAAACCCACGACCATAGTCACTTATTAAATATTTAATTCTAAGTCCACTAAAGTTTTCTATAGTTTTAGCATATTTGGTAAAATGAGAGAAGGCTTCACTTTTGTGAGCCAAGAAGAAGGTCCATGTATATCTAGAAAAGTCATCTACAAGAACACAAACATAGTGCTTCCCATTTAAACTAGAAACTCTAGATGGTTTAAAAAAATCAATGTGAACCTACTTGAGAGGTTTAGAATTTGAATCTCCATTCTTTAGTTTGAAGGAAATTTTGTGTTGATTTTCCTTTTGACCAAGATTACACACTTTATTATTTGGAAACTCTAGTTTGGGTAGATCTTTGACTAAATTTTTTATAGATAGCTTTATAAGGGATTGAATATTGCAGTGTCATAGTCTACTATTCCAAAACCAAGACTCTATGAAATACACTTAAACATGAATAATTTTGAGAAACTAGTGAATCTAGGTTAACATAAGATACATTTTCATTTTTAATGCATAAAATAATAATTTATTTTTAGAATTAAAAATATTGCAAGCATAATTTTCAAATTTAATATTAAATCCATCCTCACATAGTTGTAAAATACTAAGAAGAATATATTTCAGTCCATAAAAAAAGTATATAGGAGATTAAAACTGAGTTAGTGTAACCGATTTGGCCAAGGAAAATGATTTTTCCCTTAGAATTATCACCAAAGGTGACATGTCCACCATCAATTTTTATTAGGTTCTTGAAACATGAATAGTATTCTTTCATGTGTCTTGAACACCCACTGTCCAGGTACCATAATATTTTACAGGATCTCTTCAAACAATTTTCCTACAAAATAGTCAAATAAAAATAGACTGTTGTACCCATATTTGTTTGGGTCCAGTAATATTAGTAACTAGTGCTTTAGGAACCCACATATTCCTCATAGGTTTTCTATAATCATTATGTAAAGTATTTGAGAAATATAATCTATTTGGTCCTGAAAAACTCGAAATAGTAGAGAGTGTGTCATAGTTTGAACTAGAATAATGTTTTTCTGAACTAGAAGTAAAGATGTATATTCTAGATTTAGAAACAAAATTGGGGTTTCCAAAATAAAATTACCAAGTTGATAGCCAATACCAATAATGTATTTAGGGGAAATTAGTTTACCTATAATTTGAACCAAGGTATCATTACCATTAGTAAAACATTCAAGATTATTTTTAAATTACTCATTAAATAGCTTTAATTTATTTTTTTCTTTGAGTAATTGAACATTTTTCTCTCTTTATATAGAATTTTTAGATTTAACAGTTAAGGTATGTTCACACTATTTATTTAAAGACTTCTATTTATCTTTTACTTCATTACATGCCTCCTCAAGAATATTTCAATACTCAAACATTTCTTTTTTAGATATATTTATAAAATCACTTTCATCTCCATAATAATAGGAATTTTGTATAGAAGATTCTAGGGTTACCTCAGATATGTTTGTCCCGAAACACATGTCAGCTTTGTTATCCTGTTCATCATGTGATGTCCCTGAGTCACTTGAACTATCCTCAGAAGCACTCCAAGTTTCTTTCATTTCCTTTTTTATACTTTCTATCTTTGTAATAATATTTTCTTTTATACTTGAGATTGGGGTAGTTAGCCTTTACATGTCCCTTTCTCTTACATTCATGACATACTATCTTATCAGACTTTTCATTTATTTTCGAATCTTTATTCTAGCTTCCCTTTTGATCATATCTTCCTTGGAAGTTAGGATTTTAAAAAAAAATTCTTCCTTTTGTAAAATTTCTTAAACCTTATAGATAATTGAGCCATATCCTCATCACTATCAGGTGATGATTATTCACTGCTAGAACTTTATACAGAGACTTGAAGTTTCTTCTTTTCGGCGTGTTTAGAGGTGGAAGTCTTCAATGCAACAATTTTTTTTGGGGTTCATCCTCATCTTCCTTGTTGAACTTCAGCTCTTCTTCGTACATTATTAGTTTCTTAATGAGTTTTTTTACATGTATTTTGCTGATGTCATGTGACTCTCTAATTGAGACAGAGGTTCCTCTCTATCTATCAGGTAGGCATATGAGAATCCTCATGATTTGTTCTTTGTAAGTGACATCTCTTATAAGAGAGATAATTGTGTGAAAAAATTTTTTGTACCTGAGATACATATCAGAAATAGATTCATCAAGCATAATTTTAAAGTTTTCATACTTAATAGTATAAGTATTAAGTCTCATTTCTTTCACATTAGTGGTTCCTTCATGAGAAATAGTCAAGGTGTCCCAAATCTCATGGGTAGTTTTACAAGTAGAAATTATTTTGAATTATTCAACTATTAAGGAATAGTATATAGAATTCATTGATTTATAGTAATTATTATAGGATGTATTGGAAGGTTTATCCATTATGTTTTTATTAGTTTCAGGAATTTCATATTTACTATTAATAGTAGTCCAGATTTTAAATCTCCTGCTTTCTAGATGCGTTTTCATTTTAAGATTATACTAAGCATAGTTTGTGACATTAAAGAAATGTGGTCTATTTTTAGCATATCCTTCTAAAATATTGTCCATAATATAAATTGTAAAAGTATTTCAAAGAGGTAAAAATTTAAAAATAACATAAATTTTAAGATCTTTGAAAGACAACTATAATCAAAATTGAAAAAGATATGAAAAATCTTAGAAAACTGAAAAATTTCTAAACTCCTTTGATTCCAAATGTTAGTCCGAGTAGATTAATAATGAGGGGGGGGGGTTAATTGAGTATCTATAAAAATTTTGGTTACAAATTGGTTCTTCGAAAATATCCCCCAATTAAAAATATAATCTATTTTAGGTTTTGTGAATTTAAAAAGGTCCTGAATGTTCAATTTATTTCTCATAAGATTGATTAGTTCTCAACTATACTAATCTAGATATTAATATAAATTTTGAAACTAACCCATTGGTTAAAAACAATTATAAACACTTGCTAAACTAACTATCCAAGTAAAAATTTAGTTTCTTAAAATATAATGTAAAGGAGAGAAAAACTAAATTAAAAGACATAGCAGATAAGTGGTTCAGTCTCAAGCTAAAACCTAATCCACTCCACTTGGTGATCACCTTCCACCAAAAAGTCTATATTAATAAACTTGATACAACCCCTAGATAGGGGTAAAAAACAATGCACATGACTATCCAGGTCATATGACGTCTACCACTGTTCTTCGTGGGTAAAAACTACTAGATAACACAAGGAACCCTTTCACACTTATCCGTGGGAGTAAATAAATGTTAGAAGATATGAGAGGAAGGATATCTTTTATCCTTCAGTTTAATATAGGAGAAAAGGTTTGTTCTAATACAAACACACACACACACTGCTAGAAAGATAAAAGAGTACACAATAGAGTGAAGATGATGAAAAAGGGTTATAAGTTCCTTAAGTGTTATGCTACACATCGATGGAATTGTAGGATAAAGTAGATACAAGTATTAAGTCCTCTTGTGAAAAAAAGTATCACAGGTTTGGTGCTCTGGTTTCCAGTTTGATGGTGTAAGCTATCTAGCTCATGTTCTTCTGGGAAGATATTTGTAGCTCTGATCTATAGTAGTTCAGACTTCATGAATCAAGTATGCTTCTTGTGTTCTTCAGTTTTATCTGGTTTCATGTATCATTTATCATTTCAAATGCTCGCTCATCTGCGTTTCATTGTAGTGCCATGCTTTCCATTTTGTTACGGAGTGCATGTGTTAGAGCCGATATGATGCATGTATTCTACACCTCGTACCTCGTACTATCAGGTGACATGTCTACAAAGAAACATTAATTATGTCAGTGCCTTTAAATGACTCAAATATGACCAGTAGAAATTAAATTGAAAACAAAATAACCGTTTAAATAATGATGTCACAGTTTGTCTTGAAATGGTATTACTTAAAAACGGTGTCACCATGAAATTGTGTCTTCTTCTTTTCCATTGATCGGTGAGGTAATCATGATGCCACAGTTACATTGAGATCAGGAATTGGTACCATAGATGTAGTTTTAGGATCACAGTGTCTGTATCACAGTGTCTGGGTCATGGTGTCTGGGTCACAGTTTCTAGGTCATCGTGTCTGGGTCATGGTGTCTGGGTCACAGTGTTTGGGTTACGGTGTCTGGGTCATGATGTATGGGTCACAGTGTTAAGGTAACAGTTTCTGGGTCATGGTGTCTCGGTAACGGTGTCCAAGTCATGGTGTCCGAATCTTTTCCAGAAACCAAAACTGGTGGTAGACTTACGATTTATTAGACTTAGCCAAATATTTGTAAGTAGTCTTAAGTAGTAATAATCATAGATCAAATTAGACTTAATCACTCATAAAATAAAACATTATAGAACAGAATTAAATATAGTTTATAATAATCTAACATGATTTATAAGAATTAGGATCTTTTGAATGTTTATTTAAAGAATAGGGAAACTGACCATCTCTACACATTATTTGAGATATATTTAATAGGGTTAAAAGGATTTGTGATCATTAAAACATGATTAAAACATGTGTATTCCAAGAGGAGATAATTATTTTTTTAGTTAATTATCAGAATATTTAATTTTCTTTTGGGGATAATGAATTGTTGAGTTAGTTATCGGAATATTTAATTGTGGTATACAGATAATTAATTATTGAATTAATTATTGGATGTTGAGATTGTGATATTTGAATAATGAACTACTGAATTAATTATTGGATGTTGAGATTGTTAATTGATTAATTAATTTTTGAATTATTTAATGGAATTTATGTGATTCTATAATTTTTGAATTAATTAAATGAATGATGGGTATATTCAATTTTTGAATTTTATTAATTAATTTCTGAATTAATTAATGTGATAATAAATTGTGGGACATAGTCTACTACATCAAAATCACATAGTGTGATAAGAAATGATGAATAGTAACAATGGGACTCTCATGAGATAATTTTTTACGAGACATGGTATGCTGCATCAAAAGATGATAGTGTGATAATAAATGATAAACGGTAACAATGATATTAACATGTGATAATTTTATGTGGGACATGGTCTAATGCATCAAAATACCATAGTGTAAATTTAAATAATGAATGATAACAATTATATTAACATATTATTTGTGATAATGAATGGAAAAAATTGAATTCTGAGATATGATATCCCTTGGGGATAGTTTAGACTCTATCATGGTCCGAAGAAGGTATTTAGAGTTTGGGTGTCCTTGGGAACTCAGATGTTATGTGGTCAAATAAAGAGTAATTGAATAAGTGTAAACTATTTACATTATTGATTTTATAAATTCCTTATACACCTGCATACTCTTATTATTGACTGAATATTGTTTTAGATGACGTTTTTAGGGAATATTGAGTTATACTCTCACCCTACTCAGGATGCCCAATCATTACCCTAATAGATTTCATGATTATAGGAAAAAATAAGGGAAAATAAACTTTTTTATATGGCTTATTTTGGATAGATATGGGATGAGGGAATCATATGTGGTTCAAGACCCTATTGGGAGTTTTGAGTGTCTTTAATTTTGGGTTTTCATTTTGACACTTGACACATATTTTATCATGGAATATCTACTTTTTAGTTTGCCATGTATTTCCAGTTTTGGTAATCTTGTGAAACTGGTATCATTTTGGTTACGATTATATGTCATTTGGTTATTTGTTATTTATTTCCATTGTGGTATTACTCTGATAAAGAGGTTATAGTCTCCCTATGATGGATATTAGACCCTCATTTTTAGTCAGTAGCCTCTGGTTTATGGGGAGGCAATATTGAGGTCACGTAATTGGCCCGTTCAGGGCATCAGTATGTGGAACTGAGTTCAGGACATTATAGATATAAAATTTCACCCATTAAGATGGATAAAAACAAAGAGAAGTTATAGAAAAACATTATAAACCAAACCTATATAACCCACATCATCATTATCTAGATTATACATGAATTAGAAATACAATCACTCATGGAAATATTAAATAAAAGGCAGTGAAATGGAAACACCAACCTTATGTGGCGAAGTCATGTTACCTTTAACGAAATTCATCATATTAGGTATCAAAGGAGGGTTAATAACCCCTAAAAACCAAAAACCCAATTTAAAAAAAAAACACTAGGTATGTAAATCATCTAAACATGGAGCAACATTGGAGAGGGAGAGAAGTCCATGGAAGGTTACTTAGTTAGAGTAAAATGAATGGGAAAACTAAGAGAGGAAATCCCGATAAAAAAACCCAAAAGGAAATAAATACCCATATTTGAGTGAGTTGAACAGTTTACCCACATGGTTTACCACACAATGTGGCCACTATGAAGATATCCTTTATTATGAGCTGCATGATCTGTACACTTAGGTTGCGTGGTTAGTTTTCCCATCTTACTTAACTGGATGACCTGAAAAAATTCCAAAATTTCACCATTTCAGCCCAAAACGCCTCTAACTCAAGGAAACAAAATTATTAATTAAGTACCCACAGACAAACGAGAAATTGGGGTGGCACAAACTCCCGACCATTCCAATTTCATCCCCCCAAAAGTCCCAAGTTAATATAAAAGTAAAATAAAAAATCCATAACCCACCCTCCAAAAATTGAAGAGAGTTGGATCCTGAAACACAGGAGAGGTATCAGCGAAGAAACTCATAAGAAAAAAACGATTTTCTCCAAACTAAACTACTAAATCCACAATTTTACCATTCTCATTGATACAAGACCTAAAAAGTGAATGGAGACCAATAACAGGTCTTCCCACCATTTATAAATCTCATAAATGATGTAACAAGTGAGAATACATAAAATAAAGACTTCCAATATGGGGAATAATCTCTCAGAAGGTTCCAAATAACACTTAAGAGAAATACATCACTTAATCAATGGAAAACCAACCTCAAGAGTCTCAACACCCACATGATTGAGACACCAAAAATCTTATAACTCCCCTCCATAAGATATTAATTTCAAGTAATTACACTATGGGAAATGACATGGGATCATGACCCATGTCACCATACCCCAAAGTTAAACTATTATATCAACTCAGAAAACCATACCATGGATAACCCCATAAAATGAGCACCATAGAGTGCTCAAAGTCTAGAAGGAAACATTTTTCCTAATTACCCACGTACAGAATTGCAGGTCTCTTATGACCACATAAACATGAAAATGAAATTAAAATAGTTCACAACATAATAAAACACTAGGGGATTCAAAATAATACAAGAAAAACACCAAGGTAAGAACCCAAGCTCAAAACACAATGCTTCACACAATCCAGAAGATTAGCACACAAAAAACTTGAATTCAAAATAAAAAACACACATAAGAATTTTAAAAAAATATCCCACTTATATTAAATAAAAAACCAATTGAAAAATAATATTGTTATCCTCAAAACCTTTTAAAAAACACTAAAATAATACATTTTCCTAAAAACAACATAACAATTAAAAATATATTTTTTCCTCTTTCAAAAAAAATTCCCAAAAAAGAATTAAAATCAAAAAACATTTCTTTTCCAAATAATAATTTCCAAATTATTTCAACAAACCAATTTGAAAGTAAATTAAAACAGCACTCACCCATTACATTTAAGAAAAAACCAAAATTTAAACTCTTCAATTTATGATGTCCAACTTTAAACTATTCTTTCAAAATTAAGTTCTTGAAATATATGTTTAAAAAAATCTTCCAAATGATTATTCACAAAAAAATATAAAAAATTTCAAAATCCAAATCATTTTCCTTTAG
The DNA here is from genome assembly GCA_963277665.1 of Viscum album. Taxonomy (NCBI): domain Eukaryota; kingdom Viridiplantae; phylum Streptophyta; class Magnoliopsida; order Santalales; family Viscaceae; genus Viscum; species Viscum album. The sequence goes on along the minus strand of OY728147.1, from coordinate 1,220,036,602 downwards.
AAACCTTAACAAGATTAAAAATCCGCTTTAAAATTTCACAACATGACCCAATCAGGGTTGAAACATTTTAAAATACCATACTAAAACGATTTAATAACAATTTTAAAAGAAACTAGAACCTTAAATCACCACTTGAGTCACCCAAGAAAAAACATTGGAAGTTGAAAACCACACCTCCCATCTCATTTCACAACCCAATGAAGGTAAAAAACTACTCAAAGAGCCCCATAAAATTTTCAATCAAACTTTAAAATTATTATTACTTTTAATTTCAATACCCACTTTAAATTCAAAGTTAAAACCATTTTATAAGAAAAATAAATTCACTATAAACAATTTTGAAAACCATACCAGTAAAAATAGAAGATAATAACTACAACAATAGGTATTTTTATTTTTTTTTGGGAACTTTAGACATGAAATAACACCCATACCCATTTCAATTGGGGTTGGAGAAAATAAAATAACAATAGAGAATTCCACAGCAATCATCAATGGAGCCTTTAAATCCACCTAAATTTTAAGAGATGTCAAGAATAGAGAAAGTAAAGTCCCGAAAAGAGAATGAAACCATCAAATGAGAACACATAGAAAAAATATTCTCTCTTATATAAAGACTTTTCTAGAAGGAACTTGGTAACAAACACAAGACATTAACTTAACCCCCTATAATCCTCAAACACAACATGATGCCCCATAACTAAAGGGAACCAAACAGAACACAATTTTAGAGCATCCTTTGAAAAAAAATCAAACAACTTTGAAAATATCATTTTAAGGATAATTATTTTCCATCACTCTTTTATCAAATCATCAACCCATTATAATGACCCTCCAGTCTTGAAATTCATTTAAACTAAAGGTCAATCCCATTTTCTTTCAAATTTATCACTTAACTATTCATAAAAAGGGACATATCACACTCATTTCCATAAAAATTCAATACTCTTTGAAATAAACCATATCAAGGAACACCCTTTCATAAACCAATTCCTAAAACACCTACATTAAAAATGTTTAAAAAAAAATACAATTTTTGAACAAAAATAATTTTTAACTCAAAACGTTTTCCTTAAATAATTTTCAAATTAAAAAATACTTGGTTTTGATACCACGAAAATACAGTTTTCAAAAAAATATAGCAATTATATAAAATGGTGATCCCAAGGTACATAACAAAGAACACTATTTAAATAAAACCACTTTCAACTACATCAATTACCATAAAAACATAGTTAATACTTCAAAATAGGATAAAATTCAAATGGTATACTCTATTGGATCCAATACTATAAGAAAAGAGGGATTCCAAATGATAAATTACACTATGGATAGTTTGGACACATGGTAAGGTAATCATTACCCAATTATGAAATAGGAACTAACATGGTTTTAGATCTATATCACATGGTCACTACACGATTTACTAGACTATGCATGATAATAATGAAACCCTATCCCATACACTATTTTTTACTCCAAAACTCAAACTAACCCATAAAATCACTGATTCACTTAAAGAGGATGGAAATAATCTTATCATCACATCTAAATCCCATCAAAACATCCAAATAAGAACTCAAGATCAAGAATTAATCCTAATAAACCCATGGGAACTTGAGATCTAGTGTGATAAAGTACTGGTCAGGCCCTCACTCGTAGCCTCCACCCAACCCCTAATGATAATATGTGTCTCCAAAATATCCAAACACACACCAAATAAATAATATTTATGCTATGATACCATTTTTAATGAAATGTTATAGGCCTCCATCTGGATCGACACTCAAACTACCCTTGTATATACTCATGGAGCATCTTTGACACCCCTATGCAGATGATAACCATTAAGGCTATCAAACATAACTATTCCAGATATTTTCAACCTTATAAAACCAAATAAAAAACACAAGCATAAGATAAAAATAAAGAGACAATGATATTTTACAAAGGAAATATCATATAAAAAACATTTTATATAGATTACAAAACTACACTGGAGTTTGTTATAAATAGAATGAAATTATAGTCAGGAAAAAACCAAAACTCAAGCCAATCAGTTCCATGAAATTAAAGGTCAGATCCCAATTTCCATGTGACTCACAAGTCACCACCACAACCCCAATGACCACCCTGTTCCCAAAGGAAGATGACACTAGATCCAATATAAGATCCAAGACCTAAATAAACCTAAATAATATAGGTAGAAAACATACCCATCAACGTGATTATGTAGGTTTTGATCCATAGCCAGTAGAATACTTTCATGAGTTTGTTTTATTACTTTTTATAAAATAAACCAAAATTACTAGTCTTAAAATAACAGATCAATTAGTTTTTCATTTTCTTTCATGGTATAGGAATAAACAATACATGGAACATGCACTTAAAAAAAAATTTATAAAACATTCTACAAAGATATTTTACCAAAAAAATCCATCTCCAAAATAAATCCTTTACCTTTAAAACATCAAACATTTGAAAAAAAAACTCACACATGGTTTTAAACCTTTAAAAAAAATCCAACTAAGAGCATCACTTAAAAACCATTCCCCCCATTTTCCGTCAAAATATTTCACACACCCAACATAAAGGTAATTAAGTAAACATGGGAAACTATAACAAACCAATGCCATATAAGGTTACAAATAATACCAATAAATGTAATGAATATAACTAGTCAAAATCGTGAATAAACTATAAGAGAATAAAAATATTAAGAAGGTATATATAAAAATAATAATCGCACATTACAATAAATAATTAAAATGCATAAAATATGATACATAGCATGAGGAAACACTATTTGGAGTAACAGGACATCACATGACACACAAAGGAAGACCTTCTACCAGTAAGTAAATAGTAAAAAATCTACCAACCGAATCACTCTTACATAGTCTCATCAATGATACCCCAGTATCTAGGTATTATGTGCAACTAGGGGAAACTATCCAGTGTGTAATATTAATTATCCTATAAATATACTTATACTTCCCACTTATTAACCTAGTTCTCCTAATATAATTACTAAATAAGGTGGTCCACAAACAAATAAATTTCATCACATGACAATAAAAAATCCCCAAGGGATAACACAACGATCATGTCCTTCCCATATCACATACTTCCCACAAAAGGAACCCCAAAAAATAATAACATCATGAATCACATAAAAAATTCCATCATATGGATAAAATAAACACCATTATCAAACAATGGGGAACATAAGGACACAATCAACATCAATTTACAAAATTTACAACTGGTCCCTCACTTATCAAATATATAAAATACATTTGGAAATCCCTTTATCAAATAATTTTTAATCCAAACTCAACTCCAAAGGGAATCATGATTATAATAAATAAAAAAACCAATAGAAACTCCATTTCATTTTATCATACAACACCACCCCATTTGAAATAATAAAACACGTTAAACCAAAAAGGGAACCCACTAGAAAATTTTCATTTATCTTTAGGTACAATGAACAATTGTTCTTATTATGTAAAACCATTATTGGAATTCTATAAAACATACAGGATATATAATGTACTATTTTACATCAATGTTCCATTTAATCATGATATTATACTCATTAAGCCACATGAAAACAAATAAAAGTTATGGAAACCCTTTATAAAACAATCCAAGATGGACCACGCCATCATTATCTAGATTATAAATGAATTTATCAATACAAGAAATCATGGAAATTTTAAATAAAACGAAATGAAAGTTAAACAACTATCTTATGTAGTTCAACCATATAACCTTCAACGAAGTCCACAAAATTAAGTCTCAATGGATGGATCACAACCACCGGGGATAGAAAACACAATTTTAGAACCACCCTATGCATGAAAATCATCCAAACATAGCCACTAGGGTTTGAGAAGGAGAGGAAAATGTTAAAAAACCCATGAAGAATAGGAACGTAACCCTTGCCTTTAAATATGAGTGAATAATCACCAAGAAACTCCATTAGAAACCACTTGGAGGATATTTAAAGACAATGGTAATTCCATTTAAGGAACAAATATTGGGGGAACATTATTGGGTAAGACAAAGGAGGAAATACCAATTATATAGAATAAAAAGGTAAAAAATATTTTTCATTGATCAGGTTTCACTGTTTACCTGAACAGTTTACCAAAACATGTGGTATCAATGAAAACTGCCTCTATTAAGAGATAAATGGGATACATGCTTTGGATTCATATATAGTTTAACCATTCTAATTAACTATGCGACTTGAAATAATTTAAAAATTTTCACCCTTTTCAGCAAAATAGACCTCTTACTCGAGGGGATAGAATATGAAACGAATACCCACACATAGAAGTGATGCTGGGGTGTCTTACATTGTCTACACATGGACATTGGAAAATGGTTCATGTGGTGGTTATTACCACTTAAACATAACCCACCATCTAGTTAGGGTTGGCACACTATAATTTTCTAGTTTTAGGCAGTTCAAAACACAACACCAACTTGGGGAATGTTCCAAGAGTCTATTTTGTTCTATCTTTATAATTTTACTTTTTTTAACTTTGAATAAATTATCATGTTTAAATATGATTTTTACATGTAGTTCACAATGGGAAATAGTAGGATAATTACTCAAAGCTACCCCTACTCAAATACTCAGGTTTCATTATTCTATATTATCTGTTCAAACACTTCTTAATCTTTTTTTATTTTATTTAGACATAAAAATAGAATAATTAGGTGAGTGTGTATGGGGGGATATCAAATTATTTTTATGGAACATTCATGATTGTTTTTTGTTTTTAACATTTAATTTATTTTTTGTAGAATTTAAAAAATATGAGTTTAAAATCTTTCTTTCCTTATGAAAATAACTTCCCATTTTTAATAAATTAACCAGTTTGAAATTAATAGATTTTTAAATGATTACTAATGTGAGTTTATTTTATATTTTCATGGAATTAAAAACTTGTGAGTAAGCTATAAATAAATTTCCCAACCCTGAAATGGATACCCGAATACTTTTATATCATATTTAAGAGACATTATAAACCCATATAAAATATTCTTATTTATAATTCATTTTTTGAGAGTCTTAGGACATTTAGTAAAATTTAATCTTTCTTTGATTGTTTTTTGAAATTGTATAATTCAAGTGATATAATTATGAATGAGGTAATAATTAATTGAAAACTCCCTATAAAATCCATTTTAGACCACCTTGACATTTGGCCCATATTAAGTCATAGAAACAGTGAACAACCTATTAGTTCTGAATCATTACAAGATTTGTTATCCATTCCTACCCATATATTATTTAATTTCATTTTACAATTCTATTTAATTTTGGGGAGGGGTGTTTGTGGGGATTATTTATATTAACTACACTATTTTGTTATTAAAAGTGAGGTTCTTTTACATTTGTTTTTTCGATGTATGTACATAACATGGAATGTTTCATTTTAATCTTTTATCCCACCTATTCAATATAAAAAAATTTATATAAAAAAATTATGAACATAGAGAAAACAATATTCAAGGAAATGAAGACAAGAGGATTTATTTTTCATTCTTAATCATTATATAGTTGTGACCCAAAAAGGGTGAAATGGAAAGGCGTTGAGAGTAATACTTTAGTAAGAATATAATATAGTTTATATTTACCATTTTTACTTCTTTAAATTTTACATGTTTTATTCCTTAGAGATTAAATCTACTTCTTCTAACTTATACCTTTTCATATTTAATATTACAATCCCTTGAACCTCAAAAAAACCTTTTAGGATTCCCCATTAATAGAAAAGTTTTCTCTATAAATCGAGAATATAAAATATTTTAATGCTTATGGTAGATCACAACTAGCCTAAGAAATACAATAACTTTATTTTAAAATATTTATATAGTGATGAGGGAAGAATTTCATGTGAGGTAATTTAATTTTTGTAATGGGAAAAATTTAATAGATAAATACATGATAATGTGGAAGAGAAGTTTTGAGATTAACTCATAACAGACGAATTATAATTTAAATAATGGATGGAATGAGTTATTTTATCTTCTTTGATATGTGCATTTAAACTTTACAAGATTATATTTTTTGTTTTAATTACATTAAATTTCCTAAGAAAGTAATGGAATGAGCGTGGGAGATTTATAGATTTATAAAATTTAGAATTTAATTTTCTTTTTTCCAAATTACCCAAAATGCTCATTATTTTTGGTTAATAAACTCATTTTTCAAAATTTAGAATAAATTTGAATTAAAAGGGAAAATATCTTAAATTAATGATTCTAAGGGATTCATTTATTTTTTTAATTAGTTTGAATAAATTTAAAAAATATTTTCATACTTTAAAATTAATTATAAAATAAGTTGAAACTATGATTTTAATGTTTTATGTTATTTTATGATTTAATTTTATAAGAAAAAACATGATTATTTGATCGTTATTTATTTTCAAGTAAAATGAACAATTTAAAGGGTTGTGTGTGATTAAAAGAAACTTATGTGTGATTAAAATATCCACGTATAAGCTCTCATAATATAAACTAATTGAAGTTATTTCTTTGTGAGATTAAATAGCTTATCTATGTTTCAAAATATGATCAAATCAATGGGGATGGTTTTCAGGTCTGACTAACCCCATTAATCCAAGATATTGTGTAAAAATAACTTGAGGATCATGTGAGGTTATAACATCCCTCACATATTATTAACTTCTATAGCCTAGAATATGTTTGTGAATGACTATTTTGGCCAGTTTTTATGTAATATTTAAAGTATTCTATGATTGATTAAATCTTACACTATGTGATTTTAACCATGCTACCCAACCACATTTGTATGAGTAATACCACATTATTAGGTGACACTATAAGATTAATACCAATAAATTTCATCTGAAAAGTCACATTTTGTGATTTATCTTTGGCTACGATATGATAACGACTCCAAGAATCACAATTCCTATATAATGTTAAACCGTATTTAAACAAAAACATTAGGTCTTGGCCTAAAATCAAAATTCTACATTTCCATGTCATGCCCAAGTCAATAAATCAATAATTAATCTTCCATAAATATTATATATAGTGAACAATGGAGGTGATATATCATGGATGAAAGTAAAGGAATTTCACACATTAGGAAAGATTCATTTTTCTTATACATTTAGAAATCACACCCCTTGAATGATCCTTGTGTAAGGAGGTCTAGGGATAAATCATGAAGTAAAATGGGATTTAAAATTAATGTGTATGAATAAAAAAGGCATTTTATTCCTATTTAAGCATATTTAGTTCTTTTTTATTGCATTTTTACCTTCCTTTTATGATTTCATTTGATTATAGTAGGTATGTCCTGATTTTTTTATTTTATTTTTAGTATTTTTTTTATTTTTTCTTTGTGTGTTGTTTTCTTCTATGATCTATTATCTATTTATGTTATACTATTGTTAATTTACTAGGATATGAAACAATAAGATGATGAATTTATAACCCATCATGGGTAGTCCAAATGAGGATAACAATGGTGTTATTGAATTTATACACATTATTCTAATTCTATTTTCTTAATTCTAGTGAGGCAGTGGAGGTGATGATAATCAATTAACTTTACATATAAATTTATTCCCTCTTTCACTATTTTTCATTTCAAGTAATCCAATGATATTATTCACTAACCATACCAATGGTTGTGACTGAATTGAAAAGTTTAATTGTAAGTGATTGGTACTAGGTGATTGAGTAGGTTTACTATCTCATTTGAGGATTATACTTTTACCCTCACTAAGGAGGATAAATGAGTGAGTAATTTTCTTGAGGATCCTTGATTAGACTAGAATTATCATATATTATAAATAGTGATAGTTATATGCGTGAATGGTCTTGATTCTTCCAATTTAATTAAGATAATTAGAATAAGATATCATATTTATAGAACTCAATGTAATTCACTTGAGGATTATATATTATTATTTCAAAATTCTTGTGTGTGGTTTTCTTCCTCTTGATTAAATTTATAATATATTAAAAACCAAATAACCAACCATTAATTTTAATTTCATTCAATTATAAGCAAAAACATATAAAAATACATAAGTGAATAAGGATATTGGGTATTTGGGTTGACTATTCAAGAGAAAAACTTATAGTCATCTCCTTAGATTCATTAATGGGGTATTTATAAATGATAAATAATGGTTAAAACCATTCTTCAAGGATTTTCCCCTTTAAAATTCCCAAACACAATTTTATAAGATAATAAGGGAGATTGAGATGTAATGAATTCAATATATTTTATGATTTTGAATCTCTTTTATGCCACATAAACCCCGTACGGTTATTATCCAATGCATAAAAAATAATTTTTTAATTGGGTTTGATAACATAAAAAATATTTTCATTCATGGTTTTAAACTAATGTAATAAAAAAATTTAACATATATATATTATTTATTTTTTTAGTACACTGATTAAGACAAGAAACACTATTTATTGACTTTTATCTTGAAGTAAAAAATATTTTTCACTCTTAGATATTGTAATATTCTCCCTTGTATGACATAAAATAATTACCACATGCATGTCTCATCATATATCTGATTATAGTATTGATAATAACCTTATTCATATTATAAAATTATGTAGGGTTATTAGGTTTAGAAAATTCATCATATAATAAGAAAAATATCATAAAATTTATTTATTTGTAATTAAATACACGCACATGGTAAGGTGAAACATCATTAAAAATAAATTTTTGAAAATAAGATACATCCATAAAATATTGTTGATTTCTGTCTTCATATATTTCAAAGAGGTAGTTTTTTTCTCACTTATGTTTTCCATTGTATTAGTCTCCCCATCACTATCCATTAATTTTTTATTATCTTGAATTTATTTTCCTTCAATTCTAAAATTATCATTAATTTTTTAAACATTAACATATGGACATGTTTATGTATTTAATTAATAAAAGTTTTTCCCTACTATTATAAAAACACCATTTATCAAGTTTTGAATTTCATCATCCAGTTTTTTGGAATTAACCTATTCATTTTGATGGTGTACATAACTTCCTGGAACTACTGTAATGTTTTATTATTCATGATAAATCCCACACACATATTAGGAAAGAATATTTTTCAATATAAATTGATCAAATATGTTATATATCTTTAACAATCATTTTAATTTTCAGTTAGTAAATCAAAATTATATTCTTTTTTCCCAAAATTGATCAGAAATGTAAAAATATAAAAAAATATCAAACCCCTTAACATAATGAGATGTGTTCCGAGGTAATGTAATCTAAATTTTATTGACATGTAATCAATTGACTATAATTTTAAAAAATATATATTTATGTTAAAATATAGTAATAAAAGAATCCATTTTATTTGAGAACATAATACAATCCTAATTTTTTAAATTACCAAAAAAGTGATATTATAAATGAAAATTAATATTCAAATATCAGGAGGTAATTTAAACTAGAAATAAAAAATTAAAAAATAAGTTCCTTTTGAAATAAAAACTAACAATAATTATTTTTAATTGAAACTAAATGGTTATTTATCCCCTAGTACTTCATTGTCAGATGCTACCATTAACATGCAAGTGAACACCATTTAACATCACATGAGAGAAATTTCATATATTTCTACATCTCTATAAGTGTTTTCTAAAAAAATTAATTTTCAAAATTTTAATTTAAAATTGATAAATCCATAAAATAAAAATTAGTAATTGATGAAAGAGGAATATATATATATATAAGGGTTTCATAAAATATAAAACAAGAACCATGTATTTTTTAAACCTCACCATTGTAACTGTCCTAATAAGTTTGAAATTAGTGCCCTAACATATTGAAAATGTTTAAACAAATTAATAATCAAATGTTATAAGTGATATAATTGGTTTCCAATATTTTTTTTAAAAACATAAGTAATTTAATAATGTTTAAAAAATACCAAAAGGAACCATTTTTAATTAGTCCATGTTTTAAAAAAATTCCTGAAAACTTGTTTAACACTAATAAAAAAATGATACTGAAAACTAAATTTGAAATATATAATCAATTTCATATTAGAAAAAACTTTTGTAATTTAAATTTATGTGAATTAAAAAAAACATAAACTATTTATCTTTTAGAATTTAGTATTGTAATTATTTAATGATTTATGAAATTTGAAATTAGTTCTATCTAATAAGATATAATGAACTTACAAATGTCATAATTAATGACTTGAAAATTGTATAAAAACTCCAAAAAAATTACAATGTTGAATATTGAATTTTTTTAGATGATTAGGGATCATGGTCAAGGTAGATTGGGAAGGGAATTAGTGTATAGGATGGTGATGGGAAGGTATTAAGAAAATAAATTTTGGATATATCAATGTGGAGGATGAGTGGTTGGTGATAGATAAGGCATTGACTAATGGATAGTGTTTAGAGGATTGGGTTCGAGGCTAATGGAAAAGAGAATCTTAGTGTTTAATAGAAAGGGAGTGGAGGATGAAGAGGTGGGGGTGATGATATAAAAGTGTATAATGGTTATAGAATTTATTTTGATGATGGAGGAGGCCCACTGAATGGACATGACTTGGGGAATCATTGTTGATGCTGATGGGCAAGGGAAAACGAAGGGAAAATATTTTAAAAAAATTAGTGGTGGTTATAATTAAAAGTTTCATGAAATATTATTTAATTATGGTTGATGTTTTTAAAAAGGATACAATAGAAATGATATAATATTATTATCAAAATGTTTAGTGTTAGTTTTGAATACCATAATTCATTATATATTTTATTAAAATGGTTACTATCTTACATATTCTTATCCACTTGTAGATTATTAATTCTTAATAAAGTAAAATGGTTGCGTTGAATAAAATACTGAGGGAAATTCTTTTCTAGAGTTATGAGAGGAACCCCATCCATAGATATAGTAGGGTTATGATTAGTCTCTCAATCCATGTATTGAATAGTACACACCATGGTCTTTATTTTGTACCGATCAACCAGGTTATTCACTTGTATAATATTATGTTCTTCTCCATATAGAGGGGTTATAGTAACTCAAATGGATAGAATTGTACTATCTAAAATCTAGTAAGAAGATAAAATACCATCAACACCTTTAAAAAAATATACCTCAAACAAATAATTTCAATTCAAGATATAAAAATTGTAGATAGATTATAGAAGTTTGATAAACGGAATTGTTAGAGAAATTAATACAAAAATGGATTACTTTTCAGGATATATAGTTATATTACATAGTATCATAGACTATAGAATGTCCTTACATGGCCAACTGAAAAATTTAAATTAGGTTTCAAAATACCTATACACAGTCTCTAGGTTGTGCACTTTGATCCTAGACCTTATAAATCTCCAAAAAATAAAATTTTATGCCAAAATGCTTCCAAAATTAGATATAAATAAAATTCATACCTAAAATAACACATCCAAGTCATTTTTTGGAGGTTAAGGATTTAATTAAAGGTGTTGAATATACACTTTCTCATAATATACCCCTTAATTTTCAATGACCCTATCTTTTATGTACCCCTAGAATAATATAAAATAGACTTCGACCTGATACCATTTTTCAATGAATCAATATGAGCTACATTGTCTCATTACTATAGCCATTATTTCATAAGGATAGAAGTGAATTCCCAATCCCAATTGGCTGAAAACAAGTACATAAGAATCAATATACTTTATTGAGAATATTTTTTTTTCTGATTTAACAAATAAAATAAAAGGGTGTCCAACTCGAAACCTGTCTTGAAATTCCCATATATTAGTGAGTCACATATTCATAATAAATCAATTTTATAAATTTAAATAAAACTAAATAATAAAAAATAGATGATATACAATTGCACAATAAAATTTTAAATTAAAAAAGAACATTAAACCTCAAGTACAATGAATATACACCATTCCATATAAAAACCCACTATATAACAAAAGAAATGGAAACAATGTGATGGTAAGATAATAAGGATGTGTATAAAATCCATATTAAAATAAATAACCCAAAATAACCAAAATTTTTAAAAATCACCACCCATAATTTTTAAAATTGGGAGAATCCTACCTTATAACTAGATAAATGGATCCTAAATGGTTACATGAACCCACTTTGTCATAGAAGTTCCTTTCCTTTACATCCACCAAAAAAATACTAGGTCTTCATTAAAAAACCATGGTTTGGATAACTGCGAATAGTAACTAGATTTGCGGCACTATATCACAAAAAACACACATCCTCATACGTGAGTGTCTACAAACTATTAGTGAAAGTATAATGTTGTACTAAAAGGAGACTATACCTCAAATATAAGAGTGCACAATAACAAATAAATAACCAAACAATGTCCACAATATAATTAAATGACCAGAGTATTCATAAGTAATAAATAAATATATGAAATAATAAATAATTAATGATGTATAAGAAAAAGTCATATAATCATATAGACTTGATCACCCAGTAGGTGGATCATATATATAGAAAAAAAAGAAAAAAAATGATATATTGAAACTACAAGATATACCTCATCTCAAACTCCATATATCCATCCATGCTTCCCCAAATCATTAAAAAAACATAGTCCCTTCGGTAACCTTTTCTTGCAACCAAGTGAGAGTCTAATTGAGTACCGAAGTGCAATGTTGGATAGAGAAACATGTGTTTACCAAAATCAGTAGGGAACCATCATCATAATCATGTAAATACTATAAATTTTGTGATATGTTTATGTGACATTCCATGGATAATAAATTAAAATTTTGAAACTGATAATTCAAAAGGAAATCGATGTCCATCCTCAAGTTTGTTACCCTGATCAACCCTACATACATTAACCAGCATCAGAGTGTATCTATGATCATCACAGTGACCATACCAAACATAATAATGTCTTGAGGGTCTTTCAACTAGGTATGTAATGATAAGGACCTTGAGGCTACACTCCCCTAGTATACAACATAAAAAACAGGACAATTCTATATATTGGTGTCAAAACTAGGGGGAATACTCCGTCCTAGTATAAAATGGTTCTTGGTAGCTAAGTCTCAGTAGTGTAGAAGAATAGAATAAGAATTTCCAAGAAACCACAATCCCTGGTAGCTCTCACATGGCAGGACATAACCTCTACTTAAAACCAATATAAAATTGACACCAAATCCATGGAATCGCCACCAGTAGTATCATAGAAAACCCTAACTGGGAAGACTTCTTTAATATCACCAACCGCCCGTTATGGTTTTTTTATAATTCATCAAAAAACACCCCAAAAGGGTATTTTCTGTATAATATAAAATACTAACCCAAGGGAATTTTTAATTTAATTTTATAACTATAAAAACAAAAGGTTTTAGACAATATTTTTCTTTAAATAATTTAATTTATTCGGCAGCTTACACTATACACAACACCGAATTTAAACAAACTGTGAAATACTATTAAAATATTAGTATGTCATAGTTATCACTAAGATATTGGATTGGAGGGTATTAATAGGACTAAATAAATTAAAAAATTTATGGTTTACATATGTATAAAATGAATTCATTGGGTATCAATTTATTAAAAATAAAAATAAAAATCACTTGAAAGTAAAAGATATAAATTTATGAAATTTTTATGTGAATATTTTATTTTTATTAATAAATTAAATTTATCACTATTTTTTCACTTTTTAATGAAAATTATATGTTATTATTCAATTAAATGTTTTGATATTCATCTAATGTTTTATCTTGGAATGTGATAATAATAAATCCAATTTATGCTTAAAAATGTATTTCTCTAAACAATAATTTTCATCACATTTTTCACTCTTATTAATTTCATCCACTTATAGGAATTGAATTTAATAAAATATATTATATATTTGGAATGATGAGGTATAGATTAAGTAAATATGCCCCTTTTAGTTTTTTTCAACATTAACAGTAATTGTGGTAAAATTCATCACATTTGTAAATGGTTAATAGGTCTAATCAAGGTTAAAACAAATTTATAAGGTAATAATTTTTTATATAAAATCTTATTGAATTAATTTAATTTGAACCTTATCAAATTATTATTTACATTTTTTTAATTTATAGTTTTCCATAAAAATTACCTATATAATATTTAATGAAATTAAATTTACTGAATGTCACTCTCTTAGTTTTATATATCTATTATGTGCCCACATAAGGAAAAAAGGTATTAATGAATGTAAATATCTATAATTATAATAATTACATTTTTTTTATAATGGAAATTTATTTCTAATTTTTAGTAATTATATAATTACCATAAATTCGTATGTAATGATGATGAAACCTTTCATTAATTAATAGAGATATCAAATAAATGATTTGAAAAATATTAAAAGTAACATACTTTTATCTAGTCATTGTGTTAATTTTTTCAGATAAATATAATATATTAGTGATTTTTTAACATGATTATATTTTAAATAAAACTTTTTCTTTATTTATTTCAAGTCCAATTAAATAAAGAGTGTCAAAAATGATAGTAAAGATATTTTTTCTAAATAATATTTTATAGAATTATTTAAAAATAAAAACAATATTAACAGAGGTAAAGGTGGAAAAAATATAGTTTATAATTTTATCCATTTTAAATTTATAAACCAATTTTTTCTTTATAATAGAAATTATAACACTTTAAAATTAAGGAAGATGTTACTACAGATAAGGTTAAAATTGGTTAACCAAGCGGACAATAAAAAAGATAAGGTTTAAAGGAACTCATAATTCTGTAAACATTTTTTGTTGATAGTATATATACAAGATATTATTTTATAATTTACTTACTATCCTTTTAGTTCCATTTTGACTAAATAATAATTTTATTATATTTTAATAATTTAAAAAATCCCAAGAGCGCCCCTCCCCTCAATAATAAATGTAACCACATATTTTGTCTTATTAACACCAATTTTATCCATATAGATTGATCATAACATAATAAAATACCATATAAAATTACTTATACAATATTATAGAGGTTATGGTATTCCCAAAATACCAAACCTTAGATCCTCAGTTGGAGATAAAAATGAGATGTCTCAAAGAAGAGGTAATCACCTTAACTGATCACTTTCTTTTCATTTTTCTTTTAACTGATATAAATTTGTTATATTATTCATAAAATAATAATTTTAGTTTTATAAATATAATAAAATTTTATCATGATTATAAAATAATTTTTATTCACCATATTTCCATCAAATTGGAATTGAATGTGTTGTTCGTTCATATGTACGACTTACCGTCTCCATGTAGCAATAAAATTCATTTTCCATCACCATTTTTCATGGATGATTATTATAATAGTTTAAATTTATATAGGTTATTCATGAGATAATTATTCTTATCTAAATATAATATCTTATCTACCTTTTTACCTTTCAATCAATTAGAAAGTAATAATATCTCTTGTGCGTACGTGTAGACTACCACCTCCACTAAGCGATGAATTTTTTTAAATTTATATTTTAATAGGATGGTAGTAAGTATGAATCTAATATATGATATGTATTATATAGAAACCCCAACCTTTTAAACATATTGTTACATGATTTTAACCATCATACTACAAACCAAGGATCTTAAAGTCTAGTGTCTTGGAAGACTATGTACATAAAACTGAAAACATGGAACTAAATAAAACTTTTATTTATTTAATATTTATAAAGAGATCCTAAATTCCATTGTTCTCATACATATTCATAGGATAACCTTGGGAGAACATGAACAAAGGGATGAACTAAAAATCTCAGTAAGGGAATAAACATAAGAATAATGCTTTAGCACATGGGTTCTAAGATATAACATAATGATATAAAAAGACATGAAACATATGGAATCATAACATATAATAATTTGATAAAATAAACATGGTGACATAATAATGTGTAAGAAACATAAAACGCGACTTTAGAACAAGTGAAGGATCGTTGCATATAGAGGATCACAATTCAAGGTTAACCACCAAGACCGTAGCACATTGTAGCACGAGTCAAGGCTAACTGCCAAGACCGTTGCACATAATTTATCATGAGACAATAATTTACCCAATTAAATGGAGCTCTATCTAGGTGTACCCATCATAAAATGTTCATAAATATGCTTTTGACATACATAATCATACATAATCATCCATACATTAACATAAGGGTACCTATGGAAAGAAAATGGTATCACAATGATGTCAAAAATGATATTATATGGGTGAATCATACAAGTGTCCATGAAAGATATGAATTAGAAAATAATTGGAAATTAATATTCATATATAATGGTAATTGGTTTCAAATAGAATTTATAACATGTAAAAAGAGTATTTATGAATTTTTTTCATTAAAACATTTTAGTGCGGTTTTGAGGAAAATACTAAAGAGTATTTAAAATAAAAAAGGGAATAATATTTTATATATACTAGTAGATAACAAAGAAGGTTTTCATAATAAAAATATTTATTTTATAAAAGTAATGGTGGCTAAAAAACAAATGATAGAGTGCACTTGAAAGTGAGTAAGAATTCGGGATGTTCCCTTAAATGAGTTTTCTTATCAGGAAGTATTGAGGATGGAACCACTTAAAATTATGTAAATCCCCAAAAGAGAATTATGAAAAGAAATTGATACATGATTTTGGAGAATTTAAATATAATTTAGAATATTTAAATAAAAATAATAGATAACTTCATTTGGGTAAAAAGAAATATGGATCAACCTGAAGAAATAATGGAGGTGTGCGTTGAATCCCTTACCCTAAATCCGATTGTGTCCTTCAGTTGATCTTAATGTCCTTGATAACCAAATTAAATTATTTAATTAATATGCACCGAAACTATAATTCATGAAATTTATTTATTAGAACCTTAATATGTCCATTAATTTCCTTTTTGATGGGTTAAGAGGTTCAATTTCATTGTTTGTTTCATCGGTTTTCATAACTAGTTTATTTATATACATGTATGGTTAAAAATATAAAATGAGATTGGTTGTAAAAAATTTAAGTTGTATGTTATTAGTGAACTTCAAGAATATTACATGGTTATAAAATTCATTGGGTTATTTTTAGTGATGATCAATCATTATATAAAACTTTAATGATAATTGTTTTGGTTAATTGGCAGTTTTTTAATCACATCAAACACATTTTGAATTATAAATTAATATCATTTTAAAAAATGATCATATAACCTTAAATTATACATAATACATATATTATAGTCTGGTTCAACCATAAAAATGATTTCAGGACCTAAATTTAATGTGGTAATAAAAATTGAAATCTCGTCGTCCTTGAATGTGATATATTAACACATATCAGATGACATTTTCATTTCTAGTATAAAAGTATGGGAATATGAGATATGATCATGAATTATTCCATTATCATAAAAAACTTATAGTACATGTATAATACTGGATTTAGAATAAAATTTGGATTAAATGAGGTTTGTAAAAAAAACAAAAGAATGGAACTTTTAAGAAAAAAAAAGAAATGAAAATGAGAGTTTACCTCTTGAAAATAACTTCTTTGAGAACCTATTTAGAAGAAAGTATTTTGAATTTTAAAGAGACTAAGGGATGATGGATGTGGGATAGGGGATTAGAGAGATATTTGAGTTGAATTTGGACTAGGAAAAAGGATTTAGAGGAGTGAAGATAATGGGGGGGGGGGGTGGTTTTTATAATGAAGGAAAAGAGGGTTTTCTCAATATTTTATTCATTATTTTATTATTATGATCAATATAAGAAATAGTATTGATTTTTCTAATAAAAAAGTAATATGTCCATGTGAGTTAAAAAACAAGGTTCTTAAATAATCCATTACTCAATAAATTGTGTATTTATTATATAATGTATATATACAACAAATTAATGTATTTTACTATTCACAAAAATTCAAGTATTTCAAAAAAATTCCAAAAATTCACCCCATATATTTTTTGATGAGAATAATTAAAAAATGAACTCCATTGAAATTAAATTTCTAAATATGAAAATTTTAATTTTTAATTAAAATCTAAATTTACATGAAAAATACAAATTTTAAAATTAAAAATACTTTTCTAACACTTTGAAAAATTACTTAAGGACCCATAAAATTATATTATAATAATAATTCATTAAAATACTTATTTAAGAAAAAATTTTATAATAATAAATTTTCTTTTGATTTATTAAATTAATCATAAAATTGTAATTAAATATACATGAATTACAAAAATACCAACACTTTATTAATAATTTTTAAAATATTAATTTACTTATACTGTGATATAATTCTACCATATTGTTACTTATAATATGGATAAATTTTATTTATACTTTCATCAGTAAGGTTACTTATTCACATGGATGATTTATTATTCATAAGGGTCGTATTGCTATTCATAACAGTAACATTACTATTCATAAGGGTCAGTTACTATTTCATCAGTATATACTCCTTAACTTCTTGAGATACCTTTTATTTTACTCATTCTTCATTTATAAGGTTCTTATTGTTTTCTATATGTAATATTATGTTATTATACTATAAGACATAATTATAATAAGTGAATTCCATTGATAAATCATTGATTTGTTACATATTATGTAATAATTTTTCTATAATGTTAAATTATTATTATTATTTATTTCATTTCATCTATTGAAAAATGAAAATAACGTTCCTGCATATGTACTGACTACCGTCTCCATGAACTATGTAATATATTTTTTATATCAATCATTTATGAATTATTATAAATATTAATATAATGGATATATATTATATTTATATCATGATTAAAATTATGGAGATGATGTGAACATGATCAAATTACAAGGACCAAAACTATAAAACCAAAACATACATAAAATGTGATGTAGGTATCACCTGGAATAATGATTTTAATATATAATTGTTAATAAACAGGTGATAAAAGGTTATAAGTAAATCATATATGGTATGATATATATGATTATGTTTTTAAATATATGTATAATAATTATTTATTTATTATACAGATTTTTCAAACACGTATGAAGGATTTCAGACCTGAGGTAAGGGTTTATCTTCTCAAATTATCATCTTTGGGACACATGTTATGTTATGAACCTATCTTTCTTTATGAAGTGTTTATAATCAGGAGTCTACTTATGATCAAGAAATTTTAATTTTCATTTGAGGGTATTCTTATAGGCATTTATGATTGAAAATATACAAAAGTGGTAAGGATTTTATGTTATAATCTCATTGTTCATTGAGATTGTTTATGATTATGTTTTTAATGATGAAATATTATGATCTGCCTCACTAGAAACTCATTAATTTTATTCTAGTACAGTTATTTATTTATAATACTTGTTTTAATTTCATTTTAATCACCTTAAGTACTCAAGAGACCAAAAATATATTTTTAATAAAAATATACTTTATTTCTCTCTTCAGTCAAAAAACATTTTTCTACCATATCCATGTTTTCTAAAAATGTTTTCCAAAATTGTTTTATAATATTTTATGATTTTTAAAGAAATTTTGACCCATGATTGAATTTTTACAAAATTATTTAAAAGGAATGTTATTTTTTTCTAAATGAGGTACTTTTGAATTTTTTTATAATGGTATGGAAGTAATTTTTTTTAAATTATAGAGCACAAAAAAATTTCCTATTGTCATGAACAATCAATAATTTTATGATTTCATTACAAGTTTCTACGTTTTTTTTCAATAAAAATGTTTTCCATAATATTTTGAATTTTTTTAAAGAAGTTATTTCAAAGTGAAAATGATATTTTTCTCAAGAAATATTCCAAGTGGTAATTAAACATGTTTTTATCTAAGATGACGTCCTTTTATTTTACCAATGCTTTACTAGGGACAAGATATAATGATACCATCCTTATTTTTTCTCTGTATGTGTTATATATATGATGAAATTATGTTTATGAAACCTTTTTCTTTTCCATGGGTTAGGAAAAGACGAAATGTTTATGAAAACCAAAACTTTTCATGGGTTATGATATGATTAATGTATTATGATCTTGTGTAAAACATATATATTATTTTAATTATGTGATGGGTGGGACAGAAATTATATATCCTTTGAATGAATTGGGTAAATCTTGATATATAATGAGATAAAATAGACTAGAATGGAGAGTGAACCCAGTTCAATAAGGGACTCTATCCACAATGATAGTCTTGGGAATGAATCTTGAAAACTATCATGGTTTGGGGAGTGAACCCAATACACTATATTAGTCTATAAAATAATCCATTAATGATAAGGAAATTATTTTTATGCTTTTTTGTATGAAATAAAATTATGTTTTATGGAAATACTATGCTCTCATGGATAATGTTCTTTGATTCATTTATGATTCCTTACTTACAAACTTCCATGATTTTTTCCATGTCTCAAGATTATGATGTATGATATGTGAGGTATGGTTTTACAAATATTATACTCATATTATCATATCATTATGCTCTTGTTATGTTGATATCTCCATTGTGTACCCTAACTGAGAAACTAAAATCACCCTTTCTTAAGTTTACTTCTCACCAAGTTATGAATAAAGGTATTAAGTATGATATGTCTAATAAGGGTTCTAGTTATAAAAAATTTAGTGGGAGACGATTTGGTACACTTATAAACCAATTTTTTTATCCATGTTTCTAAAACAAATATACCTATATGATTATAGGTTGGATCATTATATTATGAAACAAATATTCATCTAGTAATATATACTAACTATGTATGAAAAGTATGGGTCAATATAGTTGGTATCCAAGAAACTATTAGTTAACCTTTAGAAATAAGGATGAGAAAACTCTATTAATAACTATTAGTATATGTCTAAGTATAAGATAATATCCTAAAGTTTTGTTAATGATAATGGAGACCTAGGTTAAACCTATGGTGTCATAAATTTAGAATAAGTTGTGTTCATTTATAAATATTATAAATTATTTTTCTTGTTTATTTGGGTATCCACTATTGTTTCTTAAACTACTGTTTTTGGTTTTAGTCTTCAATTGAAACCCAAAGGAATATTATTAATGATAGATGCCAAAAATAATGAAATTATCATCCTATTTTGAAAAAAATGTTATAGGATTTGGAATGAAAATTTTTATTTCTTTGCTCACACAAATTTCTTAGGATTTGAATCATGATGAACAACTAAACAAGAAAATATGGGAATAAATTTCTGTTATGTACTTCATCAGGAATCACCCAACTTATTTTAATTGTTATTTTGATACACTAGTTGTTGATTAAAGGATCCATACTATTGAAAAGTTATTTTCTGTTATCCAGATTTTAGAGAATAAAAAATTCATTTTGGTTTTCTATAGTATGTAAGGTGAAGTGTATTAATGGCGAAATATTACCAATAATTCAAGGAAACATGGATAAATTTACTCCATAGAGTGGTATAAATGTAATTGGTTTTGTTTAAATAAGTAATTTTATTATATTACTTGAGTTAAAGAAGAAGGATGATTAATACTTTAGTACATATGAGGAAAATTTTACAGGACTTGTGAGATACTCTTTTGCTATTATCATCCAACCTTAAAGTAAGGTTGATCGATTTATTAGTGGATTAAAAGCAAGTCCTTAAAAGAAATTAGCCATAAGGGACTTTACTAACTATAAAGAAATAATTTTATATTCTATCATGGTGGAAATACAGATTGGAAATACCTATCAATCCAATGGTTTTGATAAGAAAATAAAATTGTAATTCAAAGTAAATTCTAAAAATCATAGAGATAAGAAGATGATTGTTTTTTATGCTCGAAGTATGGAATTAAACATTGAGGAAATTGTTTTAAGGGGGTTGGTAAATGTTTTAATTATGGAAATGGAGGTTATTAGGCAATTTAATTCCAAATTGACGGGAATAGGTTAGCTAATGATGGGAATAAAGAGAAAAGTCTAAAAAATTCACCACCCACACTTTAGTGTTTTAGATTCAATGAGTATAGAAACTATGCTAACTCATGCTCAAACCTGAAGGATAATGATGATAATTGATTTCAGCAACATATTAAGAAAAAATATTAAGGGAAATCTCATTTGATCACTATTGGTGATTTTTAGTATGATAAAAAAGTGCAAAAGGTAAAATTATCATTTACTCTAGAACTTCTAATTTCTAATTTGAATTGGGTTCTACCCACTATTTTATATCCAAATAATTTTATAAGGGTTTCAAAATAACACCGTAATGATTAGATATTGAATTAGTAGAGAAAATACCTAATTGTATGATTATCACATAATATTTCTATGATTATAATCCAGTTGAAGTTTGTGGAAATTTACCTCATAAAAATCTTATTTTTCTCTACATGGTTTAATTTGGTATTATTTTTTACATCTGTCATATTTCTTTACCAAAAATAAAACATAAATTGATGAGGAAGGGAAGTTACATTTTATACTATGAACCAACAAATTATCATCTATATTTATGATGATAGTTATGAATTTATAATGGAATTTGCATCCATAGTATGGGTAATTATTCGTATTCAAAAGGGATGTTTAACTTAGATATACAGGGTGAAACTAAATATTGAAGATATAATTATTTTATGGGAGTTTGTTATTATTTTTTGGAGAGTTTCTTGGTCTTCCACCAAAACATAAAGTTGAGTTTTAAATATAATCTACAATAGGTTCTACACCCATTTCAAACACTCCATATAGAGTGTAACTGATTAAGTTATATGAATGAAAAAATAAATTCAAAGAGAATCTTGATAAGAGATTCATTCTGCAAAGTGTACCACTATGGGGTGCACCAGTTCTTCTTGTTAAAATGAAATATTGACCAATGAGACTTTGAATTGATTATATAGAACATAACAAGATAAAGATCATGAAAAAGTATCCTTTAACCTATATTCATGACTTGATTGATCAACTATGCAGAGTTAAATATTTTTCTAATGTTGATATTCATTGAAGGTATCAACAATTGAGGGTCAAGAAGGAGGATATAGCCAAGTTGAGATTCTTTACAAGTTATAGAAACTAGGAATTTATAGTTACTTCATTCATCCTAAATAACTATCCATCTATTTTCATGGAATTAATTAATGGTGTCTTTAGTGATAAACTTGATCAGTTTTAGGTAGTATTTATAGATTATATTATTATATTTTCAAATAATTTTTTTTTAAAGACTAGGAAATTTCATGTAATTTTTTTAATTATATGGGAATATTACGAGTCCGCGAAAATTGACGGCATGTAATTCTGAGGCCCCGAGAGCCCAGAATGAATTTCTGAATTTTTTTTCAGGTAAGTTCAGTAAAAGTGTGAGTGAGTTTTTGTAACTTCTGAACCGGTGCTCAGAATTGAAATCCTAGGACACCGTTGAGCTCACAACGCCGATATTATCTTAAGGAGACCTTCACCTCGACTAATTTAGGTCGAGGGTAAAAGTTAATTTTTTTGATTTTCCTAGGATAAAATAAAATAAATTAACTTTATTTTAGTTTTGAAATTCTATCCTCTCAAATTGAATTTGGTGGTGGGGACCACATGAGCCTTGAAATCCCTCTTTAATGAGGTAGGTGACTCTTAGGTTCTTTTCCCATTAATTATTCCAACATAAAATTAATTAATCTACCAACATTAATTGTATTAAAAATCATAACTTTATTTATTTGGCCTTTCACTTCTTGGTTGGGGTATTTGTTGGAAAATGGGAGTTTATGAGAATTGTGAAGAAGTAATCTCTCCAATGAAGAACACTTTGTCCAACGAAGAACGTTGTTGAAGGATCCCCAAAGAGGAACATCTTCAACGAAGATGAGCCAACGTCCTTCTTTACCTTGACTTCACCGACTTGATCTCGTGACACCTCCAATGAGCAATCGAGGTAGGGAATGTTGTTATGAATACCCCTTACTTTGTTCTTGTCAATTTTCTTGATTTCAGAACAATTATGCCACTTGCTACTATTCTAATGCCTAGGGTGTGGGAAAAATGAACACGGTCCGACCTATCCACAACCTTTTTGGTTTATGATGGTCTTGAATCAATGGTGACGTTCTGAGTCGAGTGCGGGAGTTTTCAGAATGAAGAACGGGCCACCGGGGTATACCGGTGACCCGAGGAAGGTCGCCGACAACCTGTGCCGACGACCAGCACCTTTGGGGCACGAGAATGGAAATTGGAACTCTGGCCAACTGCGACGACGTCACCAGCGTGACCGCGCCACCGGAGAAGAGCCACGACCCATCGGCCACGGTGGAGCTAGGGCAGCGGCCGATGCCCGTCCGGCCGCACATTGGGGGAGGTGGCATGCGACCGTGCTACAGGGAATGCAGGAGAAACAACAAAGGCCGCGGTGGCGAAGGAGTGTGGATGGCCACTGGTGGGGGCGTGGCGTGCGACCGTGCCACGTAGGTGGGCTGGCGGTCTGGACAATCGGGGAGCCAAGCGGGACCTTGGCTCTCGTTTGCCAGCTGTCGGCGCCATGTGGCGCTAACCGGTAGTCTACCCAACCCGAATGGACCAGCCGTTCGGGGTACCCAAGGGGAGCCTCCCCCTTGGGTGGAGGCCAGGGTAGACCCCACAGTGGGGCCATGATCATGGGCCAGGCCGGACCCAGTGGGCCGAGCCAGACCGAGTGGGCTGGGTCGAACCCAGGGCCGGACCCGGGTCAGCCCAGGCTGGGTTGGGCCTGGACAGACCAGACCTGAACCTTCTTCGATCCTTTTCCACTCTTTCAGCCATACCTTGAGCTATGAGCATCCTTTTGATGAACCATCTACAGTGCTAGAAACCTTGGATAGAGACGGTTCTTTCGGTATACCCTATTTGATTTTTGGATAATGTTAGGGTATGGCTGGGTTGGATCAAACACGTATCCAATCGAGCCCTTGGGACTAGATGGCCAATAACTTATAGACCACCCATCTGATTGACGCACCATCTATTGTGTTGAGACCCCTATTACATGTCAGTCCTTTGGGATATTTATTCATGGGACTTCTTAGTAGTTGAAGTATTGAACTGTGCTTGAGGAGCGGACCCTCTCATAATCAAGCGAGATTAGTGTGGGAACCATTTGGCTGGCTGTAAGATGAGAAAGGGATCCCTTTTGGGTCTGTGACTTAGGATCCTACATGGGTCTGTGATTTGGGATCCTACGTGGGTCTATGTTCTAATATTCCACTTGGATCCTCTCTAGGAATCCACATGGGATTACTCTAGGATCCTACGTGGGCATATTGTACTTGGATCCTACATAGGTATTATGATTTAGGATCCTACATGGGTCTTCCTATTAATATAATAAGATGATTCAGTAGTTATATCTAATCATATTTACTTCCATACCTGAGTTATACCTAATGTGACCTGAGTCTTTACCTATGTGGTAATCATCTGTGTGGCGTACCTTTGTGATGGATACCTCCGTGGTGATACCTTTGTGGAATTATTCTTTGTGGCATTACCTTTGTGGTACTTACTTTCTCGGTGATACCTTTGTGGTATTCATCTGTGTGGATTTACCTTTTTGGTACTTCCATTTGTGGTGTTACCTTCATGGTATTCTTTCCTCCATGGGACCGTTGATCTTTGGGCTTTTGAGTTGGGCCTTGTGTTTCCTCATGATTGTGATGGGTTTACTCAACAACTTAGGTGTATTTGTGGCCACACACCTAAGTAGGTTTGTCAGTTGTGTTCATGATTTATGGTTAATCCTTTGTTTATTTTTTGATATCTTTAGGGGTCTCGGGGTCCCTACTGAGTATTGTTATACTCACCCCTGCATGGGATACGCCCACACCTTGTTGTGTTTGGGGTAGACGATGGACAACATTGATCAGGGTTGAGGGTACCAGGACTAGAGGTAACTCAGAGGTGGAAATTAAATGAGTCATACCGAAGTGATGACCATTCGAGATCTGTACATACCCTTCAGGTAGGATCCTTGGCGGGTGTTCACAGGATCTGTTCCAGTTCACTTGTACTTCTCAGTTTTCTTGTACTTTCCAGTTGGGCTTGTATTCTGGCCCTTTTTCTTTCTGTACACACCCAGTTTAATATATAGTTTTACTTCATTATTGTATCCTAATTTGTGATTAGTTGTGTGATTTTATAGGTTATAAAGGCAATGCCATTACAGTTTTAAGGAATAGGTCTTTTGGTGTTAGTAGCCAGCCCCTGGCCTATGGAAGGTGGGCTTGGGGTAGTCACGACACTGGCCCTGGGGGACGGGTCATGACCAATTGGTATTAGAGGAGTCAATTCTACTATAGAAAATTGGACTCTAATATTTTGACGACAGTAGTGTTTAGTGTTATGAGTGTGGGTGTCAGTTTAAAGAATTTCGTATTGGTGCGGCGACCAACGTATCCATACACTGGTACCTTGAATTTTTTTCTGACTCAGTGCACAAAAACACAGATTTCCTGTGTGTTTTGAAAAGTTTTCTTTGTGATTTCTAGAGACATATAACAAGGTATAACTTATTGACCATGGAACACCTTTTTTTTAGGACGCCTCCATGCAGATAGCCTGCCAGGGTTCCAGGAAGAGTACATGATGACAGCCCACCGAGCGATGGGGCCTCAGTGCATGGCCCTTTATCAGTAGAGGCACCAACGGAGGCACCAAAAGTACCATTACCCATTGGTCCACAGATGTCACCAGCCTTCGAAGAGGAGAGTACACGCCACTTGAGTGCATTGCACGAGTTCTAGTGCCAGAGGCCACCCAAGTTCAGGGGTGAGACAGACCCACATACGGCTGAGGATTGGCTGGAGGCTATGGTGAGAGTCACTTGACTGGTAGGGACATTGGCTGATCTCATGGTGATCCTTACCTTCAATCTTATACATGAAGCAGTAGGTAGATGTAGGAGCATGATGCTCCAGGTTCATGACAATGTGACATTTCTCTGGGCAGACTTTGAGAGCCTGTTTTTGGAAGAGTTTGTCCTAGCGACCCTTCGCATAGTGCGCATACAGGAGATTTTTCATCTATAGCAGGGTAGCATGACTGTGGCTCAGTACTCAGCGAGGTTCACCGACCTCTCATGCTACTCCACTGATATGGTGCAGGACCCATTCTTCAGGGTCTAGACCTTAGAGCAGGGACTCAGGAGGGAGATTATGGCTTTAAATATTTCTCTCAGCATCCCGACCAAGGTGGGGGTGTTATATCAAACACTCTTAGTGGAGAGTTTTCTTACTGAGGAGTCACCAGTAGCGAGACCCACCACCGGGCATCACGTAATTAAGTCTTCTACAGCTTGAAGCAAACATATGTCACAGAGGTCCAAGAGGAAAATAACTATAGGTGTACGACTACAGGATTCTGGGTTGGTTGTGTAGGTCACCTGAGACAAAGCCAGTCTTGTGAGGAGAAGGAAGTGTTACGCATGTGGAGGGCAGGGTCACATGGCTCATGAATTCCCAACCTGTCGTACGGATGATCTGCAGATAGTCAAAGGACTGCCTCGGCAGAGGTAGAGGTTCGACCAAGGAGGTCCGCAGGGAGTAGGCGAACGTGGTAGAGGAGATGGCCGTGTTGTTGGTGGTGGGAGAAAATTCGAGGTATTACCACCACCACCACCACCAGGAAGTCCACCCCGACCATAGGGAGCCGGTGGACAGGGGCGAGCTCAGCTCCAGGGAGCTGAGGCCTATGACCACTGCGCTCCATAGATGATACAAGGTATGATCTGTGTCTACTCCACTTTAGCTGCAGTACTTATAGACACTTGTACTAGTCATTAATTTATTTCCACTTCCCTCGTTCGGAGCTCAGAGATTCCGGTGGAGCCATTGTCTCAATCCTTATGTCTAGAGAATCCTACAGGGGAGGATTCGATGATTAAACACTAGTTCTAGTAGTGTAAGATTACTCTAAGAGGCGAGATCTTTGGATGGGATCTCCTAGTAGTGGTGTCGAGGCCTTACGACGTCATCTTGGGTATTGATTGGTTATCTACCGTCCATGCCTGGATCGACTGTATTAGGAGAAAAATGTGGTGTGTCCGCATTGATGGAACTAGGTTTACTTTCACCAGTGAGATGGGAGCGTTTACAGCACAGGATGGACTTACCCGGAGGAGAGTGCGGCCGATCACTCATTAGTTGGCTAGCCTTACACTTAGTCTTGGATGTGTCCTCATGCAGGAGCGAGTAGTTATCACATATGGTTCTCGACAGCTGAGAAAACATGAGCAGAACTACGCTACCCATGACCTTGAGTTAGCAGGAATGGTCTTCACTTTGAAGATGTGGAGACACTATCTGATGGGATATCATTTTATGATATAATATGATCACTATAGTCTTAGGTATATCTTCTCCCAAAAGGACTAGAACCTGAGACAACGAAGTTGGTTTGAGTTCCTCCGGGACTATGATTTTGAGATAGTCTATACACCTGGGAAGGGGAACGTTGTGACAGATATTCTCAGCTGGAGATGTGGTATAAAACTTCTAGTTGAGGCGATAGAGCAGTTGGTCTCTTTGCATATATCCTCTGTGGATCGAGATGGATGTTCTTTTCTTCAGTTTCTTACAGTCCCTCCCCACTCCTTCAGCGTGGGGAAACTGACTGTGAGGCGCGACGTGCTCAGATATCCACAGGACAGACACCTGATGGATTT
Source organism: Viscum album (assembly GCA_963277665.1). Classification (NCBI taxonomy): domain Eukaryota; kingdom Viridiplantae; phylum Streptophyta; class Magnoliopsida; order Santalales; family Viscaceae; genus Viscum; species Viscum album. Next base: position 1,220,007,896 of record OY728147.1, on the reverse strand, counting down.
TCTGAATGTGGGGAGCACATAATCCTTTTCAAAGGACGTACCACAGTACCAGTGTAACTTTTGGAGGAAGTGTTGAGGGAGTTCCACACATCACCTCTAGCGGTACATCCAGATGTGGCGATGATGTACCAGGACCTCCAACGACAACACTGGTGGCTGGGAATGAAGAAAGAAGTAGTAGAGTTTGTCTCTTGGTGCCTCACTTGTGAGAACATGAAGGCGGAGAATCAGGTACTAGCAGGCTTAGTTCAACATTTAGAGGTCTCAGAGTGAAATAGAGATGGGATGTCCATGGACTTCATGACAGGACTCCCATGTACATCTAGGGGTCATGATTCTATCTGGGTGATCGTCGACCGACTCACCAAGTTGACCCACTTCCTACCGATCAGAGAGAAGGGTTCAATAGAGAGTTTAGGATGCCTCTATGTGTAGAAGATTGTGCGGTTACATGGAGTACCCTCGATGATTGTCTCCGATCATGATGCACATTTCAATTCCCAGCTTTGGAAGTGGTAGTATGAGGCTTTTAGGATGCAGCTTCATCTAAGCACCACCTTCCATCCTCAAATGGATGGCCAGACTGAGCGGACAATTCAAACCCTTAAGGAAAAGTTGCGTGATTGCATCCTCAACTTCGGTTGAAGCTAGGAGGGTCAATTTTCCTTGGTGGAGTTTTCATACAACAACAACTATCACTCCACCATTATGATGACACCTTTCGAGGATCTGTACGGCCGACCTTGCATATCACCTTTATGATGGACTGAACCCAAGGAGTCAGCACACATGGTACAAGATATGGTATGGGATACCCCAGAGAAGGTGCAGATTATTCAGGAGCGGATGAAGACTACACAGAGAAGGCATAAGTCTTATGACGACAGAAGATGGATACCTCTAGAGTTCGAGGATAGTGACCACGTCTTTTTATGGGTCTCACCCTGACGAGGTTTGAGGAGATTTGGCCAGGGTGGATAGTTATCTTTGAGGTTCATCAGACCCTTTTAGGTCCTCAGTAGAGTTAACGAGATGTCTTACCACCTAGCACTTCCCCCTCAGTTTCACTGGGTGCATGACGTTTTTCACATATCCCATCTGAGGAGATACGTACATGATCTTCGCACATCATTGACTGGCCATGTTGGACATCGACGATGGGTGGGGGGGGGACTTTTTCAGAGGTTATAGTGGATATTGAGGATCAACAAGAGAGATTCCTTCATTGGTGATCAATATCTTTGGCACATGTGCGTTGACATCATGAGAACCTCTAAGAGAGCACATGGGAGCGGGAGGCTCAGATTTGTTCTCATTACCCCTAATTTTTTTCTAGGTTTTGTGATGTGGATTTCAGGGATGCAAATCACTGAGGTGGGGAGAATTTAAAGACCCATAAATTCCATGTAATTTTTTTCTAATTATATGAAAATATTACGAGTTTGTGAAAATTAACGGCGCGTGATTCTGAGGCCTGGAGTGCCCAGAATGAATTTCTGAACTTTTTTTTTCTGGCACGTTCAATAAACGTGTGAGCGGGTTTTTGTAACTTTTGAACCGGTACTCGGAATTGAAATCTGAGGACACCATTGAGCCCAAAACACTGGTATTTTCTTAAGGAGACCTTCACCTAGACCGCAGTAGGTCGTGGGTCAAAGTTAGTTTTTGTGCTTTTTGTGCGAGAAAATAAAATAAAATAAAATAACTTTATTATATTGTTGAAATTCTATCCTGTCAAATTGAATTTGGTGGTGAGGACCACCTAAGCCTTGAAATCCCTCTTTAATGAGGGAAGTTACTCTTGGGTTCTTTTCCAATTAATTTTTCCAATATAAAATTAATTAATGTGCCAACATTAATTGTAGTAATTAACATAACTTTATTTATTTGGAATTTTACCTCTTGGGTGGTGTATTTGTGGGAAAAAAGAGCTCAGGAGAATTGCGAAGAAACAATCTCTCCAACGAAGAACACTTCCTCCAACAAAAAACTCCATTGAAGGATCCCCAATGAGGAACGTCTTCAACAACAATGAACCAACATCCGTCTTTACCACGCCTTCACCGACTTCATCTCGCGACACCTCCAACGATCAATCATGGCATGGAATGTTGTTTTCAATACCCCTTACCCAATTCTTGTAATTATTCTTGATTTAAGGACAATTATGATGCTTTATACGATTCTAACACGGAGGTTACGGGCCAAACGAACATGGAACGACCTCTCTTCAGCTTTTGTGGTTTATGATGGTCTTGAATCGACGGCGAAATTACGAGTTGAGTGTGGGAGTTTTCCAGAATGAATAACGGGCCACCGGGGCACGTCCTGTGACCCGAGGAATGTCACCGGAAACCTGTGCTAGTGATAGGCACTAGTGGGGCTTGGGAATGGTGGCTGACACTCCGGTTGGATGCGATGATGTCGGCGGAGTGACCGCGCCACCGGAGAAGGGCCACAGTAGAGATAGGGAGGCAATCAGCGCACGAACAACCGCGCAAAGGGGGCTGTGGCACGTGACCGCACCGCCGAGCGTGTTGGAGCTGCGGCAGGAGGTCGCGGCGGTGAAGGAGGGCGGCCAACTCGCTGTTTGTTGCAGGTGGTGGGATGGAGAGCGACTGCGCCGCACAGGTGGGCTGGCAGTTCGGCCAGCCGGGGAGCCGAGTGGGACCCTGGGTCCCGCGTACCAGCTGCTAGTGCCACGTGGCTCCGGCCGGTCGGCTACCCAATCCAAATGGCCCCAGTCATTTGGGGTACCCAAGGGGTGCCTCCCCCTTGGGTGGTAGCTAGAGTGGACTCCACCGTGAGCCATCGCATGCCAGCGGGCCGCCCAGCACAGGCTGACCAACGTACCGCACAGTGTGGGCCGCCTAGCATGTCGCCCATCGCGGGCCGCACCGCGGTCCGGGCTGGACCCAATAGGCCAGGCCGGACCCAGCGGGCCAAGTCAGACCGAGGGCCAGACCCGGGTCAGCCAAGGCCAGGTCGGGTTGGGTCGGTCAGACCGGGTTGGACCAGACCTAGACCAGCTTCAACCCTTTTCCACTCCTTTGACCATAACATGAGCTATGGGCGTCAGTTTGAAAAACTGTCTATGGTGCCTAAAACCTTGGATCGAGATGGTCCTTTTGGTATAACCCATTTATGTTTTGGATTAATTTGGGGTACGACCAGGTTGGATCGAACACGAATCCAACTGGGCCCTCGAGACTAAAAGACCAATAACTTACAGACCAAACATTCGATTGGCACACTGTCTATTGCATTGAGACCCCTATTACGTAGAGGTCATTTTGGGATATTTCTTTGTGGGAAATTGTGGAAGTTGAAGTATCGAACTCTTCTTGAAGAGCAGAACCTCCCAAAATCAATCCAACTTAGTGTGGGAACCTTGTGGCTGGCTGTAAGATGAGAATGGGATACTATGTGGGTCTGTGCCTTAGGATCCTAGGTGGGTCTGTGCTTTGGGATTTTATGTGGTGTTGTGTTCTAGTATTCTACTTAGATACTATCTAGGAATCGACGTGGGATTACTCTAGGATCTTATGTAGGTCTACTGTACAAGGATCCTACGTGGGTCTGACAGTTTAATATCCGACGTGGGTCTACTTCTTAATAGAGTAAGATTATTCAGTTGTTACATAAATTATGGTTCTTTAATGAATAAAGAATGTAAATTTTAAGTCTTCATCATGGCGATGGCGACCGCAGGGAGGGTGATCCGCTAACCCTACGGCGATGGAGGCCACCGGGGCCACTTCTCCCATCAGGGGGGAGGGGTCTTTTTCTCCAACTCATGCCTCAGGAGTTGCGCGACCGCGAGGTAGGGATTGCTTTGGATCCTCGTCGGACGCGGGTTTCTTCCTCCCTGCAATCGATGTTGCTCTGAAGGTACCTGGGTGCGTTTCAGGTCAACCTATTGTTCTGGTCTCAGTGAAGGAATTCCATGAAGCTTCAGCTTTACTTTCCTCGGCGCTAATCGTGAGGTTTACGAAGCGGCGACCTCTGGTGGAGCACTTCGACAAAGAAATCAATACGGAGTGGGGTTTGAAACACTGTGCGCTTGTAAGTATACTGGGACAGCGTCAATTCCTTATTTTATTTGCGGATGAGGAAGATTTGGGAATGTCTTGGTCGTGAAAGAGGATTCCTTTATGTGGCCTCCAGTTCCACTTACTACGCTGGTCCTTTGAGGGGCACATGAACCGTGACTTGTCTTACACGGAAATTTGGATTCAATTGCCTGGAATCCCTCTGCCATTTCAGAATATTGGGTTATTGAGATCAATTGGCAACTCGATAGGGCATTTGTTATGCAGTGATCAAAGAACAGCTTCCATGTCTCATCCCTTTTCAGCTAGAATTTGCATGGAAATGGACCTTGCAAGAGTGCCTCCGGAGATTGTCTGGATTGTAGTTGAAGAAGAGTACAGGTACGCTCAATCAATAGTCTATGAATCCTGGATCCCATTCTGCTCCTTTTGTCACAAGCAGGGCCATGATGAACATAGTTGTCGAAGGAGGTTCAGGGGTGGTGGAAGTTATGATGTTCCAGCTGTACCAGAAGGTGTTCCCTCAGAAGGAGAAGTGGTCACCATTGGTGCCGAGAAAGGTAGCGATCAGTCTTCATCTGTAGGCAGGCCTCAAGTTTCTCACGCTCCCTCTAAATCTGTTGGGGACATTGAGCCGATGGTTCAGGGGGTGCTGTCAGGGGAGGTAGATGTTCCATTGGTAGGAGTACAGGTGGAAGTGAATGAATCTAGGAGAAAGGAGACCATATCAGGGGATGTGGTGTCTACCCCTCCAGAGGTTTCTGGATCGGCCAACCGGGAGAATGGTAATCATAATTAACTGATCCTTGATGCTGCAATCAATATACAGGGCCGGGACATGGATGGGGTATGTAATCTCCAGTATATGGGTAGGGGACTTGAGCTTCAACAGGGCTTGGGTGAGCCTGAGATGCCAGACCAGAACACCTCAACAAGTCTGATAAAGGTTGGGGTGGATGAGGCTATTCCTTGTTCCCCAAACCGTTTTGCTTTACTGGAAAATCCAGATGATGTAGTGGACCATGCTGGGGAAGATGAACCAATACCTTTCCATCAATAGAATGAAGGTGATATAACTAATTGTGGTATTTCCCATGGAATAATGGTTAGACAGTCTGGTGGTGGTGTGGATGATTCAGAGGGAGTCAACATGGCTGCATCGGATCAGGTGATTGAGGGGGATCCAACTCAGAAGCGTAGTATGAGTTGTAAAAAGAGGAAGGGGAAAAAGATTACTCCTTGCTTCCCCCTCCATTGGAGACCCGCTCTGCGAAGAAACTACCGGTGACAATGTCTAATGTGGTAAACCAGGCTTTAAGAAAGGGGAACATAGATGAAATGGAAATTTCTACTGGGAAGATATGGACTAGAAAGGAACCCATCCTTAGTTTCGAGGAGGATATGTTCGAGGAGTTCCTGTATGTTGACATTCCACAGGAAGAGGCTGACATGATGGGAAGGGTGGTAAGAGTGGAAGTCGATCAAGAACAGGCAAAGTGGATTGACAAGCAAGACTTGATCTTAATGAGAGGCTTCAATGACAAGAAAATCAGCAAAGAGGAATATATCCGCACTTGGGAAAAAATGGCGAACTATTTGGAAGATGTTATTGGATAAGATCCTGGGGCTATGGTATGGATAATACATTGGAATATCTACAGGGAAGAAATCAATAATAGTCTAAGGTTATGTTTTGGTAACATTTCCTTTTCTTATGAGGCTTCGCCCCCGGTTTGACTTGGGAAGTGCAGTCGGGGCTTCCTCATCGGGCTAGAGAACTCTACCATTTCCTTGGGAGGTCATTTGGTACATGGATTATTTGGAGGGATGGAAACATTGGGAGGGACCATGCTTGCATGGGATCCCTGAGTGTCCAGCTTAGGGATGGTGGTGTTGTTGTTGCGTATATGTGGTAGTTCCTGCTCTTTCTGGTGTTTTTTGGGTTTGTTTGGCTGTATTGTTGGACTTTTAGTTTCTCACTTTTTCCACAAAAGTGTTTTCTTAATAAAAAAAATAATTTTCAGTCAGTTGTTACATGTAATCATCTTTACTTCCGTACCTAAGTTATACCTGATATGAGATGAGTATTTACCTATGTGGTAATCAATTTTGTGGTGTACCTTTGTGATGTATACCTTCGTGGTGATACCTTTGTGGTATTCTTCTGTGTGAAATTACCTTTGTGGTACTTACCTTCGAGGTGTTACCTTTTTGGGATAGTTGAGCATTGGGATTTTTAGTTGGGCCTTGTGTTTCCTCGTGATTGAGATGGGTTTAATCGATAACTTATGTATATATATGGGCATATACCTAAGTAGGGTTGTCAGTTGTTTTCATTATTTGTGGTTTATCCTTTGTGGATTTGGTGAGACCTTCGAGGGTCTCAAGGTCCATACTGAGTGTCATTATACTCACCCCTGCATGGGCTATGCCTGCACTTGTTGTGTTTGGTGCAGAAAACCAACAACATTGATCAAGACTAAGGGTACTAGGACTAGAGGTAGCTCAGAGGTGGACATTAGAAGAGGCTCACCATAGTGACGACCATTCAAGAGCTATACCTACCCTTCTGGTTGGATCCTTTGTGGGTGTTCACATGAGTTGTTCCGGTTTACTTCTACTTCCCAGTTTTCTTGTACTTTCATGTTGGGCTTGTATTCTAGCCCTTTTTCTTTCTGTACACACCCGGTTTACTATATAGTTTTACTCTGTGATTGTATCCTAATTTTTGCTTAGTTTTGTGAGTTTACAAGTTATAAAGGCAATGACTTCCCAGTTTTAGAGAATACACCTTTTGGTTCTAGTCGCCTGCCACTGGCCTATGGAAGACAGGCTTTGGGTAGTCATTACACGGGCCCCAGGGGACGGGTCGTGACAGGAATATCATGAATATCACTTGAGTATTGTACTGAAGAATATAAGGAAGGATAAAATGTATGAAAAATTCACCAAGTGTGAATAAAAGATTCATAAATCTTTATCCTCAGGCCATATAAACTCACGTCTGGGTGTATCAGTGGATCCATCAAAGACTGAAGTTATCGAATTTTGGCCTTGACGAACCACTGTGACTAAGATTCATTATTTTCTTGGGCTTTATAGAGAATTTCTCATTACTTTCTAATCCACTAACCCAGTAGTAGAATATATACCCACTCTCACTCCAGAAAAAGGTTCTATACATTCTTCATTTCAAGGTAAGGAAAATTCCACACCTATGGCTAGATCCTAGAGGAACCTCTTCAAATTACCTCCTTTCTCTAGAACACTATTATCCTAGGTGCCCAAATTAAAATGGTTTCTTTATATTATATATTATCTTTAAAATTATTCAACTATGACTGTTTTTGAACCCAAACAACATCCGTCCAAAATCAAGGTATTTTCCCGCAGAATGATATCCAGTTTATTAATGCACGAGGCTCCCCAAAATCATGATATTTCTCTTGTTTGGTGATTAAACATCTCTATGGAATTGGTGTCAACACCAAACTAGTTCCTCACCATGAATATCAACATCAAGTTTAACTATATTTTCTTTTCTTTTGTGTATGCTATATGTGATATTAAATCCATAGAACTTCTATGGCATGAATTAGAACGTTTCTCAACAAGAGACTTCCCATGGATAGTGGGATGGGATTTCAATGTGAATTTGTACTTCTTGGGGAGAAAAGAATGAGGGAAATATTCTAGGAAGGTAACTCAAGATATAAAGATTTTGTTTCTTTTGATGGCCTCTTAGACATGGGTTTTTCAAGAAATCATTTCACAAGGTGTGACGACCAAAGTGGAAGAAACCACACGCGGCATCTTCTTGACCATTGCTTAGTAAATATCACTACCATTTATTTTTACCTGGATGAAAAGGTATCTCAAATAACGTATTCTATTTCAATATATTCCTCAATTTCTATTGAACTCTTTACCAGGTCTGTGTGTGGAAAGAATTTCCTTTTCTCTCATCAATGGTCTTGTACCCCTGGCTATGATTAAACTGTTAGGGGATTGTAGATCAAGGAATTTCAAGGATTTTTTTCATATGGCCTTCATAAAAATCTCAGAAGTCTCAGAGATGATCTTATTCGATGGAATAACTCTAAAACCTCCCACATTAATGTTTTTGTTTCCCTCAATGGGGTGATTTATATGATAGAGCTACTTCTGGAGGATAGATGGGATGTGGCCACCTTCAATTACCTTTTTTAAGAATAATATTATGGATGACCAGATCCTATAACAATAATGGATTGCATGAAAATAGTCTAGAAAAAAATGATTGAGTTAGGGTGATATAAACATTACTTATTTTCAATAATACACTAAATAAAAGAAGTGCTTAACCATGCCTGGCATTATCCTGGAGAGATACTCTTATACTAATGGCTGTGAAGTGGTTGGAAAGATGGTTGAAGATCATTTTACATTCCTTCTAGAAGGACCAAATCACCGTCTACAAGGAGGATATCCCATATCCAATGAAGAATTTTTCAATTCCATCCATTTTTTTATTTCATCAAGTGTCAATTCAGACCTTAAAACCATTCTGTATGAGCAATAGATTCATGTGGAGGGAAATGCTCTCAATCTTGAAATATCTACCGGCCCTGATGGGTTTTTAAGGTCTTTCTACGTGGCCTCTTGGGACCTTATCAAGGGAAATATTCAAGAGGCTATGAGATATTTCTTTGCAGGTGGGAATCTACCACGTGTGGTGAGTTATACTTTAGTGGTTCTCATTCTAAATGAGAAATACCTATATATGATGAAACATAACCTTCTAATCTGTATGTGAAAATTTTCTTACAATGTCCTAGGTATCATCATTAGTTATAGGTTATATGTTAATCTATAAATCTTGGTGTTGGAGGAACAACATGGGTTTTTGAAAGGCCGATTGATCAAAGGAGCCATCATCATGTCCCAAGAAATGATAACAGAGGTCAACACTAATGTTATTGGTTATAATATTGTTTTAAAGCTAGATATGGACAAGGAATTTGATAAACTTGAATGTAACTTCATCTTAAAGGTCCTTCATCGCATGGGATTCAATTTTTGGTTCATAGATCTTTTTTACAAATGTTTTATTTCTATGTATATATTTGTCTCTTTCATAGAAAATAGTTATGGCTTATTCAAATTGTTGCACAGGATTAGGCAAGGAAACCCGATTTCACCCAGTCTCTTCATTCTCATACATGATACCCCCAACTATTGCATCAATATGTGTATTATGGATGGATATATTTTCTCATTTTTCATAATCCATCGCTATCTAGGAATTTATCATCTCATGTATACCGATTAAATAGTTATTTTTCTCAACTAAAGAAAGCAGTCTATACCTAAATTCAGTAGAAACATAGAATAATGATGTTACTAGATTTGAAATGTGGTGAACTACGAAAAGGGTAACTTTTTTATCATTATAAGGTGTTTGGATAGATGAGTTTATAATTTAGTTAACGACCTGGGTATAAAACTACATTGGTTTCCTATTGTTTACATTGGATCCCTAATTTCTATGGTCATACTTCACATTCACCACTTCAATATAGTAGTGGAAATAATAACAGGGCACATAAATAATTAGGAAATAAATTTTATCCTTTTTTGAGGGACTGAAATTGGTCAATATTGTCCTTACCTCCATTCCCATGCATATCTTATCGGCTCTCAAGGTTCCTAAGGTGGTGATTATGGGCATTGAGAAAATTATAACCTCATTTAATTTGAATGAACAATCATATAACAGTCACCAATTTAAATCATTGGAAAGGATGGGAAAATCAATTAAGGAAGGTGGAATCATTGTTTGAATTTTTGTTGGTGAAATTCCTGGGCTTCATATAAAGTTTCCTTGAAAAATTCTTAAAAGGAGGATTCTATGAGGAAGGTTCCTAGACAAGAAGTATGAAGAGAATATGGGTCCTCATAGAAGGAATTCTACATCTCCATGTCCCATGGACCATCATTATTTCATACCTCTTATGAATTGTATCCATTGGATTATATGACGAGGTGATCTAAACGTCTGGTATGAAAACTAGTTGGGTACCCCTCCTTCCATTTCTGGGTGCCTCATTCCAGAAATGGAATTCAGGGAAGAAAAGATCAACCAAGCTTCACCCAGGTGATTCTTGATGAGAATAAACATGTGGTTATTGATCTTATTAAGCTTTGTCTTGATCCCTATAGGTGTGTGTTTATTGGTTTTGTGTCGGGTACCCTCTCAGGTATGGACTATTGTCACATAGTTTCCCCTAACTCAGAGTTGGAAATTTGGGGTGACATGATTTGGTGTAATGAAATATCTCCAAAATATAACTTCCATTTTTTGTGCATCCTGAGTAAGTCCATTTCTATGGATGGTCTCATTAAGCATTCAGGTATCATTATGGTGTCCAAGGGTAGTTTCTATAGTGATCTTCAGAGATAATTTTCAAGGCATCTTTTTTTCAAAGGAAACTAGCAGTAGCTTATTTGGAATACCTTTAGTATTTTCTCTATAATTCATTTATATATGTCCATGAGTGGTGAATTTATTGATACCTGGTTAAAATGGGTGTAGAATAATGGTTCAGAAAAGAAATTAAGAGCTATCATTCATATGGATGGATTCTGGTGCATCTAGAAGACCAAGAACAAAGCATTCCACAAAAGGTTTTACTATACAAAGATGGTCCATTTTCAAAAAATCAAAATCCCACTGATCAATCTCTCCAATATCACTATGAACTAGTCAAAAGATTCCTCTGTTAGTTTTCTCATTAATTGAAGTTATCCCAGTCTCACCTCAGTCAACAATATTCAACGAAGATGGGTCGGGTGGCACTCCCATAATTTTGGGATCACACTCAACATTGACAACTCCTGTTGTTCTAGTATTATATTAGGAGGAGGAATTCTCTGTCATAACAATGGTTCCATGATCTTTTTTTTCTACTTACTTTGGTATTGGGGACTCTTTTTAGGATAAATCTTGGGAAATTCTTGAATGTCTCATTCTATTTGAATAAAATAATATTAATCTCACCACAATTGAAACCAACTTCTAAGTCATTTACATCTCCTTGTGTGGTCTCCACCCTAGCACTTGGCCCATAAATTATCATATCCACAAGTGTAAGATCCTCATAAACAACTGCATAGATATTCTTTACACTTAATGGTAAAAACATATAGTTTTTTAATTCCCCTCCTCAAAATCCATGCATAACTCGACTTTCATCTACTTCCATAGCATGTACTCTTTTTCCCCAGTGGGTGTGGACTTCGTCTGATGGGATTATCATAAATTGAATTACTTTAGAACCCCTTATTTTCTACTTATTTTTGGATTCCCACATTTTTCATAAATAAAATATTTGATGATGGATCCAAGGAGGTACTGGGATGTATCCTCATGTAGAATGATATGGTGGTAGCATATGCCTCATAATAATTAATGGTCCATGAGAAAAATTAACCAACTCATGATTTGGAGTTAGATACAATATTTTTTTCATTAACTATATAAGGACATTATATTTATGGATAAAGGTTATATATATATATATTGATCATAGTAGTTTAAAGTACATATTCTCTCATAAAGAGTTGAATATACATCGAATAAGATGGTTGGAATTGATTTAAAATTATGACTCCCCAATTAATTACCACCATAGGAAAGAGAATAAGTTAGAAGATTCTCTAAGACAAAAGGATCATTCTAGCTTATCTATGACTAGGACAAAAAATATCCAATTTTTATATATTACTTTATGATAGATCTTAAAATATTGAAGGGGAGAAGTCTTACCTTTCTCAAATGAGTGTTTAACCATATATCCAAGTAAAGATTCAAGAGGTGAAAAAAGACATGTAGAGCTAAAAAATTAAGTGATACATGTTTCTAAATTTAACATTGATTTTGATGGAATAGTAAGGTTCAGGAACTATATATATCAATACTACCAAACTAACCTTCAACAACAGTAAAATTGGCCTTTATTAGTGCTCGAAAATCACTTAATACCAAAGCATGATTAAAATATATATGAATTTATTAACTCTAAAAAAGAATTGATAAAGATTGAGTTTATCAGTGCTTGTAAAACCACATTTAAAGGAAACCTTTATCAACATTTTTAAAAGTGATAATAAAAGAATTCTTTATTAGTTATTTTAAAAGTTCTGATAAAGGAGGCCTTTATCTTCACATTTATAAGCATTGAAAAATGGGAATACTTTATTGTGATGTTAAATTTATAGAACAATGAAACACCAAAAACAACACTAGAAATCAGCAAAAAAAATGAAAATACATTTTTAAATAAAATAAAATTTACAGCACAAATACAAGAAAAAAACAATTATAGTAACTTCAAACATTAGTTCATACAATTACACAACTACGTAAAAATTATTACAAACATTCAGAAAAATTTAAGGTTTCTTTGTCTTTGTCCCCTGACCTCGACTCATGCTATTTTCCAACATGCCACCCCTAATCAATAAAAATAACACACCTATATGAGAAGAAAAATTATTATCTATTAATAATATAAATCAATAAATTAAATATAATGTTTTAATTTTAAACTAAACTTTTTTTATACCAGGAACACTGTATATCATATTGGGTTGTGGTTGATTCTTGCATGTCACACCATTTCTTTTTAATCTTCAAGAATTATATCTATGAAAAATAATTAAGTAAGTATAAGATAAAAATTATATGAAAATTTATTATGTAATAGAAAATATAATGATGATAAAACAATATAAGATTGTTTTCTTGGTTTTGGATTCGTGATGTGCATTTAAAACTAAAATCACACTTATATATTAAAAACACACACTTGGAGTAATACTAGTAAAACCATTAATAATATTAAGGTGAGGTTGATTCCTAAACATCCAAAAAAAACTTATGGATCATTTTCCTAAAGTATCAAAATAATTTTAATTCTTTTTCTAGTTTTGAGTAATTCCCTAGTGTTTTTTACTAAAATTTCATTTTAAATTGGAAACACACACTTTGGGTCATACTAGTCACATCGTATGTCATTTTTATATGAGACTAATTTATACACATAAAAAATTATTTATGTACTAATTTCCTAAATTATTAGGGTAATCCAAGTGAATTTTCTCAGTTTTCAGTGAGTGACATTTTTTGAACTAAAATTTCAATTTTAAAGTTATAATGGACACTTTGTGTCATACCGATCACATTGTGTTTATAACTGAGGTATGAATGATTCCATACATAAAATATTACTTATGTATCATTTTACTAACGTATCAAAACAATATGAAAGTGTTTTCCCAGTTTTGAGTATCTCAGTTGTCTTTTTTATTAAAATCAATGTCAATTTTTAATAAAAAGACACACTTGGAGTCATACCGAGTACACTATGCATTATATTGAGGTGATACTAATTCCTACATGTCCCAAATGATATAGGAATTTTTTTTTAAAAATTATAAAAAAATCTAAGTGTCTTTTCTATGTTTAGAGTATGTAACTTGTGTTTTAAAAATATACCATTTCAAAATAGAAACATTCACTTTGAGTCATATTGGTCACATCGTGTGTCAGTTTTTTGTGATATTGATTTCTAAACATCCAAAATGACTTATGAATAATTTTAAAAATTTATCAATATAATAAAATCATGTTTTATTGATTTTTAGTCAGGGACACTTTTTGATCTAAAATGTCAATTTGAAACTGACAATAGCCACTTTGAGTCATACCAAGAATATCATGTATCAGATTGAGATGTGTATGATTCCTACACATAAAATATTAATTATGGATCATTTTAATAAAGAATCAAAACAATAAAAACTTATTTTCTTAGTTTTGAGTATATAATTATCTTTTTTATTAAAATTAATGTCAATTTTAAATAAAATGACACACATATAGTTATACAAGTCACACCATGAATCTTTTTTATGTTAGGATGATTATTAAATATATCAAATGACTTATAGATCACCTTCATAAAGTATCAAAAAAATCCAAATGAATTTTCTTAGTTTTGACTAAATCACTTGCATTTTTTTACTAAAATGTAATTTTAAACTAGAAACACATACTTTGAGTCATACTGGTCAAATCATGTATCAATTATATATGAGGATAATTAATATAAGTCATAAATCACTGATGAATTGTTTTCATAAATAATTAAGAAAATACAAGAATATTTTCTCAGTTTTATATATGGTTCACTTTTTGAACTAAAATTTCAATTTTAAACTGATAACATACACTTTCAATCAGAATGAGCACATAATTTATTGGATTGAGGTGCAAGTAATTCACACAAAACAATAATGACTTATGGATCATTTTACTAAAGAATAAAAATAATAGGTATGTGTTTGATCAGTTTTGAGTATGTGAGTTGTCTTGTTTATTAAAGTTAATGTCAATTTTAAATAAAATGACACACTTGGAGTCATACTAGTCATATCATGAATCAAATTGTCGTGTGTATAATTAATACATGTCATGAATAACGTATGGATCATTTTAATAATGTATTTAAACAATTTGAATACATTTTCTCAGTCATTAGTATGTCACATGTATTTTTTACTAAAATTTCATTTTAAACTGGAAACACACACATCATGGAATACCAGTTACGTCATGAGTCAGTTTGATATGAGACTGATTAAAACATGTCAAAAATACACTTCTGGTCTATTTTACTAAATTATCTGGGAAATATGAGTATGATTTATTGGTTTTCAATGAATTAATCTTTTTGAAAAAAAATGTCAATTTTAAAATGATAATGGACGCTTTGAGTCATAATAGACACATCATGTATCATATTGAGGAAATAATGATTTATATACATCCCAAATAACTAATGTATCATTATAATAAAGTATAAAAATAATACAAATGTGTATTATCATTTTTGAGTATATCAATTGTCTTTTTTAGTAAAATTACTGTCAATTTTAAGTAAAAAGACACAGTTTGAGTCATACCAGTCACAACGTATGTCATATTAAGGTTATCATGATTCATACTTGTCCCAAATGATGTATGGATAGTTTTACTAAAGTATCATAAGAATATGAATTCATTTTCCCAATTTTGAGTCGGTCACATAAGTTTTTTACTAAAATGTAATTTTAAACATGAAACATGCACTTTAAGTTAAACCAGTCTCATCATGTATCAGTATGACATGAGAATAATTATTATATGTCAAAAATGAATTATGAATAGTTTTCCTAAATTATCAAGAATATTTTAGACAATCTCTCAATTATTTGTGAGTGACACTTTTTGAACTAAAATGTCAATTTTAAACTAATAATGTACACTTTGAGTCACACTAGGCCACCATGTATGAGATTGAGGCATGGATGATTCCTACACATAAAAAATGACATATGGATCATTTTCATGAAGTGTAAAAAAAATATGAATGCTTTTTCTTAGTTTTGAGTATGTTAGTTTTCTTTTTTACTAAAATTAATATCATTTTTAAATAAAAAGGCGCACTTAGAGTCATACCAGTCATACATTGTGTCATATTTAGGTGAGTAAGATTCATAAATGTACCAAATGGCTTATGGATAATTTTTATAAAGTATCAAAACAAACATATTGAGTTTTCTTAGTTATGAGTAAGTCGCATGTTTTTTAATAAATGTCATTTAAAACTGGAAAAATGTACTTTGAGTCATACCAGTAACATCATGAGTCATTTTGATGTGAGACTGATTTTGACATGTAACAAATCAATTATTAAGATTTTTTTATTAATTATCAATATATTATGATTGAGTTTTATCGATTTTCAGTGAGTGTATTTTTTTGAACTAAAATGTTAATTTTAAACAAATAAATGACACTTTGAGTAATATTGGATACATCATGTATCATGTAAAGGTGTGTCTAATTACTACACATTATGAGTGACTTTTTGATAATTTTACCAAAGTATAAAAATAATACTATTGTTTTTATTACTTTTTAGTATGTCAGTTGGATTTTTTACTAAAATTAATGTCAATTTTATTTGAAAAGACACACTTGAAATCATACTGGTCACACCATGAAATAAATTGAGGTCTAGGTGGTTCCAATTCACCCAAATAACTTATTAATATTTTTCATAAGGTATAAAAACAATATTAATTTTATTATTCAGTTTTTAGTACATCACTTGTGTTTTTTACTAAAATTTAATTTTAAACAAGAAACAGACACTTTGAGTTATATAGATCCAATTGTGTTTCTATTTGACATGAGACTAATTTATACATATCAAAAATTAATTATTAATAATTTTTCAAGATTATCAAGACAATCTAAGTGCAGTTTATAAGTTATTAGTGAGTGAAAATTTTTGAACTAAAATGTAAATTTTAAACTAATAATGGACACTTTGAGTTATAACAGGATCATTAGGTATCATATTAATGTGAAGTTGATTACTACACATAAAAATGACATATTGATCATTTTATAAATGTATTAAAACAATTCAAATGTGATTCCTTAGTTTGGAGTATGTTAGTTTTCTTTTTTACTAAAATTAGTGTCAATTTTAATTAAAAAGACACATAGAGTCATACCAGTCACATCACATGTCATATTGAGGTGAAGATAATTCCTACAATTCCCAAATGAATTATGGATCATTTTCATAATGTATCAAAACATTATTAATGGGGTTTCTCAGTTTTGAGTATACAACTTGTTTTTTATTACTAAAATATCATTTTAAATTAGAAACATGCACATTCAATCATACTGATCATATAACATTTCAGTTTTATGTGAGAATAATTCATATATTTTATAAATGACTTATGATTTTTTTCCCAAAATTATCAATACAATCTGAGTGTACGTTCTCATTTTTTAGAAAGTGCAAATTTTTCACCAAAAATATCAATTTTAAAATGGAAATGAACAATTTGAGTCATACTATAAACATAGTGTTCCAGATTGAGGTGAGTACGATTACTAAACATAAAAATGACTAATGTGTCATTTTAGTAAAGTATCAAAACAATCCTAATGTTTTTTCTTTGTTTTGAGTATACCAATTGTATTTTTTAATAAAATTAATTTAAATTTTAAATAAAAATATACTCATGGAGTCATACAAGTCACACTATGTGTAGGATTGAGGTGAATATTATTCCAAAACATCCCAAATGGATTATAGATATTTTTACTAACATATAAAAACAATACAAATGCGCTTTCTTGGTTTTTGAGTACATCGCTTTTGTTTTTTTACTAAAATTTTATTTTAATCCAGAAACACACAACTTGAGTCATACCAGTCTCTTTATGTGTATGTTTGATGTGAAAATGATTCCTATATGTCCAAAATTACTTATCAATAATTGTAATAAATTTTCAAGACAATACGAGCTTGTTTTCTTGGTTTTCAGTGAGTGAAACTTTTTGAACTAAAATGCCAATTTTAAACTGATAACTAAAATATTTAGTTGTAGTGGGAACATAATGTATTATATTGAGGTGAATATAATTCCTATATGTAAAAAATTACTTATGGTTTAGTTTCATAAATTATCAATATAATCTGAATTATTTTTCTTAGTTGTGAGTATGTC
Source organism: Viscum album (assembly GCA_963277665.1). Lineage (NCBI taxonomy): Eukaryota > Viridiplantae > Streptophyta > Magnoliopsida > Santalales > Viscaceae > Viscum > Viscum album. Next base: position 1,219,990,221 of record OY728147.1, on the reverse strand, counting down.
AGTAGTCTTTTTTACTAAAATTAATGTCAATTTTAAATAAAAAGACGTACTTGGAGTCATACCAATCAAAACATACATAAAATTGAGGTATGGATGATTAAAACTTGTTTCAAATTACATATGGATAATTTTACTAAAATATCAAGACAAACTGAATGTGTTTTCTCAGTTTTGAGTACATCACGTGCAGTTTTTACTAAAATGTAATTTTAAATTGGAAACATACTAGTTGCATCATGTATTGGTTTGATGTGTGACTAATTAACACATTTAAAAAATTACTTAAGTATATTTTTACAAAATTATCAAAATAATATTAATGTTTTTCTTAGTTTTCAGTGACTGACACTTTTTGAACAAAAATGTCACTTTTAAACTGATACACTTGGAGTCATACCTTGTACATAATGTATTATATTGAGGTGTGTTTGGTTATTAAATGTCATAAATGAATTATCGATCATTTCAATAAAGTATCAAATTAATCCTAATGCATTTTCCTGGTTTTGAGTATGTCAATTATCTTTTTTTATAAAAATTAACATCACTTTTAAATAAAAATAGACACTAGGAGTCATAAAAATCACACCATGCATTGTATTAAGGTGAGTCAGATTCATAAATGTCCCAAATTACTTATGAATCATTTTTTATAATGTATCAAAATAATAAAAATTCATTTTCTTGTTTTTTATCATGTTGAAAGTATTTTTTTGCTATAATATCATTTTAAACTAGAAACATGAAGTTTGAGTCATACCATTCATATTGTGTGCCAGTTTTATGTGAAACTAACTCTTACAAGTTAAAAATTATTTATGAATCACTTTCCTAAATTATCAAGACAATACAATAATTTTTTCTCAATTTCCAATGAGTGAATATTTTTGAATTAAAACGTTAATTTTAAATTGATAATGGAAACTTAGAGTCATAATGGGAATATCATGTCTTAGATTGAGGATTGAATAATTTATACACAACAAAAAACAACTTATGGATCATTTTAATAATGTATAAAAATAGAAATAATGTGTTTTCTCAGTTTTGAGTATGTCACGTATCTATTTTACTGAAATTAAAGTCAATTTTAAATAAAAAGACAATCATGGAGTCTCACCAGTCACACCATGTGTCAAAAATGACTTATGAATAATTTAAGTAAATTATAAAAACAATATTAATGTTTTTTAGTTTTTAGTATGTGACGTGTGTTTTGAACTAAAATGTAAATTAAAAACTAAAAACATAGAGGTGATTCATACCGAGCGCACTGTGTATCAGATTTTGGTGAAGTTGATTGAGTATGTGTTATGTGTTTTAATTAAAAATGGTAGATAAAATTACAATGAAATACTATTTTATCGTACTTAAACATATTTCCCATACCGATTCTATGTTTTCATCAACTAGTTTACCCTCCTTATTTACACGAGCCTCCTTATACAACACATGACGTGGGATGGGGGTGGATTCTGATTTTAATTCATCAATAATTATATAAAAAAGGAATATATGTTGTTTTATATAACAAATAATTTTTATTATTGATTTAAAATACATACTAATTTATTCCCTTGTGAAGCGTACCCCATCATTGTATTGTGATAGGGGTATATTGGTTTTTATGCAAGTTATTTTTTAGAACTCTTTTTATATTTCATAAATTTACAAATTTGAATCAAATTAGATAAAATAATTAATTTAGAATAATATGTTATTAACTACAATTTACCTGAAATGATTTATCATCACAATTACTTATGAAAGTATTCCATTTTTCATGCTTTGTATTGTGTTCATAACTAACTAGTGGGCATGAATTTACTTTACCCACAATATCCCTAAGATGTAAATTGGTAAGAAGAGTCCAGAAGCATATATGGGATTTCTAACAGCCATTAAGACATATTTATTAGGAAAATATTATAAAATAAATGAAATATGCAAGGAATAATGAAAATCAAATCAATGTTTCATTATATAATTTTTTGATAAAATAGAGAAAGTATATCATAACATTACATTTATATATTCCCAAAGGGTTTCATTTTTTATAGGCTCAACGAGAAAATACAAATATATATCAATCATCATATTCATCCCCATTATAACCCCAATATAGCTAATGAACATTGACTTATTATGGTCAACAAGTTGTTCACATTGATTCCATCCACCCTCATTTTTTATACCCTTTTTTCTTACCTTGATAATTTTATTCAATACTTCGATTCTATGTCATTATTTTTTTCATCAAAATTATATTAATCCCCTAATAAATCTATAGTTTCAGCATAAAAAATCTATTATTCCTTTATATTGGTAACATAACCATGCGTAGAAGACTTTCTTTGTCTCTATGTGTAGTCAATCATTAAATTTTGATTATTTTAATTTAGTAAATAAAAAAATAATAATATGGGGAAAGGTATAGTATATTAAAAAACACATTAACCTTAATATTTTACTCTACCTATTTTTTTAAAGGAAGAAGGGATATGGCTCATTTATTGAGAATCTAAATCCATTTTTTGTGGTCCTTATAAGGCACAATACATTGTTTACATTAGGACTCACATTATGTGATTATGATCTCCCAATGGAAGGGTTTTTCTCGATTGAATTTTCATCTAATCCTATAGTTTTTTTATTATCCTATATGGTAATTGACTAATTCTTGTTTTCTGGACTTGAGATATAAAATACATGCACTCCTTGTGATTCCATTATGAATAAATCATCATTTTCACCTTTCACACTAAAATTTACCTTCATGAATCCCATTTCATTAACATTAATTGTACTCCAATTTTCAACCCATTTACAATGGAAAATTTTAACTTGAAATGTTGTATAATTCAAATTGTATATATGTTCGATAATGATGAAATATGACATATTTACATAAATTGTATTTCTATTTTGGGAATTATACATGTGCATCACTTCTACTATAAGAATAACTCCACTATTTTTCATTGTACTATAATCATAATTTTATTTTTTATAGAATGTATAACTATTGAATAAAAAACCAATATAATATATAACATTTTCATTTGGTATCATTTATAGCTATCATGGTCATTCAACTTTGGAATTCTGATTTTCAGTTAACTACTTCAAAATTTGATATCATAACAGTCCTATAAACTATTGATTATGACTATTTGATACCCATCCTTTATCCCAAGATGGATTCAAATCTCTAAGAGTTACTTTGTGGGATTCAACCTATGGATAAATATATTTACTATTATATAAAATGTAATGGTTCATTTGTTCCGGATCGATGATGGAAATTGTAACAACATCTCTCCCAGAAATAACATCTCCTATAAGGCGTCTGTTATGATGAAACTTTTAGATATCGATGATGTCAACATCTTATAGGTAATTAGTATATAATTCAATAGTTTCTTCAATAATATATCATTATGTAATACAACTTATGACCGACTTAGATTCTTAACATACACTTTCAAAATATTCATACATCATTCAATGGGGTTTATCCATCTGTAATGGACATGAACACATAATTGAACCTCTCTAACCAAGTGAACTATTAGTTGGATCATTAAAATAAAGAATTATGCTGGTGATAATATCTATAATACACATAATATCACTAGAACCTCCTTATTAATTATTGGAAACTTTTACTGGTCTATAACTTCACTGCACATGGTTTTGAAAAACAAGAATATTCTTGTTAATTTCTGTCTTAAATTTTTATAAATAATGCAACATAATAAAACGGGCATCAAATTATGCATGAAAACATGAATTTTTTGTGATTTTAGTCCTTGTAACTTAATCTTTGTTATTGAAATTATATTATTGATATTTAAATGAACACCCCTCAAGAACCTTGAAACCATTAAGGAAAATTAATAATTGCAATTTTCCTATTTGAAAAGAGTGTAAGCTACTGGAGGAAGAAAAGTCCACCATTTATAGTTCATCAGTGCCAAATCTTCCCTTATCCCCATGTAAATCATGTCTATCCTAGCCTCGATTCCATCTTTTTTTTCCTAGGGACATTTAGTAATGTGACAATAACACCATAAAATGTATTTTTTAACTGCGTGATCTCAAAAAAATGTATGACATGTAAAAAATTCCAATATGGAAATTAAAAAAAAATTGATCAATTTTTAAAACATTTTATCATATGTTTTTTTGAAAATGGTTTTCCAAAAATAGTTTCAATTTTTTTAACTTTTTAAATAGTTGATCAATCATTAGTGAAGATTATATTGTACCTTGTTTGGTATTCCAATTGAATGTTGTCATCCAATAACATTATTTATTTCATCAAGGAAAAAATTTGTGATGTCATAAAATCACTGTATTTGGTGAATGTGTCAACCAAACTATGTATGTGCATTCTTCACAAAATGGAAAAACCAACATTCCTTTAATGGTATAACCTAGAAAATTCCCATAAGAGGGAATGTAATTTATCATCCCAAAAAACATTTCCATAAATGTTAATTATTCACTACTATGAGATTCATACATTGTAACACCGATACCCCGCATTAGTTTTATATATTCAATTAATGGATCTAAATAGACATCAATATCATTATCCGGTTTCTTTGGTCCTGATATAAGTAAATTCAACATAATATATTTGAGCTTAATTCATAACCATGGAGGAAAGATATAAATTACCAATATGATGGGCCATGTACAATGAATAATAATTTTTAAACCAAAAATATTTATTCCATCTGTAGATAACATATGATGAACTTTTCTCAAATTATTTTCAAATACAGGATACTGATAAACAATTTTCTTCATTTGAGGATAATTTTCCAGATGATGTAGGTTCCCATATTTAATTACTGTATCTGAATGCCATTTAAATCATCTCATAGTTTCATGACATCTATATAGTCTTCTGAACTACAGAATGAGAGAAAAGAACCATACAACATTCAAAAGAATTGATTCATTTGTCTTATACCGATCTGCACCACACATTGGGCATTTTATGAGTGATTCATGGTCTTTTTGAAAAAAATATGAAATAATTTAGACAAGAATGACGATTTTTAGAGATTATTACCATTGAACATAGAGTTATTGTAGCATCATATGTTTAACATGGAAGTTCATTTTCTTCTTTTAGCATATCATCCAAAATACCAAGTAATTATATATAGTTGTAGTCACTCCATCTGCTGCCATCTTTCAAATTTTATAACATCAATACAGGTGAAAATTTTGTGTATTTAGTACAACTGATATAAAATTTTCTCTTAGAAAAAATTTTTAAATTAAAAAAAAACTTTGGAAAATGATGAAGATCATCTTCAATTTTCATTTTTATTTCTTCCATTTGATTTCCATCATTATTTACACAAGTATTCAAATAAAATGATCCATAAATTGTAGTATCATCCCAAGCAGTGTGCACATTTTGTTTTCCCCTAGGTTAATTACAATATCTATATCTCTGATTTATTTCATGAAAAATATAATATTATTCAAACTATTATGGACTAATTTTACTTAAAAAACAACAACATAAACATGGACAATGTATTTGAGAAGGGTCGTATGAATTATCTATTGCAAACCTGATGTATTATTTTACCCCAGTTTCATATTTTTTTCATATGATTAGCATGAATCCATTTTTGATTTATATTTATCCCATTAGGTTCATAAAATATTAATTTTGTATAAAAAATAAATTAATACACATAAGATATTCATTATCAAAGTTAAAAGTTATAGATAATCTTAGTAAGGGGAACCTAACATTTGATTGCTTCAAATAATTTTAGTATTATTTGATTGAAATAGGTAATTGAATTTAAGAATAGATTTAATCGACCATGGAAGGTTTTATCCTTTGAATTAATCCAAAATGATCAATGGTACCCAATATGGGATGACTACTGCTCAAAGAAGTTCAGAAAACATAGGTTCATGTCCAGAAGAGATGGGTTATGAGTCTCTAGAAAAAAATTCATTAAGATTTGTTCAGGAGATGAAGATGATGGGGATTAAAGTTTTCTCCATAAAACTTTTTAAATTAGTACATATTAATTTAAAATTTCAAATCTCATTCCAAAACCAATTTTGAAATTTAGGAGGTTTCTTTTTAAATCTTTAAAACCACACTTGAAATCAATTTTATTTAAATTCCACATGAAAATCAACCATTTTTTTCTAGAAACATAATGGGATATGAACCTCCTTTTATATAAAAATTGTTATCATATAGTGAGAAATTTTAAAATCATATTTAGAATCCATTAACAATTACTGTTTCCATGGAAAGTCGTAAAAGTTTAAATGATTAAAAATTTACAAGTTCACTTTGAAATCACATTATAAGTTTCAAAAAACTGAATCTATTTTATTTCATTGTACTAATTTTTTTTATTTCCAAAGTCACTTTAACATTTAAAACCAAGTATCCTTTTTCAAAACTAAAATATAAAATAGGCAAGACCAAAACATTTCTATGTTGGACACCACCCAGTCTAGAGAAAATCATGATTATTGAAAAGTTTTAAAAAATTTATAATGATTATATGAATAAAACATTTTTCAAAATACAATAGTAAATTAAAAATTTTAATCTTAACAAGAATGTCATGGAATATTCACCTAAATATAGAGGTTCCCATGAGCTTCCTTAAAATTCAATCAAGAAACTATTCATTTAGCAAAAACCAGTTTCATTAAATATCACACATGAAGCCACACATATAATTTTTTACATCCCATAAAATTTATTAAAGAATCGAAATCATGAAGGTTTTACAAATATAAATGACACTGAAATATATTATCTAAAATATAATGAGGTGTTAGACAAATTTATTGTGTGATATCACGCCTAGGTTTGATTTTAATTTATTTGAGTGTGAGTCTAATTAGAGGTGATCTAGTACTTAGGGTGAGATAATGATGGAGGATTTGGTTTTTGTTTTGAAAAGAACAAACCATGATGTTAAACCATGTTTTGAGTTTTTACATTGTTTTATGTGGTTAAAAGATCGTTAGATTATTTCATTTGTCCAAGAATTATGACAGATCAAAGTGATAGAATGCTAAAGGGTAGAAGTATTGATTTTTAGTGAAAATTTACCTAGTAGAAGAATGAATAATTTTTTTTTCATGGGATTTGGTTGAGTGAGATGGAAAACACATCACACGTGTTGTTAAAATTATATATTTATGCCTGGTTTATTGTGTAAAGTCTATTAAACTTGTTTACTTGTTTTAAATTCTTTATTCGATGAAATTAATGTTTGGATGTGTTTTATTTAATTATTAGTATTATTTAAATTATATAAGTTAATTCTTAGAAATTATATAATCTCCATGTCATTTTAAGATCCATAAAAAAATGTAGATATCATGTCTTTGGGATATGTTACGACACATTACTTTGATAAAGTAACTTAAATATGCACATATCTAAAACCATTGTTCAAGAAAGGAATAAAGATTTTTTATATATCTATGTTATGATATATTGAGTACTTTTAGTAAAAATGAATTATTTTTAAATAATGAATTTCAATGGTGTGAATATACTCAGTTCAATATTCCATTTTATACATTGATATTATAACCTCATATGGGTGAAAATCTTATTAAAAAATAATCCCTATTATAAAGCAAGGATACTATTTATCAATCAACAATAAAGATAGTTTGAAATACATATAGAGAATATGTTTTTGTTGTTTTAAGAATATATAACCATGGGCTTTTCCTAACACTGATATTTAAAAATGATAAATATTTTAAACATGTATTCAGAAACCATTATTAAACTATTTTTTCCTTTTAAATGAAAGGAACAACTTGAAAATAATTTTTCTTATTCCGAACCTTATTTTAAAAAAATACTTTTTTAGAAATCCTTTTTTTTTATTTTTTAAGAAATATAACTAAGAAGGAAAATAATATTTAATGAAATGTAACTAAAATTAAATAAATAAATAAATAAAATCCAAATTAGAATCTAAAGTGTAGAAGATGTAAGAAATAAAATGAAATAAGGGAGATGATAAAAACCATACATAAAAGTGAAAGTCGGTGAAAATATATCTATAATAACAAAGTTATAATCCAAAAAACATGGGGAGGAGATTTAAAATATAGGTTTTAAATGTAATTGAATATCCAATAGAATACTAGCTGACTATGTGACAAAAATATGCAATGAATCATGGCCTCTTGAGGAAACTGAAAATGACCACAAGATAATACTTCAATTAAGTCAGAGCAACAATCATTAGTTTACCATCTTATCTATGGTTTCCCATGTAAAAACCACAAATATATATATTTATATATATAAATCATCCATTCCATTACTAATAAAAACCATTAATTTAGAACACAATTGCAACGATGCCTGCTTTTAAAAAATCATTTTAAATATCATTAGAGAAAATAATTTTTATTGAGGCCATTTCAATTTTTTCTGGTAAGATGAATACAATTTTTAAATGATAAAACAATTTTATAACCCCTTTTTAAAAACCTATATATGAAAACCAAATTTAATCAACGTGTTTAATTATGAAAAATTATCTTTTAAATGTTATAAACGTATGTAATTACACACATAAATATCTAAACATCTCTCAATACAAATATTCACATATTTTCATGTGAATACGTGCATGTTTCTAGTATATATATATATATATACACCAATACATATGTGTATAAGCATAAAAAATGAAAAAAGGAATCCAAAACATTGGACTTAAAAAAATTACAGAAAAAAAGAGAATACTTCCCTAACAAGGAAACCCAAACTAATCATTGTAATGAACTCATGTATTATCCAAATAGATTTTATAAGAAACCTAAAATAATTTTAAAACACCAAATAAATTTATGAAAACCTTAATTAATATTTTATTGTCAAGAAATATAATCTGTCCTTTTAATGTAAATAAATAACATGGCTAAATCCACAAAAACCCAATTGGAAATCAATTATAATCCCTTAAAAACCTTAAACAACAAGGATATTTAAATCCAATTAAACCCAAATAACAATTATAATTTTAGGGAAACCAATTTAAAACACCCAAGTACTTGATAAAAATTAGGGAATAGATAACGTATAAATACACCTACCTAGGGATATCATAGATTATAGAAAACCTTCAGAAACAGCTACTGGGAAAGCAGTGATAGAACCACATTGGAAACACATTAATAAATATTGAGATATAATGAACAAAGGAAAAAAAAGTAACCAAAATGGAGAGAATCCTAAATTTCTTGACTCTTATAAAATATATAATCAAAATCACCTTATGCAGAACCTAAATAAAAAATCAAGGAGTGTGGAGGAGGATAAAATAACATACCTTGGATTCACGATTTGATTGATCTAAGAGAAAGTATAGATATCACTTGTGAAAGCTTAGATTCGTTTGAGCCTGGGATTCATTTGAGGCTTGATTCATTTGAACCACAGATTCGAGCTTTGGATGCATTCATGACTTGATTAGAGCCTGGATTCAAGCATGGATTTGAGGAGGAGGAGCACCGATATGAGGTAGATTACTCAGAAATCTTCAGAAATCTTGACTGGAATAGTCGCAGTTAGGGATATTTAAATATATCAGGGAGACTTTTATCAACAATTCCCAAAATCACTGATAAAGATACCTTTTTTTCAATGATAAATTAATAAGAAATGATAAAATCTATCTTTATTAGTGCTCTTTAGCACTAATAAAAGACATCTTTATAAGCCCCAAAACAACTACACTGATAAACTATATATAATTATAAGTATAAATAAAAAAATTGTAAATATATTTATTTAATTATATATTTATTTATTATAATTTTATAATTATTTAAATAAATATATATTTATAATTATATAAATACTTTTTTTAAAAAATTAAATTTTTTTATTTACAATTATAAATATTTAGTTGTGTAAATATTGTAAATATACATTTATAAATATATTCTTAAATATATTTTTAAATATATATTTATAATTATATTTATATTCATATAATTTTATATAATTTTATAATTATATATATATTTAATAAATATATATAAATTTTATTATAGTAAATATTTTTAGTATTTAAATATATTTATTATAATTTTATAATTATTAATATGTTTATGTCATGATAAATATAAATATATATATATATTTAATAAATATATATAAATAATATATAAATGTAAATGTAAATTTTAATATTAATATAGTAATTGTATTCAATATGTAAGGAAATTTCTTATAATTTTATAATTGTTTAAATATATATAATTTTCAATTTTTAATTATATAAATATGTTTTCAAAAAAATATATTTATTTATTTATAGTCATAAATTTATAAATTTATAAATAAAGTAAAAAAACATTTATAAATTTATTTATTTTTGAAATATTTTTTACATTATTTAAGAATATATAATATTAAATATAAGCATGTCAAAAAGGAGTGATATTTAATAATTAAAAATGATTATACTTAGAAAATATTGAAAAACTGGATAAGTTTTATTAATTAAAAATAAATTATTAAAAAAACACGGATACATGTTGAATTAAATATGAATACACATTGACAATATTAAAACATAGTAAACAAATATTTGAAAATAAATAAAATAAATTGATTAAATTCCCCAACAAATAAAAAAATACTAAAAATGAAATAATACATAACTATAATAATATTGAAAATAAATAAATAAATTTTACCTATTAAAAAAATAATATATTAAATTTATCATGTTATCATAAAATTCATAAATGAGTACTGAAATTTTAAAAAAGTACATAAACACTATGTTTATGTGTTTCTATATGAGATTTCATTAATTACATCAATATTTGTGTGTGTGCATTGTGTATAAAAATATATTGGTTACGTATTTGTATGTGAAATTAATGTAATTTTTTTGATATATGTTAAATTGAAAAATAAAATGATATTCAATTATATCCATTACTCGATGCAATTAGCCAGTATTTTTAATTAATATTAATTTTCAATTATAAATCATTCATTACTAAATATACGACTTATTTAATATAATAATAAATATTTTTTAATTTTTATATCATATTTTAAGAAATATTATATACATTCATATATATATATATAAATATATATGAATATATTTCTATATTAAATTTATTAAACAATAATTACGTATAAAAACCATTCAAAATGAATAAGACATTAATATATTTTTAATTATTACATTTTATTCATTTTCTATATTTTTATTTAATATATATTATTTATTACTCTTTATAATATATATATATATATATATATATATATATTAAACTTATTCATTTTTATTAATAATTGTTTCAGTAATAATTTTTTAATTATTTTAATATTTATTCATTTATATTTTTTTGATTTAATTATTACAATATATTCATTTTTAATTTTTTGTTTAATTATTAAAAGTTATTCATTTTTTTATTTATATTTAATATATACTATCTTTCAATATTTATAGACTATGTGTATGTATATTAAATTTATTCATTTTTATTAATAATTATTTAATTAATAAAATGTTTAATATTTATTTTAATTCACTCGTTTTTAAATTTTATTTCTTTAATTATTTACCTTTACATATCTACTTATTTAATATATATTATATATTAATATTCAATATATATATATATATGTATATTAAATTTATTTAATTTTATCAATAATTATTTAATTAATAAAGGTGTTATTTTTTTAATCTACTCATTTTAAAATTTAAATTTTTTAGTTGTTTAATTTTATTTGGGAACATTATTAGTAATAAAAATGTGTAGAAAAAGGATTTTCTTTATCAATGCTATAAGTAAAATACTAATAAAGGGTACCCTTTATTAGCGTTGAAAATAAAGTGCTGATAAAGGGTCTGTTTTATCAGTGCTATAGAAAAGCACTAATAAATGACTCCTTTATCAGTACTTTTTTTCTATCACTGATAATGGTCTACACTATTATGTGCTACTTTTGTAGTAGTGTATGTTCGGTCCAAAGTAGATCTGAAGAAAGAGCTATTAGATGGGGATCACTATTCACTATTCTCTATTCATATTGGAAGTATGAAGATGTATATGAATTTGAAGTGTATTTCTGGTGGGAAATCATGAAGAGAGATATTGCATAGTATATATCTTAGTGCTTGGAATTTTATCAAGTTAAGTCTAAGAGACATAAGTCTAAGGGTATGTTACAACAATTACCCATACTAGAATGGAAATGTTTAAACTTCACTGTGGACTTTGTCATCAGACTCCCAAAAACTTCCAAGGGCCATAATTCCATTTTGGTTGTAATTGATAACCTTATGAAGTCAGTACACTAAATTTATATTAGGGAATATTTCTCTCTAGATCAGATTTTGATAATATACATTAAAGAAGTGGTAAGGTTTCTTCGAGTGCCACATTCTATTGTATCTAATATGGATCCATGGTTTACCTCAAAGTCTAGTGAATTATTCAGTTGTCTCTATATACATAATTGAGTTTGATTATGATATATCTTCGTCAAGAACATATTCAATATAAGTGAACCATTAAATCACTAAAGGATATGTTTAGATCACATTCTATGGATTTTTAAGGTAGTTGGGATGAACACCTACCTCTAGTTGTTTTTTCTTACAACAATAGATTTTACTCGAGCGATCAGATGGATCCTTATGAAGCCCTTTATCGAAACAAGTGTAGATATATAATGTGTTAGGATTATTTTGGATAAGAAAATCTATTGGGACCTGATCTGGATAAGGAAATAATAGATAAATTTAGATTCATTGAACAACACATCAAAGTAGCTCAGAGTCAATAGAGATGTTATGCCTACGATCGTCAGCAAGATCTTGAATTTGAATTTGGTGAGAATATTTTTCTATTAATTTATCTATGGGATAAAATTTTGATATTTTGAAGGAAAATAAAATTTAAAACTAGGAATATTAATTCTTTTTAGATTCATGATCGAGCGGGGATGGTAGCTTATCATGCTATGCTTCCAAAAAACCTCTCTAATGTTTGTGACATGTTTCATATATCTCTCCCGAGGATGTATATACCTGATCCTTTATATATAATGAACTCAAAGGTTCTATTATTGGATAATGATATTTCTTATGAGTAACTACTAGTATTGATCTTTTATCCTAGAGATAAAGTGCTACAAAAAAATACTTCTAACATAGTGAAAATTTCCTAGAGGAATCAGAAATTTGTAGAAGCTACTTGGAAACTCAAGTATGTAATGAAACCTTGATATTATAATTTTTTTTATTAGAGTGTTAAATTTTGAGGGTGAAATTCATTGGGGGGGGGGTAAAATATAACACTCAGATCTTTTAGAATATATTTGTATTTAAAAAATTTCATTTTTTCTAACAACTTTCATTACACACAACACTGAATTTTAACAAATCATAATATACAATTAAAATATTATTATGTAAAAGTTATCACTTAGGAGTTGATCGATGGATATGAAGAAGAGTTAAATTTTTTATGAAATCTATGGTTTACATATGTATAAAATAAATTCATCGAGTAATAATTGATTATAAAGAAAAATCAAAATCAATTGAAAGTAAAAGCAATATTTGTCTAAAAAATTATTTTATATGCACGATGTATTTTTTCTTAATAAATTAAATTAATAAATATTGAAGAATGATTTTAAATAAATTTAAATATTACATATTCAATCAAAATTTTCAACATATATATAATATTATTTTCTTATCATGTGATAATAATAAAACCAATTTTATGTTTAAAAAGATACATTTTTAAAAAGGTGTTTTCATCGTATTTCATGCGCTGATTAATTTTTTTTATACTTATTGAAATTGAAGTTAATAAAATAGATTCCATATTTTGAATAAAGGTGTCTAAATTTGGTAATTAATCCACATTTATTTTTGGTCAATATGAATAGTATACAAGGTAAAATTTTTCACCTCGGTAAAGGGTAATTCGATATAATCTAGGTTACAACTATGTGATAAGGACATAATTTAAACTTTTATTAGATTAAGGTATTTCAAACCATATTACCTTTGGCTTTAAATTTATTTTTTAATGTAAAATAGTCCTAGAATATTACTTATATATTATTTAAAGAAATTAATTTTACAAAATGTCACTTTATTAGTTTTAAATATCCATTATATATCAGCATAGAGACAAAAGGAAGTTATGAATAAATAGAAATATAAATTTTTTGTATAATGAAACTATTTATAGGATGGAATTTATTTATAATTTTGATTAATCATATAATTAGCTTAAATTCTTATGAAACATTTATGTGATATTTTTTCAATTAATTGAAAAATCAAATAAATGATTTTATAAATATTAAAAGAAATATAATTTCTATTATTTATAGTGTTCCATTATTTTTAAGGTAAATTTAACATATTAGTGATTTTTAGTAGGATTATATTCTAATTAAAACTCTATCTTTATGGATTTTAAGTAAAATTAAATGAATTGTGTAAAAAATGACATTAAAAATATTTTATCAAATTATTTAAAAATAATAAAAATATTGAATGAGGTAAAGTTGTATAAGATATCATATAAAATTTTATAAATTAACCATTTGTGAACCAATATTTATGTTATATGTAGCTTGAATGGCCCGAAGGCCTTCTTTTTATTATATTATTGATAATACCCCTTTTAATGGTTTAAGGGAAACCCTTATTTGACCCGTAGGCCAAAGACACAAGGCCCGACATGACCCGAAGGCGAATACATAACCCAAATGCCTAGAGGCATACTATGCCCATTACATTACTTGTAGGCCCAAACCACTAGAACAACCCCTCCCTAGCTTCTGCATCAGTGATCGCCTAGCCCCCCACCTTGCATTGCAGATCATCTATAATTTCATCTTACAAAGCCACAAGGTTCCTGGTCCCGATGGAAGTTTCCATTCCCTCTCATCCTTCTAATCAGTTTAGCTCTGCTTTTGGTGACTAATACTCTTTGCTCTAATCCACTTTTGGGGCCTTCTCTATGTGAATTAGGCTACTCCATGGTCTCTGTGGCTTGGAGGACTAGAGGCCTGAAGGCCTTCGATGACCTGAAGGCCCAAACCGGTGGCCCGAAGGCCCAAACTAGGTGAATAGTTCCTGTTTCTATAGTACCAAACAATACCTGGTATAACATAGAATATTACCTACCCCCAGAAATTCACCTCCACCCAATTTTGAACCTTGGTGTCTTGGATGCCAAGATGGACTCCTTACCACTCATTTAAGGGCTTGTTGGCATGTTATATGTAATATTATAACCCTTTAGGAGTAAAAAATATGTTACCATAGTTAAAGTTATAATTGGGTTACCAAGCAGTTAATAAAAAATATAATATTTAAAACACCACTTTAACTTGTGAAAATTTTATTGGTTGAAATTATTTCAACCCTATCATATCTTATATTTCAATACCTATCATTTTGGATTCATTTTTTTCTAGATAATGACTTTGTTATATTTTTATCTTTTAAGAAATCCCAAGAGTGCCCCTCCCCTCAATTACAGAATAGAACCCCTAATTTATCTTATTCACAAAACTTTGAGCCTTCCATATCGACTATAAACTATCAAAATCAATTTTAAAATTCCATATACTCATTCTAAAGGTTTCCATATTCCCAAAATACAAACCCCAAAATCCTTAAGAGGAGATCTTAAGGAGTTGTTCCAAAGAAGAGGTAATCATTTTAACCAATCAATTGCATTATAATTCTTCATTTAAGTCTTATAAATGTATTATAAAATTTTAAAAATAATAAAATTAGTGTCCTAAATATAATAAAATTTTATTATGATTATGAAATCACCTTTATTATAAATATTTACTTCTTATGAGAAGTTAAAGTATTGCTCGTGTATACGTATGACTTACCTTCTCCACGCAGAGATACAATTAATTTTCCAGCAATATCTTTCATGGATTGTTATTATGAAGGTTTTACAGTTTATATATGATATTTATGGAATAATTATTCATTTATAATGATATTATCATATCTAACTTCTTAACTTCCAATTATTTGTAAAAAAAATAATGTCTCTCATGGTATTTGTAGACTAGCACCACCACGGAGTGATGTGATTAGTTTTTCATTTATATTATATATATATAGAAATAAGGACATATTTAATAAATTTAAATTATTTATGTGATATAATAATTAATCTATAAAGGTGAAATTTTAATATCCTTTATTCATTCCATCCTTCTAAAAATGAAAACAACATTTATGTGTATGCACGTCATACCATCTCCATGATTGGTGTAATTCATTTTCATATCCCTATATTTTATGAATGAATATAAATATATATATAATGGATAAATGTTATAATTATATAGTTATTAAAGTTATGTATATTATGAAACCATGATCAAAGTATAAGTACCAAAACTACCAAACCAAAACATACCTGGAAAACGAAGCCGATATTACCCAAACCTATGATTTTAATAATGAATTGTTAATAAATAGGTGATAAATTTTTTAAGTAAAAAAATATATATTATGATATATATGATAATGTTTCTATATTATATTTATAATCAATCTATATTTAACATACAGGAGGTTCCGACACATACATAAGAACTTGGACCTGAGTTAAGGGTTTATCGTCTTAAATTGTCTTCTTTGAGACACATGTTATGTTATGACTTTATATTATTTTATGATTTTTTATAAAAAACCTATGAAATTTTATATAATTTTTATTTTTATTATCTTGGAAAATAAAATTTCATTTTATGTTTTTATTTCAAGTGGTTTATGATTCAAAAGTTACTAATGCGGTAAGGGTTTAATGTTACAATCTTATTTTTATCATGATTTTTTATGATTAAGTTTCACATGATTAAATAATATGATATAAATATCAATAAAATCATGTATTTTATTCCTTTTTAGTTAATACATGTTTTCTTTTAATTTTCCTCTCCTTAAGTACTAAACAGAAAAAAAGTTTTTATGGAAAATTGAATTTATTTCTATCTTCAGTCAAAAAATATTTTTTTCCAGATCCGTGATTTCTAAAAATGTGTTCCATAATGTCTTTAATATTAACCTATTATGTTTAAAATTAATTTTAATCCATGATTTAATTTTTACAAATTTTTTTAAAAGGAATATTGATGTCATATTTTCAATGAGGTAATTTTTATTTTTTTATAATGGTATGAAAAGAATGTTTTCATTTAATGTATATGATTTGAATAGAATTTCCTACCAACATTACCACTAAATACTATAAATATTAATTTTCATGTTTCCAAGGTTATTTAAATATAAAATGTTTTCGATAATATGTTGTATTTTTTTTGTTTTTAATGAAGTGTGTTCTATGTGAAACAGATATTTTACTCAAGAAATACTCTAATTGATCTTTAATGGTGTTTTCATCTAATATGATGTCCTTTGATATTATTGATGCTTTTTGGGGATATGATCCATTGGTTCCTTACTTATTATTTATTTGAATGGTTTATGTTTATTAAACACATTCCTTTTCCATTGGCTATGCTATGATGAAATGTTTATGAACCCGATCTATTTTCAAGGGTTATCATATAATGAATGTTTTATGATCTTATGGAACACATATGTAAGATTTTATTTTTGTGATTGGTGAGACTTGAATTATATATGTATGTAATGAATTAGTAAATTTTGATACCTTATAAGAAATGTTGAATTGGAATTGGGTGTTAACCGAGTTTAGTAAGGGACTCTGTCCACTATGATAGTATGGGGAGTGAACCTTGACTACTACAATGGTTTGGAGAGTGAAACCAATCAACTGTTATAGTATTTGTAGTAATCCTTGACTACTAAGGAAATTTTTTTATAGTCTTATGTGTATTCCCAAAACTTATGTTTTATACCAATGTTATTCTATCATGGATCATGTTATTTTATTAATTTATGATTAATGTTTTATGAACTACCATGATTTATTCCACAAATAAAAATTATGATATATGATATGAGGGTTATATTTTTTTAAATGTTATGATCATGTTCTCATACCCTTATGCTAATGTTATGTTGATTTCTGCCTTATTACCACTTACTGAGCATATGAGATCACCCTCTCATATGTTTCATTTTCCCCAAGTTATGAATATATGTATTAATTATGATATTTCTAATAAAGGGTTATAATTATGAAGACTTTTGTGGGAGGTTATTTAGTAAAATTATGAACCATTTGTTTATGTATCCATGTTTTAAATATACTAGAACTGTATTATTTTGGTATGGATCTTCTAGTTATGTAATGAATATTCATCTAATATAATATAAAAAACCACCATGAAAGAATATTTCAGATCAAGCATTGATGTAAATATAAATATCATGGGTGGTAATATACCAAACCTATCCCAAAAACAATGGCTATACTCCTAAAAGAATGATCAAACTCATCATGTCAATAAAAATATCATATCAAAACTCGATTTCTAATGAAACAATGGAAGTCATATCTACTAGTCAAAACATGCACCCTTTTAGAGTTAGTCAGTCATCGAGGCACCTCCCATGGGTCCCCTAGGTTACATCACAACACATACACTATACATGGGGTACTTGGACTTAATATGATTTGATGGGTCATCTAGGTCGATCAACTCACTCAACTCATTCATCCTGCTCTCATTCTAAAAACCATGTAAAATAAATCTCAAGGGAAATGATAATTCACCCCATAACTAAGCCCATTGATCCTTATGGATCTAAGGTATTCCAAGGGTCATGTTAGATCCCATTTGGAATGAAAAATATCTACTCATAAACTTCATTTAGGAGAAGGTTCCATGAGACTTATAGGATTGTTCTTTAAGACCTACATGTGTTATCTACATAGGTAGATCCATAACTCTACAAGATGTTGGATAAGGGTACCTAATTTAGGGCCACAAAGTCATACATAGTCCATTAACACCCCTTAAGGGGGATCCACATGCCTAGAGAAACTCATTTGGATTCAGCCTCTACTATAGGAATTTGCGTTTTAATGAAAAATAACTAAGTTCATATTGTCCGAGGTGCTTGTTTTTTCATTTCAAGATTCCAGTTTAAATTTGACATTTTAATTTAAATTATGTAGTTTATTCATTTAAAAAATGTGGTAACACCATCAGTGGAGATCCCACACACTCCCAATCATATAAATTAACTACATAAATTCCATATGGAATGTTCCAAGCCCACCTATATTATTTAAGAATATTTTCCCCCTTTTATTATATCATGAAAACTAATGACCCGAGATCATATAAGCATCACTTAAGCCCATAAATTTTATAAAAACCATAAATAATTCACCTAAGGACATAACACATATCAAAAAACCGAAATAAATCAATAATAAATATTATAATTAATTAATAAATTGAATTTCAACTGTGAATATTATTTGAAAACTCACCAGACCAAATTTTCACACAAAAACTATGACTAACTAATCAAGGAAGTTCCGCAATGGACCCCAACATCAATACCATATAATAACCTAAAAATCATATATATTTACCTCAATAAATTAATTAGTACTTAAATAAAAACAATAAAAATTCATCATGTAATGTACATTCCCCAAATTGATGAGTCATCCTATGAAAATGATGTTACAGGATGTCCAATTTATAGGAAGAGTACAAGCCCTAAGAGAATCATAGGATTACACAATGTCTTGGTTGAATAGTCTAAAAACCACAAACCATAGAATAATAACTTATTGAGAAAAGGATGAGGAAATTAATGGTGGTTTTTCTTAATTGAAGATTTACCTTTAATATCAAAAAGGCATTATCAAATAGAACACTAAACCAAGGTGAATGAGAAAGGAAAAGGGGAAATAACCCCTATTCGAGTGGAGTAATAGAGTGGTAATGGGTGTGGGAACTATTCACTATATAAATTTGAGTGGAAAAATGAAAATTTTCCCAATTTTAATCCCAAAAACAAGAAGTTACTAGACCCCTATCTACGAAATGGATTCATGGAGGATGATTCACCACTGTTGTATCCATTGGTCAGCCAATGTCTATTTAGTGGACGAAGTAGTGATTTAGTAGCTACAGTATTGATCCCACTATATCCCGGACCACCCTAGGATACTTTTTCTGCTTCTTTGAGTCCCTAAGATCCCTTATGATTCTCCAAAAATGTCCAAAATACATAGTTTTGGACATTCCAACTCTCTTTTTTGATAACTAAAATCGAATTTAAAATCTAACGTTATAATAGCTGAATATTCAAATCCATACTAAGTGTTTCACAGTCATATGAACATGGGATCTTAAAAGATTCCAACCATAATAATTATCTTCTATAATAATATTTTTTTTGTATTAAACTTATAAATACTTATATAAATTGGCTTCCAATTCCTTTTCAAAGGGGAAAATCCTTCCTCCGAATTCCACCTGCACTCTCACAATGCAACTAGAGTATACGACATTACACTATTAAAATAATATCCATCACTCAAATTTCATCACAAAACAATGATATAGAATATCATGACACCCGTCTACCCTGAGATACCTAATGTTTCATGATCTAAAATATCATCTAATCCATAGTGCACCACACAATAGGATTACTTTTAAAATTCAATTCTAAACCATGATGCCTTCCCACCATTTGAATTCCTCTAAAAACATGTTCTCAACATTCTAATGTTTCACCTGATATGGTTTCCAACACCTTCAATCAAACATAAGTGAAATCATTGAACCAATTTTGATACCACACATTAATATCAATTTTCAACCAAATTTGATGGGATCCAATCACCCAAGTATAAGGATCAATAACATGAGAATTTCCTAGAAATTCCTAGAAAAAGTCTGAAATTCCCCCATCGTATCCAATAAAATATTTCCAATGTTATTTTCAATCCACCAAAACAAAATTAACATCAAAAGATAGTAAAACCTCCCCCAACTGACTTATGTAAAAAAAACCCAGTTACCCTTGTTAATGCATCACCAACTCACCTTGCCATGATGCCTCAAATCTTGAAGGCATCCTTTAATAATACGAACATGCTTGGTGAAGACCATGCCCAAATATTATGGAAATTCATGAGTTTAAACACTAATTGGATGAAACTGCCATCATGCTCCATCATGAGAATTGATGCATCTATGATCTAACACTTTTGGAAAATTTTAAAACATCCTAAGCCTATCATCCATGATTATACTTCACTTTTTATAACATCCAAACTCATATTAGTAATTCTATGAGAAATATGGACGAATTTAGATATTTTTCTCAATAAAATTAAAATTCCAAAATAATCATTCAATAACTAATTCTTGAGTACCTACACAAAACCCAATTTATCAACCATTCTCATCCCATGAAAATATTGTTATTTCATATTTACAAAAAACACATCAATAATATGGTTTGTAACTACTAATGAATGATGGTGTACCCCAACATCCAAATTACCTTATACCAATCCTCTATAAGTACCTCAAGATATTATATTACCAAATCATGTGAGTCTATCACATTGAGAAAATCTCATCTGTTTCCAACCTTTGACAATATGATTCTCTGAAAATACATGTTAAGTCCCACACCCAGACTAACTATCCCATGAAATTCAATCCATTTTTGTTGTATCCTCTACCATTTAAGGACATTTATCCCCATTATAAACCTCAATCACCCAACCCCACTAGTGTAACATTAAATTTCATAAGTCCTATACTAATACACAACCATCCACCAATTCAAAATTTAATTGGAATGTGCTTAAGGAGCACATACTGCCTTAATTTGAACTAAATATAACAGTTTTACACTCCCTTCTCACACAATTTATGAAACCATACTCTTGACTCTATGATTATCACATCACGAATCTAGTGTGATCATGTTACTAAGCATGTAAAACTCATTTAAAGTAAGGAATCCTCAATAATTCATCTACATTTCCCAGTATCCCATATATGTCATGGATTTAAACCCAAACCACCAGAAATGACCTTGTCACATGTCTATTATATTCAAATTGTGTCTCTGTAAGAAATTATCTTCAGAAAAATGGTAACTAAACTACTTCCATAATAAATCAATTGACCTCTGGCCACTAGGGTCATACTAATACAAAAATTCTACTAACACTGGAACCTCACTTTCAAAATAGAATCCAGATTCAACAAGTCCAAGTACTCTATCATTCCAAACCTAATAAAATATATTCGATAAAAAATTGCAAGAACTTAGGGTACATTATTTTCAAGAAATTATAAGAAATCCAAAATCCATTTTTCTAAAAACACTATAAGGGTGTTTACATTCCCAAGATGACTCTTCTGAAGGGTTTCCCTCACTATAATAACAAAAAACTGACTCAAGAAAACATTGATTCACATCACAAGGTCACTAAGGCCTCCCACCTAGCTTTTAAATCATATATCATATAGGTAACAATCCATGGACCATCATCCATGCACCGATCTCAAATATCATGGGCGTGATTGTGTTAAACCCATCCCAGATTATCCAAATATATATATGGAAACATGTACGAAAATAATTGCCCACTTCTAGAGTACCCTTCCTCTTCAATAATTTGTATTAGAAGACTGCTCCCTAGAGATTTTGGTCTCATATAACAATATATAACGTGACATCATCCTCATGCGACTTGTATCAAGTCAAATCATAGTCTCACAGTTCAGTTAAGTATAATTTTGTTCAAAACTATATGTTAAAACACTATATAGGTGGTTACTTAAGCATTAAGCAACCAAACCTAAATAATAAACACCATTAAGGATTTATCACTCAAAAATCACATACGTGTATCAATGTACTAGGGACACAACATATCCTATGAACATGTAACTACTTCATCATCATCATCATTGTCAAGAATCTCACCAAAAATCCACATGACCAGCTATAAGAATGAAACATATATCAATAATTCCAAATGAATATAATTCAACTAAAAACTTATATGGGAAAACACCACAAAAGCATTATATGACAGTTTAAATAGTTTAACCTCTCATCAATGACATGATCTCACATTAGTAGGTCTACATGTCAAGTAAATACTATATGTTTGACGTTATTCATGTAATGAATCTTAGCACTATGGGATAAGAGGTAAAATAAACAATAAATACTAAATTCAAACTTCATGTTAGTCACATTAGGTGGAATAATTTTTTTTCATATCAACTCATGATATGAACATCAATCCCAAGTCTCTAGTAATCTGGATTCCCTAGCAGAAAAGGTTTTCAAGATGCACAAGTTTGATATCCATCACATTATCTAAAAAATTAATATATCTCCTAGATACCATACACCAAATAGTATGAAAAATAAAAGAAATGTTATAATACCACTTTTTAACACCCTAACCATGATCAACATTAACAATAACAAGGTCATTATTTCCATATGACCTCAGGTGCACCTCCTCAAATACTAGAGGCCACTGACTAACTAAAGGGGTCTAATGTGGTACTGTGAAGAGATTATAAAGCCTTTATAAAAGTTATAAATAATAGATAAATAACTAAACAAAAAACAAAGAAGAATAAAATGATTAACGTCACTGATGTAGTAAAAAAATATATTAATCACTAAATAGTGAATAATATGAGAGAATAGTTCTTACAATCATACAAGATCAATCTACCACCAGGTTTATCGTATATACAAGATAAAAAAATGAAATAAAAATACTAATGTCTCTAATAAAACACTAATTCATAAATTATCCCAATCTCCAAATACCCATTCATGTTTTTCTAACTTAATCAAGAAAAAAATAAACCCCTTCCCAATAGGTACTTGTATACAATTGAGAGTCTGTTTGGATAACCAAGTGAATTTGTGTCTTGAGTAGGGTGTGAGAAAAATAATAATTAGAGAACCACTAATTTTGTCTTATACATACTAGAAATGATGTGATATATTCATATGGCATGATCAAAATATTAAAAAAATAGCTGTAAATAAATCAATAAAAAGCCCATCAATCCTCAAGACCATAAACTCTACTGACCATAACTACTTTATCTAATTATGGTGTGTTTATCATCATACCATTATGACCACGACAAACATAATAAGGAACCAAGGATCTTTCACTCTAGTATATAGTGATAAAATCAAAAGGGATGCACTCACTGTAATATACAGTTTAATGACTAGGGGAATGCTCCATCATGGTATCATAACCTATTGAATTATATATTCTAGTATATAATGTTTCATGGAAGTTGATCCCCATCATTGAGGAAGACACAACTATGATTTCCAAATATCCCACCATCCACAAAATCTCACACATAGTAGAGAAAATTCTTCATCTAGAACTAATATATACTTGACTCCAAATCCATTGAATTCCAGATAATAGTATCAAAATCTTACCTACTAGGGGATTATTTTTTGTGTCAAAAAGAACCCATTATGGGGTTTTATTTATAAGTCATCACAAACCACCCAAAGGTTGTTTTCCATATAATTTAAAATAATTCCCCAAGGGTTTTTTCCTTTTCATATCGAACCTGTCTTCTGAGAATATTATATAAAAAGTATCAAAATAAATATAAATGACATAAATGTATATGTTTCTATCATAGAAAAAAATATTGGATTGACTGCCAAGAGCATGATTTAACTCATCATAGATATAACAGGCTCACAAACCAAACATAAGTTCTAAGGATACACCTGAAGTCATCTCTACTAGTCAAAACATGCACCCTCTCAGGGTTGTTCAGTCATGAGGTAAACTTCCACGGGTTCCCTGGGCCATGTCATAAATTACGCACCCTATATGGGGTCCTCAGTCTGAATATGGTCTCATGAGTCTTCTGGGACAGTCCACTCACTCAACACATTCATCTTTCCCATGGTCTACCACCTTAGAAAATATGTCTCAAGGGAAAGGATTTCTCAACCCATAACCAAGACCAAAAATACCAATGGATCTAAGGTATCTGAAGGTTCATGTTATTACCCTATTAGTGTTGAACAATATCAACTCACCACCTTCATATAGAACAAGGTTCCATGAAAAATATATGAAGCTATTTAAGGACTAATTGAGTTTTTTGTCTAATTAAAACCACACCTCTATAAGGAGGAGTCCATGGGTACCTACCCAACAAACACTTAGTCAAACTCATTCAAGTCACAGCCCCCAAGGGAGATCATGGAACCTTGGGAAACTTAGTTGGACCCATACATGGACATCAGCAGCTAAGTAATCAATTCGAAGGACTAGGTCTATAGTTTTTTAAACACTTTTTTAATTATTTTGCGTAGTTAAGTTTAAATTTAACATTTTGATTTAAATTAATCAGTATATCTAATTAATAAAAACGGGAACCATCATCATTGGATTTCCCTAAAATTTTTAATCCCATTAATGAACTGTATAAATTTCATAGGGAAAGTTCCATAACCACCAAACATATTTAAGAAGCTTTACCCCTTTTTTTATTATCTCAACAACTTGTAAATCGAGATCATATAAGAATCACCCAAGACTTTCAGTGTTCCACCTACATTTGAAATCTATAATGAGAACCTAAATCATGCCTAAAAACCCAAATCAATTAATTATAACTATTAAAATTAATTTAATTTCAACTATAAATATTCACAGAAAACTCAATTGACCAACTCATTGCATTAAAATTATGACCAACTACTCAGAAAAGGTCCTTGATAGTTTCCCAACATTAATTTGATCCAAATACCTAACAATTGTAATCATTTACCTCATTATATTAATTAAATTTGAAATAAAACCATAGAAAAATACACAGTGATATATAACTTCACCAAATCGATGAGTTGTCACATGCAGATAACATTATGGGATATCCTATTCCTTAGTAGAGTGGAATACCTAAGAGAATCGATGATTCCATAATACCTCAATAATTTTTTTAAAAAAACCTAAAATAGATAAGAAGTAGTTATGGGGAAGATGGAGGATATGATTAACAAAATCCATTAGAATCAAATATATACCTTTAATCTACAAGAAACACTATCAAGCGACACCCCAAACCATTGGGGAGGAGGATGGGAAAGTGGGAAAGTAACCCTGGTTGAGTGGAAGAACAAAGGGGAATACATGGGCTATCCCCTCTACAAATTCAAGGGGAAAATAAAATTTTCACTTTTTAAATACTTCAAGATAGTAAGTACTAGGCTTCTGGCTAGCCAATGGCTCCCTAATGGCTTTAGTAATGAGACTAAAACATCCCTAACCACCCCAAGATACCTTCCCTACTTCCCTGAGTCCCTATGCCTCTTATGATCCTCAAACCACATAAAAAATACTTCTACTTGGATATTAAAAATATATGTTCTAGAAACCATAATCTAGATAGAAATATAACCCTATAATGAATGATAATTGATATTCATCCTAATTTTTTCATTCTTTTATGGGAACAAGATCTGACATACATACACCCTTTGGTTTTATGCATTATGTGATCATAATCCACCTAGTATGATTCCACCACCTTCCCTAAGAAATTATTTTATAGTTAAAATTAAAACCTGAAAATTTTAACTATATATTATAAATTACTACCATAGTTTTTTATAAAATAATTCACATGATAATAATTTATAAATAATGAGTAAGAAATTTAAGGAAATGTAATTTAAAAATAATAATTTAATAAAATAATAATTAGAATAATGAATCATGGGTATGTATAAATTAACATAGTTTGGAAGTCTTATGACCTCAATGCTAATAATTACATTCTTGAAAGAGGTCCCTATTAGAGTATCATCTCAACCCTATTGACTAATTATTAGAGCATTCTGTCTCAAATATGGAATTAATAGGGTCCTCTATGTATATATAGTAAGAATCTCATTACATTATAATGAACATCCAAGGAACCCTCCCAAGCACATTAAGATTTATCCTATAAATATTTCAGATGAATTATATTCCTATGATAACCAAAAATATTATGAAAAAATACTCCTTATTTCGTAACTAAAAATATATTTGTGAAACATTTCCATGAAAGAAACTTTATACCTCCATGTAACCATCCATAAAAATAGGATGCAATTAATTACATAATCCATTAATATTCACTTAAAACATGATTTTTTTTGATAAAAAAACATTAAGAAATTCGTGAAAATCATAGATGAATTCTCAAGAAAACAATTCTATTTTAATCCATGATAACTAGATGAATCCCTTCCTAGAAAAGAATATAATTAAAAAATAAACGTGAATATTTCATAGAATTTCGTCATATAATTTATGTTAAATTTTAAAATAAGAGGTCAAAAATAATTACTAAGGACTATTATAATTCATCAACATATAATTAAAATTCCAAAAAACACCTTTAAAACAAATCAAGTACACTCAGATAATAAAAAAATGGATTAACCAAGTTTCACCAGCTAAAAATGACTTAATACATTTACAATTTTGTTTTCCACTAATATATTGAATATAAGAACCTTAAATAGAAAAAAAGTAAACCTATAATATATAGCCACAAATAAATTTCCTAAAAACCAAAAACCCTAGGCCAACATAGCTACAGGTGAGGAAGAAGATGGAGGAAGAGGGAGGAAGATGAAGAAAGAAGATAAGATTGTACCACTACTTGAAGGAAAATTTAATATTGATGAATAATTAAACAATAACCATGTGAGATAGAGAATAAAAGGATTTAGTTGGGGGGTATTTCACTATATGAAAATTATCATTAAATTGGGAGATAATGAGAATCCCCCCCTTTAAGTTTAATTTTTCAAAAATTAAAAATTTTACAAAAAATTTAATGAGAAATATGAATGATCTGCATGGTCAAACTGATCATGAATTGACCATGTAAATAATTTTCCAAAAATTTCCCCTTACACTACACAACATCATGGTCCCTTGGGACCATGTGTTTTTATTGAACCAGAATTTTATAAATGAAATTTTCTATTAAATGACTATATTACTTATTAAATAATGTTGTTATATAAAACTTATGCACTATATTTCATAATTATTTTGGATCATTATAAATTGTATCCATAATTTAACCATTGATCATATAGGTAACTAATATTCAAGAACATTTGTAATATAGCTATTACACATTAACCATTATGATTAGTATATATTAATGGTTATAATAAAATCCAATTGGTATAGAAGGAAGAAGTGACAGACTCAACCAGTAGGATGGTATCTCATAAAGATCATTTATCAGATATTATAAGGGAGATGGAACCACTAGGATTTTCCCTTGATCATGTCCAAGATGAGACTCAACAGCTAAAACTCAAGAGGAACCATTTAGGTAGAAGTTTAAGCTTATATAGGTAACATCCAAAACATTATTTGTCAAACCAACCCCAAAAATGACTACCATTTCACACCTTACCCTTAGTGTGTACTCTAGAGTAATAATGTGTTATGAATATAAAGCTATAATTTTATTTTTCACTATGAATTAATTTTTTATTTAATTCCATTTTCATTATTATTTTAAAAATACACATGAATATAAAATGAATATGATATATAGATTTCTGGATACAATGAAAACATAATAGTATTTTTATAAAATATATAATTTCATTTGTAATAAAAATTTATGATAAATCAAATAATTTTAAAAAGAAGTTATTTTTAGGAAAAGTTCTTATAAAAAGCATTATTTATTTAAATATAAAGATAATATAATATTATAATGTCCCATGTAATTTATATAATGGTATGAAAGTTGATTATTTCATAAAAATTATTACTTTTCAATTAGTATTTTTAATTAAAATATAAGTATAGAAAAATATTTTGATTAAATATATATCATTTTTTAAATTAGTATGTCAAAATTCACCGATGGTGAATTTTTTTATAATATTATGAGAAATTGAAAAAATTTTGGGTAAAAATTAAATATTGTAAGAAGAAAAACATCATAATAAACCAAAAGTGACTTAATTAAAGACATAAATTGTTTTCCCAACCAAAAATAGCGTTTTCATTAAAATATGTTATTTTAAAGTTATAATATTATTTTTTCAAACCTAAAAAGAAACTTTTAAAACCTAAATGATATTTTATGATTTTAAAACAAATTATTTGTGGACATGACTCACTTACACATCATGAATGATATTATTTTATGTGTTTATATTTTAAAACAAATAAAATATTAAAAACCACCCACCTTAGAAAATACCATGGGAAACAACATGGGAAATCCATTTATTTTTTTGTTTTTATTTACTAAGTGTTTAAGGCCTATGTTTGAAAATTAATAGA
The DNA here is from genome assembly GCA_963277665.1 of Viscum album. Lineage (NCBI taxonomy): Eukaryota > Viridiplantae > Streptophyta > Magnoliopsida > Santalales > Viscaceae > Viscum > Viscum album. Next base: position 1,219,960,794 of record OY728147.1, on the reverse strand, counting down.
CATTTTTCTTAATTTTTCTATAAATATTCCCTCATTATCCAAATAATATTCACTCCAAAGACTTGAATCATAAATTTACCCTGATTTAACCTCTCTATATCCCTCTTAAGATGTTTTAAGTTTTTCAGGAATATATCCTATGATTTATAAAGAAACCTCTCAAGGTAAGGGTTTCTATCCCTCCTCTTTTCCATTCAATCACTTCATTTGTAATAAGCCTTTTGATTCTCAATTTATTATTTTTTCTTATGTTTATTAATATTACTTTACAATAATTTTTTTTCACAAATAATGAGAGAATAATTTCCACTATCAGGTATCCCTTCCATGAATCTTTATATATGCATTTTATGCTATCAAAATTATCCCTTGATTTTTCATGTAATACCTTTGTGTTGTAAATACCCAACCATATTTTCATTCAAGGGTATTCAACTAGATATATATTTCATTCATTGATTTGGGATATCCATCTATGTAACGCACAATCTCTAATTATGAGATTTAAATGATTAAATTAATTATTATGTTATATAATTGACATGGAACACGTAAAGTTATACATGTCAAGGGATCTCCATAATAGACCTAAAATGAATTAAGTAATGTTTTTATCTCATGATATACCATGTATGGTGCTCGAGTGGTTATTCAAAGCACAATATGTTATGATGTATTTGTAGTTATCCTATAATAATGTTTATGATGTCATATTTTATATTGTTTCCATATTCCAATGATAGAAAAATTTATTATGTTGTTTTATTATTCCAAGTTTTTTTTTGTGTATATTGAGTACCTATTTATGTTATCATGGTATGCCTCATGACTCTCATGTATTATTTATCATAATTATATGCTTTGATTATTACCTTATTGGGGTTTATAGATCACCCTTTCCTTATGTATTTTCAAATTATATCCCATACGATATTAACAGTTTAAAGGAAACTAGGAAAACATTGTGAAGTTTTATATAATTTTATTTTATTTTTTAATTTATGTAAAATCTTTATTTATCTTACTTTACAAATACACTAAAACTATTTATTTTTCGAGATTATATATTAATGTAGAAAATAATTAAACAAAATTTTTTAGAAATATGTGTTTATAAAGATAGTATTAGAGCATGGTATAGTTATATTTTGGGATTGGGACTATAAAACCATAGTAGAAACTTTAGGGATAAATATAAATATAGAATACATACCTAAATTTTGGTAGAGTATAAAGTGAGTGGTTTTTTGAGAAAATATATCCATATCTAAATATTAACAAGTGGATGTGGAAATGGAACAAATGTACCAAGGCAAAATAACCCGGAAAGGGCTTATTGGGTATTAACTAAATTTTTACCTAGTTCACAATAATGATTTCTAAGACCACACACCTGTACAGACACTCCTAGAGGACATTCTTATGTTAATCATGTGTTTTTGAAAAACCATTATGATGGAAAAAATAGGGTAATGGTTATTAAATTTAATGATATGAGATATACCACATATAACCCAGATTAAATCCAAGAAATTTATGATATAGGGTGAATATTTCAATTATGTTTTATTTATTTTATATTCTCAATTTTGTATTTTATATTCCTAAAAGTTTGAAAATTATCATCCTTAATTTTCATTTATTTTACTCAATGGATTAAAATTTGAGAAACCATTTCAATATGAAGTGTTTTGGGAAATGTGATTAGTGCTTAAATGAGATGCCTAACTTAATGATAATTGGATTTGAAAACATCATGGAAGTGCTTTGTAACATCTCGAACCCAGATGCCACTGAAAGGTGACCCGATCCCAGTTGGCCACATGACCTAAATCTCATCTCCCTAAATTCTAGAGGCTTACGACTACTAGAGAGGTCCTAGGGTGTATCTATGGGGAGACTATTCCTTATTAATAGAGTTTCACATTTTGGAATAGAAATAACAATCAATAGAGGAAGTATTAAATCATAAAAATAAAATATAATCAGTAATAATTGATGATAATATCAAAAGAAGGCTTATATACTATGAAGATGACGATACATGTCATATGTATCTACAAAAATATCCAAAAAAATCACAACATTACAATACAATACATTTATCCAACGTATAAATGGACCAAATTATCCTAGCTAGCATCACAAGCCTCAGTTCAGTCCCATGCTACCCTAATCCTAAGTAGCTATTAATAACATGTAGCATCGCACTTTTCCTTATCCATACCTACAATCATATAGTCTGTTTGGTTACCCAAAGGTGGGAAAAACATGGTGCGTGATATAATCTCAATAACCAACCACCCAAGGTCTCTTCCCTCTATCCAATGAATATATATAACAATAGTTTGTAGGAAGTAATGTAATAATCAAGGAAGTATGGAAAGTAAACATACTCTAAGGTCCAAGATCTCATTTAATAAATTTTAATTATTGAATCAATTTTATTTAATCATTGTATTGAGACCTGCTGTGTAGCCCGACAACCCCTGTGGTGATATTCTTAAGGATTCCAAAACATGAAATCCAACAAGTGTATGTAAAGACCCAATCCATGCTTGTTCTTTGTCTTGGAAGACATGCCATATAAATCATTCATTATTTATGTATTTAAGAACCTGATCCCATCCAAATAATTCCTAATTTTTAATCCAGGTATCTCTCTAGGTATAATACAGACCAGCTCTTTATAATCCCATTAATGGAGATCCTCAAAAGAACCCAGATATTGCTATAGGTGTGGTATAACATCCTTTCCATTCGATTTTGTCCTTTGTGTTCCACTCAAGGAGGACAAGTATCAACCACGACATATATGGTCAGATACCTTTGAATGTTTCCTTAAAAATACACACATAATCCATGTATCAATTGACATGTAATAGTCAAGCCATTGAGTTTTCCTTTGGAAGTCCACTAGGGAGTCCAAGTATCACTCATCCATAATCAAGGTAAAATCAAATTGAGTCCGTCCATGACATTTTCATATGAATCCCTATTTCTCCCAAGGAATATAAGTATTTAACTAAGTCAATACGACATAAAAAAATTCGTTTAAACATTTCAAGGTCACAACCAAGAACATTCAATATAAAACTCACCTTATAAGGTGACAAAAATCATGGGCTAATCTCAAAAGGATTGCCTCTTAATTACTCACATGGGAATTTCATATTAATAAGAATCATAGGATTAACAATCAATTATATGGAAAGGGACAAGGGTCGTGGTCATTCATACCTTCCCATTCATCAATTAAATTACAATTGTTATCAAAATTAAATCTACACAACAATTCATAGCTCAAACATCACATAACAATTCAAATTTAACATCCCAAGACTTTGGGTAAAGGGAAGAACCACAAAGGGGTCCAATATCATCTTTCATCACATGGACCATTTAATACACAACACACCCAAGGCTTGGCTTCAAATAATGGTGCTCAACCTATAAAATTTCATTAACAGGTCTATATAATATAATAGGCTACACCTATCAGTTTATATCAAGGATCAAAACCTATTTAAATGCATCCCCCAATAATTGGGTGCATGGAACAATGTAATTTATAAACACATCAAATTTTAATGAAAGGCACATGACCACCAACTGTAGGTTCCTAGTGGATAAATCATCCATTATAAGCTCCTAATTTTTCTCAGAGTGGGAGAAAATCAAATAATAGACGAACAACCTAATAATAGGGAAAAATAACCTTCACCTAAATTGCATAGCCAATACCAAACTAAATAATGAATGACAAAAAAAATGAAGAACTCACTGATGTGGATCCAATGAGATGAGCGGTGCTTGAATCTAAGATATGATGCATGATATCCTTCAATTCCTAGGCTAGTCACCAAAGAGGGATAAAAAATGAGATATTTTTACGTAGGAGAGGAAAGTATAATTTAGTTTAGGAATAGATTTTGGTTAGGATTAAAATTTTAATTTCACCCAAAATAATAGGGTTGTATGGTTTGGCCCCATGGTTTGGTGAAAATCTACACCAATCATGAATGCATAACTGTAGAAAAGGAAACATCACATAGTTTTTCTGTACAGTTTGTCTAATCATAAAAAAACTATGAAAAACTCCACAGTAAAAATATTAAACATAGTCTCATGACTTTGCATCCCAATTTTGACTGTTTGATCTAACTGTTTGGCTTACAGATCCCCACTGTCCAGCCTCGAATGATTTTTTTACCATGTGGCCTACCCCGCACAGTTTGAACTAACAATGTACAAGGATTATTTCACCAAAAAACATGGATTTCAAGCTCTGAACCATCCCTAGACACCCATGATTCTTATATGAATTCAAAGTTAATTCATAAAAGTCCATATTTAAACAGTTAAACTAAATTTTGATGGAATGTAATGGATCCATACCTTGATAAACAACCATGTTCATAAAAACTTCCCCTTAAAGCAATTATACCTTAAATTTCTCTTCCACGAGAGGTGAAGAAGGATATGAGAATAACTCCAACCAATGAGATCATACATCAGCCTCCTACTCCCAGGTCTTGTCTTATACTTGACCGTGCTTCCATAACACTTGTACAGAAGGAACTGACCACAATTTGAGAACCTTAATGCCATGATCCACAATATGTATAGTATTTTCTTGAAAGGATGCATCTACATGTTACTCAAGACCATTAGGATGAAAGTCATGAGATGAGTCTGAATGATAGGGGAATAACTGAGATACATGAAAGTTGTTGTGCATGGATTGGTACCTCAGAGGTAAATTTAAGCGATGGGATACCACCTGACCCTCTCCAAATTCTCAAATGGTCCAATATAATGTTGTGTAATCTTACCCTGTCTTCAGATTCACCTATGTCCTAGCCTCACTGAAACACATGAGAAATCCTGATCCCCAAAATTGAACTCTAGTGGGTTTTTGCAGAAATTTATGTATTATTGATGAATAAATTTTGTATTATCCATATTTTTCTGAATAAAATTAATATAATCTATGGTTTCTTTAAGAATACGATATCAAAGAATAGTTGCCTCTGCTACCTATAACCAACATAGGGGTGATCATCATGGGATATTGTATGAAGCCTCATGTGGCACTATCATAATAATTTCCTAAAAGCTATTGTTGTAAGAGAATTTAACCAGGTGTATATGCCTCTTCCATGTGACCCTAAAATCGATCACTCATGCCCTTAACATTTATTTCCAAACATGAATCATGTGCTCTGACTAGCTATCTATTTAGGTGAGGTATGTTTTAGTCAGAATCCCCTATGTACCAAACTCCCTCTATAGACATTTCCAAAAAACATGAAATAAAATGGGCATCCCAATCTAAAATGATAGAAAATGAGACACCATGAAGTCATTCTGTCTTAAGAATATACAAACTCCCAAGATCATCAACACCAATGGTACCCATGATTAGAAATAATTGTGCAACCTTCATGATCCTATAAAAAACAACCCATACAAGATCATCACCTAGAATAGACCTCCATAAACAAATCTCTAAATCCATTATGATGTAATTGCACTTCCACTCTAAGATGAGAAACTACTGTAAAAGTCTAGCTTGTTACTGGTATTCCCCCTTCACCTGCTGACAAGTGGAACACCTCATGAAAAAACCTGCAACATCTCTTTCCATACCCAGCCACAAGTATTGGAAATGTAAAATATGATACATCTTAGTGATGCCAAGATTTAACTCCCAAGATGAGGCATGGAAGTCTCACACCAAATCCTTTCACATGTCTAAATAAACCCATATGTGACCATGTACTCTCAAAATATCATCTCCACCTTTGTTCCAAACCAGAGAGGGTCCTCAAATACCAAAATCTCCCATAGTATTTGGCATTTTGAGTCTAACAACTTTCTCATCCTAACTCTATCCAGAAGGGTAGAGGTAATAGCTAACGAGGATATATCAGTCTTCCCATGACTATCATGTACCTCTAAGTGATTCTTAGATAAAAAATCCATGATATTCCACTCACTTCTAGCCTAATAAACTGTATGTATCTGAGTCCTACTACATAGTATATCAGCCACTTCATTACCTTTTCCAGGAATGTAGGCAAGATCAAAATCAAAATACTATAGGTATTCCTCCCACCTTCACTGGCTTAGATTCATGTCATGATATGAAAATATATACTTGAGGCTTTTGTGGTATGTGTACACCAACCAATTATCTTCAAGTAAGTAATGTATCCCATAGTGCAATGCATGAACAACCACATCAATCTCAATATTGGGCATCAGGTAGTTCCTCTTATTTGGCCTTAACTAATGAAACCCATACACCGTGAATCTATTGCCCCTACATAAGAACTATTCCTAACCCCAAACCCGATGCATCATATTACACCCTGTAACTCATTCTTGAATCTAGAAAAATAAGTATTGGAACTCAATTCAATATCCCTTTAAGCAAATGAAAGGCCATATTACAAAAATCTGACTAAAAAATGCATACCCTTTTTATTCAAGATCGTGAGCAGCGATTCTAGGCATGTAAAGTATTATAGGAAATTCTTTTAGTAAATAAAATTCTATAAGAAACTCCATACTTCAAATATGTTCCTGGGGTTATCCTAGGAAAGTACATCTCTCACATTTTCTAGTTATACTGAATCTCTTATCTTTAAGATAATGTGACACATGATGTGAATCTGATCCACCTTGAGGTGGAACTTTGTGAGTTTAGTATATATCTGATTCTCTCTCAGTTTACTCAATAAGATATCAAGATATTTGGTATAGTTATTTCAATTGTGAGAATATAAAAAGAAAACATCCTCGAAAATCACCACAAACTAATCAAGATAAAGATGGAAAACTCAGTTCATTAGTGACATGAAGACATCTAGTGCGTTCTTGAGAGAAAATGACATAACCGAATACTCATATAAGCCATACCAAATATGAAAGGCTATGGGAAGTATGTATGATAGTATAATATGCACTCAATGATAACTAGATCTCAAATCAATCATTGAGAAAACCTATGATTCTTAGAGCTGATCATAAAGGTAATCTATCCACAATAAATGATACTGGTTCCTAAATGACATATGGTTCAATTTTTACTAATCCACATATAACCTAATAGTTCTATATGATTTTTTTTCACAAAATGTATTTGTGAACCACACAGAGAAGTACTGGATCAGATGAACCCCTTTTTTCACTAAATCCTATAGCTACCTTTGGAGATCCTTCATCATACTAATAGCTATCATGTATAGAGGAATATATAACAGTTCATATACTAGCACTAGATCTATAGAAAACTCTACATCTCTCAATGGAGGTAATCCTGATAAGTTTTCTGAGAAAATGTCCCTAAAACTATAAACCACTAGAGTAAAAGCTTCCCTCTATTAGGCTATTATCCTTCCCATACAATAATTATAAGGTCTAGATCAGCTCCCCTAGAAATCCCATTCACCCTTTCAAATAAATTCTCCACCATCTTGTGATGTAATGGTCACCCAACAATGATATCAGTAAATGAAATCATGAAAGGGGATCAAACCGTCCATCCCAAGAACGATGTCAATGTCTTTTTTCTTGAGGAAAAAGAGGTCCCATACGAAGTGACACCTACCAATATCAATGGGGAGCTCCCTATACTGATGTACATCCTCCATTTTAATCCCCAATAGAGTGTCAAGTGCCACAAAGCCATAAAAAGTATTAACACTATGACCAACGTTCTCTATAATAAGAAATGATATAAATATATGTGAAACTACTTTCTTGAAAAGTTAAGAAGCTAAAGTAGATGCTATAGAATAGTACCTATAATAGTAGATTATTTTAGATCCTACTCTTCAATGGTATATTGCATCACATATATCTGGGTTGAACCGTGGACCTATGATAATACTTGGATACACTGAGAAGATCCACTCTTCTATCTCTATAACACTGGGGTATAACTACCATGACCACGATCACCACCACAGTCAGATTGGCAAGATGTACATTAGATCTCTACCTGATGAGAATATTTTTACCACACTCCCGATTTTGGAGTTTGTGCAGACCCTCTCTCACTGGTTTCGAAGGAAACATTATACAAAATCATTGTAGATGGCTCATGAGGCCAAAAGATCGACACTTGACTATGTCCCTCATACACTGAGGCCTCGTATCTCCTGGTCTACTAAACTGGTAGCACCTCACCTAGGAACGATAGTGTGTGTTATCACTACTAATATCCCTGCTTGGAAGGTCCATATGAAGCTTCCTACTACCGGTCAATGAATTACTAAATCTAGATGCCAAACTATCCTAGATCACTCCTCCAACATCTTTCAGGTAATGCTTTGTGACAAGCCCTGGATTCAATGTTCTAGAAATAGTAGTCAGCTAAAAAAAATTGACATGTAAATATTTTTCATAGCTTAGAGAATCCTCAAACCTCCTAGATTTTGATATTTTATCACCCATCAGAATAGGTGTGAACCACTTTAGATTCTTAAAATGAGCCGAATAATGCATAACAAATATCACTCTCTGGTTGATGTGTAAACATCCCATGATCTATCATCCCCCAACATCTCTAGATATAAGTAATCATAGAAGAACCTATATAAGTCCCTTTAGGACATCCCATGATGATGTTCGGTCTGAGTAACAACATCCCACCTTCTATTTTTAGTATCATGACACATATATTTAGCTATATTTACCACCTCTTATAAGGAATCTCTAGGTTATTGATGATATATATATAATGACATATAACTACGACACCCCATCATGTGGATCTCTATCCATCGAAAAAGTGGGTGGATGCTACCGTTGGAAATCATGCCTAAACTATTCCATAGTCAGGGAGGTCTCAATGCTTCCTGATAGGTCTACACGAATTCAAAGAACCCATCATAGAACTATGCCTCATGACCTATGTATAATACAATTAATGGTCCCACAACTATAACTATTGAAGGAACCATTGGTAGACCATGGAACACCACCTCCAAAGTATGATCGTCACCACCCTCCTGGAATATGACTATAAGACGTCATGAGGAAATAACTCTAAAAATTCCAAGTCCATGACTCAGATCAATATTATTATCAATGTTTACAGCTCAAAAGAGTAGATAAATATATAGGATAAGTATAATACATCCTATGTTAGAACACTCTTATATGCCTTCTCCTTGAGCCAGGTTTGGGCGTCGTACAAATCATTTATAAACAAGATATACTACCTACTTCCCACTACCATGGATAGGTCTAGGTCACGTTCTCTTCCATAAAAAATTTCAATTTCAATTTTAATTATCTCTTGAATTAATTTTTTTTATTCTAATTGATTCTCATTTCAAACTTATATATGAATTCATTATAAAAGGTTGAATCAACTGTTCTTAGAATTCTGATCCATGAGCGTCCATGTATCTCAAGAACCAAAGTCCTTCATCGATTTAATTCACACCATAACCCTCTCCAGAATGTATATCACCACAAAAAGTATAACTATTATGAAACATAGAAAAATATCATGTAAAAAGTAATGCATCCTAAATGGCATGACATGATGCATAACATGTGATTCTTTTATAGTGCCTAACATGATTCATGAGATGGAATAACATCATTTCATTGGGTTGAAACAAAATAGAACCCATAATCATATCAATAATAACACCGCAATTTAAGTGCATCACCCTATGGTAGAATCAAATCAACTTTAATAGTCAAAATCTAGAAATATTTTTTTTAATTCAAGGCAATATATCTTTTTATTATACATGGGTTAGCTACGCCTGATCACAACTCATTACCAAATTTATATTTATTCCTATCCCTTATATTGTCTCCAAATAGTAATGAAAACCAAAAGAGAACCCTTTTATACCAAACTGTAATGCTCTGGTCCTATATGCCACTAAAATATTCCTCATGCCTAGTTGGACACATGGCCTCAAGTACACCTCACTAAATACCAGAGGCTTCTGACTAGAAGTGAGGCACTGGGGTGTGTTTGTGGGGAGAATATTCCCTCTTACCAGAGTGTCACATAACATAAAATAAATAAAAATCAATTGTGGAAGAAGTAAATCATATAAAAGATAAGAAATCACTAGGAGTATATGACAATATCAAACGAAAGCTCATATACAATGATGATGATGACACATGTCATATGTATCTACACAATAGAAAAAAGTACATAAAAATACAATACAATACAATACATGTATCAAATGTAAAAATAAAAAAGTATCCCAGCTAGCATCATGAGCCTTATATCAGTCTAATGACCCCCTTCTCCTAAGTAGCTATCAAGTATCTGTAGTTGGGTTCTTTCCCTTATTAATTCATGCAATCATATAGTCTGTTTGGGTACCCAAAGGTGGCTCAAATAGGGTTTTAGATATAATCCCAGTTGAAAACCACCCAAGGTCTCTACCATCTAGTCAGTGGATATATATAACAACAATGTGCTGAAATTAATGCCATAATTAATGAAGTATGAGAAGTAAACATCCTATAGGGTCTAGGTTCTCATTTATAATCAAATTCATTTAATAAATTTCATTTAAGAAATAAGTCTTTGAATTAACAGTCAGGACTGTGTCAATTAAGAATTTTTAATTAATGATTCATTTTCGTTTAATCAATATTTGGAGACCCAGTGCATATCCTGGTGTCCCTCTTAGTGATATACTCAAGGATTCCTAAACATGCCAAAAAATAATTGTAAACAAAGACCAAAACCAAGGTTGTGATTTGGTTTGGAAGAATAATAATATATCTCATTCATTAATTATGAATTTTATAACCTGATCCCATCCATGGAATTCTTACATTTGTATCTAGTTATCACCCTAGGTATAATATTAACCAACACCCATAAAATCACATACATAGATATCCTCACAATAATCTTGGTATCACTCTAGAGTTGGTATAACATTGTTTCCATTCAAGTCAGTCCTTGGCAGCCCACTAAGGGAGACCAAGTATCACCCATGGAATATATGGTCAAATTCCATTTGATTCCATCCTTTGGAATCCTTGTATAATTCAAGTATAACTCAATATATAATAGTCAAGCCTCTGAGTCTATCATTTCCCATCCACTTGGGATTCCAAGAATCACTTGAGAATAAGCAATGAAAATTCCTATTTAGTTCATCCATTACACATTAATATGAATCCATGTGTCATCCAAGGCATATAAGCATTAAACAAAATCAATATAACTTAATCAAATTCATTTAAACATGACAATGTCAAAACTAAGAATATTCAATTTAAAAATCACCTCAGAAGGTGACTCAAATCACGCACTAAGCTTAGAAGACCTGCTTCTTAATTACTAATATGGTAATTTTATCTTAACAAGAATCACAAGCTTAACAAGATATTACATGGAAAGGGCCAAGGGTCATGGTCAATAATACCTTCCAATTCCAAAATTAAATTATAATTGAAACCAAAATTCAATATACATAACAATTTAAAATTAAAACATCACTTGAAAACTTAAATTTAATATCCCATGTCAAGGGGTAATGGGGGACACGTCAAAGGGGTACAATTTCAAATGCCATCAAATGTACCATTTAATACATAAGACACACAAGGGATAGCTTCAAATCAAGGTTCTCAACCTATAACCATTCATTAATTGGCCAATTTAATTTAATAGGAAATACCAATTAATTTAAATAAATGATCAAAATCTATTTCAAGGAGTCCCCTGAGAATTGGGAACATGAAACAACAACATATATAAACACTTATACTTTTAATGAAAGGAATGATACCACCTACCATATGTTTTTAGTGGATATCTCATCCAGTATCATCTCCTGATTCAACCCAGATCGGGAGAAAATCAAATAATGGGAGAAGAACCTAATAATAGAGAAAATTATCTTGTACATAAATAGTGCATTTGAAACCAAACAAAACAAGGAACAACACAAAATGAATCAAGAACTCACAGATGTAGATCCAATGAGATAAGATATGATTTTATTAGAAATCAAATGGAGGATATCCTTCAATTACTTGGTTAGTTTCCAAAGAGGGATTCAAAATAAGTGTTTTTTTTCAAGAGAGGGAAATATAATTGATGATTGATATAGATTTTAATTTGGGTTAATATTTTAATTTTACCCAAAATAATAGGGTCATATGGTTTGGCCTCATGGTGTGGCCAAACTGTACACCAACCGTGCAGGCCATGGAAGGGAACATTGTCTGGTTTTATTGGATGGTTTGACTAACCAAGTACAAATAATGAAAAAATCTTCCATTAAAATTGCATACATTGATGCATAGTCATGAACCCATTTCCCATAGTTTGATCAAACCATGTGACCAGCAACTCCCCACTTTCTGTCATCACATGGTTTTTATAACCATGTGGCTTGCCCCACACGGTTTGAACTAACTATGAGCCATGCATATTTCACCCAAAAACATGGATTCTGGTCTCTGAACCAGCCATAAGCACCCTTAAAACCTCTTCAAACTCAATGTGAAATCATAAAAGGCTATATTTAAACATTTAAAATGTAATTTTATATTATTTGAAGGATCCTTACCTCAAGAAATAATCAGGTTCTTACATGCTCTCTCAACAGTCTCATGTTTCGAACAATATCTTGAATAAGGTTGAACACTAAACTACACTTACGAAATAACATGTTATGGTTCAGACCTTTAAGGGAAAAGGCCTCTTACTTATAGTGGATATTATATTATATTAATCCCATAATATTGGATTAAATCAATTTAGAATATATTCTATTTCCTCTAATTTCCATGAAAGAGAAGGTCATACTATTTATTAATCACTTAGAATGAGAAGCTAATCAGTGGTGGATGATGACCATGAATACAAATACCATGGAATATTTTAAGGAATTGGATTGGGATGTGTTAAAGAATATATTTTTGAATAAATATTTTTAGCACTCTCTCTATGTAAAAATGGACAAAGAATTTCATGGACTTAAGAAAAGGGAGGAAAAATTCATTAAGGAATACAAGGAGAACTTCAAAAGGATTTAATGATTTGCCCGATTTATCATTAACCCCACAAGTAAAGGATATAAATTATTTAGTGGGTAAAAGGTGATTATATAAAAATATTTATTGGTTTGAGACTTAAATAGCTTTGATAAAATTGACCTATGTTCCCTCAATATTGAAATGGAGATTATTTAATCTCAAGGGTCTCAAGGGACTAGATATTGGAAACAATAATGGAGTTCATGTAACACCCCGAGACATTATAATATTTTCATTTATAAATATTTTTATTTTTATTTTTATGAAACACCATGTTAGGATTACACTAGAAACAATAATTAGTTACCTTGTGTTACATAGATGGCCCAGTTTTATCAAACAACAATATATTAAAAAAATATTATTATTTAATATAATATATGACCTTGCTGTTAAATTAAGTGTTATGAATAGTATTAACCACGTTTTAAATTTTTTATATTTTATATAATTTTAAAATTCTTATTATATATTTTCTAGACATGATATTAGAAAAGATTCCATTTTTTGATAAAAGTAATATTTTTCAAAAAATAAAATTTTGCCACCTTTTTATGGAATACCTATTTTAAATCTTGTTTTTGAAACATTTATATATTCTATTTAACAAAATAAACCTTTTCATTATAATAAGGATATAAAAGTTTACTTTGGATGAATTTTCTATATTTTTCTAATAAGTTTTATGTTTTTCTGAATAGCGTAAGTTCAATAAATTTTAATTGATTTTTTTTTCATCAAAATAATTTATGTGAAAAAGTTATATTATTGAATGATTTTAATGTAAAAGTAGAATATATTTTCCACAATTTAGTATAATATTAGTCATTGACATTAATTCTACTATAAACTTTATGTAAAAACATTTCAATCTTTTGTAATGTTTTATGTTTTAAAAATCCAATTTTTATTCATAAAAAATGATAAATTTTAAATTAATTAATAAAAATTTTGTATTTTAAATTTTCAAAAATGCATTACATATTTGGAATCAGTGGGTAAAAAATATTTTAAAAGGTTACTTTTATTTTTTTTTGGATATTTTTATTAGTAACATTAGTAACTTTTTTTATTATCGCAGTTAATAGTAAATCAGGTAATTAAAGGTAAAAATAATATTATACAATTACCAAAAACTTGTAAAAATATGATTGGATGACTAACATAGACTCTTATAACCTATTATTATAAATGGAATCATTTAACGGACACTTTTACATGAATATGAAATGAATATTATTATAATTAATTAATGTGACAAAATATGACACTCACATTTCTTATAAGCATAATAATTTTAATATAGAGTTATATAAGATATAAAAGAGATTATAAATATTATTTGGAAATATAAAATAATTTAATAAATTATATAAGTTTATTTATAGTTTTTAGAGATTAAATAATTTCCATTAATGATGACATAATAATGATTCAGAAATTATTTTTTTAATAGAAATATCAATTAAATGATATTAAAATTAATAACATAAAAATAATTTGACTTAATTAATGGAGTAAAAGAATTTTATAGAAAACATAGAAATTTTAGTGACATATTTGAAGCTATCATGATGGTTTGATATTGTTAAAAATTAAAATATTGAATAGTATCAAAATTGACATAAATGATACTTTAAAATAAATAATAATTTATTAAATATTATAAAATTCATAAAAATCTAATATTAGCCCAAATCACTATAATAGTGTTAAATATTTCATAAATGATCCAATTTGGGTTCTTTTTTCACTTTATACTAACTATATTTACCATATAGTATAAAAAACACGTAGACACGGTAAGAGTTAAAAGGTTTAACTAAGGGTTAATCCCAAAATCATTGGTTATGATTGTGACCTAAACTTGTCTAAAAATAATTTTTTGAGAGGATTTAGACCCATAATAATCTTAAACTCTAAATAAATCAATTTTTATCTATTTAATACCGAAAATAAATTTATAATAAATTAATAGTTTTTGAGATTGTAAAAGTGCCCCTTCCCTCTATTATAAAAGGCCACATCTCCTATTTCATTAACACCTATAAAGCACTTTGGATATAAAAACACTTTCCCACTTCTCCTAAAAAATTCCCTCAAATAATACTAGGGTCCATAATTTGGGAAAAAATCCATCCTTAGGAGTCCATTTGTGCAAATCAAAAGGAGACACTCAAAGAAGAGGGAATTGTCTTACCAATTCCATTCAATTTCATTTCTTATTCTACTTCCTATTAATATGTTTTTTCCATAAAAAAGTAATAAATATAGTATCATATAAATTATTATATGTTATTATAATTATGGAATAAACATATTTCTTTATTTATCCATCATATGAATAACAATATCACTATGCGTGCGTCTGTAGGACTTACCATCTCCACGCCGTGGTGTAATTTGTTATTGAAGACTAATTTATTTGGATGGGTATAATGATGATTATAATGGATTTAAATATTTAATAAATAACTATAATTATTTTCTATAGTTAATATTCCATCCAATTCCATGCCATTTAACCATCAAGTGAATGATACCATCGCTCGTGAGTACGTACATCCTACCGTCTCCACGATGTGATGAGATTCATTCTCCATGTTAACAATTATTTAATGATTATAAAAATTATATGAGGTTTAAAATTAATAATTATGAACTTAATTTCATTCTGGATAGGAATAAAATAAATCATATTCATAAGAAAAATGACTTACATGAAAAAATAGGAATGGTAAAACGGGACAGTTAACACCCGAAAAAATGGTAACACTGAAATATTATTATCAAAAGGATATAAAAGAATGATATATGATATAATAAATATGGATATGGTCCTGTTATAATTTAATAACATGTTTTAACCATTATACTGGAGGTTGACACTCCCTTGAATAAAGGGTGGTTTAATGTAAGGGTTAATTTTACAATCTCATTATTATTTGAGATTGTTAATGCATAAGTATTTAAGGGGACATAATTATAATCCATGTCAAAGTTTCTTCAAAATATTTTCAAAAGGAATATTTTTAAGGTTTTATATAAGGGTATATTTAACTAAAACATAATTTTAAATGTTTAAATATTTATTCTTCTAAATATTTCTCATTAATTTCCTTGTTTTATGAATGGTTTTAAGGATTTATTTATATGGAAATGAAGGTTTTAAAATGATAGTTCCATTCAAAAGATTAAAAGTGGTATAAGAAACTTTGATTCAAAAATTCCTTTTAAATGACTTATTTTATAAATTGTGTGACTTTAATGTTTTCAAATAAGAGATATTTCTCTCAAAGTGTTTTAAGGAATGTATTATATCATTTTCATCTATATCAACATCCTTTATTGGATTTTATTCTTAATTGAGGTTGATTTATTATAATAAAATATTCCTTATTGTATTGAAGTGTTTTTGATATATTTGACTGTGGATGTTCTATTATTATACTATTCATGGTTTATGGTTAAAGTATTAACATTTCATATGATAGTTTTATTACGAATTTTTATGTTATGTTTTACCCCATTCATAAGAGGAATGCATTAGACATAGTAAGCAACAGATGTGGCCCGCTATATCATCTCAATGAATTGGTAGTTATCATGAGACAAACTAGTGTCTTGGAGAAAGGCCTTTATGGTATGATTATGTATGGTCTTGGCACAAGGCCTTGACGGTATGGTTATGATATCCGATATTATGCATTCCATCATTTTTAGATTAGTTATTGATATTTCATGTGATTATCTGACTAGTAGAATATCCATGTGGATGTTTAAATGACATTATTTGATTTATGATAGACATATTATGTTCATGCTTATAGTTATATGTATTTTTTTAGTTTTATAATTGCCATAAAATTTAATGATTATTTTGGGAATCTTCTACTGTGTTATTTAACCTTATCGGGCATCTGATATCACACCTTTCTTTTGTTTCATTTTCCAAGGATACCAAGAAGTGATTTATGATTTATATGAAGGGTTAATATAGGAGAATAAATGTTATCTCAAAGGATTATCTATGTTGTATTTTATGTTTGAAATTACAATGTAAAGTTAATGTATGTAATGTTTTTTATAATAATGAAAAATGATTGGTCCTTCAGGATTGGATTCCTTGTAATCATGCCAATGTATTAAAATTATACACCATATTTGGGCTTATGGGGTTGGGGAATTAGAGTTGATATCAGAGGAAGATTCAAAAAAACCATTTAAATTATATTTAGAAGGCTTAGATTAGGGATCATAACCCTAAGATAGACTTTTAAAATAAGTATAGAAGAACATCCAAGAATTTTTGTTAAATATAAATTATGTGTATTTTCCAAGAAATACATCCATGTCATGATAATACAAGTGAAAGTGGTTATGACACATATGTACCTAGGAGTAACAACTCCAACAAGGTGTTCCTGGCTTGAATTAGGGTAACCTGGTACACGACAATGGGTCTAACTGCGTAAATGGTTTGACACTTCTTTGGGATATGCTTAGGATAAATCATATTTTCTTTACAAAACAATTATTAAATAATTATAAGTAATTATGTCCCCAAAGAAACCATGTTTAATATTTTGAGATTATTTATACCAAAATTGTCAATTTAGGTTTTGTGATTCACTATTTCTGTTATATTACATTATGTTATGATTTAATTTACTTTATTTCATTGTTTAGAAATGGTTCATATTAGAATAATTGGAAATTTTATCAATTCTTTTAATACATGTAGGAATTTACCTCCTTTTAAGGTTGTGATGTTGGAGAAGGAGATGCAATTGGTTTTGAACAACTTATAACCATATTGATAAAAATCACTCAGGTTATAAACAAAAATCTTACCCATATGGAGCGTCCTGATCCACAATGTGGAGGTACAATGTTAGACTACTTCATGAGACAACAACCTCCAACATTCAATGGGGTACAAATCCATTTATGGTTTAATAATTGATAAGTTCCTTCGAGAAGATATGTTTTTCTTTGGGATGTAATTAAAGGGAATTATTTTTCATGGTAGTTAATTATAAATTAGGAGATACAGATCAATGTTGGTCATTAATTCAAAACATTAAGGAAGATGAATAAGTAGAAAATATGGAATGGAGGGAGTTTAAATAACATTTCATAGAAAAATAATTTTTTTAGAACAACGAGATGATATGAAAAGGAAATTTTTGAGACTCAGGAAAAAGGAAGAAGATAATGCTGAAAAGTATAGGGATAACTTTACAAGGTTAGAAAGGTGTTCTGTAAACTACATACATAACCCAATGAGTAAGATTGATTGATTCTTTGATGGGATAAAACAATTACTATGATAGACACTGGTATCACAATATTTCTCATGATATAAAGATATAGACTCATATGCTATTGAGATGGAAAAATAATTCTCTAAGTATTAAGACTTTATAGTAAATCTAGAGAAGAATAGAAAAATGGAGCTGGAGACGAATAATGGGAAAATGGGAAATACGGATTTTACCATATGCGATAATTGTGGGAAGAAACATCTAGACACTTGTCTGAAAGGATTGGTAGTTTGTTACTAGTGTGGAGAGAAAGGCCAAAATGATCATGATTTTAAGGGAAAGAAAGAATATATAAATGTGGAATTCTATAATTTTAAAGATATGGTACATTATGAAAATGATTGTCTAAAGTGTCAAGGAAAAATATCTTCGAAAAGTAAAATGGATCACGGTAAAGCTTATACTATTACTACAGTCAGAGTTTAATAATTAATGTATTTGTGTTCAGAAATTATATTATTGTATTCTGGTTATAAGAATAATGTGATATATAAGTATTTTACTACAATAATTATTTTTAAGGATTTTTAGGCATGAATGTTTTCATTAAGGTTATCTAGGTGATAAAATATTTGGTTTGTGTCAATAAGAGATATATTATGTTATTTAGGAAATATGATGTTACAATTGATTTTGGAAATTTAGAGACATTTTTAGACTTTTAATTTGGATAGAAGTATTTTGGGAAAATATTAATGTGGTAATAGAGTTAGTTGAATATTGGATATTATTGTTTGAGGTTAAAGTATGATTTATTGGATACTTTGGTCTAATTTTTTATTTCAGTAAACATTTAGATGATTAAGGATATACTTGGGGGCCTTATGATTTATCAAAAGTGATTTAGGTGTAAAAAAATCATTTTGAACATTCATTTATAGGTGTATGGAATGAATTGAAAATATATCTAATCACAACCAAAGATTGGATTATGCTTATGACATTGAAGAAATCAATTAAATGATCTCCTAATAACTCTTCCAAGGGAAAGGTTCTCGAAACCATAAATTATATCCTTGTAATTTTGAGAATGAATAAAATGACCCCTAAGATCATTTCATATTTAGTTCTTTGTGATTTTTAACTTTTTCCTCTTCATGTTATCTATCACTCTCTATCAGAACATGATGGTTAGATTTTTCTTTCTTGTCCATGTTTTACTCTATGGAACCATAGAATGTGTTATGCCCGGTGAAACTCATACATAACTTTATTTATTTTAATGTGGTGGTATCATTAATCCTTCTTCTAATGTGGGATTTTAGCAATGATGTTTTAAAATGCCAAACCCCTAGTTTTTGATCCCAATCTTAAATTGTGAGCACACAATTTATTGATGGAGGGGAGAATGTAACTCAATAGAAATATATTATATTATTATTTATAAATAAATTAAATTTTCTTTATTTCTTTATTTTTACAAAACACTATGTTTAGCTTACTCTACTCATAATAATGAGTTGTCTTGCATTACACATGAGTCCCAGTTTTACTGAACAATAATATATTAATAAAATATTATTATTTAATAAAATATATAACCTAGACGTTAAATTAGCAGAAGTGAATAGTATCAAAATAATTTTAAATTTTATAAATTCCATATAATTTTAACATTTATAACATGTATTTTCTAGACATTATATAATATAATATTCCATTTTTCTGATAAAAGAAGTATTTTTCAAAAAAAGATGTTTTTCTGCCTTTTGATAAAAGACCCATTTTAAATATAGTTTTAGAAACTTTTACATATTATTTTTAACAAAATAAACTTATTCTTTGGAATTTGGATATACAAATTTACTTTGGATGAATTTTTGATATTTTTTTGACAGGTTTTAATTTTTGATGAAATGTAAAAATATACTAAATTTTAGTTGAATTTTTTTCATTGAAATAATTTGTGTGGATAAATTATTTTATTTAGTGGTTTTAAAGTAAAAATAGAATAAATTTTTACCATTTAATATAATTTTGGTCATTTTAATTAATTTTAATAGGATTTTTTATATAATAACATTTCAATCTTTTGCAATGTTTTAACTTATAAAAACACATTTTTCATTCCCTCAACAAGATTAATTTTAAATTAATTGTTGCAACTTATATATTTTGAATTTTGAAAAATGGATTAAATAGTTGGTTTCACTAGGTCATAATTATGTTTAAAGGATACATTTATTTTTTTTATTATGAATATTTACTTTGGTAATTCATTTTTATTATCATGATTTAGGATAAATCAGGTAATTAAACTAACAATAATATTATAAAGTTACTATAACACCTTTGAAAATCATATTGGATAACTAAATTTTACCATTATCAGCTATGTTTCGAAATCTAATCATTTAATTGACCCGTATACATGTGCATGGCATGAATATAATTATAATTAATGAATGTGTCAAAATATCCCACTCTCATTTCTTATAAAAAATAATTTTAATATATATATCTAGGTAATAAAATCCATAATAAATTGTCTATGGAAATATAAAATAATTAGATACATTATATAAATTTATATATAATTTTTATAGATTAAATAGTTACCATTTATGACAACATAATAGTTTTGGTGAAATTATTCTATTTATTGAAATATCAATTAAATGATATTAAAAATATTAAAATTAATTTAACTTGAATTAATTAATGAAAACAAAAAATGTTATAGATAAAATAAACATGATAGTGGAATATTTTAAATATTGGTTCAAAGTTATCGTTATGGTTTGATATTTTTAAAAATGAAAATATTGAATTGTATCAAAATGGACATAAATTATAATTTATAATAAATAATATTGTATTAAATGTTATAAAATTCATCAAAATATAAGGTTTGTCCAAGTAACAAGTAAACTATTAAATATGTCATAAATTTTCCAACTTGGTTTCTTTTTTCATTTTATGGTAAATATATTAACCCTATAATATAAAAATTAAAGTAGACACGACAAGAGTTAAACTGGTTAACTAAGGGTTAATCCCAAAAGATATTATTATTTTTGTGAGATAAACATGTCTAAAAATCATTCGACGTGAACATTTAGACTAGTACTCATATTATTTCCTAAATAACTCAATTCTTAGATACTTTAAAACTATAATTAATTTATAATAAATTAATAAATTTGGAGTTTCAAAAGTGCCCCTCCCCTCCATTATAAAAAGGCCCATCTACTTCTTTTTTATTCACGCCACTAAAAAACATTTAATTAGAAAAAACCTGCACAATTATCCTCCCAACATACCTCAAATTATCCTATAGGAAATAATTTGGTTATAAATATATCATAAAGAGTCCTTTTTGTGAAAATCAAAAGGAGACACTCAAAGAAGTGGTAATTGTTTTACCAATTCCACTAAATTTATTTTCTTCTTATACTTACTATGACTATGTTGTTTACATCCAAAAGTAATAAATCTAGTATAATATACATTATGAGATGTTATTATAATTATGTAACAACCATATTCTTCAATTTATCGATCCTATGAATAATAATATCACCTTGCACGCATATGTACGACTTACCGTCTCCACACCATGGTGTAATTTTTATTCAACACTGATTTATTTGGATGAGAATAACGATGATTATAATGGATATAAATAATGAATATATAATTAAAATAATTATTTATAGTTAATATACCATCCAATTCCATACCATTTAACCATTTAGTAAATGATACCATCGCTCATGCGTACATACGACCTACAGTCTCCCCGACGTGATGAGACCCATTCTCCATGTTAACCATTCAAGAATTAATATAAAATTAATACGATGAGTAAAAATAATAATTACTAACTTAATGTCATTGTGGATATGAAATAAATACATCCTATTAAAAAACATGACTTATATAATAAAACCTGAATGGGAAAACAAAGTAGTTAACACCCAAAACAATAGAAATATTAAAATTTTATTACAAAAAGTATATAAGAGGATAATATATGATATCATAAATATGGATATAGTACTAGTAGAATTTAATAACATGTTTTAACCATTATATAGAAGGTTAACACCACCTCGATTAAAGGAAATTATAAGACAAGGGTTAATTTCACAATCTCTTTATTATCCGAGATTGTTTATGCGTAAGTATTTACTGGGACATATTAATCATCTATGCCAATGTTTCTTAAAAATGATTTCAAAAGGAATATTTTTAAGGTTTTATGTAAGTTACTCATTAACTAAAACACATTTTTAATTATTTTAAAGATTTATTCTTCTAATTAATTCTCATTAATGTCCATGTTTTTAAAATGGTTTTAAGGATTTATTTATATAGACATGAATGTTTTAAAATTTAAATTGCATTCAAAGGTTTCAATGTTTTATGGGACATTTTGATTAAAAAATATCTTTTAGATTTATTATTTTATAAATCCCATGGATTTTAATGTTATCAAAAAAGGGACATTTCTATTCAAGAGTTTTGATGAATTTCTTAGATTATTTTCATCAATGTCAACACCTTTTATTGGATTTTATTCTGAGTTGATGTTCATTTATTATAAAAACATAGAACATGTTGAATTGAGGGGATTATGATATACTTGACTATGGATGTTCTATTTTGATACCATTCATGGTTTATGGTTAATTTAATAACATTTCCAATGCTAGTTTTAATAAAAATGTTTATGTTATGTTTTACCCCATTCATGAGAGGATTGAATTGGACTTAGTAAGTGATGGGTGGGGGCTACTATAGACCTTTTATGCATTGGTATGTATCATGAAATAAAATAGTTCCTTGGAACAAGGCCTTGATAGTATGATTATGTGTGGTCTTAGAATGAGGCCTTGACGTTATGGTTGTGATGTTCGAAATTATGAATTCCCTCATTGTGAGATTAGTTATTAATATTACATGTAATTATTCGACTTGTATAATACCCATGTAAATTTTTAAATTATTTTTTTGTTTTAATCTTTCCATATTATGTTAAATTTTGTGTTTATATGTATTTTGTTTCAGTTTTATACATTCTTTAGTAGTTTTTGATTAATTATAAAAGTTATATTGTATTTCTTAACCTTACTAAGCATCTGAGATCACCCATTTTGTTATGTTTTATTTTCATAGGATGACAAGAACTGTTTTATAATTGATATGAAGGGTTAATGTATAAGAAAATGGAGTTCTCAAAGGATTGTCTATGTTGTATTTTATGTTTTCAATTTTAATTTAATTTTTATATATGTAATCTATTTTTGAAGACTGGTAAACAGACCGACACGTCAGCATTTTATTTATTCTAATCATGAAAATGTATTAAAATAATGCACCGAATCTGGGCTTTTTGGTTTAGGGAATTATAGTTTAATTCTTGGATATATGTAGATAAATATCACCATAGAAATAAATTTCAACAGCCAATGTGTCAAAAGAGTAATTAGAAGCATCCCGAAAATTACATGAAGGGGAAAAGGAAACTATTAATGTGTATAATGGAGGGGCGTCACACTTATGAATGGTAAGGGGGGGGGGGATAATCCCATTGAAGTGATAGAAGAAAATACTGTTCTGGTGAATCCTTATCCCATAATACAATGTTTATATTGCAAGGAACATGAAAACAATGCAATACAATTACATAATCCAATGGGTTTCAATGACATATAATGACAACAACCTTCAAGACCTTGAGAGAGTGGATAAGCATATGATTTCACAACCTCTGAGGAGGATCTAAATAATTATGTTGTGATATGTGCACTAGTTATTCATTCAACATTATAAAACATACTATTTGATTCTAGTTCTATGAATTCTTTCACATCACACAAGTTTAGTATAACTATCCCAACACCACCTCAAAATATAGAAGTTTTTATTAGTTAATATGGAAAATCAAGAAATTATTACATCCTAATTATATAACTCCTCTGTGGTCAATATTTGTTGGATGAATTTCCAAGTGATCTTTATGATACCCCCTTTAGTAAAATTTAATGATATTCTAGGAATGTATTTCCTGTCTTTTCATAGTTACAAAACAAATTATTAGGTGAAGGAAATCACTTTTGGTATCCCAAATCAACCTATGATCATATAAAAGTGTTAATATGAGGATGAATATTCATTAAAATACCTATCTCAATCATGGATATTATTTACCTATGATTCAATGTGTCAATATCAAATGATTTAATCTAAGGAAAATATTTTCCTTGATGAAATTACCAGTTTAAAAGAGTATAATAAAGTGTTACCCAAATATTTTTTGGTCTTATAACTAATAAATAGGTTGAGTTATCAATAAAAAATATACCCGATGCTTTTACAATATCCAAAACTCTATATAGAATAACCACTATTGAACAAGAGTAGCTAAAAAAGAAAGTAAAAGAGAACCTGGATAAAGGGATAATATTTCAAATTTCTTCACCATGGGTCACACTAGTCCCCTTAGTCAATACAATGGATGGGTTAATATATATATAAAAATATCATGAAACAAACAAGATCATGATAAAGAAAAAGTATCCATTACCACTAATTGATGTCTTATTTGATCAACTATGTGGAGATCAATACTTATATAAGGATGATAATTGGTCGGGATATTATCAAGTAAAGGATAATGAGTAGGATATTCTCCATACTACTTTATATATAAGATCTTAACACTATGATAACATAGTAATTAAATTTTTACTTATTAATGATCCAATAATATTTTTGGATTTTATGATTTGAGACTTCAGGGATTGCCTTGTTAAATTTTTGATAGTATATATAGTTGATATTCTCATATACTTCAAAATAAAAGAGAAACATGATGGGAATTTGAATACTGCAATGATGAATTTTATAAAGGGGAAGTTATATGTGAATTATAGTAAATTTTATTTTTATATAGAAAAATTAAAGTTCTTAGGGAATTTTAACACTAGTAATGGGATATCTGTATATCATTCAAAGAAAGAGGAGATCTAGGAATGGTCCAGACCTACATCTGTAATGGAGGTATATAGTTTCCTTGAATTATCTACTCACCATCATCAATTTTGAGAAACTTTTCATTATTTTAAAACAAGATAAACAAGATAAATAATAAGGGAGTAAAGTTTTTCTTGACTCATGAATGTTAGGAGAGATTCTTAGAGTTAAATAAGAGGATAATAATTACACCTATACTCACAATACCCATAATTTGGGAAGGATTTGTGATCTATAGTGATGAATCTAAGAAATTATTTTGTTTTTTACTCATCTAAAATGGTAAAGTGATAGTATAATCCTTCCTTTAATTAAATATCCATGAGACGAACTACTAGAGAAATGATTCAGAGTTGGATATAGTAATCATTAAATTAATGATTTGGAGAGATTATAACTTCAAGGATAAGTGTGATATATATATAAATATATATATGTGTGTGTGTGTGTTTCATAAGAGCCTCATGTATATATTCAGAAAAAATTATATCAATATGATTCAAAGAAGTTGTTAAATAGGACCAAATATTATGATTTTCACATCCATCTCACTCCTTGGAAGGTGAACAAAGCTATAGTTGATCTAAGTAGAAAGGATCCTAAAACCCAATCCAAGATGAGGATTGAGATGGATCTAATATTCTGGGACATAAAAAGGATGAACATTGGAATCATAAAAACAATATCATCCTAAATTTCTCAAATATCTTATCAACCATCCATTCTTGATAATATCTTGGAGGCGTAAAAATAAGATTTAATTATACAATGAAAGGAATGGAATCTTTTAGATTTCACATTTTCTAAATATGGAATAATAAGGGTTAAAACCCAAATATGTGTCTCATCAAAACCATAATTTAACAAGGAATTTATAGATGATTCCAATAAATAATCCTTATATATTCATCTAGTTATCACTAAGGTGTATATTGATATGGGGAAAAAAATTTGTGGGATAACATGAAGAGGGAGATTATAGAATTTGTATCTTGATGCTCGATATGCAAACAAGTCCAGTTTAAATGATAGAAGTCTAAGGCTAGGATGTAACCATTTCTCATAATTTTATTAAAATGGTAAAATATAATAATGGATCTTGTTTTCGAAATACATGGACATCTAAAGGCTATAACACCATATGGGTAGCATTCGATTTCCTTACTCGGTCCACATATTTCATTTCTATTGAGTAATATTTATCCTTTTTACTAACTCACCATGATATACATATGATAAGTTGAAAGAATTCATGGAGTACCTATATCCATTTTATCTAATCAAGATTCTATGATTACCTCAAAGTTATATATAAGCCTTCATCAATTGTTGGAGACAGAGTTGAGTTTAAAAACTACATGTTACCGTAAGATGGATGGTCAGTATAAGAGAACCATTAAAACTAAAGAAGATATATTGAGATCATGGTTATTATATTTTAGCGATGTTTGGATCAACACCTTACCTTGATAGAGTTCACATATAATAATAGTTTACATTATTCCATTTAAATAGAACCTTATGAAGATTTGAATGGGAATATGTGATAAAGTACAACATAATGGGATGTTATTGGATAATGAAAGCTGATAGGACCTTCTCTTATCTAATATATGTAAAAAAATGTTCAAACTATTCAACATCATATGAAATCCATGACATGTTGGCAGAAAAGCTATCTGGATAATTATTGATGAGACCTAGAGTTTGTTACCTAAGATAATGTGTTACTTCATATATTACTATGGAATAAATTTATGAGGTCTGAGATGAATGGAAATATCATTCCAAGATATGTCAACCCCACTGATATTCTTGATCACATTAGAACTATAAACAATTGACTAGCACCCCCAATTAAATTATCTCTACTACAAGATGTGATCCATGCTTCCATATTAAAAAGTACATACTATACCCTCACAAGTACTAAATCTAGAGGTTCTTTTTTTGTTGAATGAGATTTATTATGAGGAGTATTTGGTGAAGATATTAGAATATTGGGAAAAAGTTCTATGAAACAAGACAACTTTCATGGTTAATGTACTATAGTGAAACCACAAGTTTGAGGGGGAAATATGGGAATAAGAATAAGTGAAAAGTCCTAATTACCCAAAATTATTTTTTTTTGGAAAGAAATGAAATATCTAGGGTGAAATATTTTTAAGGGGGAATTATGTAATGACACAAAATTTTACAAATTAAATTTCCTTCTGAATGAATATATGCCTTATTAAATAATATAGTCATATAAAACTAATTGTTATGGTTCATTATTATTTTAGACCATTATAAAATATACCCATAATATAAATTTTTGGCATAAATACCATTAAGTGATATGATCATTGGTAATATGGATATTATACATTTATGGGAGAATTTAATCACTAGGATATACCCTTGACCAAAACCAAGATGATATTCAACGTCTGAAACTTGAGTAGAACCATTTATGGGAGAATTTAAAGATTATAGAGATCTTTTACAAAACTATGTTTGCATACCCACCCAAGAAAGTAAAATCATAACACACCTAACCCTTTAGGATTACACTGGAGTAATAAGGGGTAATGTATCTATAATTTTGTATTATAAAGGTGAAATTTTCATTTTATAAATGAAATAGTTGTTTTAAAACTCTAATTTTTCAATATTATTTTATAAAATACATATGAAAATAAGAAGAATAAGATAAATTGATTTATGGATACATAGAAAACATAATGGAAATGTTAAGAAATATATAATTTCAATTAAAATAAAATATTATGATGAATTATATAAATATTATTATTAATATAATATTTATTTAGATATAAATGATAATATAATTTTATAATGTTCAAGTTAATTTTTATAAGGGTCTGAAAGTTGATTTTGTCATAAAAATAATTATTTTTTAATAAATAATGATTTTTATTAAAATTATACCATTTTAATATTTAAAAAATTATTTTGATGAAATAAATATTTTTTTCGAGGAATAAATCATAAATATAAAATAGTGAATTTTTCAAAATTTTCCAAGACAGTCAATGTTTTTTGTAAAAATTTAATACAATATAAACATACAATAAGAATTATGAAAACATAATAAACAAAAAGCGATCTAATAAATTCTATAAAGGGTTTTATTGATAGAAAATATATTTTTTCATTAATATAAGATATTTTAATTTGATAATATAATTTTTCCAAACATATAAAGAACCATCCAAAACTTAAAGGATATTTTATGATTTTAAAATTATTCTTTATGAACATGACTCACTTACACATCATGAATGATATTATTTTAATTTTTTTGTTACATAAACTAATAAAATATTAAAAACCATCCATCCTTGAAAAATATAATGTAAAATACCCATGGAAAGTCCAATGGTTTTGAATTTTTTATTGACAAGCTATTAAAAGAATATGCTTGGAAATTAAGTAACAATCCCTTCTATCTTTTTATAAATGCCCAGCCATTCTCCCATTAATATTTTTTATAAATATTTAAAGGATGAATTTATTATAATTTTCAATCACTATATCCCCACCAATGAGTTTCTACGGTTCTAAGGATCTCCCCCCAAGCTTTATGAAGGAACCTATCAAGGAAATGCATTCTCTACCTCCTTTTTCCATTCAAGAACATTCTCTGTAATAAAACTTTTGATTCTAAATTTATTATTTTGTATTGTGTTTATGAAAATTACTTTACTATCAAAATGTTTCCAAAATAATGATATACTTCATTCCTATCCAATTTATCCCTTTGATGAACATTTATTTACACCTATTATGATACTAAAAGTATCACTTGATTTTCCATACCATACCTTAGTGTTATGAATACCTAACCATAGCCTTAAAAAAAGTAATAACTAACCCTCTTTTCATTTAATGGTATTCACATATATTTAACTATAATTTATTAATTTTTTACATCCATCTAAGAATTTCATATTCCCTAATTATGGTATTGAAATGATTAAATATGTTCCTATGTTATATGGTTAGTATAGAACATGTAAATTTAGACATATGAAGGTCTCAACCAAATAGAAATTCAATGCATTGGGAAATATTATCATCTAATAAGGTACCATGTATTGTTCAAATGTGGTTATCATAAGAGTAATATATTATTATATATTAACACTTAGTGTCAAATTATGATCTTGATGTTACATTTCATGTTGTTTACACATTCCTATGATACCACAATTATATGATGGCATCTTTTAATGTAATGATTCCATATGATTATGTATGATTCTTAACACTTTATGTAATGTTTGTATGCTTCATGAATTAATCTTAGGACTACAAATTAATTTTTTATTATAAAACACTTTTGTACAAAAGGTGAGAAACCACCAAGTTCTACCACAGAAACCGACATTAAATAAAATAACAAAATTATTAAAGTTAAACTTTAAACTATTAGATGTGACCTCTCTATAAAATTTATTAGATAGAATGGTTGCCTTTTTATCTAGTTCATATTTAATAGTCTCTTTTAATTGGTATGCCAGTTTTTCCAACATGTGGAAGAAATACTCTACTATTATCTTCTTCTCGTTGAATCCTCTGGTCGGAATTAAATGTTTCTTGTCAATCCAATTGCCCAAATACAAGGTTGTGTCCACTTTAATTGGCCTCCCATTCATTTTTTTCATCCTCATTAGAATCATGAATTCTCAATACATTATACATTATTTCTTCATTAGAGTGCATAAGAATGTACCATGAATTTTCCAGGACCACAACATTTTCCACCCATAGTGAGCCAACTGTGATTTCCAATGAAGCTTCACCAATTTTAGCCTCCTTTACTGACATCCCCACTATTACCTATAGGGAATAGGGAACCAGTTTCAGGTGTTCCTCACTCCCCTATCTTAATTTTCCTCCATCACTGTTCAAGATTAAATCCAAATTTTCACTCTAATTCATGTCGACTCCACCCATATAAGCATTGTCATTATGAAAAGGTGTCTGACCATGCAAATTTATGGAAACAGAGTACACAAATTTAATCAAAGGATTTTATCGTGGTTTAAACTATGTGCCATTAAACATTTCTTTGCCTAATGATTATGTTACAATTATATTTTTGGTGTTCAAGTAATATTTTCATGGTCTTTGTTTTCCCCATAGAGAATAGGAAAGTTCCTAGTCAAGATATTCCCCGTCTTCCCTTTCATTGATCTAGATCCAACAAAAAACATCGTTATCATAGCCCTAGCTTGGATGTGAGTCCCCAACTCTGTCACTTTTCTTATCCTCTTTTGAAAGTCTAAATATGACATGTTTATGTTTCCATATTGGAATTACTGTTTTCCATCCTTCTGGATCATTATTTTTATTTTTATCCTCATTCAGTGTTGAGAATTGATTATGAATTGATATTGAATTTTCAGCCTTGGAACGATCATTCACTCCCTTGATTAGCCACTATGACAACATTTCATATTTCTGAGCATTGCCGGAGAACACGACCCCAACATAAGATGAATAATCCGAAGAAAAAATATTAGATTCCATGAAATCACCCACTCCCTCACATCCCACTATTGCTGAAGAATCAATCATATTGGGGGCCGAATCATTCTTTTGCTGATTGAAATTATTAGAAACCTTTGGATTAATTTTCATATGACTCAACTCCTCCTGTGTGGGTGTAACACCCTGCCCCTACCTCATTGGCTTGAGGAGGCAGTGAGGGTTACTTGGCCTTAAGCGACGTTCCCAAGGTGCCAAAGTGTGGCAATAAATGCTGAGGGATTCAAGAATAAATTGGGGAATGATTTTCCCTTCAGAAAAAACTGACCAAACAATCCACTAACAACCACTATATGATGCATGTCAATAAATCATTCAATCATGTATTCCCAAAAAAACCAAGTTGTTCTATAATAAAACCCAAAACCAATACATTCCAACATGATATCAGAGTACTATGCAGAAGACTAAACAAGAGACCCAAAATAAACCAAGACACACTCCACGACTCCACACAAAGCTCCATGATCCAAGAACCACCACATCTCCCAAGGATCACCACGAACCACTAGAAATGAGATGTCTTACCTTTATCTATGTCTTAGAATATGATATCTGCAAAAGCACCAAAGTGCCAAAGCAGGGGGTGAGTACAACTACTCAGTAGGATTTCGCTAAATGAATTCCCTACACACACAACTAAGATAAAACCGTTAACAAATTTATATAAAGTAGTTTATATAAAATAATCACAAGTGTATCCATTACCATTAGCCAAACACATCCTTACCAAGCCATTTCACCCAAAGCAAGTAAACCCTGGGAAATCCAAACAATCATGCCATGAGCCAAACATGCCACACAAGGAAGCCCAATCAACCATTTCATATTTCCACAACAAATTCCATCTATGAAAAGCAACACACAACAAAGAAACCATAACAATGGAACTTCATGCCCAAATCATTCACCCCATCTTCATCTAACAGGACTTCTCGCCCACTATTTGACAACCTGAAACAGTGGTACTTCCCTCCCAACTCGTTCACCCCATCTTCAGCTAGCAGGACTTCCCGCCCACTATCTGACAACACAAAATAGTGGGACTCCCCTCCCATCCCATTAACCTTTTATCACTACTGGAAAGATGATCTTTCCCAACACTTCTATGGCCTTTCCCAACGGTTCACCAAAACTGTTGGGAAATCCATATATTTCCCCACCTTTCCCAACGGTTTTGGAAAACCGTTGGGAAAGAGTGACACTTTCCCAATGGTTCACCAAAACCGTTGGGAAAGGCTGTCTTTTGAGCCTCTTTCCCAACGGTTTTGGCAAACCATTGGGAAAGAGGGACCCTTTCCCAACGGTTCACCAAAACCATTGGGAAAGGCTGTCTTTTGAGCCACTTTCCCAACAGTTTTGGTGAACCGTTGGGAAAGAGTGGCCTTTCCCAACGGTTCACCAAAACCGTTGGGAAAAACCATCCAAGAATTCAACATTCGCCCAAAAACAATTCAACCCACCACTAACTTATCCCAACGGTTTTGAAAACCGTTGGGATAGGTTCTTTATTTTTTTTCCAGATCTAATAACCGACAACATTATATAAATCAAAATTTTAAATAATTATGATAATACATATATATATTTATGAAATTATGTTTACAAAAGTGATGTTAGCTTAGTGGTTAAGTCGTTCGATTATAAATGAGGGGTCCTGGGATCAAATCCCAGCGGATTTTTTATTTTTGGAATTTATATACCAACGGTTCCATTACCGTTGGTATAGATTTCATATTACATATACCAATGGTTTTCCAAAAACCGTTGGTATAGACCTATCCCAACGGCTTACTTGGCTACGGTTCTCCAAACCGTTGGTATAGGCTATACCAACGGTTTGGAGGCCTATACCAACGGTTCCAAACCGTTGGTAAAGGTTAGTTTTCCAGTAGTGTATAGTGAGACTTCCCACCCACTTCCACACAACCAATAGAAGTCATAACCAAGCATGTAACCCACCAAGGCCACAATAATACACAATTCACCATTTCCATTAAATACCAATTCACTTCAATAAATCAAACAGTATTTAAAAACACACTTTAATCATTTCCCATACTAAACCACATTTCAATAAAACAACCCTTTTTTATTGAAACCCATTTTCTCAAATAATCTTAATCAAACCAACCGAACAACTCATTTTAAAATCCCATTTTATAATCACATCAACAACACTTCGCCACAATCCCTTTTCCCAAAAATCCCCAAACCTTCCCCAAATGGATTTCCATCCAATTTCACACATCAAAAAACAAAATTAATTTTAAACAACACAAATTAATTGAAACCAAAACCACTAGTTCTAACAAAGTTGAGTCGGGAGAGAATCCAACTACCTTTAATGTTCTGGAGAAATTGACCCACAAGAAATTACTCTTCAAAACCGGCGAATGCACCACTGAAACCTCTCTAGATCCCCTTCCCTAACATCTATAAGCCTTAAAATTAACATTCAAGGAAACCAAAACCCTAGATCTACTCACAATTGGTGTATATATAGAAAATCGAGAGAGAGGGAGATGTAGATCTAGAAAAAAACACAAAGAACCCAAGAGAAGAGACTTACCCGGGAGAAACCACCTTCAAACTGCCAAGAAACCACTTCAAAACACTTCCAAAACGAGTGGGAGAGCTCCCTCAACCCCTGAGAACTGTAAATACTAAGTGAGGCTCGAGTTGGAGAGAATTTAAAGGGGAATGATGCAACCCCGAGGGAGACCGAATATAAAAACCCTACTTTTAAGTGGCTGCATGGTTAGCCCGCACAGTTTGACAAACTGTGAGCTAACTGTGTGCATGATTTTTCCTCGAGATGAGGGGTCTGTACTTTTTCCTTGAACGGTTTGGAAAACCATGCGTAGGCCGTGAAAATACTACTGTCTCCCCCTGTACGGTTTCTTGGAGAACCCGCACAGTTTCCTCTAACCGTGCTCAAACCGTGCTTCTTAAGAAAACCTCCAAACTTATTCAAAACCATTCCAAACTCACCCAACCTCTTCCCAACTCATCCCATTCACTTTAAACACATATAAAGGAATAAATAAAGGCTACGTACCTCAAACCGGGGGGGTGGGGGGTGGGGGTGGGTTGGGGTGATATATTCTCCCCACCATTGGACATTCCGTCCTCGGAAAGTAGTGAACCCACCATTTTCCAAAAGAGGTCTGGCCATTGCTCAACCATATATTTCTCCCACTCCAAAGTTTCCTCTTGGATCTAGCCATGCTAACAAAAAACCCGAACTAGCCCAATTCTTTTACCCCAAAAGACATTCTCTTGCCTATCCATAACCCGCACTAGCATGTGCACCAAGGAAGAATCCGACACTAGCTCAACCTGATCCCATCGAATAACATGGCTCAGATACAGCTGATACTTTTTCAACTGTGAGTCATGAAACACATTGTGTACCACACTGAACCTTGGTGGAAAAGCCAAATGATACGCCACCTCACCAACCCACTCAATAATCTCAAAAGATCCGATATAACTTAGAGATAACTTTCCATGCTTCCCAAACCGACGATGTCCCAACCTAGGAGAGATCCTCAAGAAAACATGATTACTCACCTCGATCGACAAAGACTATTGAAGATGATCCACATATAGTTTCTGACAACTCTGAGATGTCTCCATTCTCTTCCTGACTAACTTGATCTTCTCTGTAGTCTCCTGGACAAGGCTCGGTCCAACCATCGAGGAATCACCTGTTTCCACCTAGCATCATGGAGAATGACACTGCTACCCATACAACGCTTCAAACGGAGCCATATGTATGAATGCCTAATACCTGTTATTATACAAGAACTAAACCAACAACAAGTTCTCCTCCCACGAACCACCAAAATCCATGACACAAGCGCACAACATATCCTCCAAATTTTGTATCGTCCTCTCGGATTGACCATCCGTTTGAGGGTGATACGTCATTCTCATAGTCAACTGTGTCCCAAGGGCTTTCTACAAGGATTTCAAAAAATGAGATATAAACCTCAGATCTCTATCTGAGACAATCAAAACTAGAACACCATGCCTATTTACCACCTCTCGGATAATGATTTAGGACAGATCCTCCACTGTATGAGATTCACGAATCGAGATGAAATGGGCTGACTTCGTTAGCCGATCCACTATCAGCCAAATGTAATCGTGCTTTCTGACCGTTCTTGGGAGACCTGTGACAAAATACATCGCTATTTTCCCCCACTTACAAATAGGGATTGGTAAAGACTGCAACATTCCTGCTGGCCTCTGATGCTCTGCCTTGAACTGCTGACAAGTCAAGCATCTCGAAACAAACTCAACCACACTTCTTTTCATACCAGCCCACCAGAACTGTGCCTTTAACACTTTATACATTTTTATAATTCTAGGATGAACATACCATCTGGAATGATGATACGCCCTGAGAAGATCCTCCTATCAAGAAACTGGTATAACTATATGATTCTAAAAACACAAAACTGAATCGCCATTCATTTTCCAACCCTCAATGGTCTCCCCACCATTGAGTTTTGACCTCATGGTCACACACTCAGAATCAGATATCTATGCCTCTTTAACCAGGACAACCAATTCAGGAATCAACAAAATTGGAAAGAAGACCACTCTATCGCCCTGGTACTCACATTCCAAACACATGACAGCTATAACCGACATCAACTGCCACTGGTCTGATGCCTGTTTCACCACCTGATCATATGATTTTTTACATAATGCATCCACCACCGAATTTCCCTTACCTGGTGTGTACATAAAGTAAATATCAAACCTCTAGAGATATTCCATCCATCTCTTCTTCCTTAAGTTCAAATCCCTTTGTGAGAAAATGTGCTTCAGGCTCTTATGATCAGTATATACCCTGAATTTCTCACCGAAGAGATAATGACAACACACTATTCATTCCACTGGAATAGAACAATATTTCTTGTCAAAGAAATCATTGGTGAATCCAAACGTGAAAAATCACGAACAAATCACCAATAATAACCAACTAGACCGAGGAAAATCTGTACCTCAAACACATTCTTTGGCAGTTTCCATGAGATAACAACCTCTATCTTTTACGGATCCACTGAAACGCCCCTTTCAGAAATCACATGGCCCAGAAAACAGGCATCCTGTATCCAAAAGTCACACTTTCACAATTTGGAATACAACCAATTTTTTCCTCAAGACCCCAAACACTGACGCCAAGTGCTACTCATGGTCCACCCTTTTCATTGAATACACCAGAATATCATCTACAAACACCACCAAAAATGAATCCAGATATGCTTAAAATATTTGATTCATCAACTCCATGAACACCGCTGGCGCATTCATTAGAACAAAGGGCATAACCACATATTCATAATGGCCATATCAACTTCTGAAAGCTGTTTCAATAATATCTTCCATCCTCACCCTCAATTGATGATATCCCGACCTCAGGTCGATCTTGGAGAACCATTTTTCTCCCCTCAACTGGTTGAAAAAATCATCAATTCGTGTAAGTGGATATCTGTTCATTATCATAACTTGGTTGAGTCGATGATAATCAACACAGAGCCTCAAATTTCCATCCTTCTTTTTCCCAAACAACACCAGTGCTGCCCACAGAGATGTGCTATGCCGGATAAAGCCTTTTTTTTCTAAGTCCTCCAACTATACTTTCAATTCTAGAAAATTAGTAGGTGTCATATGGTAAGATAGAAGTGTGATAGGATTTGTCCTAGGAAAGAGATCAATCATAAACTCCACTTCTCTTACGAGAGGTAACCAAAAAAATTCTTTGGGAAAAACATCCATGAACTGATCCACCACTACTAGAAGAAAACTCTGATGAACACCCTCTACTGATTCCAATGACATCACCACCAACTGATATGATAATGTGCCCACTACTAGTGCCAAGAAACCCATTTCACCCCACCTTCCATACCTCTCTCCTCTAAATATATTTCTAACGCCATCGTGTGTTGTAAAAGCCACTGGATATGCATTACAGTCGATGTGGGCCTTAAATGCCTCTAGCCAATCCATTCTTAGGATTACATCATACCCATCCATCTTAAGCATTGAGAAATTCCACATTAGCTCAACCTCACCCACAACGATACAAGATGATCTACATAAGAATTCTTGACACTCTCTTCGACCTAGATGAGTTTGAAGTTTCAAAACCAAAGGCATCAGTTCTACCCTTAAACCCAGCAACTCAACAGAACATGCAATAATAAAAGAGTGTGAGTCACCTGTATCAAATAACACTTTCATCAGGGTAGAATTTAATAGAATAGTACCTTGGACCGTGGATGGTCCCGACTGATCACCCCCCACAACCTACATGGCTCCGAACATTGCCTTGGTTGACAAACTATTCTCTTTATTACCCTGCTGAGGAGTTGTGGTGTTTTGAGAATCACTATAACTGACTTTTCTCAGGTGACGAGTGGTATGCTGCTATCCCCGTCCTGTCGAAGCATATGATGTTAGCGATCCCTACGGAGTGTCACACGCACCTGACCTTAGAGAATTTCGACAATAATGCTTGAGATGCCCCATATGATTACAATTGTGACATACTTGAGGTTGTTTCGTACAGTCCCACTTGATTTGTGCCATAGAGCCTCACTGAAAACATCCAGGTTCACTTTGGGGTTTTGGATTAAGATTTACCGATCCTGCTGTCAGATTTTGTGCCATACTCCCTCCCTTGGAATAAGTGTCCCTCTTCCGCTTCAAACCATCGTTAGAGTTCCCACTATTCCCCATGGGTACCACCATGCTTCCTCTACCCGGAGCAGCCAACAGATACCGCTCAGCCACTGATGCTCGACTCACCATCTTTGTGTAATCCCCGATACCCAGCACTACTATTTTTGAATGGATATCTTTCCTCAAAATAGCTTCGAAGGTACGATCTTTCAATGATGTACTACCCGCCACCTCGGGTGAAAACCGCACTAAGATCATAAACATAGCTTCATATTCCGTCACAGACCTATGCTATTACTTCAGACTGAAGAAATCAGTTGTGTTCTGAATTCTGATCATTTGTGGGTAGAATTGTTTATTAAACAATCCCTCAAAGCCTTCCCACGTCTTACCCTGGTTCGTTACCGCTTGGACTACCCACTCCCACCACTGAAGGGAAAGATCTTCCAACCTATACGTGTCCAACTTCACTTTTAATTATACTGGTGTTCCCAAGAATTTGAAGATCTTGTTCATTATATTCAACCACACTTATGCCCTCTCTAGCTCTGAATCACCCCTGAAGATGGGTGGATTTTTCTTTTGAAACTGAACTGCATGATCCACATGCCTTGGTTCATCCGCTTTATTTCCACTTTCCATAGCTTGGAAAGCTGGCACTATACTTTGCACTAACTGCTGGTTCACCTGAGGCTCGGGTGCAACCACATTCTCATCGGCCACTTCCGATTTGTCTCTACGATGCATACCTGATGCCATTTCTATAAACAGAAAACAAACCATGAGTATCACTTTTGTTGTAATATCCCAAGTAATTAATGAATAATAGATATTTTTATCAATGTCTATTAGTGAATTAGATAGTGTTTTAGAGGCTTAAAATGAGAATAAATCCAATCTTAAGCATAGAATACACTAATATTTTTAAAAGATTGTTTTACTGCCTTTTGATGAAAAACCATTTTTAAATCTATCTTTTGACAATTTTATAAGCTATGTTTGTCAAAAGAAACTTATGATTTATGATTGGGACATTTAAATTTACATTGGATAATTTTTTCGAATTTTTCTGACAATGTTCATTTTTTTATGAATAGTGAAAAAATACTTTTTTTTACATCAAAACTGCTTTTTCATATAATTTAATTATATTGTTAGATTATCTTTTGAATTGTGTTTTAAGTGAAATTAGAATATATTTTTACCATTTAATCCAATGGTGGTTATTGGAATCAATTTCACTTTGAAATTGGACTTAAACTAGTGTCAATCTATGGATACTTATTGTTTCATAAAAACACGATATTTGTCATGACAGTGGGAATTAATTATTAAATTAATTAATGTTACTTATATGATTTTAATTTTGTAAAATAGAAATCATTTATGAATTCGAAATATCAAATATATCTTAGGGTGATGTTTTGGTATTTTTCTGAAAAACTTCAATTTTTGATGAATAGTGAAACCACTAAGTGGTAGTTAAAGAAATTGAATTTTTCGTTTAAATGAAACTTTGTCACCTCTGTGTTTTGAATTTCAAAAATCCAACATACATGGTTGTCATTAAGAAGTGAAATGTGGTTCAATGAGATTAAAATAATTTTTTGGTGAATAGTAACTTTTAAGTTCTTAATCGCGATTAGAGGTAATTAGTGTAGATTAAGGTAAGAATAATGTTTTAATAATATGATATGAGCTTGACACATGTCCTACCCTTATTTGATGTGTCATGTCTGACCAAGACAAGCCATGGGTCAACTTGGGGACCCCATGGAGCCACTTTGGTTGGGAAATGACATAAATAACTTTTTATTTAATGTTAAAGTAAAAATGACACAAACATGAGATGTTTTACTAAAACAATTTTTAAATGGGGTTATACAAGTCATATTTTTGACTATAAATAATAATTAGAAAACTAAAAATATTTCCTACATCATAGTATATTTTTTATAAATTTTAGACTTTAAATAAATTAAATTATTTATGAGATCATGATGATGCAGCGATTACCTCATTAATAAAGGATTTAAATAAAATGAAATGATTTTGTAAAATCTATGAACTACACATGTCAAAAACCTATTTTATGGGTGGATTTCGAACCCTTATCACCATACCCTCAAATTATAACAATGTGGGACCTTTTGAATCTGAAACTCATTTTAAAATAATGTAACATTTCTTTACTTTCCAAGAGTGCCCCTCCTCTCCTCTTATAAAAGGCCCACACCTCTACCTCCTTACCCACAATTCCAAAGCCTTTGGCTCGGACAACCCCTGCCCATTTTGTCTCTCCACTTCCCTCTCTTACTCCTTGAAGCCTCACTTTGGGCATATGTCTTCCCAAGGAAGCCTTTGAGCTCAAACCAAAGAGAGTTACCCGATTTTAAGGTAATGTCTTCATTTGAGTCCTTTTGTTTTATTTTGCTTCTCCAACCCCCTACACTCTTTTTATTAATTTCATTGGTAAAAAATACAGTATCTTCAATATACTAGGATGATTTTATAAGAAGGATTCGAGCTACACTTACACACACCTACATCTAATGGTTAAAGAACATACTGTTTCCGTGGATGGAAAATTGATGCCTCCCGAAACGATGATTGTTCAACATTCTTTTAAAACCTTCAATGGTGGCCATTAAGATGAAACTATATTTATATATGATATATAATATGTTTATGTTTACCTTAAGCTTCTGTATTTTTAATTTTGGGCATACCTTTATGGTTTCCATTATGGGTAAACGCGATATCTTCATTTAAGGAAGTGCGGACTACCGCCCCCCGCAAAGTGAATTGATTCGTTAATACCATATGTGGGACGTATAAAGGATGGATTCATGATATTATATATGATTTTATACTGGAATTATAATATACCTTTATATCATCATTATTTCATTCCATTAAAGTATGAGATAGAAATGAATGTAGCGTTCATGCGTACGTACGGCTTACCGTCTCCATGAACGGTGCATTTCATTTCTTATCCCCAAATATAATGTACTATTATAAGTACATATATATAATGGATATATATGATGTATGTTACATCTAAGTGATTAATATAATTCTGGAATTAAAATACACATACCTCTCATTTAGTTTTATTTCCATTAATATGACATAGAAATGAAAGTAGCGTTCATGCGTACGTACGGATTACCGTCTCCATGAACGGTGCATTTCATTTCATACCTCTAAATGATTATGTGATATTATAAATACATGTATATGATAGATATATATGATATATATGATATCCAAATCAGGAATGTCATTCTGGATATAAAGAACCTTTGACCACACGAACAACATGTAATTGTAAGAAGTCCACTTTCGACTTAAGAACCAAATATCGACAAAACGAACATTATTAACTTAAATGATTACATAATTTTTATAACATGGAAATAAGTTATATAAAAGGAATAATGAACTTGAAAAAGGTTCTTAAACAAGTAGAAATTAACTCAAGTTTATTATTCAGGAGATTAAAGAACGATAAAGTGAAGTCGGATACGAGGTATGTGACTTTGTCTTAATCTCCTTTCATCGAGGCATATTTTGTTTTATACACAACCTTATTTTATACGGTGTATAAACCCCTTTGACTTTTACGTTTATCCAAAAGGAATCTTTTTTATACGAAGCGTTTTACTAAATGAAAAAAGGGAATGTTTTTGTCGTACGTATGCGGCGACAATGACTTCTCCGCCGCCGTGACCATTATTTGAGTTTCAACTTCCTCTACAAGCCATACCTTTTTTAAAAGAAAAATAAATATCATGTTTTAATTTTCTTTTATTTTGGTATTGAAAATGGTTTTCATAATGTTTTTATCATATCAATGTGTTTTATTGATATCTTGTGATTGAAATGTGGAAATTTTATGTTTTCTTTATGTATGTTTTATGTGATACGATTATGTTATGGTTCTTGGGAATTATTATGAAGACGGATGGTTCCGTGATAAACTAAGGGCGGGTGAGCCCGATATAGCTCTCCAATGCATTGGGTAATGTGATGGAGTGAAACGTTAAGGTTTCTCCAAAGAGATTTAGGGAATATACTGTGATGGGTATTCCAAACGTAACCAAGAGGGTTACTCCCTACGTAATAATGTTATGAATACATCAAGTTACCTTTATGTCTTATGATTTATAGGATTTATTCATGATTTTATGAGGTATGTTAAAGTGCTTATATTTTATGGGTAAAGTATGATTTCATTCTTATGTATATATGTACCCATGTTTCTTTTCCATATTTTTATATCCCTTACTGAGCTTTTTATGCTCATCCCAAGTTTTTTTGAAAAGTTTTTCACAGGACAAGGGAAAGGTACATGATATGACTATAGTGTCAAGGAAGTGTCAGGAAAGAATCCATGTTTTATTTTGAATATGTTTCAATTTATGGGAAAAAATGAATACTATCTTTTATGTAACCATTTTTTTTAAATGTGGAATGTAATGCAATTTTTATGTTCTAATTCTCTAAAACTCTAAATCTGAAAAGATCCTCAAGGTGTAATCTTGTAATAACTCAACATTAAGTAAGGTTTAAGGCCGGGTCCTTATAGTTGGTATCAAAGGTCGGTTTAGATAACATTAGGAGTTAGAATTCTATTAAATTATTATCCAAAAATATTTTTTTGAAATGATATTGTATTTGAAGATTACCATGTTTCTTCATCTAAGACATGTTTGTTCACAATGGTTTTCCACAGAGGAAACATCGAAACAGTGCTAGGAAGGCATAGAGAAGGAAATAACCTTCCGAATCAGCATCCTGAGATGGTCAGAATTGGAACTGAACAGTTTGTTGCAGTAATGGTGCAGTTGAATCAAGCGATAAATGGTGGTGGTATCTATGCACGAGATCAGCCAGATCAACCGCAGAGGAACATGTCAGTGGTGGAACATTTCATGAGGCAACATCCCCCATCATTCAGAGGATCATCTGACCCTGTGTTAGCTGAAGGGTGGATTAAAGCACTGGAGCAGATTTTCGATGTTATCGGGTGTTCAGACAATCAAAAGGTCAGTCTTGCTATTTACCGTTTGGAGGGTGAGGCATATCAGTGGTGGCCTATGGTTAAAAATATCAGGGACACCGATGAGATTGATGCTCTTGACTAGGATGAATTCAAAGGTATGTTTCTTGAGAAGTATTTTC
This sequence comes from Viscum album, assembly GCA_963277665.1. Classification (NCBI taxonomy): domain Eukaryota; kingdom Viridiplantae; phylum Streptophyta; class Magnoliopsida; order Santalales; family Viscaceae; genus Viscum; species Viscum album. The sequence continues at coordinate 1,219,917,973 of OY728147.1, read as the reverse complement.
CTAAGACTGTTCAACATAGGATGGAAAATCAATTCTTGGAATTGAGGCAAGAGGAAGACTCAGTGGCTACCTATGAAGAAAGGTTCACTCGATTGGCAAGGTATGCTCCAAATTTTATCCGAGACCTTGATAGTAAAATCAATCGTTTTTACTCAGGATTAAAGGCAAAATATCGAAGGGCATTAGCTTCTCGTGAGTTTAAAAGTTATGAAAATCTTGTTCGATGTGCTGAGAAGGTGGAAATGGAGTTTTCCGATGATCAAGTGTTCTATAACAACCAACAGAAGAAGAGATCGAGGTGGCAGGGGAAAGGTAATAATTCTTCAAAAAAAGTATGATGGTAAGAAAACTAAGTTTCCAGTTTGTTATAAATGTGGAAAAAGTCATGCTGGGGAATGTCTTATGAATTCTGGAAAGTGCTACCGATGTGGTAAGATGAGACATAAGGCTCGTGATTGCACTGAAAAGGATCAAGGTGAAGGTAAGACCAAGTTTGATTTACAGTTAGTGAAATGTTATAAGTGCAATGAGATGGGTCACTATGCAAAAAAGTGTCCGAAAAAGATCTTGAGTGATGGGAAGCAGTTAGACTACAAGCAGAAAGGGGTGGTGAAATCCTTTGCAACTACTTCAGCAAATGTCCGGCCATCAAATGAAGTTGTATCAGGTACTTTGTTTGTTTTTTCAGATTATGCTAGTGTGTTGTTTGATTCGGGGTCTACACATTCTTTCATCTCTGAAAACTTTTCTAGTAAAATGTGAATACCATATCAAGAAATGACTCCTAAACTTGTGGTAAAAACACCTGGGGGAAATGTTGAGGCAAAAAGAATTTATAAGAATCTTTCTGTCCTTATCTGTGGAAAAGAACCTACTTGAACACCTTATTGTTCTACCTCTAGTAGAGTTTGATGTTATCCTGGGTATGGATTGGCTCTCTATTTACCATGCTAAGATTGACTGTAGAGCTAAAGAAGATTCTTTTCAGAAAGACTTTCAATTTGTGTACAAGAATGAACCCTTACTGTTGATAACTTATCAAGAGGCCAAGAAACTTGTAAAAGATGGAAATAAATGTTACCTTGCACACATTGTTGAAAACAAAGGAACTGTTCAGATTAATGATGTGCCGGTGGTAAATGAGTATCCTGATGTTTTTCCTGATGAGTTGGCTGGAATAATACCAGACCAACAAGTTGAATTTACTGTCGACTTAGTTCCTGATGCTAAGCCAATTTCAAAACCGCCTTATCGAATTTCTCAAATTGAACTTTTAGAGTTGAAGGAGCAATTGCAAGATTTATTAGAGAAAGGTTTCATTTGACCTAACACATCACCATGGGGTGCTCTTATTTTATTTGTTAAAAAGAAAGATGGTTCTATGAGACTTTGCATTGATTATAGAGCCTTGAATAACATCAGTGTTAAGAACAAATATCCTTTTCCTCATATCGATGATGTGTTTGATCAGCTCCAGGGAGCTCAGTTATTTTCAAATATTGACCTGAGATCGGGGTACCATCAGCTGAAGGTAAAGGAAGCAGATGTTTCGAAGACTGTGTTTCGTACAATATATGGCCATTATGAATTTTTAGTAATGCCTTTTGGGCTAACCAATGCACCTGCTGTATTCATGGACTTAATGAATAGAAATTTCCATGAGTTCTTGGATAAGTTTGTGGTGGTTTTCATTGATGATATTTTGGTGTTTTGTAAAAGTAAAGAGGAGCATGAAAGAAATTTAAGGGTTATTTTTCAAACCTTAAAAGAAAAGAAATTGTATGGGAAATTCAGCAAGTGTGAGTTTTGGTTGAAACAAATTTCTTTCCTTGGTCATATTTTTTCTAAAGATGGGATAACTGTTGATCCTGCAAAAACAAGGGTTGTTGAAGAATGGACAAGAACCACAAATGTAATAGATATTCTTAGTTTCCTTGGTTTGACAGGCTATTACCGAAGGTTTGTTAGAAATTTTTCACGGTTATCTTGTAGAGACCCGTATCCTGACGTACATGGACATTACATTACATTTGCGGAATACTTAGTACAAAACAAAAACACACACACAAGGATCGTAATAGTTTAGTGTCTTTGGAAACTCGGAATAAAATCTTCTAATCGTGGGGAAAGATCTTCAACATCTCCCATAAAGATCTTCCTTTTTTTTACCTAAAACCTTTCTTTATGTCCTGGGGAAAAGAAAACATAAAAGGGTGAGCTCAAATGCTCAGTAAGGGTAAACAAATGATATATCAATCACATCGTATTCATAAGAACATAACATTTTGGAAATCATAACCTGCAAAAGAGAGCATAATTTCATAACATGGGATAAATCATAGTAGTGAAATGAAATCATAACATAAAACATTACTCATTGTGGCATACACACATAATCATAGATAATCATTTCTTGTTATTCAAGACTCATTGCCAAGACTATCTTAGTGGACAAAGTCCCTTTCTGAATCGAGTAATCCTCGTTTCAGTCCTGTTTCACTGAACCGGTATAACCTACCATTCCAGCCATGTCTATCTCATGAGATATAAAATCTTTACCCAATGCATTGGAGGGAGATATGGGTCCCACCCATCTCTTAATGAATCCTTTCTTATGTGTGCCACAAAATCATAAATCATACATCATTGCATAACCCATGTAATAAAAATGGGATTCTTAAACAACATGACATCATAAAACCATTCATATAAGATAAAGGAATTCATAAACATAATTCCATCACAACATAGTCAAATCAATGTAAAAATATGGATATAAACAGAACCCTTTATTATCTTATATGGAAAATAATTTTGATAAAACACTTGAATTGAATTCTTGAGGAAAATATCCTTTCTTCTTCAAAATCTATTTCTTTTCACAAAACATCATGCAATTTTAAAAGAAAGAGATTTTCTTGAAAATAGTCATGAAATATTTTATAGGAAGCTTCATGAAAATAAGGCTTTATAAAACAGTATAAATTCGTTCGTGCCGTATAAGTTAAAAAAAACATTCTTTTTTACTTTTGTCGAAAAAGTCAAAATGTACCTCGTACGAAAAACGACAAAAGATTCCTTTCATATCTTTTACTAAAAACTCACCAAAGGGTAAAATTGGATTTAAAACATTGTAGGTGGATGGAAATAATATTACATATTGAGGAAACATGGATGTGGATGATAAAATACACCCCAGTAAATACTTACGAATAAACAATCTCGGATAAAAATGAGATTGTGATATTTCCCTTACCTTATGTACGACTTGCTTTGTAAGTGTCCAAACCTCCTGTATAATGATTTAAATCATGTTATTGACTTATTCCAGAATCATATTCATTGTTATGATATCATATATGGTTCACTTATGACATTATATTACCCTTTCTTTTGTAAATTCCATGTTCAAGAAGAGTTTTGGGTAAAATCGTTTCATTTATCTTAGGTGTTTTGACTTGTTGTTCTTGACATCACTATTACTTATATCATGATTTACTTACTTCCAGAATATAAAATATGATTTATATATCATATATATTCAGTATATATATATATATATAATAGGTAGATAAATAAAATGGAAAACACCGTTCATGGAGACGGTAGTCCGTACGTACGCATGAACGTTGTTTTCCTTTCCTTATTGTCTTGAAATGGAAGTAAGTAGATGACATACATATATATATATATACATAAATCCAGTAGCTTTATAATGTCATATATTTCATTATTATTTCTTATATATACTTTATAATCATTCTTAAATGGTTAACATAGAGAATGAATCTCATCGCGTCGTGGAGACGGTAGTCCGTACGTACGCACGAGCGATGATATCATTTCTATAAATATTGAATTGAATTGGAGTGGATTATACAATATATCAGAATCAATATGATGTTGTAATAACTATGTATAGTTATTCTTTACACCATTATACCCATCCATGTAAGGTGGTGGTGGAAAATAGATTACACCACGGCGTGGAGACGGTATTCCGTACGTACGCACGCGCGGTGATTTCTTTTTCCGTAGGATGGATAGATGGTGAAATAGGGTTGTTTCATACTTATAATAACATATCAGTATATGAGTGATACTGATGTTATTACTTCATAATGAAACAACCTAAGAAGAAGAAGTGGAAGAAGAAATAAAGATGAAAGAATTGGTAACGGTAATTACCTCTTCTTTGAAGTGCCTCTTTGAGACCTCCTCTTAGGGCACTAAAATTGGTCTTTGAGGAAGACCAGAAGCTCTAGGATGTTACTAGGGAAGTGGATAAGAGATTTTGGCAGGGGTTGGCCGAGCTTGAGTGCTCAAATTGGTGTGAGGAGGAGGGGGAGGAGGTGTCCTTTTATAGGGGAGGAGAGGGGCACCTTAGGAATATCTCAAAATATTATTTTATATTAAAGTCAAAATCGGTTTATAATGGTTCCAAAGGGTCTTATTTCGAATATAAAGTGGGGATGGGTCGAAATCCTATCAACCAATAGGATTTAGACAAGTTTAGGGTATTATTTTAACCTTATCAATTAGATTTAACTCTATGTTAAATAATTTAACTTTTACCGTGTCTTTTTGTTTTCTTTCACTATATGATTAATAAACTTACTATAACATGCCAAACGAACCCCAAATTGTATATTATTAATACATATATCCTTATCTAAGTCATTTGGCCGAACCTTAGATTTTTAGGAATAAAATAACAATTAATAATATAATATTTGATTTAAAAACTATTTTGTGTCAATTTTGACACTATTTGATATATGATTTTTGTGAAAGTCATAACAGAATTATATGTTCGAACCAAGTTGATTAAATCAACACTAATATATCATAGTAACCTAGAAAATTAGTGGAATTCATAAAAAGTCTTAAATTACATTTATTTTGGTATTTATATTATCAATTATGTCAATATTTCATTAATAAGATAATTACTATATCATCTTTGTGTCATAAATAAATTATATTATTTGATGTCTAAAAATTACAAATAAAATACCATAATGTAGGAAATATTTTTAGCTTTCTAATGAATATTTATAGTCGAATTTATCTTATGTATAACCCCATATTAAAAATGATTTACTTATTAAAGTTTGATTTTAACTATTTTAACCCTTCTTTAAATAAATTAATAATAAATGTCCTAATCTAATCCAAGTGGGCCTAAATGGTCATATTTTATTCCTAAGTTTGTTTTTGGTCGAATTAAACTTGTCCAATAGAATTAGGACATGTGTTAGGGTAATATTAATATCATATTTACCCTTAGTTACCCTATTTACTATTAACCGTGGTAAAAAAAAAGTAAAAAGTTACTATTCACCAAAAATTATTTTCATCTCATTGAACCACATTTTAGTCCTTGATATTAACCGTGTCTCTCGGATTTTCGAAATTCCATTCACAGGAGCGGTAAAATTAAGTTTCATGCAAAATTCAGTTTTTAACCTACCACTTAGTGGTTTCACTATTCATCAAAAATTGAAGTTTTTCAGAAAAATGCCAAAATTTCACCCTAAGCTATAATTGATATTCCGAATTCAAAAATGATTTCTATTTTACCAAATTCATAACATAAAAGTTGCATTAATTAATTTTATAATTAAATCCCGCTGTTAAAACAAATAGCGTGTTTTTAAGAAACAATATTTATCAAAAGATTGACACTTGTTTATGTCTAGTTTAAATGTGAAATTACATCCAATGACCAACATTGTATTAAATTGTAAAAATATATTCTAAATATACTTTAAAATCACTCAAATTAATAATTTATCATTATTAATTATTTCGATTAAAAAAGTTGTTTTTAATTAAAATTTAGTCATTTTCACTATTCATCAAAATATGAAAGTTATCCGAAAAGTACCAAAATTTCACCTTAGGCTAAATTCGATACTCCGAATCCAAAAATAAAGTTCATTTTGAAAAATAAGATTTACTGGATTTCAAAAAGTGGTTATTACTTATTCATAACGGCTAGTTTTAATAATATTTTTATAGCATATCGTTGTTTAGTGAAACTCGGTATTGCGTACTACACACGCTATCGAGGAAGGTTGCGATTGCGTGTAATGCAAGGCAAGTCAAGGATGCGTGTTGTGCAAGCTCCTTTTGGTGTAGCGTACAACACAAGACATTAGTGAAAGAATATTTTTCATAAAATCTCGGGCTGTTACATATCTAGTCCAATGAATAAGCTAACTCGGAAGGGTGTTAAGATTATCTGGACAAAAGAATGTGATGATTGTTTTTAGGAATTGAAAAGAAGATTTGTGAATGCTCCAGTTTTGGCACTACCTTCCAGGAATGGTGAGTTTGTTATATACAGTGATGCTTCATTGAAAAGACTTGGTTGTGTCCTGATGTAGAATGATCAGGTAATTGCTTATGCTTCATGACAGTTGAAAACTCATGAGGTAAATTACCCTACACATGATTTGGAATTAGCTGCTATTGTTTTTTCTTTAAAAATTTGGAGGCATCATTTGTATGGAGTAAACGGTGAAATATATACCGATCACAAAAGCTTAAATTATATATTCACTCAGAAAGAATTGAACATGAGACAGAGGAGATGGCTAGAATTAATCAAGGATTATGATTGTACAATTCATTACCATCCGAGAAAAGCAAATAAAGTGGCATATGCTTTGATTTGAAAAAGTAATGCTTAATTAGAAATGCTGTGTTTGGAACGTGATCCTTTGGTTAAGGATTTGATGAACTTTGGCATAGAAGTTTTTGGTGCAGGATGTTCTTCTGTTTTGTTTCAGGTATCAGTGAAATCTTCTCTATCAGACAGAATCAAGCAAGCACAGAAGCAAGATAGTGAGTTGCAGAAAAATGTAGAGCTGGTTCAGAAGGGTAAGTTGCCTGAATTCAACATTGATAATGATTTCGTTTTGAGACTTGGGAAGAGATTGTGTGTACCTTGTGATTCACAGTTGAAGAGAGAGTTGTTATGTGAAGCTCATAGTTCTCCGTTTTTAGTTCATCCTGGCAGTACTAATATGTACAGAGATCTGCGGAAGTATTAATGGTGGGATGGAATGAAAAGAGATATTGCTGATTTTATTGTGAAGTGTTTGACTTGTCAGAAGGCTAAAGCAGAGCGACAGTTACCGAAAGGGATGCTTCAGCCTTTACCAGTGCCAGAGTGGAAATGGGAGAATATATCCATGGACTTTGTTGTGGGATTACCGAAGACATCTCGAGGTAATAATGCAATCTGGGTTATTGTTGATCGCTTGACTAAATCTGCTCATTTAATTTCTATACGAGATACTTTTTCCCTAGATCAACTTTCCTGTTTGTATCTTAAAGAGATAATCAGGTTACATGGAGTTCCTCTATCCATTGTATCTGAACGTGATCCCAGGTTCACTTCTAACTTTTGGAAAGGCCTTCAGAAGTCGTTGGGTACTAAATTAAATTTTAGTACAGCTTTTCATCCTCAATCAGATGGGAATTCAGATCGAACAATTCAGACCTTGGAGGATATGCTACGAGCTTGTTCAATGGATTATCAGGGAAGTTGGGACCAACATATTTCTTTGGTTGAATTTTCATATAATAACAGTTTTCATTCTAGTATACATATGGCACCATTTGAGGAGTTATATGGGAAGTAGTGTCGAACTCCAGCTTTATGGGATGAAGTGGGTGAAAGGAAGTTGGTGGGACCAGAATTGGTAGAAGAGTTGGCCGAAAAAGTTCAGCTGATACAGAAACACATGAGAACAGCTCAGAGCAGGAAGAAGAGTTATGCGACAACAGGAGGAAGGATCTCTCTTTTGAGGTAGGTGATCATGTTTTTCTCAAGGTTTCTCCATGGAAAAGTGTGATGCGATTTGGTAAGAAAGGAAAGCTGAGTCCAAGGTTCATTGGACTATATGAAATTCTAGAGAGAGTTGGATCAGTTCCATACGGGGTGGCTTTGCCTCCGAGTTTATCTCACGTAAACAATGTTTTTCAGGTCTCGATGCTGAGAAAGTACATGCCGGATCCATCTCATGTTTTGAGTCCAGAGGTAGTTCAGCTGGAAGAGAACCTATCATATGAGGAACAACCGGTCCAGATTCTTGACCACAGGGAGCAAGTGTTACCGAATAACGTGATTAATCAGGTAAAGGTTTTGTGGAAAAACCACATGATGGAAGATGCAACATGGGAATCTGAAAATGCAATGAGGGATAAGTACCCCCATTTATTCGATAAGTAAATAAATTGCGGGGACACAATTTTCTAATGGGGGGAAGGATGTAACATCCCAAGTAATTAATGAATACTATATATTTTTATCTATGTCTATTAGTGAATTATATAGTGTTTTAGAGGCTTAAAATGAGAATAAATCCAATCTTAAGCATGGAATACACTAATATTTTTAAAAGATTGTTTTACTGCCTTTTGATGGAAAACCATTTTTAAATATATCTTTTGACAATGTTATAAGCTATGTTTGTCAAAATAAACTTATGATTTATGATTGGTACATTGAAATTTACATTGGATAATTTTTTTGGTATTTTTCTGACAATGTTCATTTTTTTATTAATAGTGAAAAAATACTGCATTTTACATCAAAACTTCTTTTTCATATAATTTAATTATATGGTTAGATTATCATTTGAATTGGTTTTGAAGTGAAATTAGAATATATTTTTACCATTTAATCCAATGGTGGTCATTGGAATCAATTTCACTTTCAAATTGGACTTAAACTAGTGTCAATCTTTTGATACTTATTGTTTCATAAAAACACGATATTTGCCATGACGGCGGGAATTAATTATTAAATTAATTAATGTGACTTATATGATTTTAATTTTGTAAAATAGACATCATTTTTTAATTCAGAATATCAAATATATCTTAGGCTGATGTTTTGGTATTTTTCTGAAAAACATCAATTTTTGATGAATAGTGAAACCACTAAGTGGTAGTTAAAGAAACTGAATTTTTTGTTTAAATGAAAGTTTGTCACCTCTATGTTTTGAATTTCAAAAATCCAACATACATGTGTGTCATTAAGAAGTAAAATGTGGTTCAATGAGATTAAAATAATTTTTTGGTGAATAGTAACTTTTAAGTTCTTAATCGCGATTAGAGGTAATTAGTGTAGTTTAAGGTAAAAATAATGTTTTAATAATATGAGATGAGCTTGACACATGTACTACCCTTATTGGATGTGTCATGGACGACCAAGAAAATACATGTGTAAACTTGGGGACCCCATGGGGCCACTTTGGTTGGGAAATGATATAAATAACGTTTTATTTAATGTTAAAGTAAAAATGATACAAACATGAGATGTTTTACTAAAACAATTTTTAAATGGGGTTATACAAGTCATATTTTTGACTATAAATAATAATTAGAAAGATAAAATTATTTCATACATCATAGTAGTTTTTTTATAATTTTTAGACTTTAAATAAATTAAATTATTTATGACATCATGATGATGCAATGATTACCTCATTAATAAAGGATTTAAATAAAATGAAATGATAATGTAAAATATATGAACTATACATGTCCAAAACCTATTTTATGGGTGGATTTCGAACCCTTATCATCTTAACCTCTAATTATATCAATGTGGGACCTTTTGAATCCGAAAATCATTTTAAAATAATGTAACATTTCTTTACTTTCCAAGAGTGCCCCTCCTCTCCTCTTATAAAAGGCCCCCACCTCTACCTCCTTACCCACACTTCCAAAGACTTTGGCTCGGACAAAACCTGCCCATTTTGTCTCTCCACTTCCCTCTATTACTCATTGAAGCCTCACTTTGGGCAGATGTTTTCCCAAGAAAGCCTTTGAGCTCAAACCAAAGAGAGTTACCCGATTTTAAGGTAATGTCTTCATTTGAGTCCTTTTGTTTTATTTTGCTTCTCCAACCCCCTAAACTCTTTTTATTCATTTATTTTCTAAAAATAAAGTATCTTCAATATACTAGGATGTTTTTATAATAAGTATTAGAGCTAAACATACGCACACCTACATCTAATGGTTAAATAACATACTGTTTTCGTAGATGGCGAATTACTGCCTCCCGAAACGATGATTGTTCAACATTCTTTTAACACCTTCAATGGTGGCCATTAAGATGACACTATATTTATATATGATATATAATATGTTTATGTTTTCATTATGCTTCTGTATTTTTCATTTTGGCCATACCTTTATGGTTTCCATTATGGGTAAACACGATATCTTCATTTAAGGAAGTGCGGACTACCGCCCCCTCAAAGTGATTTGATTCGTTAATACCATATGTGGGACGTATAAAGGATGGAGTAATGATATTATATATTATGTTATACTGGAATTATAATATACCTTTATATAATTATTATTTCTTTCCATTAATGTATTAGATAGAAATGAAAGTAGCGTTCATGCGTACGTACGACTTACCATCTCCATGAATGGTGCATTTCATTTTTTATCCCCAAATATAATGTACTATTATAAGTACATATATATAATGGATATATATGATTTATGTTACATCTAAGTGTTTAATATAATTCTGGAATTAAAATACACATACCTCTCATTTAGTTTTAATTCCATTAATATGACATAGAAATGAAAGTAGTGTTAATGCGTACGTACAGCTTACCGTCTCCATGAATGGTGCATTTCATTTCTTACCTCTAAATGATTATGTGATATTATAAATACATGTATATGCTTGATATATATGATATATATGATATCCAAATCAGGAATTTCATTCTGGATATAAAGAACCTTTGACCACACGAACAACATGTAATTGTAAGAAGTCCACTTTCGACTTAAGAACCAAATATCGACAAAACGAACATTATTAACTTAAATGATTACATAATGTTTATAACATGGAAATAAGTGATATAAAAGGAATAATGAACTTGAAAAAGGTTCTTAAACAAGTAGAAATTAACTCAAGTTTATTATTGAGGAGATTAAGGAACGATCAAGTCAAGTCGGATACGAGGTATGTGACTTTGTCTCAATCTCCTTTCATTGAGGCATATTTTGTTTTATACACAAACTTCTTTTATACGGTTTATAAACCTCTTTTACTTTTACATTTTTTCAAAAGGAATCTTTTTATACGAAGCGTTTTACTAAACGACAAAAGAGAATGTTTTTGTCGTACGTATTCGGCGACAATGACTTCTCCGCCGCCGTGACTGTTATTTGAGTTTCGGCTTCCTCTACAAGCCATACCTTTTTTAAAAGAAAAATAAATATCATGTTTTACTTTTATGTATGTTTTATGTGATACGATTATGTTATGGTTCTTGGGCATTATTATGAAGACGGGTGGTTCCGTGATAAACTAAGGGCGGGTGAGCCCGATATAGCTCTCCAATGCATTGGGTAACGCGACAGAGTGAAACGTTAAGGTTTCTCCGAAGAGATTTAGGGAATATACTATGATGGGTATTCCAAAGGTAACCAAGAGGGTTACTCCCTACGTAATAATGTTATGAATGCCTCAAGTTACCTTTATGTCTTATGATTTCTATGATTTATTCATGATTTTATGAGGTATGTTAAAGTGCTTATGTTTTATGGGTAAAGTATGATTTCATTCTTATGTATATATGTACCCATGTTTCTTTTCCATATTTTTATATCCCTTACTGAGCTTTTTATGCTCATCCCATGTTTTTTTTTGAAATGTTTTTCACAGGACAAGGGAAAGGTACATGATATGACGATAGTGTCAAGGAAGTGTCAAGAAAGAATCCATGTTTTATTTTGAATATGTTTCCATTGATGGGAAAAATGAATACTATCTTTTATGTAACCACTTTGTTTAAATGTGGAATGTAATGCAATTTTTATGTTCTAATTCTCTAAAACTATAAACCTGAAAAGATCCTAAAGGTGTAATATTGTAATAACTCAAGATTAAGTAAGGTTTAAGGCCGGGTCCTTATATTTGTAGACATCAAGAATTTCCATTTCAAACAGCATTACACAACACTATCACAATGCGGCTTTCCACCTTTCCACATTTTCCAGGTTTCACTATTTTTGAAAATCAAAAAATTTTCAAAATACCAAATTTATTCACTTCAAAATTCCACACATTTGAAAAATCATTTCTCAATTCAGCCCATAAATCATTATGCCCAATAAAATATGCATCCTAGAGGGAAGTCATTTCTACCATGCATGCCATGATCATCTCATTGGCTATACCAATGACAATGAGATATCTAATGCCTATAAGTGTCTCCAAGACACTTATGTACCCAACTCCCTAGTAACTTGAAGTTCATAATAAAAGGGTAATCTATGTCCTTTTATGCTATAAATTCCATGTTCCGACATTTATATGCCTTTCTACCACCCTGACTGAAGGAATATACCACAACGAATGTCAACTACAAATCTGAGAATCAACTCCAAAGGACCGAACAAGCAGTTACCACTTGTAACACCCCGCCCATACCTCGTTGGATTGTAGAGGTGGTGAGGGTTACTTAGCCTTAAGAAACGTTCCCATGGTGCCAAAGGATGGAAATAAATGGCGAGGGATTTAAGAAAAAATTGGGGAATGATTTTCCCTTCAGATGAAACCAATAAAACCATCCACTAACAACCACTATATGATGCATGTCAATATAACATTCCAACATGTATTCCCAAAAGACAACCAAGTTGTTCCACAATACAACCCAAAACTAATACAGTCCAACATGATATCAGATTACTATGCAGAATACTAAACAAGAGACCCAAAATAAACCAAGATACACTCCACAGCTCCACACCAAGCTCCATGCTCCAAGCACCACCACATATCCCAAGCATCACCATGAACCACTAGCAAAGAGATGTCTTACCTTTACCTTTGTCTCGGAATACGATATCTACAAAAGAACCAAAGTGCCAAAGTAGGGGGTGAGTACATATACTCGGTAAGATTTACCAAAATGACTTCCCTACACATTCCACTAGGATAAAACCATTAGAAAATTTATATAAAACTGTTTATATAAAATAATCACAAGTACATCCATTACTACAAGCCAAACACACCCTTACCAAGCCATTTAACCCAAACCAAATAATCCCATGGAAAGCCAAAAAATCATGCCGTGATCGAAAAATGACACACAATGAATCCCAATCAAACATTTCACATTTCCACAAAAAATTCCATCTATGCAAAGGAACACACAACAAAGTGACAATAATGGTGGGACTTACCTCCCAACCCGTTCACCCCATCTTCAGCTAGCAAGACTTCCAACCCACTATCTAACAACCCAAAATGGTGGGACTTCCCGCCCAACTCGGTCACCCCATCTTCAGCTAATAGGACTTCCCGCCCACTATCTGAAAACCCAAAATGGTGGGACTTCCTGCCCAACTTGGTCACCCCATCTTCAGCTAGAAAGACTTCCCGCCCACTATCTGACAACCCAAAACGGTTGGAATTCTCACCCTTCCTGTTCACCTTTTATAGTGAGACTTCTCACCCACTTCCACACAACCAACACAAGCCATAACCAATCATGTAACCCACCAAGGACACAAAAATACGCAATTCTCCATTTTCAATACATGTCAAGCCACTTAAATAAATCAAGCATTATTTGAAAACACCCTTCAATCATTTTCCATACTAAACAACATTTCAATAAAACAACCATTTTTATTGAAACCAATTTTCTCAAATCATCTTAATCAAACCAACCAAAAAACTCATTTTAAAATCCTACTTTAGAATCACATCCAGAGCATTTTTCCACAATCCCTTTTCCACATAAATCCCCAAACCATCCCCAAAGCAATTTCCATCCAATTTCACACATCGACAACACAATTAATTTTAAGAAAAACAAATTTATTACAACTAAAACCACTATTTCTAACCATGTGGAGTCGATAAATAAGACAACTACCTTTAGGGTTCTAGAGAAATTGACCCATAAGAAATTACTCTTCAAAACTGGTGAACGCACCGCCAAAACCTCTCTAGGGCCCCTTCCCTAACATTCATAAGCCTTAAAATTAACGTCCAAGGCATCCACAACCCTAGATATTCACACAACATGTGTATATCTAGAAAACAGAGAGAGAGGGAGATGTTGATCTAGAGAAAAACACAATGAACCCAAGAGAAGAGACTTAACCAAGAGAAACCACCTTCAGACCACCTAGAAACCACTTTAAAACGCTTCCAAAACGAGTGGGAGAACACCCTCAACCACTGAGAACTCGAAATCCCAAGTGAGGCTCGAGTGGGAGAGAATTTGGAGAGGAATGAGGCAACCCCAAGGGAGCCCAGATTTAAAAACCCAACTTTTGTGTGGCTGCATTGTTAGCTTGCACAGTTTGACAAACCATGCGCTAACCGTGTGCATGCTACTACCTCGAGATGAGGGGTCCGCACTGTTTCCTCGCACGATTTGGAAAACCATGTATAGGCCATGTAAATCCTACTGTCTCCCCCTACAGGGTTTCCTGGAGAACCCACATAGTTTCCTCTGACCATGCTCAATCCATGCTCCCTTAGAAAAGCCTCCAAACTTATTCCAAACCATTCAAAACTCACCCAACCTGTTCCCAAATCATCCCATGAACTTTACACACATAAAAAGGCATAAAAAGGCTACATACTTCAAACTGGTGGTGCTACAGTGGTGTTAGCTGGGATGGACCCACTAGTACCCTCTTTCGGGGCCATACCAGTTGGTGGTTGGATCAACATATTAGAATTCCAGGGACACTCTTTACAGCCTTGATGAGAATGTGTAGATAAATGGCCCAAACATTTAGAAGAAATGTAGAAATAAATCCATGATTCAAAAACCATAAATAGTTTCCATATAGAATCATCCCCTACAGCGATCCAAATCTAGTTTATAGGAGGCTTGGAGACATGAACTTCAACACACATATGAGTGGTAATCAGATGACAAACCTAACTCATTCTTCAATTCAAACACATTGAATCACATTTATTATTTATCATCATGTTATTATTTGATTATTACCTTACCAAGATATATAGATAACCCAGTTTTTATGTATGTCCCAAGTTTATCCCATATAGAATTATGATTTGAAAGGAAACTAGGAGAAAATTATAGAGTTTTAAATAATGATGCATTAATTTATTTTATGTTAATGGTTTATATTTATAATTTTTTAAAGACAATACGAATCTGAATTTTTTTAATTTTATATTTGTATTAAAAATAATTAAATAAAATTAATTAGAAATATGGATTCTTATATTATCAACCATGAAACTTATAATTCATCCCATCTTTTCCTAAATAGTGATCCTACATTATCTCGTGAATATCAAAATTGAATTTGAAACCTAGAAAATTATTCAAAAACTCCAATTACGTACTCAAAATTATGAAATTAAAAAATAATTAATTAAATACTAAAATACATACTAAATAATGATATAGTTGGTCTTACATATAAAAACATGATTCTTCCTCGAAATGAAAGAGACTTCTCACTTCTCATAATTATTGTCATTATGTTTATATAATGTTTTTATATAGTAAAAGATCAATCAATTTCATATACCAATATTATATTTACAACATTTAAAATCAAATAGTAAATATCCAAAAAACTAGAAGAAAGATATTCCCTTATCATAGGCCCTTTAACTCATATCAAATTCTTTAAGTGTAAATATATCCCAACACAATTTTTAGGGACAACCCCAAATATTTTCAAGATGATTACCATTGAAAATAATAGTTTGTATCCTAATAGAGGATCATAAATAATTCTAGATAATACTCATGGGAAATATTCCATGGATCAACCCTACACTAATTAAACCATTCCCATTTCCTTATTATATTCCTTGTTTTTATTGTTAGATACCATATAATTTTATTATAAACTACATCATAATTGTCTCATTAGGTCCTCACAAATATTTACAGGCCAAAACAATTAACATCTTAATACTCTCAAGTGAATACCACAAACTTTCACATAAATATAGTTCAATATAAACTTTTAAACCCATTTAGTGACTTAGAAAATTGTTTTTGAGGGTCCATGAACCATTTCCTAGAGTTTATATGTGAAAATAATAAAAAAACATATGTAACTGTGAATTATTTATATTACATATTGTATAAATATGTTTTAAATTTTGTTTTTATTATGCTATAACCTTAAGCCCATTTTCTCTCCATGCACAATTTTCACAAATCACACATTAGTGAAATAAAAAAATACCCTGTTTTACCTACAAAACACATCATAATATCTATTTTATTACAAAAACCAATACTTATAAACTATTATTATTCTTTATATTTATATAAGAATGATGTTTCATACTCTAGAAATCTATTCCTCAAAATTTTCGAGAATTTACTAATGAGGGGTCATACTTTCCCAGAACTACAATAAAAAAGGAAACTATTATGTATTATCAACATTACATCACACAAATACATGCCTCAATCAACCACATGAATTATAACTCAATAATGATCCAAATAAGATATTAATATGGCTTTTATCCACAAGATAAATTAAATTTATTCTGAAACAAACTAAAAATTTCTCATTACACATATTAAAATTTGGAAACACTAATTTAGATCATAACATAACATGATAAAACAAAAAATTATCCACATCATCCTGATTTAACATAAAATGATCCTTAATCCTAAGTGTTTATTATTCAATTATAATAAAAACCCAAAAAATAGCTTAAGTAACTCCTTGGTCATAAATAACGGTTTTTCTAAGAAAAATATATACCATATAATTATACCCACAACCCATATGCTTTTATGTCCTCTGACCATATCCAAATCCAAAAATAATGAATAGAATAAAATATCAAGAATTAAAAATGAGAATATGAATAAAATTCATAAATTACATCAAAAAATATATCACAATTCAATTAAAAAGAGATCATATTAATAATTAATCAATTATTCTAAATAAATTATAATATGTTGGCTCATCCCCTTAATTCTCTATTAATTCATAAATTTTTAGGGTGTGTTTCATAAAAAAATTCATAAACCTTTTCATAATTATGAAAGAGAGTAAGGTTGATTTTTTTCAACATATATTAATAATAATTAAATGTATAAATTAATTCCAATTGATGATGGTCAATAATTGAGTGTTATCCTAGTTATATCTCTTATTATGAATTCGGTGGTGATTTTAGTTCCTTAATTTTACCAAGAAAAATTTCAACTGCTATATTTAATTCATTTATTTTTTCTAACCTATTTTAAAAATAATATCCAGTTAAAATGAAATAAAAATAAAGGATGGAGAATATAAGTAATTTTATAGTGGTTTTTGATCTCTAAGATAATCCCCTACTACACTCCACCAACATATAAACCATTTTTGGTCATTTTGTTAATACCATTTTATTTGGGATCTTCATTGTTGAGTGCATGTAGTTGATAATTACTTTTTAAAGTAAAAAATATTTTACTAGGATCTTTATAAAAATTAATCTCTCAACTCACAACCACACTTAGTTTTATAAGTGTTCACCTAATAAATATAGAATGATTTTGGATTTAATTGATTGTAGTAACACTACACAATTATGTGGATCTAAAATTAAAAATAGATGAATCAATTTCCTAAAAAAATCATTACCTATTTTAGTTCTAAAAATATTTAAATGTGTATTATGAACTTCAACGACCCACAAGAAAAACAAAATCATAATCCTATTCTTTTTCTTCACTTCTTCTTTCTTAATAGTAAATTAAGAATATAAAAATTGTAAAGTTTATATAAAATCATATCATCCCTATTCATAACTCATTCAATATTTTGTGTTGTAAATTGTATGTTTTATTATAAAATGTGGATGCATGAATTTATATTTACTCACTATCATGATTGAATTTTAATTAATAATTCAATTATTATTGAGTCAAATATTTCTCTTGATCATCACCTTGAAAATATATAAATTTATACCTATTAGAAATTTATTTCATCTTTAATAATAATAATAATTTAAAATAGACGTAGGAAAAAATTATTTTAAAATAATTCCTTTGTTACAAATTCATTTCAAAGTAGAGAACATATTTCTCATTTTAATGAAGAACTGGATTTTTTTGAAAATATATTTAAATTTAAACCATGCCTGAATAAAATTTGTTTCCTCCTACACATTATAAAAATCTCAGAACATACTTATTTTATAATAATAACTTCATTATTTTGAAATATATATTTTAATAAATTATTTTTGTACCTTGCATAAGAATTTATAATTCTTTAATAAAAAATAATATCTGAATAAAACTAGATTGTTAAAAAAATTACATTATTGAATAACCATAATCTACAAATAAATTTAATCTCAAATACATCACTTATGATTAAAATAATACTATATATAATTATTTACTTAGAAAGTTTCCTTTATGTAAGAATAAAACCAATCTTCTACACACTATATAATGATAACTAATATCCATGTAGGGGTTTTTCACTTAAAAAAACACTATGTTGGTGAAAATATATCCTTGGCCTATCCACTAAAGAGAAAATATTTTTCATATAGGTTTTCGTACTAGTGAAAAGTAATCTAAGATAATTGTTAATAAATATTTAAATCTTGTTTAAACACTAATAAAATATTTTAAAAAATAATAAATGACATCTCTATAATTATGTTAAAGTCATTATAAAAATAAACAAAATATTTTATAAGCATAAAAAATTAGGATATGTAGGAGCACAACTAGTTTGAACCCCCCATTTTGATGATCAAAAAACATATAAAATTTAAATTGAAATTTTATATATTATTTAATATATGAAATATAATTAGATAACTTAATAAGCCAGGATAATAAAATTTTGTGCGTGTCAATTGAAATAATCCTTTTTTTATAAAAAAAATTAACTTAATATATCAATACAAAACATAATTAATTTTTCACACTAAATTTTATTTATAAAAAAATTATATTGGATTAATAAAAAATGTGGTATTAACTTTAATTAATAAATAAAAATTATAATTATAACTATAAAAACATTTCAATTAAAATATTATTACCAAAAATACCAAAATAGAATCATTTAACCTTATCATTAGAGGTTTCTTGGTTTGATGGTTTGGGGTCTAAAGGATTATGGGCAAGAAGGTTTTGTTTAGCGGTTTGGGAAGAACTAGTGGTAGGATTTGTATTAGATATCCTAATTGATTGAATATAATCAAAAGAAGTTAGTAAATGTTTTAATGGTTTGACATCAATTCTTAGTATGAAATAAGGATCCTATATTTCATGTTCATAAAATAAACCATGAGGACATAAACAATGATTCAATGATGCTATAAAAGAAATAGTGGTATCTTGTATTGGAGGAACGATATCCATGTTTCATTTTAATTAATAAAATATAGTGAAACACATGTCTAACCATTTAATTGTATGATCTTGGATTAATTCAAGAATAACCTCATATTCATTCCTTATAAGATGTAGTAAAATTATTGTATACTCTTATTTTATTTACAATCCACAAACCATATAAAGCATCAATGCATTATCTTCTCCAATTAATTTTAACATTATGATATATATATTCTTTCATGTAATTAGATTAAATTAAATGAATATAATTTTTTTTGAATGAGGTCTGTGGTTATTCAAAACTCTCTTGAAATAACTCCATCAATTTATAAAAGTTATTAAATTCATCGACATATTTTTTGAAAAATTAAAAATGTTTTTCATTAACATTATTTGTAAATTTTTTATATTTATCCTAAAATGAACAAATCTTATATTTATATTTTAATTTAAAAGATATGTATGTATATGTAATATTATTATAATCATGAATGCTATGTGTTCTAGTATTAGGATTTATAACATTTTTAGTGATAGTAATCATCATCTCCACAAATATTTTAAACCATTAATCTTTTTTTGAAGATGATGAAGTTTACTATATACTATATAATGAAGTTTAATTAATATAAATTTGTTTTTCCTCTATATTAATTCCCTTTATTTCAATAAAAATTTCTTTCTTCTGGTTTTTCATCATTTATTTGACCTCTCCAATGACATATTTTATCATATCAAATTGATTTTCTAATAAAAAAACATCACATTAAACTTGTGAAAAAATTTCATTAATACTATAGAAATCAATTATAGAGGATAAAGTAGACATATTAGTCTTCAAACTTTTCAGATCATATAAAAAATATATTGAAAGTCCTTTTTTAGTTGGTTTATTCACCATTGATAATTGAGTCTAAGGGATTATTATCTCTTTCAATTCATCAAAATTAGTTTATAAATCCAGAAAAATTTAATTTCATCACAATCATCCTAGAAAATATATGTTTCTTTCCATATTTTCACCTCATATTTTTCTATCTTCAAATAATCCAAAAAATTAGTTATATTATCCTATAAGTATTAAAATTTAGAATAAATACCAATATAAAATTGATATATATTCTTATCAAATACTATTTCCACATCTTTATAATGTGAAATTATTGATCTATTAATTAGTTTGGTACCCAATTCATATTATGAATCATCCTAAAAATCCTATTAATCAACCTTTTCATGTTAAACTTCCTATTTAGTTTTTTCCTATTGTATCCACCAATGAAAAATATCTCTATTCATTGTCATTTCTAGATCCAATTTTAGCTTGATTTTTTATAGCACAATCTTTTACCATTTTAAATTAAATTATTTATTTAATATCATTTTACTTACCTTCTGTATACCTTTCAAAATGTTAATTTTCTCTAATTTTCATGTGTAACTTGAAAATAATTTTTTCATTTTCCTTAAATGATAATTCATTATATATTAGATAATCACCAATAGAATCAATATCCATATCAACCTTTTCTAAATAAAATGTTTTATCCTGAGTATATTTTAAACCTATATTATCTTTGATAGTTTCAGTTTCAATATTCAATATAATTTTTAATTTGTTTTTATTTTCTTCATCTTTAACCATATATTTAGATATAACAACTATATTAATAAATAACTCTTTAGTCACAACATTAGGATTGAAATTTGTGTGGTCAATTTAGTGTCTAAAGTTTTTTACTATTTAATTCATCTTTAGTAAGTGATTCATTGGGATAAAAATTATCTTATCCATAAACTCTTCGATATCCTTAGTAGAAATATGCTATTACATTTTGGAGTGAACATTATCATCTATCTTGACAGATAACAACCTATTTTCTGGTTTTTTAGAACCCTATAGAGGATGATTTTAAATTTATTATTATTAAATGTTAATTGGGAAAAATGATTAAATTTTATTTATGTTAAATAACATTATTAGTAAATTATAATTTCATTCTATAATATTTTACTAAATTTTTTAGTTTCTAGTATTTGAGGAAACTAGAAAAGTATGTCAATATTGATCATTTAGTAATTAAGGAATTTTAATAACCCATCAAAGTTGGGATGTGTATAGGTAATAATGTAATAGTTGATTAAGAACCAATGGATGATGTTTAGTTTGGCTTTTGAGTATTTAAAATTATTTTGTGATGAGAAGAAGATGTTCTAGAGATGTTTGAATAATTTTGGAATTTTGGAGCTAAAATTTGAAAAATAGAACCATCTATGATCATAAAAGTTTTTATTCTGATTGTATGAATTAATGCTGATCTTAATCCTTTTAGGATATTATTATACTTCATATTTTGGAATTTTGGAGCTGAAATTTGAAAAATAGAAACATCTATGATCATAAGTGTTTTTATTCCGATTGTATGAATTAATGCGGATCATAATACTTTTAGAATATTATTACACTTCAGTAGGATCATATGAATTTAACCAATTTTTTTTTAGATGGAAAGTCTTGACTCTATGACTTATGCATCATAACTCTTAATTATAAAAATTAATTTTATAACTCTAGTAGGTTTATTTATTTGGATGTCTAATCATAAGAATTTGGAATGATAATATGAATTTTAGAGTAAACTAGATATTTGAAAAATATAGAGTGTATTTCTTTATAATTTATTCTTAAGTATTAATTAAAAGACTTCATGGTTTATATGAATTTCAGAAGAAGAATAAATCATTGAGTGATCTTATGACTTCTAACTCCTTAAATTTTCGATGGTGTAGCTAGGTGAAAAGATGAGTTTATTGATTTAACTATATAAAGGGTGAAATTATTCTATATGATTCTAAAACTATTCATTCATGTTTAAAATATCATTATAATTATCATTTACTATGATTCAATATGATATAAATGGGGAAGAACCAACTTATGGAATTGATTTTGTGGGAGGAAATCCACACGGTAGTGTCACATTAAATTTTCATGGACCCTTTATTATGTGGAATATTTCAAAAGTAAATACTCATGTGTATTTTTAGTGGATTTAAATTAAGTCAAATACCATGATAATTGAAAATATCATAAGGAAAAAAGATAAATGATTCATCTACTAATATTTTTCTTATTTAATTTGAATGAGAATTTTAAAAAAAATATTACAAGTTTTATCGATATGATTCATGCCACTATGATTCCAAGATATTTTTACAACAATTATGGAAATAATATTCACCCAAAATTTACTGAATATAATTAACAAGAAATAAAAATTGAATTTCTTGATAATTTTTAGAAAGTGATAATATAGTTTTTAATAAATGTAGATGTTTTAGGAATAGTCCTAGGATATTGTTGTGATAACAATAGAAAGGAGATACATATTTGTGTGGTACCTTAGGATGCAAATATGTTCATTTTCATTTTTTATTTAAGATAAAATGTTTGTTTTGAAGAGGTGATATTGTAAATTTTATATTCTAGTAATTTTATCAAGCTTGAGATCATACTCTTTCCTATAATATTTTTGATAATAAAATATTAGTTGTGTGTGCATGAGATAAAAACAAATATACACAGGGGATATAATCATTTTTAGGGTGGTTAAACATGTTAAAAAATGTATTATTCTTCATTTATTATTTTCTTTGGTTTGTTTGTGAGATAATTAATTAATAAGCATAATGGATTATTGGATTGAATATAAGAAGAAATATAATTCACTGATTCAGCCCCTCTGTCCCTTTAAGAATTTTTTTATCCTTTTTAATATGTATCATAGATAGACACACCCTTAAAGATCTATTATCAGTTTACCACGACTTCTCACAACTCAGTTAATCAGAATGGTGTTCCCACAATTGTTGGAAAGTACTTCTATTTATATATGGAGATGATGATGATTTATTTTTTGTCCCTAGTATGATATTTTCATAATGATTCTTTACAAGGATTTACTATGAAAAATAAAAATGATACTTTGACCCCCACAAAAAATAGGAATGATAAGAATGATAGAAAGTCCTCAAATAGTGTAATATTTTTATTTCTAGGAAATGAAATAACAATTGTTATAGTAAAAAGAATTAAAATTAAATTGTAAAAAACATCCATAATATTTATGAAGGAAAAAAATAAATAACAAAAAACTATAACTTAAGATAAAATAATTTGAAGATGGTAGAATAAAAGAATATAATCCATTGATGAGTTTTTTAATAGATTAATTTTCATTATAAGATCAATATGTGGGTTTAAGTAGAAACTTAATGATTATACTAGTGTTTAGAATATTGTTATATTTCTCCCTGATAATTTTGATACCAATGTATCATTATCGGAATACAAGGGACATAATAACTTCATAATTAGTGAATTATAAAAGACACTCAAAAATTATGAAATAATAATGAGAGTTTTTCTAAAAATAAAAGGGAATAATTTGAAAGATATTACACAAAAATATATTAAATAATTCAAGATTGATAAAAAAATATATTTATATAGAGAAAAAAATATAGAAGACTACACTGAAACACTTTTGATAATGTTAAGATGATTCACTAAATGAATAGAAGGAAAATAAAAATAATAATATAATGTTTGTGAAACTAAAAATTTGTTACTCTTTAATGGAATATCATAATAAATAATCCAATCACTGGTGAATGGAAAAAAATATCTAATAATTCTCATTAATACTTTAATATATTTTAAGAAGGGGGTTTTGATAGTTATAATGGCAATGATGATAATAAGGAACATTCAAAAATTTCTCATAAAGTTAGTATCAATTGAGAAATTAAAAAATCTAATTCATTAGATAATAATTATCAAACTGATAATGGATATATATCTAAAGAAACTAATTTATCCAAAGAGTTTACAATTAAGATGGAAATTATAATATTTGTGATGAAAATTGGAATATTGATAATTTAGAACACTCCTCCTAAATTAATTTTGAACAAATTATATATTTTCATACTGATAAAGATAATATTCTTTAACAGATTGAAAAATTTAATAATTATACTGCGTAAAAGAAGAGAATTATTGGTTATATGACCACTACTATTATTTTTGGAGGACAGAAGTTGGAAGAATGAAGAAAAATTTTTTTTAATTTGAAAAATGGGAAGATAAACCTGAATATAATTTTAAAAAGTTCACTAGTGTGAAAGTTGAATTCTATGAACAAAAAAAATAATATATAATATTCATGTAGGTGAACATGATTTTAAAATTCTAGTTTAAAGCTCATTACTTGAAGAAGACTTGATGTCTCAATATGCCCAAATTAAACAACAATCCTTATTTTCCAAAAAAACATAAATAATAATTATAATATGATCATATATATATAAAGATAAATTTAGAAAAAATGATTTTTAAATCCTTATATATTTTTAGAATAAGTACACAAGAATGATTAGTGAAAAATTCTAAGTACATGCATAAAAATGAGCAAAAAAATAATCTATCACAAAAATATAATTTCAATCAAAGAAGAAATTTAAAGGGTTACTGTTAGTGGTGTGATGTTCTTGGACATAAATTATATAGTTTATAGTATAATATTTCTATTCCATGTCTACTGAGAGAGAATATTTCAAGAGGGAGTCAGTTGTAGAATGTGGAAAATAGATTCATGTGTCTACGGGTTGAGTAGAGTATTGAATTAAGGAACAACTTTGGGTGTTTTTCAGAATTATATGGAAGGTGATGTGAATATGGGAATATAGAAAACATGTAAAAACCCACAATTACATAAATTAAACTCCTTTTTTATATAAAAATTCTTTATTATGAAATGTATTTATAGAAAACACATGCACTACTTTGGTTATTTTGGACCGTTATAGACTGCCAAATTTAAGAGACCACTAATAGTCCTTAGCATTTACTATATATTCATTGTACAATGATGGCTAATATTACTATATTAATGGTTGTCAAAAATCAAATTGACACAGACAAAAGAAGATATTTCCTCAATTAGTGGGATCATATCCAATAAATCCCATTTATCAAAGCCTATAAGGGAGATAGAATCACTAGTCTATACCCTTGAACAAGCCTAAGCCAATATTTAACTGCTGAACCATGACAAAAATTGTATGTGAGATAAGTTAAATATTACTGAGATCCAGGCCCAAATATTGTTCTATGAACCACACTAATAATGTGTCACCATAAAAAAACTTACCATTAGGGTATACACTGGTGTAATAAGGGGATAGGTATCTAGAACCTACTTATATGAATAATTATTTTTTATTTTTAATAAAATAATTATTATATTTTTACCTTTTCATTATTTATTTATATATACAATTATATATGAGTTATTTAAAATTTTATTTTGATACAATGAAACCAAAATTGAATATTTAGAAAATACATGGTTTTAATTAATACACTATTTTTTTTATAATATCATAAATTTTTGAAATAAATTTTACATTCATGAAATATTCTTAATATTTATTTAAATATAAAATATAATAAAATTTAATGAATTATAGTGAAATTATTATAATGGTCAAAAAGTTATTAGTGTCTTAAAAACTAGTATTTTCTAGTAAATATGACTTTTTATTTAAAAGTTTAAATTATATTATTTTTAAAATATTTTGTAAAATAATTGTAATATTTTTAAATCAGCATGTTAAAATTTTCCAATGGTTATTTTTTTCATAATTTTCTAATCTAATTTCATTTTTGGGTAAACATTAAATATTTTATAAATATACAGTCTATATTATGACATCATAATAGACCAAAATTAATTTAATAGAATCTAAAAAATGAATCCATGACCAAATATATGTTTTAACTTTAAAATAATATTTTTTGGAAGTTACATCATTAATTTATATTAGTTTAATGAATCCTCCAAAACCTATATCAGATTTTAAGGCGTTATAATATATCTTTATGAACATGAATCACTTCAACATAACCAATGGTATTTTTTTAATATGTCTGGTTCTTAGAATCATAATTTTTTTTATAAAATCTAATTTTGTTGAAATAATGGAAAACCGTGGGAAGGTTTCTGGTTTTGATTATTTTATTATATTGAGTCTAAAACCTATTTTTAGTAATAAATAATTAATACTCTCCTCTTTTTATAAATTACCCACCCAACCTATTATTCCTATTCATTAAATAAAATTGAACATAATTTTCTTCTCCCCCTCCCACTTTAAGTCCCTATAATATTTCCCAAGAACTTAATAAGCTCCTCCTAATATTTTAGAAGCTCCCTATCAAGGTAAGGGACTATCTCCTCATCCTCTTTACTCAAGAACATTTTTTGTATTATTCCAATTGATTTCTAATTTTTCATGTTGAAATATGTTTTTACACATCACTTTTATTATTCTTATTATTTTTAAGTAATTATATACCAAATTTTACTCTCATTAAAAACTTATATGAATATTTATTTACACATTTTATTCATCTACAATTATCTTATGATTTTAAATACCAAGCATGTGTGTAGTGAATATCCATCCCCATTTTCAATCAAGCGTATTAAAATAGATATAAATATCCTTAATTTATTTGGTAATTCCATGTTTGTAACCAACACTCCTTAATCATGGGATAGAATGTGACTAAAGGAATTCATATATTTTTTGATCTAGGTGGAACACAAATTCATGTACATGATATGAATGTGATAGGAATGCCTAGAATTATACATCCCTATAAGGCATTGGGTAATTTTTTTATCACATGAGATACTATGTATGATGCATGGGAGGTTATCCTAAATTTTCCATTTTAGGATTTCTCAATGATTATCATTGATTTATTATTAGGATGTCATGTTTTATGTTTCTTCCACATTCCTTTGTTTCTGTGGTGTTATCATATTATATCATGATTTGATGGTCATGTTTATCATCATCACCCATTTTATGTCACCTTGATATGAATCTTATATCAAATTTGTTAAATCCATTTTATTATTAATTGATTATTTACTTACTGGGATTTATAGTTCACCCATTTCTTATATACATTCCCATGTTATCTTGTACAATATTAAAAGTTCAACAAAAGTTAAGGTCCTATTTTTTATTTTTCAAATAGTTTTTATTCATGTTTCAAGTTATTGTTTTATTTATCTAATTACTCAAATAGACTATTACAATTATTAGTATGGTATTGTATTAAGCATGTCTTTGTGAAAAACATCATGAATTAAAGTATATACAAGACATGGGTTGTAATAATTGGTATTAGAGGAATTTATAATTTTATTTGGGGATTTTAATTAAAAAAAATTATTGAAAGCCTCATGGATAAGACTAAATATACAAAATCATCCCCAAAATTTGGGAATGTATAGAATTAGTGGTTTCTAAGAAACAAAATCCCTATCTTGATATTACAAGTAGATGTGACTCTATCATAGTTGTTTCTAGGGGTAACAAACCTAAAAAGTGATAATTGGGTAGTAACTCAATCGTCACCTAATGAAAGAAAACTAGGCCTTGTTTAACAAATGGTTTGACACCCCTTTGGGGATATAATTTTTTAATTACAAAATTTTTTATGAACAATTAGGAAGGGAAAAAAGTCAAAATAAAATTTTATTTGAGGAAATAAATTATGGATAACAGAGATTGAAACCTTTAAATTTATAGGTTGAGGAATATATTTCATTAATGATTTATCACTTAAATTTTAATTTTTTAAATTTTATGTGTTTAATAGTTTGACAATTCCAATCCTTAAATTTCCCCTTATTATTGTCAATGTTTAGAAATAGGAGGAACTGAGTTAACAACAAATGTGAGAGGCGATGTGATGAATTCCCAAATGAGATCCCCAATATGATGGGATTAGTAATTATAATCTTCATGATGATACATTCTCAATTAACTAAAGTCTTTCTTAGAATCTTGAAATAGGAGGAACACCCATATCCCCCTTAGAAAGAGAAAGTTTCAATTGATACCTTTATGTGAAAAAGTCCTCTAAATTTAAATGGATATTCTAATACCATAATCTTAATATGATGGATCAAATCTATTGAAATGATATTCTCTATCATTTAACGCTCTAAGAAATAGAATTTCATTCTTTCTGTTTATTATATAGATGAATAATCTAATAAATTGTAGACATAGATCAAAAATAAGAATCCTGAAGGGGATATGAAAGTGATGGAGTGTAAATAATTCTAAAAAATGGTTTTTATAAATAGTTTCCTCACACTCTCCAACATTAAATTGATATTTATTCACTTAGAATCAAGAAAAAGGAAGACGAATCCATCATGTGTAAGAGGAGAACATCAAAATACTTTCTTGATACTCCTCCAGATTTTTCATTGACCCCAAAATTAATTTTGACCAATTATTTAATGGGATAAAGATGAAACTATAATAAACTAGGGGGATTTGATAATTCTATATCTATGAAGAGATTTTAGGACATGACAATAAATATGAAACTGATATCGATGAATCACAAAGAGCTAAGGGGTAAGGAGATATGAAGTGGAGAATGGATCATATTTCAGGTAGTGTGATGGAGAAATATCATAGGGCCATAGAATTACAACATCCCACATTTCAAAAGTACGGAAAAAAGAATCATCGAAATTGAATGAAGGTGGAAAATGAAATTATTTAGGTGTGAGAAAGAATGATACCTAGCTAGAAAATGCATATATGAGAAACCCACTAATGTGATAGAAGAAAGGAATAATCTATTAAATCAATAGTCTTATGTACATTGTATCAACTATAAAAATAATTACACTATGGTATTCAATTACCTAAGTCAAGGGTTTTCGATAATAACCAATAAAATCAACGTACAAGTCCTAAAGAGAAAAGATGATCTTATCCCATCACTACTACTGAGGTGGATCCTGACAATGAAGTGGTGATAGATATGATAATTGCTAAATCCAAGATAGTGAATGAACTATTTGATTCATGTTCTATTGATTATTTCATATCTACGAATTTTAATAGATAAATTCATACACTATCTAAAAACATTGAAGTCAAGTTATCAGTGAAGAAGAAAATTGGGCCACTTATTGTATCTTAAAGAAATTACTCTTCCCTAGTCAAAATTTGAGGGATGAGTTTTCCCAAGAACATTTTTATACTTCGTTTAGAATAATTAAATTCTATTCTGGGTATATATTTCATTTACTTGTGTAGATCAAACATAAATTTCTAAGAGAAGGAAATCACCCTCTTTATCACAA
Organism: Viscum album; assembly: GCA_963277665.1. NCBI lineage: Eukaryota > Viridiplantae > Streptophyta > Magnoliopsida > Santalales > Viscaceae > Viscum > Viscum album. Next base: position 1,219,888,311 of record OY728147.1, on the reverse strand, counting down.
ATCCCCCTCTATGCATATACAATTTCTTGGAGTGTGATGCATCTTATTTGTAAACATAATCATAAGTATAAATGTCATTTCTATAAGAGAAAGTGTATATAGATCAAATGACTGAGAATAAGGAAAATATTAACCTTTATTACATGCCCATATTGAGGGAGTATGTTGATGTGTTTCCAGAATAATCATATGGTCTTCCTTCTAGTCAATAGGTCGATTTCTTGATCAAAATTATACCTAGAGCCATTATAATATCGAATAATCCATATAAAATTTCCATTATTTAACATTAAGATGAAAATAATCAACCATAGGAGAATCCGTATAAATGGTTTGAATTCCCAAGTACGTTACCTTGTAGTGTACAGACAATTTCCATCAAGAAGAAGGATTGGTCAATTTACTCCTACATTAATTTTCATGAGATCACCAACATCATTATAAATAAAAAAAACCTATTCCATGTATGTATTAATTTTTATTACAGATACATGGATTCTAGTACTTATCTAAAGTAGATGTTTGGTCAATATATTATCAAGTAAAGGAATTTAAAGAGGTAATTCCCAAGACTACTTTACATAGAAGGTTTGAGATATGTGAGTTCATAGTGAATCAATTTAGACTCACTAATTCTATAGATATCTTCATTGATTTAATGAATGAATTATTTAATTATTACCCCAAAAAATGTTAGTAGTCTTTTACATGATATTCTTATCAACTTAAAAAGTAAGTAGAAACATGACGCACATCTAAAAGTTGTACTAAAGACCTTGAGAAAAAAAAGTTATGTGTGAAATATTGTAATTGTGAGTTTTGGAGGGACAAATTTACATTCTTAGGGAATTTTATCACTAGAAAATGGATATTTGTGGATCCTTTAAAAATATATTTAATTGTTAGATGGACCAGATGAACATATATTATTGAGATCAATAGTTTCCTTGTACTATTAGGTTGTTATGAAAGATTTGTGAGAAATTTGTCACGATTTTCAAGACCACTAACAAATATAACTCCAAAGGGGGTGAATTTATATAGAATGTTGAATTAGGGGAGTGATTAAAAGTGTTAAATAAGAGGCTAATCCTTCCAACTATACTCACATTACCCACAAGAAGGTATGAATTTTTTATCTACAATGATGCATCAAAAAAGGGATTGGTTTTTTACACATGGAAGATGAAAAAGTGATAGCTATAACTCTAACCAATTCAAAATACTTGACTATAAATACCCAACCCATGATATATAATTTGATATAATGGTCTTCTAATTAATTATTTGGGGAAATTATCTCTATGGGGTGATCTATGAAATATATACATATCAAAAAATCCTCACATATATATTAACACAAAAGAGAACTGTATGATCCAAATATTGTTGTTATATATGATCAAGGATTATTATTTTTTAATCCATTATCATCCTAGGAAGGTGTATAATTTTATGGATTATCTATTTATAAAGGATCCTGTAACCCTATCCATGATGAGGATTGATATGGATCTAATATTTTTAGACATGAAAATTATGATGATGGGAATTATAACATGATCTTCATCCTACATTTATCACATAACTTATGAACCATACATTATTTGGAGGAAGAAGGTGGACTAAAAATATAATGAGGAGATATAGATAAAGGTAGGGAATATTCTGGTGTTCAAATTTTATAAATATGGAGTTATATGGTTGGGAACCCAGATATATGTACCATCAAAACCCGAACTAAAGATGAAACTTTTGGATTTTTTATATAGATCATACTTCTCTATTCGTCATGGAATCACTAATAAGTTTTGAAATATAAATAAAAACTTATATTGGTATAAAATGAAGAGGTATATTTTAGAATTTTCATCTCGAATCTTGGTATGCCAAAAAGCCAAGGATGAATAGCAATATTCTTAGGTTGTGATGCAACCATTTCCCAGAGTTGTATGGAAATGGTAAACAAGAACCATCGATTTCATTATAGGAATACCCTAGATATATAATGGTAATAACACAATCTCAGTGGTGTTCAATAAAAATTCAAAGTCATCTCATTTCATTGCTGTCAAGAAATATTTCTATCTGAAAAATATTTGTAAGACATACATAAGGAAAGTTACAGGACTATATGGACTTTCACTCTCCATTATATTTGATTGAGATATGTGGTTTACCTCAAGGTTATAGAGAAGGATTATGATAGAATTGGATACATGAATGAGTTTCAATATTTCTTATCAGCCTTATATGGATGGATAGTATAACAGAACCATTAAAACTATAGATGACCTGTTGAGGTTATGTTCAATGGATTTCCAATGATTTAGGATTAGCACCTTCTCCTAGAATAGTTCCCCTAAAACAAAATTTTTCATTATAGCTTTCAAATAAATCCTTATGAGGCTTTGTATTGGAATATTTATTAGACCCTGACATGCTATGATGAAATTAGAGAGTAGAATATGATGGGGATTGATCTTATGAAAGAGATGATAGAGATGTTCAAAACCAATTAGTAGTATATAAAATCTATTACAAGTCCTTAGAAAAGCTATATAGACTATCATCATCATTACATAGAGCTTAAGGTTATAGATAATTTTTCCCTTTTATATTTTCATATAATAAAATCATGAGGTTTAGGAAGAATGGAAATCATAGTCCAAGTTACATTGACCTTTTTGAGATCCTTGATCACATTAAAGCTGAGGCATATCGGCTATCACTGCCACCTAACCTATATCAAGTACATGATTTGTTCCATGTATCCTTATTAAGGAAGTATATACCAGACACAACACATTTATTTAATTCATATGTATTACCTTTTGATAATGATAATTCATATGAGTATTAGTTAGTGAAGTTCTTAGATCGTAGACACAACGTTCTATGAAAAATGACTACTCACAGAGTTAAACTATTGTGGCAGAACAACAAGATTGAGTAAGTTACTTAGGTACTATAATAATAATTAAAATATAAGTACCCTAATATATTATAATTTATTAAATGAAATTTTGAGGGAAATTTTCTTATGGGGTGAATAATTTAATGACTCAAACTTCCATAAATTAATCTCCATTTTTGAATGAATAAATGCCTCATTAAGAGATGTAGTTATAGAAAACACATGAACTAATTTAATTATTTTTTATTGTTATATCACTCATGATATAAAATGATATTAGTCATCATATACAGTGATAATATAGTAATTGTATAGTGACCATTATGATTATTATTTTATGGGTCATGATAAAATCCAATTGATATAGATGGAAAAAGAGACAACCTCTAAAAGTGGTATCATAGAATACAAAGCCCATTCATTATAGATTCCAAGGGATATTGAATCATAGATATCTTACATGGTCAAATACAAAGATAATACTCAATAACTAAAACATGATAGAAATATTTTACCAGATAATTTCAAGCTTATAATGATCATGAACCAAGAAATGTTCACCAAACCACCCCAATAAAGAGTCACGATCACACACATTACCTTTAAGGTGCAAGTAGGTGTAACAAAATTCTATAAATCTAGACCCTAGTCATATGAAATTTTTTATTTTATTTTTAATAAAATAATAATTATATTTATTCCTTTTATTTATTAATTAATATATACAATTATATACAAGTTAATGAAGATAAGATTTTGATACGAGGAAATGGAAATTGTATTTTTGGAAAATTCACGGTTTTAATTTATGAACTCATTTTATAGATTCAATAATTTTTAAAAGAAATGTTATTTTCCGGAATTTTTTTTAATATTCATTTAAATATCAATGATACTGTAATTTAATGATGTGTAATGTAATTTATGTCAGTGGAAAAAGTGGTTAGTGTCATAAAACAAGTACATTATAATAAAGGAATTCATTTATTTAAAAGTGTATATTATCATATTTAGATTATTATTTTGGTAAAATAAATATAATTTTTTAAATCCATATATTAAAATTTACCACTATTAAAAATTTTATAACTTTATTAAGATAGTCGAATTTTTGGGTAAAAATTAATTATAGTATAAATATACATTCAATATTATTACATCACAATAATAGAAAAGTTATATAATAATTGTTATAAAAGGATTACATGAAAAAATATAGATTTTACCTTTAAAATAATGTTATTTTTATGTTCATTTATTAATTTTAAAATCCTTTAATGAATTCTCAAAAACCTATATTATATGTTAATATTTTATAATCAACTATTTATGAACATGACTCACTTACACACCAAAAACGGTATTATTTTAATATAATTTATTATCAGACTTATAAAGTATTAAAATCTAATCCACATTGGTGGATACCGTGGACCCAATCTATGGGAAGGTTTTTATTTATTAATATTTTATTATATAGATTCCGAATCCTTAGTTTAAAAAATAATAATGGATTCCCATCTCTTTGGGTATAAATACCCACCCAACCTCTCATTCCACTTCAGAAAAAATCAATTAAGCATGAAGTTCCTCTACTTAAACACCTCTAAATCCCCCCTCAAGATAATAATAATCTCCTCCCATGCTCTTAGGGACCCCCTCTCAATGAAAGGGACTCTCTCCTCCTCCACTTTATTGAATCAAATTATTTGTATTATCCCATTTGATTTTACATTTTTCTTATTGAAATATTTCTTAAATATCTGTTTTGTTATGTTTTTTATTTTCATGTGATGAGATAACAATTTTCATTCTCATTTAAACACTTCTAAGAATCTTTATGTACACCTATTATGATTCTTAAATTATCCTATGATTTTCCTTTTAAATAATTATATGGTGAATAACCATCCCCATTTCCACTCAAGGGTATCACCAAGATGTATATATCCTTCTTTGATGGAGGAATTTTATGTATCTTACCCAAAATCCATAATCATGGGATTAAAATTTATAAAAGGAATTATTATGTTGTATGTTCTATGTGACATGAAAATGGTTGTACAAGATATGAGTGTGATGGGTGGGACTGAAATTATATATCCCCTAAATACTTTGGGTAATTTTTTTATCTAATGAGATAAAAATTATGGTGAATTATTGGTTATCCTAACCACAAAATTTTAAGATTTCTCACAATTTATCATTGAATTATTCTTATGATGTCATGTTTTATTTTTTTCTACATTCCTATATTTCCTTGATGTTATCATCTTATATCATGATACTGTATCCATGTTAAGGATTATCACCCCTTTTATTTCACATTTATATGCCTCTAGAATTATATATATATTACATTCAAAATTTTATGCTTTGATTACTAATTTATTGAGATTTAAATATTACCCCTTTCTTATGTACTCCCCTAAACTATCCCATTATGTTTTATAAGATCAATGGATTTTAAGGGCATGTTTTGGAATTATTTTAAAATGTTTTTGTATCTCTTTTCCATATTATTTTTTTATCTAATTACCCAAATAAAATTGGCATCTCAATATTATGGAATTTTATTATGTTTCTATTTATAAAATATATCAGGAAATAAATTATTTAATTGACATGGGTGATCATAAAATGATTGTGAAATTATTACATGATGAAAATATAACTCTCATCAGAATTCTGGATAGAAAAATCAAAACTAATAAGAAAATATTTTCATAGTTTCCTTTAATGTATGAAAAACTATAAATAATTGGATAGTGTATAGTGCATGTTCAACTGATATGTATAGAGATATAAATAACCTGAATAATATATTGAAGTATTAATGAGTTATTGTCACATTTTTCAATGAAACCTCAATTAAAATTAACTGTATTAGAACATCCAGACTTGGGAAGAATCAGATCACTCCTTGAAATTTCCTTTTTATTAATAGATTAAAGATCAATATATTATGTGTATAAATATTTTTCAATAATATAAATAATTGTGTTTTTAGGAATGGTTGTTATCAAATGAACATGCTTATAGATATAGATATTATCTCCAAGGTAATCAGAATCCAAGGTAACCTGTTTCAAGGTGAGGAAGAAAAATAAAGTTATTATCAGAGTAAAAAAGTTTAATTTTTTTGGGTGATAGATGATTAGGCCACAACTACAAAAAAATTAGTAAATTAATTAAAGGATAATATTTTTGAAACATTTCTATACTGTAGGAAGACACTTCCACTATTTTCTGGATATTCAAGAAAGAAAATATGCTAAGAAAATATCAAAGTGAGGGTGATATTAAAATAGAGAAAACATTATTGTTGAATACATTGATGTGTGTGGATTAACAAAAAATAGTTTTACAAGTGTAGATATTAATTTTGTCAAATTACATTAGGATTTTACTATAATAAACATATTATGTATATATTCTATAAGTATCAATCTCTATAAAAAATTTAAAATCTTTGAGAGGATGGATGAAAAAAATATATTTATCCTTAAGAAGGGTGATATCAAATAGTACTAATCAATATGCTAACTGAAAGATATCATACGATCTATAAAATAATATCATAAAATACAAGTTTAGTACCCCATACACTCATCAATAAATGGTGTTTCTAAAAAGAAAAATATAAGTCTAATTGAGTTGGATAGGGAAATGATTACTATGCATGACACATCAATATTTTCATAGTTATAATCAATCAAAATTATTGTAATTATACAAACTAGATATTTTTTGAGACTAAAACATGACATGTATCCCTATGAAATGTTGTTTATGAAGAAACTAAGTACAATACACTTCAGCGTGTCAGAGTTCATATTTAAGTTAAAGGAATGAAATATTATATGATTAATTTTATTAGATGTCTAATGAAGTCATATTATTCTGTAACTCCCAAACGGAAGTTCATATAGATGTCACAATTATTTTAGATAATATTACTAACTTTTAGGATGTTTTGGTTTTTTAAAATGTAGAAAATTTCATGGTTCTTCATACAGTATGGATGATGAAGGAAGAAAAATTTCCCATGTATACCTTCAAAAAAAAGGAAGAATAAAAATACTAAAAATATAATTAGAAATCAATATTTGGATGTTCAAACCTAAACGATAATCATGGGACCACTATATTTATCTCTAATATAAATCCCAAATGTGGTCAAAACGATTTCAAATATAAAGAGTGGATCCAATCCATGAATTTAGAGCTCTATCAAATAGATATTAATGATACATCAAAAACATTTAAATACATGTTGAATGAAATATTTTTGGAAGTAAATTTAAATTTTACAAAAAACATAATGATTACAGAATTATTTCAATAAATAAATCCAAACTTGTTTATAATGGATATTCACAAGTATAGGGAATTGATTTTTATGAGACATTTTCTCCAATGGCTTTAGATGAAACCATCAGAATGTTCCTTTCAATTCCTGCTCAAATAAATTTTAAAATTTTATAGATTGATGTGAAGTTAAAATTATTTAATGGTAAACTCAATAGGTAGTTCTAGAGGTAAAAAAAATAAAGTATTTCGTGTTAATGATGATTGAAGTAGTGTTTTTAAAATTAAATAATCATTTTATGGACTGAAACAAGATATATGATTTTGATAAATCAATATTGATAAATATTTTAGAAGTATGATGTTCAATATGGGATAGGTGTATTGAAACCTTTACATAAATAAATTCAACATTGCATCCCTCAAGATGATTGGGTATGCTGATGATATCATTTTTACTTATAATAAACAAAATATGTGTGGTGTTTTTTCAACTCAAATGAAGAAGAAATATAATATTTCATTTCTTAGTAAAATGATGTTTTTCTGGGGATTATAAATTACCAAACATGTTATACATATCTTTATTTCACAAGAAAATTTTTCTGAAGAGTTTTCAAAGTGGTTTTAAATGATTCAATAAAGTATATTATCCACTCCCATATATGTGGGAAACAAAAAAATCCTATATGTTGAAGTAATTCTATAAACTCTTGGTTGTATCTTATATCTAACTACTTTAAGGATGGATATTGTATTCGCTGTCAGACTTTGTACTTTATTTCTATCTAATCCAATCGAAATTAATATTATTATAGCCAAAATAATTCTTAAAAGATTATTGAAAAATTAAATTTTGTACTACTATATAATAAGGAAGGACACCTGGGTTTGAAATTATTTTCTAATGTTTATTGGGCATGAGCTAGGAATGATATAAAATATATTTCATTTAGATCATTCACTATTTTTTAAAAATTTATAACAAGGAATTCAAATAAATGACCAACCATCACCTTGAGATCCACTATGGTCGAATATGTAATTATTGTATAGGAAACCACATAGATGAAATAGACGAGAACATAAATTAAAGATATTGATATTCAAAATAGATACCAATTGATTATTAGTTATGAATATAAAATTTTCATAAATCTAATAAATATTCAAGCAGATTATTCTTGGTAAAACTTATTGATATAATATATATTTTCATGAAGTAGAATGTTGAAGATGGTATCTTTAAACCCGATTTTATTCCATATATGGAATAGGTTGCTGACATCCTAGTGAATCAAATTAAAAATTATATTTTCTAAATATTAAGCATATATATGGGATTTCATCTATCACCTCAACACTAGTATATTATTTTTTTAGGTTTCATCCTCTATTCTATCATGCTTAATAATGATAAGATATCGTTTAAAGGGGAAGAAAATTATTCCCCTACTTATGAGTTGTGTTTACTTGTTAATTGAGTGATGTAGAAAATAATAATAATTTAGAATCAAATTATTAATTTGGTTGTGTAGGGAAATTTAAATGGTTTAGTTGTATAATTGTTTTTGGAAACATTGATGATTGATTTAATCACTCTAGTTTTCTATATAGATGTTTCTCATGTATATTTAGAGATGATTATTTCATTACTCTTTTATTTGTGAAAATTAATATCTTATCTTCCTAGATTAGGATTTTATATAAATAAGTGAAAGAGGAATGAGATTTATTTAAAAAAATACAATGGGTGGATTGCTAAACCCTATAGAGGTTAATGCGACCTTTGTTTTAAATACATGTCAAGTGTGGGAATTAATAAGTTATTATTCATGTAAAATACTGGTACTTGAAAAATAGTATTACTATCTATAACATTTTTTTATGTTTGAAACTATTTGCATGTGAAGATATTGGAAATGAATATCATTATTGATATGATGTCTATTAAAAGTTTTGAGAATCCATCAAAGTGGTATTGTACATTTATGTTATTGTGTTAAGTTATTAGTAACCATTGTAAAATGCTTAATGTTATTTTTTATTGATTTCTATGATTTACAGAAAAAATGAAGAAGGTTTAAAATAATTTGAAAATTATTAAAACTCTTCGGATTAAACTAAAAAATAGATAATTATAAAATTATAATAATTTTACTTATGATTTTATGAATTTAGGCTAATATGAAGTCTCTTAGGATATCATAAGACTTCAATAAATTCATATGACCTTATCACAGGAATTTGATCGAAATTTTCATTCTTCACCATATGAATTCAACACTATATGCCTTCATCATAAGTCTTTATCATATGACTTTGACCAAGCATATATCTTTGGAGTTCTCATCATAGGAATTTTATATGTTCTTATCTAATTATGAGTTTAATATAAATTTGAGAAAGGTAGAGTATATTTCTTTGGATGATGATCATAAGTCTTCATCACAAGACATCATATATCATATGACTTAGAGTAGTAGAGTAATGTTTTGAGATATCATATTACTTCTATAGTTTTGTAATTTTTCATGTTGTAGCTAGGTCAAAATTTGAGCTTTGAATTTACCTATATGATGTGGTAATTTACTCAAGAGGACGTTTAAACTATTAATCCAGGTTCAAATCATTTTGATCACTCTCTTTGATCATGATTAAAAATGAGATCAAAGGGGAATAACAGGCTAAGGGAATTTTTGGTGCTTGAGGAAATCGATTCTATAGTGCCGCATCACAGTCATAATAATCCATGCTTACATGAAATATTGCAAACAAAAATACTCATGCATGTTTTTTAGAGGATTTAAATGAAGCGGAATACCATGATATTTTGGAATTTCATTTGGAAGGAAATAATTGATTTATTAAGAAACCATTAAAGAATAATCTCAGTGAATATTTTTTTAAGGATTATTATTTTGAAAGATATGATTTATATCGTAAAGATACAAGGATATTTTCATAAATTATGTGTGAAAAATATTCTTTCAATATTTAGTGAATACAAAAAATAATAAAAAGAGAAAAATATGTTTTTTATATATAGAGAGAGATCAAATGCACTGTTGTATCAAATTAAAATTTATAAGAATAATTATAAGAGATTATTTTGTAATGAAGAGGAAGAAGGTAAACATATGTGTAGTGTATGGGGGGTATCATACATTCACTATTGATCATTCTTTAGAACATTATATTTTTTATATAGAAGCGATTATGTAACTACTTTGTGCCATTAATTTTAGTATGTCTATGATTATACTATTTTCTATAGTTTTTTTTGATAAAAAAGATTTGTTGTGTGTGTAAGAGATAAAAACCACCATATAAATGGGATGTGGTCATCCTTAGGGAGGTAAGCCTTATAATAAGCATGCTATTTATTATTTATTATTTTATTTGGTTGGTTTTTGAGATAACTCTTGAATAAGAATAAGGCAATACTTTAAAATAAAAAGAAATATAAGATATTGATTACCCCCATCTGAGTTTCTTCCACACTTGATCAATCCGTTTTAAGATACATTCCCTGTAATTCCTACCTTCATAATTACTCTATCTGAATGATTATTATGATAATTATACTTTGAATATATTTTCATTTTAGAGTAACTTCTCATTTCTCAAATAGTAGAGTGATAATTTCACAATAGGTGTAAAAGTTTAGTCTTACGTTACCTTGATTGTAGTAACCCATTACCCTTGTTATATACCATGAAAGATTTATTTTTTCCCATTTAGTAACATTTATAAAAGATACATGTCTTTGAAAATATCCTTTTAAAATTGTAACATCTTATTATTCTCTTTTAGTTATTTATTATATCTCTTTTTGGTTTCCCTATTTATTTGTGTTCATTTTGTGAATTTAGAGGATGGAGAGACTTAGTAGGTAAAATTAACTAAATTTTGAGGATGTATGTTTTTTCGAATTAATGTATTCTTAGTATAAATATGAAATATGATTAAGAGGATTTCCTTTGAGGTTTAGGTTAACCTAATGCATTTTCTAAGTGTGTTTGCAGAATTATTCTATTGAATAGTTTCATATTGTGAAAGGGTTAGATGACATGAATATATTTCTATGATGATTTCATGAACGACTTTAGAATGTGAAATGTTTACAAATCATGAGACAGGTTCATCTAGAGTAATGGTCGATCAAATTTATTTTTAAACTGAAGTGACATGTTTTTCAATATATCTTAAACATCGAAGAATTCAAATAATGAAAGGGTTTCAGTTCATGCATGTTTAAAGATTTATGGTTTTTACCATGATAGACATATGATATTGTTTTTATTCAGGTACAACCTCCCCTCCCAAAACCTAAGAGATCTCCTAGGTGATTTTGGGGATATGATCTTATTTCAGATCATTTCTTTTAGTGATTTATCTTCATCCTGGTAGAACAGTGTCTCTTTTGGAAGGTGATTTTTTTGCTTCTTCATTATTGTCAGTGAAATTTATTCTATTACACTACATTTTTAGATCCATTGGTCTTATGGTGTTGATTATCATGATCTTTTTAGATCTGTTGTGTGATCTTCCTCTAGAATATATCCTTTGTGTTGGTTGTGGTAAGGCACATGAGTGACTCAAGGTTAGTGTTGTGTTATCATATCCATCAACCTTTTTTCTTATTGAATTGATTATGAGATAAAAAAGTTGATTGTAGGGCCTTAATTGTTATATTTTTGTCATTTTATATTAGTAGATATCATTTTAGGCATGTTCCACCTGAGTTTGAGGTATTTGGTTCCATCTATATCTTATGTTAGATGAATTGTATTACTCTAGTTTTATAAAGTATTTTATAAATGAATTGGAATGATATAATTGTGTGGATGAAATTTTCATTGAGAAAATATCGGTTTATCCTTGATTTCATTAAAAGGAAATTTATTTTTACATATTTTTGAAATTGATTATTCTAGTTTTTTAAAAGCATGGTTTTGATGAAATGTTTTAGAAAATGTAGCACATGGGATGAATTTGGTAATTTTGTGGAAGGTTTAGTAAAATGAATAATCTATTGATACTATCGAGGTGTTCACTCATAGAGTGTTCATCTACTTCCTAGGATCATTATTATATGGACTTTTTAGACCTATTAGGAGGTTCAGTTGGTGGGGTGTTCCTATGTTCTCTAGATTATATGCATATTTATGGAGACTTGATGAACAAATTTTTATATGTTTGGGGTACTAGTTTCATAGCTAGACCGACTTCAAGTGATCATTGGAGTGATGTTACATGTGCTTTTGTTTTGACTATTTTGATATATGTGATATTCTATGGAACTATTTTACCTTGATTGTCTAGAACTATAGAAAAAGGAGAATTGTTTTTACCATGAATTTGATATAATTTTTTAGCTAATTAGCATTATCTGATTTCTTAAAAGTGAAGCATGTTCATATTGTTGTACAGAGACTTGATATGTAACAACATGGTGGGATCCTGCTGGGCATGTTTATCTCACACCTTGTGTACACCTTTAATAGTGCATGTACCATGTCACGTGTTTCGATAAATGGAAATGATAGGTACCCGAGTGAGTTGGATAGGTTTTTATTAGTTATGTTAGTGTAGTTGGTGGTGAGATGGTGGGAGTTTTCCCATGATATCACATGGAGTTAACTTTTAGGTTTTATTTTTTCTTTTCAGTTGGACATTTACCTTGGATATTATTTAGAAAATTTTGAGTTGTATTGGTTTTACTATTTCCTTATTTTCTATGATATATATATATATAATGTTTTATTCTTTCAATATTAAATATGTCATGTAAATATATATTCCATGTTTTCTACTTCAGGTTAGAATATTTTTTAATCTGGTTGTTGTTGATGCCCAAGTTCTAGTCACCAGACAATAGGGATCAGTAATTCCCTTTGTGTATTTGGAGGTTTGTGTCAGGTTCCAATTTGAGGGGGTAGTTGGGTCATCCTTATCACAGTTTAGTATTAGAGGTGCTTGTGCTTAGTTTTAAGAAGTTGGTAAAGTGGAGACAGGATTGTCGAGACTTGAGAGGTTGGTTGTGGTGAGTTCCTAACCAGATCATTCCATGAATAAAATTAAGCTAACATAGGATCATGTGATGTGTGGTTCCTGTTTTGATTTATTGGTCATAATATTAGTTTTTTACCTATGTTTTTCTATTTTTAAGAGAATTTATTTTTTTTATGATGATTTATTTTATTTTTATATGTAGTGGTATGGTTCTGAGATGTCTTCTATGGGTTCCTCATGAGGGTAAAACACATTATCCTCAAGGGAATCCTACTCTAGATTAGAATCTTATCAAGGATATGTTGTTTGAAGTTGATGTTATTGATGAAAATGTACCATAAGGTCAAAATAAAAGTGTCAAGATACAATTTAGAGTTGCAGGAGAAAGGGATCGATCACTGGAGTTCATAAATTAGAATCCATCATCTATTAAGGGTTTGAATGACCCTAAAAAAGATAAGGAATGACTAGAAAATATTGATCATATATTTTTATTCATGTATGCACCTAAGAATATCAAGGGTAAGTGTGTGCCATTCATACTTGAGGGTCCTAATAAGAGATGGCTATATTCCATGATATATGTCCATGTGGCATTATAATGGAAGAGTTTAAAGATCTGGTTATTTCAAAAAAAAATCCTAGAGCCCCTAATGATAGTAAAGTCTATGGAGTTCCTCTACTTGCAGTAAGGAGAGTGCTTGGTGTCAGCGTACACGAATTAGTTTTCAAAATTTGTTCAATTTTCTCTAGAGGTTTTCAAGATTCACCAACTGAAGTCTAAGAAGTAACTTTAGGGGTTTCGTTCACATATCAGATCACAAGTATTTATGTTGAAGTTTTTTTACCCATGTGGACATAGTAGATAAAGAAATGATAGAGGATATGGACATGGTTAGAAATGTTTTGGTATTTTTCCCCATATCTTCAACTTATTGGAAGAATCAATTTCATATAGGGGAGGAGGTGGAAGTGAAACGATTATCATAGGAGTGGTGGCGGTGGTTCTCAATAGTAGGCCTCCTCTATAATTTTAGTTTCCTCTAGTAGTATATACATGACATACTATTACTGTGGAAAGGTTGGATACACCCGACATTCTTGTTTTTTACCTCTGAAGATGTGTAATAGTTGTTGATGCAATTTTCATTTATAGTATTTCTATCTTGAGATTTCTATGTCTCGTTATGGTTAAGGATCATCCGCTCCCAAGGAAAATATAGTACAATCAAATGCATTAAAGACTATATGGATCTAGACATAGGCCAAAGAAGTGAACCAACTTAACACAATGGATGAGTTTCAAGTGGAGGTAGATGCATGTCCAATTATAGTGAGAGTTATCATCTTTATTTCATCTTTAACAGTGAATAGTTTATTTTATATAGGTACTTACACCCATTTATATCTGGCCATTTAGGGATATTCTTAATCTTCTAATAAAACTCATTTACTATGTTATGGAGTTAGCGACACATATTAGAATGTTGGAAGAGTAGGAGTTTCAGTGTCCTTATAGTTCAATATCGATAGACGATGTAGAGTTTGTATATGGATTCCTCATTCTTGATCCTACTTTGATTGATGCCGTCATCAGGATGGATTGAATTATCACACATCATGACAGGGTTGTTTTTTATCATTATCTTGTCGCATATCTAATAAATAATGTTAGATCGTCAGTGTTTCAAAGAGAGTGAGATCCAAGGGCATGTCAATCAGGACATTTTAGCACAGATCTCAGGAGATTATTATCTCCTCTTGAAGTTTAGTCTCATGATATTTCTTTTTCAGGTAATATTCCCTTGGTTTTTATTGATTTTACCAATGTTTTAATAGATTATTTCAATAGGATTATTCTAGATATAGAGGTATATTTTATAAGTGATTTGGAACCAAGTACAAATCCAATTTCGATAACATCTTATCATATAGCACTGGAGGAGTTAAAATTGATCATCATTTAGTTGAATGTTATGAGGGAAAAAGGTCTTTTAACCATAGTATTTCACCTTGGGTAGGCCCTATACTATTTTCCAAGAAGAAAGATGGTTTACCATGATTGTGTGTGGACTATCAGATATCAAACTATTTTATAGTTATGAATAAGTATCCTTTTCTCTATGTGGATGATTTGTTTGACTAAATAAATGTGGTAAATTGGTTTTCATAAAAAAATATCTGGTTAGGATATACTTAGATTAGATTTTAAGAGTATGATATACCGAAGATAGCTTCTAGGAGAAGGTATAACCATTACAAATATATTGTGATTCTATTTTTTCTAACTAGCTATCCTAGAGTTTTCATTTATTTGATTAAATAGATATTCAATGAGTATCTTAAGAACTTATGATAGTATTGATAATATTTTGGTTTATTTGAGATTCAAGAATGAGAAAGATAACCATTTGAGTTTGGTTAAGAGATCCTGTGAAGTAACCATATGTATGGAATGATTCTGAAATGTACTTTCGGGATCCAATAAGTGAATTTATCCGGGAACTTAATTTATGATGATGGAATATCAGTTGAACATAATATGTTTAAGGTTATATTTTCCTGGGAAAATCCAGAAAACAACTTGGTGACTCAGAGATTCCTTGGTCTTCATGGATACTATTGGTTATTAACCAAGGATTTCTCAAAGTTGATATCGCCATTGAATACTATTACAAGAAAATATTTGAAATTCATATGGTATGTGAAGTGTCAGTCTTATTTTGATGAGTTGAAATTAATTTTGATATAATCTCATATTTTAATCTTACCTAAGCTTGGTAAGGGGTATGTGGTTTTCTATTATTCTTCTAGCACTGTTCTAGGTTTCCTAATTTTTCAAGATAGAAATATTGTGGCTTAAAACTCTTGAAAACATTGAACATATGAGAATAGATAACCCTCTCATTATTTTGATATTTCCGCAGTCATGAATCATCTTAAATGTTGGAAAAACTATCTTCTTTGAGAGACATTTACAGTATTTTCTGACCATAAAAGCATAATATATATATTTTTTCAGAAATACAAGAATCCCAAACATATTTTCTAGTTAGAATAACTTTATACATTTATCTTCAAATTATCCAACACCTTAGGTAAGGGTATTGTCATTAAAGATGATCTCATTTGGAAATTACCATCGGATACTGTTCTGGAATCGAAGGAGGAATTGATCCTTATAGGGATCATTGTTCAGTTTCACCTGGATGCTCAGAAGTATTTTTAAGGAATGATTACGACAAATGATAATGTATCATTATATCTTCTTGAGTCTACTCTATATTATTATCAAATTGATGAAGATTTCATGGGAATTTGGAAACACTATTTAGTGGGGATATCGTTTTAGGCTGATCTCTCTCTTCAAGTGATGTTCTATGCTTTAGAGATAATATTTTCATCCCAGTATCTACGAGGAGTGAAATATTATTTTACTCTTTTATTTATTCATAATTAGTTATTCAAGTAACTAATAATTTGTTTTATGAAATGACATATCCATTTTGGTTTTTAGGAATGAATCATGGCATTACTGATAATGTTCTCCATTATTACACTGAACAATGGAAAAAAGTAGAGAATATAAAACTTTTAGTTTATTCCAGACTCTATTGGTGATAGTTTGGAAATGGTACCATGTGTCCATGCGATGTTTTTGGATTGACATGGAATCCCTTTGTGAGGAATTCTATAAGTGTGGTGATTTATTAGTTGAAAAAGTGGTCTCACTTCATTCCAATCAGGAAAACCACTAAAGTTAAAGATTGAGTAAGCTTTATATAAAAGTGTTTGTGGGGTTGAATAGGGTTATATCTTCAATTATTTTGGATAGGTATCCAAATCACAGCTTTTAGTTTTGGAAGAGTCTCTAGCAGGCGGTGGGGACTTAGGTTAGGTTGAGTATAGCTTACCATCCACAGGTAGATGTTTTGACAAAGCATGTTATTTAGATAATGGATAAAATACTATGTTCCTAAATCTTATATTTAGGTAGATCATGGGATAGACATATGGTATTGGTTGAGTTTTCATATACAAACATTTATCCATCCCAGATCAAAAAGGTCACTTTAAAGATTTGTTTGGTCACGTATGTTGGTGACCTATTTATTGGGTTGAGGTGGGGGAGTCCCCTCTTATCAAAATGAGTCTCATTTATGATTTTTTGTGCTAATTAATGAAATAAATTATCATTTAGATATATATCATAGTCAGTAAAAATCCTATGTGGATTATTAACATTGTCTTTTGTAGTTTTCTATTGATGACTAGGTTTTTATGATAGTTCATCCTAGGTAAGGTCACCATCGGTTTGATACTATGATAATTTTTTCTCTAATACATGTTGGAATATTTGTCGTTACAGATAGTATTGGGTATGTTTCTTATCATGTAGGAATTTATATTTTAATTTTTAGGTACTCATGAACTTTTCTGCATATCTCAACTTAGGATGTATCATGTTGATCTATACAACAGTTTGAGTTATGAAGATAATGAGTTATAGCCAAACATATTTTTGTAGTGTAGCCATTGGAGATCATTGAATCTTAGGTAAATGTATTTTGTGAGATGTCTACTATATTGGTCATAGTATTATTTTGATAGATATTATATTATCATGAGACTCAAAAGCACGATTCATTGATAAGGGAGAGGTGGCCTCACCTCCTTCCGGACACCATTCTTCTGCATAACATCATGAGGATTAAAAGAATTATGGTGGAGAGTTTTTAATACCCCATTACCCTATTTTAGATATTTATGATCTTTATTTTCATTTCCATATTAATTTTGGTGAATTTTTGGACTTCTGAGGTTTGAGATTTTTTTGGGGGAAAATAATCTAATTTTTGGGGATGTATGTTTGTTAAAATTAATGGAGTATGGGAATTAATGTGGAAGAGTGTTTAAAATATTTCATTTAGGGTCTAGGTTGCCCCAAATGATATTTCTAATTGTTTCAATAGAACATGTATGATGAATTATTTCATTTGGAAAAAGTATTACATCTTGTGAATATTTTTCTAGGATGATGCCATGAACTGGTTCACAGGGTTAAATGTTTACACATTATGATATTATTTAACATATTTTAATGGTTGATTAGAGTTATTTTTAATCTGTGGCAACATATTTGTTAGTGAATCTTGAACATTGAGAAAATCACATCAAGAAAGGTGTTCACATCATGTATGTTTAATAATTTTTGGTTTTAACCATGATGGATGCCTGATTTTTTTCCATTCAACTATATCCTTATATCTCAAAAATTATGATCTATCCCAGAAAATTTATAGGATCTTCACACCTTCCAGATCATTTTGTTCATCTATTGATCTTTATTATAGTTTCAATGCTTCATCTCTAGTAAGTGATATTTTCTATTCTTCATTTCCATTGGTTATAGAAGTTTCATTACACTATGTTTTTAGATTTTCTAGTATTATAATGTTGATTCTATTGATCATTTATATATTTTTCTTATGATATTCCTTCAGAGTATGACCTTTGTGTTAGTTGTGGTGCATCAAGAAAGTTTCTTGTGGTATATATTTACTTATTTTCTATGCCAACCATTTATCTTGATGAATTTATTTTGAAATTAATGTATTTATTCTTGGGAATTTGTTATTTTTTTCATTATTTTGTGTTGGTGGATCCCATTTTGGTATTGTGTGACCCATGTTTGATATAGGTGGTTCCGTATCTAGCCTATATTGGGTGAATTTTGTTGATATGGTTTTATTAATTTCTTTATAAATGAATTTTCATTATTATATTTTGTGTATGGAAACATCTGTTGAGAAAAGATAGTTTTCCCCTTAAAATGGTAAAATGAAAGGCATTTTCAAAGAATTGTGAAATGAACTTATAAAAGGGTTTCAAATCGTGGTTTTGATGAAATGGGTAGGAAAATGTAGAACATGGGAATCCCTGGGTTCTTTTGTGGAAGGTGTAGTAATAGGTCACATCCCTTGACACTATTAGGGGGTTCACTAATGTGCTATTCCTCTAATACATTGACCCATTGATCTAGGTAATTGCATTACCATTTTGGAGGTTCATTTTTTGGGTGTTTTTATGCTCTCTATATTTGACGTATATATCTCTAGACATGATGCACATGATTATATATGTTTGGGTAAGATATTCCTATTTATCATTAACTGTAGTGATCCTCAACAAGATGTTACATTTTTTGGTTCAACTTATTTGATATATGTGATATGATTTAAAATTGATTTACCAAGATGATTTGGAAATGAGAAAAAAAAAAGAATTTTTTACCTTACTTTTGATATAGAAAATACTTTACTAATTATCATTCCATGTTTTCTTTATAATTGATCATACTGAGAATGTTTTATATATAATTGATATGGAAAACCTAGGTGATATCCTACTGATTCGATTTAGATCACACCATGCACACCTCGTCATCGGTTTTTAGAACATGTTATGTTTTTCTATGTAGGGAAAGTCAAGGCGTTGTCATGAGGAAATGAGGATTCTATCAGCTATGTATAGGTATATAGGGGTGTGATGGTGAGATATTTCACACACTACCACATTAATGACATATTTTGTTTTTAGTTTTTATTTTTCTGTTTTTCTTCTATCCGATCAATTTTTATCTACTTTTGAGTTATATTTCTCTTACTGTTTCCTTTTTAATATGACGTATATATCTAGTTTTACTCTTTAAATATTTCTTCTTGTCATGTATATATATGAAATTTTTTCTACTTTTTGTTGGGATAAATTATTTCATCTGGTTTTTGTTGATTCCCAGGTTCTATTCTTCAACCTGCGGGGATCAGTAATGCACTTTGGGTATGTCGATGTTTGTGTTGGGTATTGGTTTGGGATAGTATCCGAGATGGTATTGTCACAAAATCTCACATATCCTCTAAGAAATTATAGTTTGAATAAACATTTAGAAAATATTGTTTTCAATATATAATATTTTAAACTATTTCTTTAGGTTTTTCCAAATAAAAAAAACATGATACATATATCATTGACTTTTCTATCATGCAACCGTGATTTTTTGTGCCAAAAACTTACTTTATGTGGTCATTGAAAAATATCTTCCATCACTCTAAAATTAAATTAAATTTTCTTAAAACTAATTATAGCCTTTAACTAATCCCCATTACTCCATAAAAACTCAATATTACTATTGAAATATTAAATATAATCTTCATAAAAATACATCATCTTCATTACATAAAAAATTCCCCAACTTACGAAAACTCAAATATTTCTTCAAGATAAGATTTTTTCTTTTTAATGAGTAAAAATTAACTAATTTACTAGGAAAAATATTTATTTCCAATTTAAAATTCTTGGAATATTACAAGTGTAGGATGTACCAGAATCTATTTTCTAAATTTTCTCGATATCTCAAAGACCGAAGAAGGCTTAAAGACTAGGGTTTAGATTTTAAAAATTTGAGGTTTTGTTTTAAATATATAAATTTATTAACCTCAAATACAAGGAATAATCATTTTAAGAAAAAATAATAAAAATATAGGAATATAAATTATCACTAAATGAAAAAATAAATATAAAATATTTTAAAATAATTAAAAAATAAAAAATTAATAAAAAAATAATTATACATTTTTTAATATTACATAACTAATATATATATATAAATAATATTACTTAGTAACATTAATTATTTATATATCGAAACTTATGTAAGATAAATCACATTTAAACAAAGGCTACATTAGAATAAAATGAGAATTTTTTGTATGTTTAGTAACATACAATTACAAATATATGATTAAACAGAAATTAAAAATAGTTATGTATGATTAAATACATAAAAAACTTAAAAATAGTTTAAATAACATTAAAAAACTCAACATCAATATATTATATTCGCATAAAATAAAAAAACTGAATACAATTCTAATAAATTAAAATACAGTATATGTTAGAGGATTTTCAAAAATATCTTATAACTAAATTTAGGTGATAATAATTTTAAGATAAATATCACTTTTTTTAGTATGATATCTCAAATAAAATATTGATATATATGTTCATGGTTCTAGAATGAGATAGATGCCTTTTATAAATGTTGATAACATTAGTGTTACCGTATTTGATAATTATATTTTTAAAATATAATCCAAATTCTATCTGTGTGCTTCATATATAACACTAGAGAACACAAACCACATATTTCAACATATTTAGATTTATTTGTACATTATAAAATACTATGTTATTTTATACTGAACTAAGAAATTGAATATTATTATAACAAATGAATGGTCCCCAAAGAACTTTTCTTCCAACCTATAACCTCTAAATTCAGTATCCTAATATGGGATCTAACCAAATACATAGGTTATAAGAAACAACAAACTATGATTAATAGAACATTTAATATTTCATAAAATAAATTTTGTATCTTTTAGATGAGATTATTTAGAATTATCTTGAAATCTAGAATATAGAGACACAACAAACATGATTTTTTGTCTACCTAATGTAAGATATAAGAAACAACCAATATTTACTCAATATGAATTTCTATCAACCAGTTTCTTAAATTTATCCATGCCAAGATTAATATTATAACTCATATGGGTATAATATGATTTACTATTTAAAATTAAAAACAACTTTAATAAATCATATTTATATTTATTTTGATTCAGCACATTCTGAAATAATTTATAGAAGATATAAAAACTGATAATAATGTTTTAATCAACCATCAAGATCAATTCAAACTGTTATTTAATAATTTTTTAAAAATTAATTACATAACTTATAGTTTTTTGGAAGAAAAAAAATATCATCATCATATAATTGAATCTATAAAATATATTGAAATGGAGTTTTATTAAATAAAATGGGGTATATATTCCCTATAATTAGACCATTTTTGAAAAAATAAACTAATCCTTTCATAAAAGGACCCATGATCCCATTAAAGGCCATATGAATATTTAGTATGTTTAAAAATTGAATTTATAAAAATATTTTTTTGAAAAGTAGGAGACAATTCAACATAAACACCCTCAATAAGATAACTATTTTAAAAAGTTTATTTACAATCCAAATGGGAAAATTTAAAATGTATATAATATGAATAATGAAGGATGATTTTATTGACTATAACCTAGAAATAGGTGAACATTTCTCATTATAATTTATTCCTTCAACTTTATTATTGCCTAAAACTACTAATATATCCTTATTCCTAGAAATTACACCCTGATCATCATTTTTATTTATAAACACCCATTTAGTTCATATAAATTATAAATAAAGGTTCCATCACCAATTTCCATGAATTTATTTTCCCCAAAATAATTCAATTCATATTACAGATAAAAAAATGAACATTTATAGCTCACGTATTCCTCTAGGTTTATAGCTCTAATATACGATATAATGGAAAAATATTCATCTATTTTTTAGAACTTATTTTAGTCCTAAGACCTTTATCTAAACCCTAAAAATGTGTCTTGAAGATGGTATTTTAATTTCTATGATATCTAATAATTACATAATCCGGTTCTTTAGATTTTAATATTTTAGGATTTGATTTTACTTCAAAATTTTCTTCATCATAATTCCTTTTAGTGTTTATCATATTATCAACCATCAAGTTGTTAAAAGATATATCATGGCCATTAATGAAAGTTCTACCATGAATAGAAGTGTCACGAACCAACCTAGGTCGACCCTAAACCGGACACCTGGGTCACCTGAGCCAGCCCGCGACATGGCCTCAAGCGCGTCTCCCCTTACGCCAGAGGTTGCCGACTAGCGGCGAGGGTGTAAGGTAAGTCAGGGGGGAGACTATACCCTATTATCAAAGTGGAACAAAGGGACCAAAAATACATAAATAGAAGTAGTGTGAATAATAATAAGAAAGTAGCGGAAAACATTTTTCATTTATAAGGTTTGAATAAAATTGGCGAATAACAGTTTATATAAGAGATGAATGCATGACATGCTAATGATACATTAGAAGCATTAAATCACGCGACATACTTACACATCAATGCAGAAGTAAATGAACAAAAGTCTCAAGCCCCTAGGGAAATCTCCATGAGCATCCCGAGCCCCAACTCGGTCCTTTGCTCCTAACTCCAAGTACAAGAAACAACAACAACAAGGTCCTGCAACCAAATAGAATCTACTCGGGTACCCCAGTGCAATGGAGGCCCAAGTAGGGTGTGAGATATATATCTCTGTAGGCCGGAACCACCGGGGTCTATCCCACTCTAGACCATGAAATATAATTAAACAAGGTGCTGGTATTTTCGAACAATAATGACACAATACAAACAATAAACTCCCGTCCAGGTTCCAAAAAGGACACCTGACGGCAATACCTGCTTCGGCCCATAGCCGGGATAAGAACCTGTTGAAAACAACACAAGTAAATTTGGTTCAATCATAAAAACACTTTTTATCATTTTTCTCACTTACTCTATTTATTCACTTATCATTTCAACTCATACTGGAAATCCACTCATTCTTACCTTTCTTTATTTGATCACAATTCACTCGGGTTTTACCCATATCTCTCATTTTTTTCATAAATCATTATTATCATTCGTTCGGTGTAGATCGCCATGTCTAACACCCCGTATCACATTTGGTGTATATCGCCATGTCTAACACCTCGAATCACATTTGGTGTAGGTCGCCATGTCTAACACCTAGATAATTATTCGGTGTAGATTGCCATGTCTAACACCCCGTATCACATTTGGTGTAAATCTCCATGTCTAACACCTAGATAATTATTCGGTGTAGATCGCCATGTCTAACACCACGTATCACATTTGGTGTAGATTTCCATGTCTAAAACCTAGATAATCATTCGGTGTATATCACCATGTCTAACACCCCGTATCACATTGGTGTAGATCGCCATGTCTAACACCTTATATCAAAAGCTTGGATAACCATTGGGAAGGAACACCATGTCTAGGACCCAGAGTCTCATTCATACCATTTATCAATTAATTAATCAGTCGAAACAATTCTCATTTCATAATTAATTCTTCACATTTAATTATCCAAATCAGATATCAACTTTTTATAATCAATTCTCATAATTAATTATCCTTGTTCAATATTCTGGAACTTGCACGAGCAATAGAAGGTAAACAAAAGCGTATGGCATCAACATGCCTCTATGTTAGGTGATTAATGACATTAAATGGTACAAGCTAACAAACTTGCTCAAGAAAGACATTCAATTAAAACTATTAAATTAAATTTATAACTTAAAGAACAAGGAAAAATGGGCATTTAGGCAGGGCACACCCAAATGGGTGTCCAAGAGGCAAGGCGAGTACCTAGGGTGGGCTTTACCATAATCGAAGGCCACAATGGGAATGAGATAACCACCCAAGCATTTCAATAATAAATAAAGAGGCATCACCGGAAGGTTCTGACAAGCGACACAAGACGTGGCATGACATAAGTGCCGAAGTAAAGGGAAGAGGGTAAACACCCTACCCTAAAAGTTCTAATTACATGTTAAGCCATGAACTTAGGAGGTGTCCTAGCTCGTTTATTATTTCTCAAGAAGCAACGTCATTTGAGGTAACCAGTAAGGTACAAGTACATGCATGTCATTTATCAAGTGTAATGTCAATCATAAAGAGTCATAAGACTTTTAAGCAAGCAATCACAAAAAAAGGAAAACTACTACTACACGTTTATTTTGAAGGCAACTCACCTCTATTGGAAGAGTTTTATTAGAAAACATGTCATTACTTCATCAAACAATTCATTTAGTGATATTTAGAATTTAATTTAAAACTCATTAAACACTTAACAAAGTTAAGAAGACAAACAATAAGGATGGCAATCATGAAATTCTATTGCTACATTTTTAGATTCAAGGCAGCGCACCTCGAAAGTGGGGTTTTATTATTAAATCGTTAGTTTAGTGACCATGAAACCATTTTTATCTTATTCCTGCAATTCACACAATTTGCACAGAAGCATTTAATCGGAACTAAACTTGCATAATTAAAATGCTAAGTGCAATATTAAACTCACTATTACTTTAATTAAATTAAAAAGGCAAGGAGAGGGACCCTACCTCCAGGTGGATCCATCCGTCCACTCCGGCTCTTGGCGCTTTCTAACTAAAGCTGCCGCAGCTGCTCCCCCATGAGGCATATGTGATTTCACATACGTATAAGGACACCTAGACTCTATGCACACGCTCCACATGGCCATGAGCGTGCGCAAGAGGATCCATACACATATGCTTATACACATAAGCCTATCTCCACTCACTTGCACATGCAATTTTTATATATGTAATGGGGACAACTAGCCCCGTACGTGTATATTCGCTGCCATGGACAAATATACGCAGGCCGGGGGAACCCACATACATATAAATACGTACCTATTCCTGTGCAGGTGAGTCGCCTAAGCTCTGGAAACCCGAAACCATTCTAAAACTCGAACGTACTATAAGACAACCACTATGAACCTTAAGACACAAAGATAAACCAATTTAGGCAAGGAAAAACCAACCAGAAAAAAAATAAACCATTACCTCGGGTGCTGGAGATAGACCAAAACGAAGGTGAACCACACCGCGAAGCTCAATGCACTGCCAACGACAGACCAGGGACTCATAAACATCAAAAGCCCCAAATTTAACAAGTGCAAAACAAGGCAAGAGGTGAAATACTTACCCCAAAACCATACCGACGGTACGAAACCACCCGAACCACTTCGCCTTCGGCGGC
Source organism: Viscum album (assembly GCA_963277665.1). Classification (NCBI taxonomy): domain Eukaryota; kingdom Viridiplantae; phylum Streptophyta; class Magnoliopsida; order Santalales; family Viscaceae; genus Viscum; species Viscum album. The sequence goes on along the minus strand of OY728147.1, from coordinate 1,219,862,292 downwards.
GGTTGCTGGAACGCACCTCAAGGGACCCCAAGAGAACCTTTGCACCGACCTAAACCAAGATGAAACTGAAAAACCAGATCACCTCTAAGCCCTAGGGTTCGGTTGCACCTCACCGAACGCCGATTAGGTCGAAATGAATCCATAAACAGGGAGGACAAGGGAGAGAAGGACTGACCATGGAGATTTGGAGGATGAAATCGCCATAAATAGGGAGAAATCGGAAGAAGGAGGCAGCGCCGTGGAGGGGGGGGGGTGTCGCGCGCGGCTCGCGGGAGAGAAGGGAGGGGGGTGCGTCGCTTGGGGGTTCTGTCGAGTGAGGGTGAGGGAGTTAGTTTAGGTTTTTAATTTTAATTTAATTTATTTTCTTTGATTTTAATTTTAAACAAAAACTAAAACACACCCAACCCGCATGGTTTTACCCGCACCTCCTGAAAAATAGTGTGCTGCCTGCGTGCCTGCTACCGGATACCCGAGGTACCCCTCACGGCTGACCCGCACGGTTAAACCTATCGCGCGTAGTCCGATATCACCGCTTAAAACGGCTCCAGACCTTAGGACCTCGTTCCGAAGCTCGGTTTTAAAACCGAACCACTGATAAATGAAAAAGTTCAAAAACCTTAGAATTTTATCTACTCTAAAAAAATGGTTCGTTACAAAATACCCACCTTAAAAACATCTCGTCCCCGAGAAGCCTTCAGAAAAACAACAAAAACATCACCCGAATTACCAGGGCCATGAAGTTTTATTCAACCGGTCGTATTGCGTTTCCAACACCCAAAGAACCATTAAGAATTTTCTAAGAAGACTGCACTTAAGCCTTTACAACTTGAGCCAACGCTCAAGTTACAACTGAAACATCAAAGCAAAGCTTACATCTGAGGCCATTATAGGGACCTCAACCCAAGAAAACAGTTGAATCACGATCGACCAACTAAAATTGGTCACACAAGATTTCCTCGAAAGACATCGCCGACCCAAAAAACACACTCTCCCTTAAACTGACGACATGCTTTTAAAACTATTCCATTATCAACTATGCGTACACTGAAATACTTACACGAACTTTGGTGATATTATCATGTCAAGCCATCACAAGACTATTATAAAACTATCGTGCCTCAGCACGAAGCGTAACTCCAAGAAACAGTGCATCCCACGCACAACCAGAGAGAGATCACGAAACAAACCAACAACTTTTAAACTTTAGCGCGGCGTACAACCAACACTATCTTAGTGTATCTAAGACAACATCAAGATGGGGGACATGCTCGTCTCATCCATATGAGTACACTAAGATTAAACCAAGGTTGCTGAGAAGATCAATCGGACCAAACTCTGATGCCTATACCACATGAGGCATTCGTATTCGTCGAATCTTAACCACTGAAACTCTTCCCGCACTAACTGAGTTTCTAAAGCGTTGCGCACACTGCCAAACTTATCAAAGTTGTGCTTCCAAGCAAGCACCGACATGAAAACATAAACTCATGCGACACTACCCACCTTAGGAGTGTCCATGTCGTCGCAAGAACTAGCCACTCACCGACACTCTATTTTTGAAACACTTTAACGTACGAGTGACGTTCCATGAACTACGATCACCACATCATAAGCTCACACCAAAAACAAGGAAACTCAAGCTCTAAGGGTACTACCTAGAATGGGCTAGTCCCTTACGAAGCACACACGGCGACCCTAACTCTTGGTCACGCAAAACAAGGATTACTAGGCTCAAAACCCCTTTCCTTTTTATCCATTTAATTAATTCATTTCAACCTTTAATCATTTGAAAGAAGATTCTAACACACCCACAAGTACTATTTCACAACAAATTACTTGGTTTTCAAACAACACCCCATGGGCAAAACAGGAAAGTTGTAACAAACTTCCTCTTAAACATTTAACATTTAAACTTTAGCAGCCATCTTTTAAAAAGTTTGAAAACACGATTTACCCTTTTCCCAATTATAAGGCGTCCATACACCTTATAATGGAAAATTGGCTCCGTCGTAATCGCAAACAACAATTTCATCCAAAGAAACCAAGCACTTTCCAGCAATCTAACAAGCCACTACAAACAGATAACACAAAGAAACAAGATGAAATCACTAAAACATGCTATAACACAGAGCATGACACACAAGTAAGATAGAAAACATGACATATTATCACCCAAACATGTTATCTATCAATGAAACATGCTTTCTAAAGAGGCGTGCTAAATAAATTCAGACATGACATATCTTCAAGGAACACAATCAAAATTAGCAGGCATCCTACTAATGAAACTACATGGCATGGCACATATGCATGACATGTGAATCTATAAGTGCCTAATATGATGCATGCAATGCAATTTCCTGGCCATATCGGGCCAAGGAAAATTTTCAAAACCTCTTCATAAACAAATAAGCAGTGGAAAGTACAACATTCACCCAAGGTGAAATCACATCAACTGTAACAGAAAACAACATGAACATCAATTCCCAGCCCTGGCCACTTAGTCATTTACCGTATGTGGGGTGATCAGTCCCAGACACGGCTATTACCCAAGCGCCGACACATTCCTAATCTCCTATCTACCAATCCCAAAACAGTAAGACAATGAAACGAAAGAAACCTGCTCTGATACCATTTTGTCACGAACCAACCCAGGCCGACCCTAAATCGGACACCTGGGTCACCTGAGCCGGCCCGCGACATGGCCTCAAGCACGTCTCCCCTTACGCCAGAGGTTTCCGACTAGCGGCGAGGGTGTAAGGTAAGTCAGGGGGAGACTATACCCTCTTATAAAAGTGGAACAAAGGGACCAAAAATACAGCAAAAAAAGTAGTGTGAAGAATAATAAGAAAGCAGTGGAAAACATTTTTCATTTATAAGGTTTGAATAAAATTGGCAAAAGATAGTTTATATAAGAGATGCATGCATGACATGCTAATGATACAATGGAAGTATTAAATCACGTGACATACTTACACATCAATGTAAAATTAAATGAACAAATGTCTCAATCCCTGAGGGCGATCTCCATGAGCATCCCGAGCCCCAACTCGGTCCTTTATTCCTAACTCCAAGTACAAGAAACAACAACAACAAGGTCCTGCAACCAAATGGAATCTACTCGGGTACCCCAGTGTAATGGCGGCCTGAGTAGGGTGTGAGATATATATCTCAGTAGGACGGAACCACCGGGGTCTAGCCCACTGTAGACCATGAAATATAATTAAACAAAGTGCTGGTATTTTTGAACAATAACCACATAATACAAACAATAAACGCCCGTCCAGGTTCCAAAAAGGACACCTGATGACAATACCTGCTTCGACCCATAGTCGGGATAAGAAACTATTTAAAACAACACAAGTAAAATTGGTTCAAGCATAAAAAAACTTTTTATCATTTTTCTCACTTACTCTATTTATTCACTTATCATTTCAACTCATACTGGAAATCCACTCATTCTTATCATTCTTTATTTGATCACAATTCACTCGGGTTTTACCCACATCTCTCATTATTTTCATAAATCATTATTATCATTCGTTCGGTGTAGATCGCCATGTCTAACACCTAATATCACATTTGGTGTAGATCTCCATGTCTAACACCTCAAATCACATTTGATGTAGATCACCATGTCTAAAACCTAGATAATTATTCGGTGTAGATCGCCATGTCTAACACCCCGTATCACATTTGGTGTAGATCGCCATGTCTAACACCTAGATAATTATTCTGTGTAGATCGCCATGTCTAACACCTTATATCACAGGCTTGTATAACCATTGGGAAGGAACGCCATGTCTAGGACCCAGAGTCTCATTCATACCATTTATCAATTAATTAATCAGTCAACACAATTCTCATTTCATAATTAATTCTTCACATTTAATTATCCAAATCAGATCTCACCTTTTTATAATCAATTCTCATAATTAATTATCCTTGTTCAACATTCTGGAACTTGCACGAGAAATAGAAGGTAAACAAAAGCGAATGGCATCAACATGCCTCTATGTTAGGTGATTAATGACATTAAATGGCACAAGCTAACAAACTTGTTCAAGAAAGACATTCAATTAAAACTATTACATTAAATTTATAACTTAAAGAACAAGGAAAAAGGGGCATTTAGGCAGGGCACACCCAAAGGGGTGGCCAAGAGGCAAGGCGAGTACCTAGGGTGGGCTTTACCATAAACGAAGGCCACAATGGGCATGAGCGAACCACCCAAGCATTTCAATAATAAATAAAGTGGCATCGCTGGAAGGTTGCGACAAGCGACACAGGACGTGGCATGACATAAGCGCCGAAGTAAAGGGAAGAGGGTAAACACCCTACCCTAAAAGTTCTAATTACATGTTAAGCCATGAACTTAGGAGGTGTCCTGGCTCATTTTTTATTTCTCAAGAAGCAACATCATTTGAGGTAACCAGTAAGGTACAAGTACAAGCATGTCATTTATCAAGTATAATGTCATGAATAAAGAGTCATAAGACTTTTAAGCAAGCAATCACAAAAAAAGGAAAACTACTACTACACATTTATTTTGAAGGCAGCTCACCTCCATTGGAGGAGTGTTATTAGAAAACATGTCATTACATCATCAAACATTTCATTTAGTGATATTTAGCATTTATTTTAAAACTCATTCGTCACTTAACAAAGTTAAGAAGCCAAAAAATAAGGAAGGCAATCCTGAAATTATATTGCTAAATTTTTAGATTGAAGGCAGCGCACATCGAAAGAGGGGTTTTATTATTAAATCGTTTGTTTAGTGACCAAGAAACCACTTTTATCGTATTCCTGCAATTCACACGATTTGCACAGAAGCATTTAATCGGAACTAAACTTGCATAATTAAAATTCTATGTGCAATATTAAACTCACTATTACTTTACTTAAATTAAAAGGGCATGGAGAGGGACCCTAACTCCAGTTGGATCCATCCGTCCACTCCGGCTCTTGGCGCTTTCTAACTAAAGTTGACGCAACTGCTCCCCCATGAGGCATATGTGATTTCACATACGTATAAGAACACCTAGCCTCTATGCACACGCTCTGCATGGCCATGAGCGTCCTCAAGAGGATCATTACACATATGCTTATACACATAAGCCTATCTCCACTCACCTGCACAGGAACTTTTTATATATGTAATGGGGACAACTAGCCCCGTACGTGTATATTCGCTGCCATGGACAAATATACGCACGCCGGGGGAACCCACGTACATACAAATACGTACCTATACCTGCGCAGGTGAGTCGCCTAAGCTCCGGCAACCCAAAACCATTCTAAAACTTGAACGCACTATAAGACAACCACTACGAACCTTAAGACACAATGATAAACCAATTTAGGCAAGGCAAAACCAACCAGAAAAAAATAAACAGTTACCTCGGGTGCTGGAGATAGACCAAAACGAAGGCGAACCACACCGCGAAGGTCAACGCACTGCCAACGACAAACCATAGACTCATAAACATCAAAATCCCCAAATTTAACAAGTGTGAAATAAGGCAAGAGGTGAAATCCTTACCCCGAAACCATACCGACGGTCCGAAACCACCCGAACCGCTTCGCCTTCGGCGGCGGTTGCCGGAACGCACCTCAAGGGACCCCAAGAGAACCTTCGCACTGACCTAAAACAAGAAGAAGCCGAAAAACTGGATCACCTCTAAGCCCTAGGGTTCGACCGCACCTCACCGGGCACCGATTAGGTCAAAATGAAGCCGGAAACAGGGATGAGAAGGGAGAGAAGGACTCACCATGGAGATTTGGAGGATGAAATCGCCAAATACCGGGAGAAATTGAAGGAAGGAGGCGGCGCCGTGGAGGGGGGGGGGGGTCATGCACGGCTCGCGGGAGAGAAGGGAGGGGGGTGCGTCGTGTGGGGGTTCTGCCGAGTGAGGGTGAGGGAGTTAGTTTAGGTTTTTAATTTTAATTTAATTTATTTTCTTTGATTTTAATTTTAAACAAAAACTAAAACACACCCAACCCGCACGGTTTTACCCACACCACCTGAAAAACGGTGTGCAGACCGCGCGGATGCTATCGGATACCTGGAGTACCCCGCACGGCTGACCCGCATGGTTAAACCTACCGCGCGCAGTCCGATATCACCGCTTAAAATGGCTCCAGACCTCGGGACCTCGTTCCGAAGCTCTATTTTAAAACCGACCCCCTGATAAAAGAAAAAGTTCAAAAACCTTCGAATTTTATCCGCTCTAAAAAAAACGGTTCGTTACCAGAAGGATAAATTTCATTAAAATAAACATGAATTGAATCATTGAAAATAATAAAAATTTTATTTGGAACTCTATAAGATTTGGAATAAGTTAAATAAAAAAGAAAAATTTCATCTACAAACATGGGATTAAATTTAATATGATTATCCTTATTATTTTAAAAATACATCTTACATAAAAAAAACCTAATGTATCAAACTTTTTTATTTATCACAATCTATAACCCTTACCCAGGTTTCCTTAAGTTTAGTATTATTATAACCTTGTTTATTGCATAGAAAGTTCTATTAATAACTCTAGACTAATATTTTGTAAGTATTCTATATTCAAATAACATTTTTCTTGAAATTTCTGGAAAATAATTATTTCTCCTTTGAAAAAAACTGTTATATAAATGTGTTCTAGGGGAAATAATTTATGTTTAATACCATTATTTGAAAAAAATTTAACTAAAATCATTACTTTTAAATAATCCTCCCAAGTCACATTTTAAAGAAATAATTTTTTCATCATTTTCATTGTAAAAAAATTAATGTAAATTAATGAATTAATTATCATTATCATTATCATACATTAAAAGGTACACATAAGGAAATTTATAAAAATCATAAACCAGAACAAAACAACAATACATCAAGGAATAATAGTCAAGATAGTTCAAATAAATGAATGTCTATAAGTATAAAATTCATAGAAGTAGAAACCACATAGGTTGACTTTAAAAAATAATTTCATTTAATTCCCATTTGACATTCATCACACAACAAATTTTTATGAAACATTAATTTTGATAAATTAGAAATCAAATTATTTTTAAAAAAATTTCAAAAATAATAATCATTATAATGTCTATGTCATTAAATTAAAATCAAAGATTCAATGGTTTTAATATTCAAGAAATTTATATTAATTTTACCTAAATATTCAATATCTAAGGTATAAAATGTTTCGGTTAATTTATATTTTGATATAAGTAAATTATCTTTATAAATAGAACAAATAATTTCAGTAAAATTAATTTAATAACCATCAAAATAGAGTTGAGAAATTATTATTATGTGGTGATTTAATCCTTCAATATATATAGAATTTTTATAGAAGAATATTTATTTCTAAAAAATATAACTATAATAAATTTTTCTTTTGATTTATCTAGAAAAGTGACATGAGAACTATAGATTTTTTATTAAGAGAAGAAATTGAAAAATCTTTAATCATATGCATTTAATAATAATTGTCCATATACAATTTTTATAATTGTTTTTATGAACCCTTACCTATGAAAATTATAAACTAGAAGGTATTTTTGGTAATCTTATTCTTTTGGGTGTAATTATGTCAACAATCAATTATTTAGCAGTTTAAATATTATAAAATTTAGTAGAATTTAAACTCATAAGAAAAGATAATTTTATTAAACCTTAATAATGACTAAAACGAAAATGTTTAATGAATTTTAAACTAAAATGGTTAAGATAATTTATAAAAATATCAAAATGAAATCAAATGGAATTAATCATGTTTTTATATTTGTATAAGAAAAAATTATTCTTCTAAAGCTGTGGATTTTGACCATTGCATCCTATACCATATTTATTTTTAATGTATTTTTTAATTGCAAGGATCTTATCAATGTATTACCCTCCCCAAGTAAACATACTAGAAACCAAATTTAAAGTATAAATCTAAGAAAAAATCATTTATTCTATTATCATGTTTAAAAGTACAATATTAATCTCTAAAAAATTCATATTTAAGGTCAAAAAGATTATCTACAAAATTATTATTTTTTAATAATAATAAAATTATTATATACTTTATAATCTTAATGGTATTTATTTAATGAATAATATTTATCATTATGAATAAGTAAATTTTAATTAATCTTGTTAAAAAAATTGAATCAATAAAAGCTAAATAATAAAGTTCACCTCTTCTTTTAGAGCCATAAAACACATGTTATGCAATCGAATTGATTACCCACACTCAATGTCAGAAATAGCTATAGGATGATAATATTTAAGGTTAATTGAATTATATTTTGTATTATTTTGTATTATTTTATTCATTTTATTTTATATTGTGGAATTTATAAATTATTTTTAACATTGATTTATGGGAAATCCATATTATTATCCCAATTCCTTTTTACACTCATAACATCAAAATTATTTTACATTTACTTCATTATTATTGGAATTTTTAATGGATCTTCTAAAAAAATTTATTCTCTTATAAAATTTATTAAATGTTTTTTTATTTTACAATGTTCATAAATATAATTAAAACTACTAAAATATCCTTTACTGGAAGAGTCATAATTTTTTTTATTTTCTTATTTAAAAGTATTAAATTTATGAGTAACATAATGTATTTGGAAAATATCTGATTATCAACCTCAAATTTAATTTTATCTTCATACTTCATTAGAGTACCAATTAGATTATTTATTTTTATATTTTTTATTAGAGTAAATGGTTAAATAACATATTATATTCCCCTCCATCTAGTAGGTAATATTATCAATAATTTTATAGCTTGATAAAATTATAGTACAATAAAATAAAATCTATACATGTTATTAAAAATAATAGATAATCTTCCATTCAAATGAGCAATGATTTCTCCATCAACCATTCTGAATGTATCAAATTTTTTTTGATAGTATTGTATCTCATTTATCAAACATTTTCTATTCCTTAATATGTAATATATATGGTCTCCATTATTTTATAAGTTATAGAATATTTAGAATTTTAATAAACTCAATTTTTTTTTATTAATTTATAAAAATATATATATTTACACATATCATAAACTTAAAATAAAATCCATGAATAAAAAGATTAGTATCTTTGGGAACTAGGTACATAATAAAATAGAAACCAATACTTATACTATATAATTTACTCAAATACTTAATCAAAAACCACTTAAGAAATCACAGTCTCTTTATGTTGTGATGAATGATTTTTCTTCGATGTTTTTTTTCTGGTAGGACTGATCTTCTAAAGGCTCATAGTTCCATGATGAGGGTTTATGGGATTCGAGTGGTGTTAGTGACAATATAGGGTAGGTTTTTGGATTGTGATGATTTAATTGAGGTGAAATAGAGTCTAAATAAAGATCTTATCAACTCTACCCTACCACGTCTATTTCATTTTAAATTTTTGAATACAAAATTTGTGTGTATCTACTAGTGGGTGATTTTTTGATATTATTTCTATAGGAATACCACATAACTTAAATTGGATTTTAAAAATAATAAAAAGGATTTAGATGTATGGAAATGAAACATAAGATAAAATTTGGATTAAATGTTTAGTAAGGGAAAAAACATTAATAGTGAGTCATAGAAAATCAAAAAATAGATCATAAATAAGAGAGATACATGATAGTAAGAGAAAAGAAATGAATAATGGAATAAGCTAATAAAATTAGAATAATTGATAGAGAAGTGTGATATTATAATCATATATAATGGAATAAAATCTATAAAATAATTATATTTAAATCATAACATACCACATTTCATAAGGATATCAAATCAGAAGATAAAAATATTAAACCATGGTAGTATGATAATGGAATGTGGAACATGTATAAGTATATAAAATTATAATATATCTTACAGATATCTTATATAACTATCATAAAATGATGGAAACACCGACTAAATCAAGCCCAAGTATAACATAATAGATAAATATTACCACAACATGTCCCTAAATAACCCTGCAAACAAATATAATCATATCATGTCTACACATAACATAAATATATCATTAAATATAAAGATGTAAATAATTAATTGAATGTATATATAATTACAATTCAACCTATCACATAATGATATATCTGTAAACATGTGTGCCACATGATTATGTAAAAAATTATAAATCCATCATGATCATAACATGATTATCCCATGGAAATAAAATAATATTATAAAAAATAAGGTGTATATCATGCTAAATACCCATTAATTAGAATAATAATGTATTTGGTATTCAAAAAATATATAATAAAAGATTATATAGTCAATTCACTATATTTTCCCAGTTAATCATATGAAAATTCTGTCAAGATGAATAGCCATCTGTCAGAAGAAAAAAGCATAGGGTATTCTCGATGGAATAGTAATTGAAGAAAGATTTTCTTTATACATGATTGATCATATAGAAAGAAAAAGGTATTGATTTTTCATTTATATAATATATATTTTATTTCCACCACAACACATAAACATTAGAACATGGGCAATGAATTAATGGATTATTTTGACATACTATCCATTTATGAAAAAGAGAAAATTTTAGAAAATACAACATAAAAAATTGTCCAAGGGTTAAATATGATATATTATTGACATAGATGAAAACATTTTTAGGGGAAGAAAAGAAGTTGAATAAGTTTAAAGAAAAAAATTGGATATTTTTTTTTCACAATGCTGAAATAAATTAGGAAATATTTTATTTTCAAGTAAGGAATAAATGTATTATTGAATTTAAAAAATTATATTTTAGAAAATAACAGTGATATAAAAATTTAATTTAAATAAATTAATTTAAAAATAATACAAATATGAATATTAATTGAAATGGAATAGAAATGATTGAAATATTTTTAATAATTCTAGTGACACTGGCATAAAAAATTAGAAATAAGTAACAATAATTTTCTTTTCAAAAGGTCATAAAAAATCTTTAGAAAATCCTTCTAATAATAAATATACTATAATAAAAATTTGAAAATATATATTGTTAATTTAAAATAAACTTAGAGAAAAAAAATTTTAATAAAAAAATTTAATTTATAAACATCATAACATTTATTTTAGATAAATAATATAACGGTAACCATAAAGAAATAAATATCACCAAAAAATAAATCAAAATTATGTAGTAACCCTGAACCCATCAGTTTAGAGCTGATGTATGAATTATTACATTAAAATAAAATTCACGGAATCACAACCCAAATCACTGAATAGTTTAGTAGTCTTAGTGAATTAGACATATACCTATGTCTCAAATTACATTTAAAAACTCAAATTACAACATAATTTTTTTTCAAGACTTACATTATTCCTTATAGAATTTCCTTTCACACCAATCATAGAAAACTTTATTGATTCCTGGTAACGGGAAAAAATATTAGTGGGCTCAAATGCTCAGTAAGGGTTAAGTAAATCAGAAGCTATCATGAAAAAATAAACATAACCAACATGGAATGATAAATAAATGAACACACATTCATTTAAATAAAATGACTATAATGATAAGATAATAAATAATAAATATAAAAAACTAAATAAATGAAAACATATGACATTTAATAAATAATTTTATAATAGAATAAATCCCTAAATAATTAAAATGTTAAAATTTCATAAATAAAACAAATGATTTCTTAATGAAGGAAATTATTAATTATTGGACCCTATGATCTATGGTATCATGAGACCACTACCCTCAATACCATTTACTAGAAGGTTTAAAACTATTGGTAGAAACCCATTTAACGATGTCATATTAATTTATCTCATGATACTTAATAATTCATAGAGGGGATATATAATACCTATCCCGACCCACAATTTCAGGTCCAAATCATTCCTTTAATATCGAATTATAGATTTAGTTGCATAGATGATTTGACTTGTCAAAAAATATCCATATTATGTAAGGACTATAGATTTATCAATATTTTCCCAAATAAATAAATCACATTAAATATAGAATACCAAATGTAAAAAAGATATATAGTTTAATAATTTAACATATCCATAAAAAATAATATGGATTTTAAATGGAAATTTAATGTCTAATAATAATAGGAATGTGAACATTTAATGGTAATGTTATTTACTATAGAAATGAATTAAAAAAGTGAACACCGTTAACATATTTGTTCAAAATTTTCATAAAACATCTAGATGAAGAATAATGGTTGTATCAATACAATATATACCCATTTACTAAGAATAAAGTGTTTTTGTTGTTGATTAATAGAAATACCATAAAAATATCGTTAAACACATTCTTGAGGAAAATATCATTTTTATTTTGAAGAAAACTATTTAAAACTAAAATTGCACAAAACATTTTGAAAATAAATTTCAACAAAAATAATATTTGAAAATTATAAATGATGTTTTAAAACATTGTTGTCATCATGACGTCTAGAAATTTTGTTTATACCATACATGTGAAAAAAGAAATTCCTTTAACTTTTTCAGTAAAATCCAAATAGGAATTTTTTTGAAAATGATATGAAGATTCCTTTAATTTTTTTATAAAAAGTTAAAATGTTTAAAATTTTATAAAATAAATATTTTTTAAAAGGTTTAAAAACATTTTGGATTTTTTTTAGAAAAAATGGGTTTGGAAAAACAGATTTCTAATCGAGGAGAGAAATGAAGTTAGATTTTCTCAAAAACAACTGGTATGCATTTAAAGTAACAAATGGTGGAAAATGTTTTTATTACATTCAAATATAATTAATAAAAAAAAGCGAATTAAATAAAATAGTTTTATTCATAAATGGTTAAATAATTTCCTTGAACTGAAATTCTATAGCAAACAATTTGAGTTAGAATGAGATTATAAAATAAACCCTTTAAAATATCATAACATTGTAGGGAGAATTGAAAAATAAGTTGATTATGTGTATAAAAGTTAAATCCAAATGAATTAACTATAAATTAAACATTGGATAATAAAAATTAATTATACACATTATCATATAATATCAAATACAATGAAGAAGTAATATTACCCAATGAAACAAAATTGAATTATAAAATTCTATAAAAATTTTAAATATTGAATTCAAAAACACATGGATTAAATAATTAAAATTTTAACTTAAAATACAACTAATTATGAATTATTCATGACATTACTTATAAATGGGTTATTATATAAACTACATACAATAGAATTATTGTATAATGACAAATAAGTATTGATAGACTGTAAATTGAGATAAAATCCATTCTCTCAAAACAAAATTTAGTTGAATAAGATGTAACATATTTTTTTTAGTAATTTTTACATGTTATTAACCATATTAATATTTATAATATCATGTATTATTCTTTCATAACATATTATATCCCATTCATTTATAATCATTTATTATTTTCATTGTTCGGGTGTTAATCGACTAGTTTTCTCATTCTTGTTTTTTCCTAAAAGTCTCATTACCAATGTATATTTTATAGTAAAATCATATCCAGAATAAAAATAATGAAATAATTTTTATATTTATGAATAATTTTAACTTTTAAGACAAATAATAATTGTTTTAAAAAAAATTGACGTATAATATGATCAGGGAGATGGTAGGTCTTACGTACGCATGCGTAACATTTCCATTTTTCGATTATCATTATAGAAAGTGTGTAAGTATTATTTTATCTTTAATTAAAAATAATAATATAATATATAATATAAAATTTCTTTAGATACACTTATATATATCATAAATTTTCTGTGGTGATTAAAAGAGAGTCACATCACTTCGTGAAGGCGGTAGTCCAGATGTATATAAACAATGTTATCATTTTTTAGTTTTAAAAAATAAAATAAATTTATATATTGTATTTTCAGAATGTTATATATTTAATAAATATTATAATTATTTCATGTATACCACATTTTTCACTTACATTATCCTTATTAACTTTAGTGTGAAGAATTATTGAATGACTAATCACATCGCTTCGTGAGGCATTATTTCGTTGAACACACAAGTGACACTACCATATATCATAATTGAATGAAATGTAAAAGGTATAAATGATATAATGACCCATGAAGTGTAATTATGTTTTAAATATCATATACATACATTATATCCATCATCATATCCAACCATTAGAGGAGGTAATGGTAAAACTAATGACATCAGTTCATGAGGTGGTATTCTGTCGTACACAAGAATGATAATTTCGTAACACATGTACTGGAAGTTGATATGGTTTTAGGTACTGAAATTAACATAAAAACCCATATATTATGACATATATATAATTTATTATAAAATAATGGTCCAATAAAAAATAAAATTTGTGTATTAAAAAATAAAACATTGTTCATTGAAGAACATTACCTATTCTTCACGTATCCTACTTAGGTTTGCACCAATACCTTCACATGTTAGATTTATGAAAAAAATAATAATTTTAGAATGATCATAGGGAAGTTATAAATTTATTGGTTTAGGTCTTGGTTTATATAAAGTGGTGTGAAGTTTTGAATAATAGAGGAGGGGGGTTTCTTTTTATAAGCAAGGTTTGTGACACACTTGCAATTTTTTAAAATATTAAATAATTTCCATCTTTTTTTCATTGTAAAAGCTAAAAAATTGGACATTATCATAAATATAATAGATAAGGTTTCAATATTTTAATAAAATTGGGTTTTTAAAAGTTTTTATTTCCTTTTTTAACCCTTATCTTCTTAGATTAACTACTCAATAAATCTATATTTACCTTACATGTAGTAATTAATTTTTTTTGTTTCCAGTATTCATTTTAGTAAAACATTTATTTTACATTATTATAAATTATAAGTAATTGTGATTCAAAATACGTAATCAAATTCTCCAAATTCAATTAAAATATGCGGAAAATTTTAATTTAAAAATAATTCCACAGACTCCACGAGAAAACATATTCTTTTAAAAGAGGAAATGTTCAAAAGAAAAAAATGTTTTATATATTAATAATTAATATGAAAATGATTCCAATGAAATAAATTTGAATAATTTTTCAGAATTTAACTAATTTAAATTTTAAACCAATTAAAAATATACAATTATTTGAAAAATAATTAAAAAAAGGTAGTTTTTCATAAAAAATTAGTATTTCAAATATTGATAAAAAAAAGAAATATTTTAGAAAAAAGCCAAGAATTCCCCATAAGATAATTATGATATTATGATTTCAAAAATTTATATTAATTTTATAAAATATTTTTTCAAAAATTAATACTCATTAATTTGAAATTATATGTGTAAATATAGACTACTCTGTCTTTCAGAAAAATATATATTTTCTAAAAACAGGTATTTTTATTTAAAATGATCCTTATTTTATTTCTAATAAATAGGTAACTATAATATTCATATTTTATTTATTTATATTCATAACCTCTAATTTAATATATTGTTTATAATTTATTACTATATAATCATTCATTTAGATTCGGGGTTGCATGTTTCACAAGATATCAAAGATTTTAAATTTAGAGAAATATATTTTATGGGTTATTTAAGCTCGATGTTGTGTGTCACATACGATATGAAATAAATTGTTCTTATTCTATAATTTACTCATGCTAAAAATTATCTATGAAAAATAAATTATTAGAAAAATATTTTAAACTTAATAGAGAGTGATAGAGAAAATAACCAAAAAATTAAGAAAGAGAGTGGGGGAGAAATCTTACAAGAAATAGAAGCTATAAATTAAAAATAAATAAGGTGTGAAAGAGACTATATATAAATAAAAAAATAAATTAAGAAAGGTAAGTTACATATTCAATACTTTAAATATAGACCATATTAGAGAAAAAGTATTGTAGATAATAATTATATAAGAATAATAATAATTTATAAGAGAATCACTTACCTTAAGTATTCACTAACATTATATGTCATATAACTTCATGAATAATAAAATTATATTAATCATTTAATTTATTAAAAATTAAATTATTGATTATTATTAATTTTTATTAATTTATGATAAATATATTATTCATTTACTGGATTAATTTTTCTAGAATTGGTCATTTTGATTATGTTTGGTTCATAATTTCAAAACATTCTTGGTATTTTTATAATGGTAAAAGTGGAATAAATGAAGTAAAATAAAGATATCATACTGTATGACATTACCTAATTCGTATCATATGATATTAATGTGTCCTTTATCATAGATTATGATATCCAGATACCATATAAGGCTTGATGTGTAAATCATAACTTATGATAAGATTATAATTTGGGTGCATGATTACTACCACATCATCTAAATGCTTTACTGAAATTATGAATCAATGGGTTGATTAATTTATGGATATAACTATATAATATAATCATTAAAATGATTAATGATTATTAATCCTTAACAGTTATGGGTTGTCATAATGTATATCAGCTATCATGCAATGGTAGCCATTATTGGAATCCCTCAATTAAATAAAGAGATATGTATAAAATGGATACAATCCACCTATTATAATTTGTGGTTATGTAAAACTAATGTGATCAAGGCTTATTTTAATCTCTCTTCAACCTAGTTCTCTATTTATCATTGAGGTGAAGGTACTAGAAAACAATTAGAGTTTGAGGGTCCTCTCATAGCATATAAGGAATCTAGTTATCCGGGCCATCACTATGGAACTAAGTGTTAATTGGATTATGCTTTCTAGTTTCCCTAAATATCAATAGAGATTAAGAATACTATATTTGAGGTATAACTTTGTATTTTTTATTCTTCATTCGTTAGGTTGGTTTGGTGACGATAGATTGGTAACTTTAAGGGGTTCCTTCCACTAAATTGATCAATAGATGATCCATTGAAACCCATTACTATTATCATATTCATTTTCGTTAATGAATCAACATGTAATTTTACTAGTTAAATGAGAAACATGAATTTTATAATCTACTTGAGGACATATCATAGTGTACAATATACCATGACTGAATTTTAGCCACCATATCCATTGGTATTATGATATTGGATATTTAAATTATGTTTTCTCCTTCATCATGATTTATGGATGATTTTTATCATAAGATAAGATAAAAAATGTTATGGTTTTATTTATTTTCATAAGTTTTGATAAGAAATATAATTAGCTATGATCAAAACCTAGGTTGCATGGAAATAGAGTATTGAATTGTAATGGAGATATTACATATATCATTTATTAGGATAGGCCAATATATAAGAAATTTTCCATAATAAGGTTATCTCTTTTATCTATAAATGTGGATATATAGTTATATATGATGATTAGAGATATGAGATAAAATTATAAGAGAGGGGGGATTTATTTAAAATCTTTAACGGAAAACAATCATATTTATAGAAACTTATTTATAAAAGAATCAAAGTATTGAAAGAGAAAAAAATAATAATAAACGCATAAGAATAACACAAAGAGTGATCTGAATAATAAACAATTAATCATGTTTGATGGATTAATTTTTTTTTGAAATGAACAATTGGAAGAGATAAATTAATAAAGTAAAGTAAATAAGTCAAAATATTTAGTAATGTACTAAAGAAATAGTAGTATAATGAACCCCTACATCTACCAAATCAATGAGGATTTAATTTATCAGTACCTTATATTTATTGGTATCCAAGAAACAAAAAATTTCCCTTAATTTTTAGGGAATAATAAGAAACTAGTTACAATATACACTATCTCTTTAATATAAAATATAGAAACCATTAAATAATAGTCCCTTTTATTTGGAAATAAAAAAGAATAGTAAATAAAAGTCACTTATTTTAATGGTAGTGAGCACAAAAATTATAAGAAAGAATAAGATTGAAGTATATCATACAAAGAATTAACTTTTAAATATAATGTAAAATATCTTAAGGAATACAAGGAAACATAAGGATAAATTAAGAAAATAAAATATAGTGAAAAGATATACAAATTTGGTAGACACTCATGGAGGAAGAAAATAATTTAGAAATAAAGATCTTGAGTGAAATTGAACACTTATGAAATTGGAAGGTATATCAATGTAGTGTATTATATTCCCAAATCCTATAAAGGTATCTATTTATAGCTTCTAAAACCTTCAGTAATGTTCTAGAAACCATTGATAATATTTAAGCTGAAAATGTCCATGTTTATTATATTTTTAACATCATCTCTTGAAGCCCTTGATTCCATTAAATATAATTAGTTCAATATATCCATAGAAATAGTTAGACAATTAAAATAATAATATTAATAAAAATATTTCATAATTATCAAGGAGAACAAAATAAATAGAAATATATTGTCAATAATTAAATAAATTTGAATTTAATTTTTTTACAATTTAAAACTAATTTGAAATCCCTCATTTAGAGAGGTTTAAATACTTCCATAATAATACATCAAATATAACACAAACATCTCACATAGATTAGAACCATAAATTTTAAAAGTTAAAATTCAAATTTATTTCCATTTTTAAACAAGTGATAATATCAATAAAAAAGATACTACATTAAAAACAGTGAAACATGTTTAATGAATTCATTAGTCTTAAAATGATTTTAGAAGCATTCAAATCAAATTAAACACTTAAAAATAATAAATTCAAAAAATTTGAGTTTCAATCTGAAGAAATATGTTATAAATAAAAAAAATTAATCAACCATTAAATCTGTTTAAAACACTATAAAAATAATTCTCATAGAATCTATAACATCATTGTGAATTTATTAAACCATTAGAACAATTTAAACAATTTTTACTAATATTAAATAAATAAAATATTAACAAAAAATATATAACATAGAATCATATAGAATTTAATTGCTACATAACTACATAAAGGTAGGATTCATTCCATGTGTAAATGTGAAATTACAGTTCTAGAAAATCTGTAAAGGCAGCTCATAAAACCCATATGTTGTGTAAGAGTAAAAAAAATTAATACATGCAACATAAGTGGAATCATGAAATTATATAAGCCACCTAAGGGTTGGAATGAAAAACTAAATTTTTTATAAAGGTGTAACACCCCAATCTTCCACAGTATGCCTCTCTTTGAATAATACAATATCGTGTGTTGTACGCAACTACGAGTTCTAACACTCCACAACCAACCAAACTAGCCGTTATGAATAGTAATACCCACGTTTTGAAATTTTATAAATTTTATCTTTCAAAGTGGACTTAATTTATGGATTCGTAATATCGAAATTAGCTTAGAGTGAATTTTTGGTATTTTTCTGAAAACTTTCAATTTTTGATAAATAGTGAAAAACACAGAGTAATAGTTTAAAAAAAATTATTTAAAAAATTATTTATTTTATTTAAATTTATTTTATGTAAAAATAGACACATAATACCTATATAAGTTCAATTTAATTCATTGAAGTCAATTTATAATAATTTTAGAAATATAAAAATTTTATAGAACTTTTCACCATCTTTTACCCACCTCCTTGGAGAATTTGCAAATTCACATAAAACGTAATTTTACCGCTTCTGTGAGTGTAATTTAGAAAATCCAAGAGACATGGTTAATATCAAATAGTAAAATGTGGTTCAATAAGATAAAAATAATTCTTGCTGAATAGTTACTTTTTACTTTTATTTACCACGGTAAAAAGTAAATAGGGTAATTAAGGGTAAAAATGATATTATTATTACCCTAACACATGTCTTAATTCTATTGGATAAGTATAATTCTACCAAAAAAAACTTAGGAATAAAATACGAACCTCTTTGGTCCACTTGGATTAGATTAGAACATTTATTATTATTTAATTCAGAGATAGGTTAAAATGAGTTAAAATCAACGTTTAATAGCTAAAACATTTTTAATACATGGTTATACATAAGATAAATTCGATTATAAATATTCATTAGAAATATAAAAAGATTTCCCACATAATGGTATTTTATTTATATTTTTTATATATTAAATAATTTAATTTATTTATGACACAATATGATGCAATAATTACCTAATTAAGGAAATATTAAAATAATTAATATTATAAATATCCAAATAAATGTAATTTGATACTTTTTATGAATTCCACTAATTTTAAAGATTAGTATGAAAAATTATGGTTGGTTATATTAATTTTTTTCGAAGCAATAATGCTGTTTTGAATTTAGAAAAAAACAAAATACCAAATTGTGTCAAAATTGACAAAAAATAGTTTTTAAAACAAATATTATATTATTAATTGATATTCTATTCCTAAAAATATAATGTTCAGCCAAAATACTTATATAGTGATAGGTGAATCATTTATTAACTACTTGGGGTTCTCTTGGATGTATATAGTATGTTTGTTAAATGTATAATGTAAAAATACAAAGAGACATGGTAAATGTCAAACTATTTAACTAAGAGTTAAATCTAAAAGATAAAGTTAATATTGTGAATAAAACCTATCTAAAACCTATTTGTTGAGTATTTTTAGACCCATACCCACATTAGACTTAAAATAATCTATTTTTGAGCTATTAGAAATAAAAAATTATTTTATTATAAAATAATATTTCTAGCTTTTCCTAAGGTGCTCCTCAATCCTCTTATAAAAGGGAACTCTCCCTTATCTATAATTTACACCTTAAAAGCCATTTGGCTCGGCCAAACTCTGCACAAATACCCTCTCAACTATCCTCCATTCATCCTAGAGGTCTTCCTTTAGTCATAAATCCAACCTAAGTAGCCCTTTTGATCATATCAAAAGGAAGAACTCGAAGAAGAGGTAAATATTTCATCACCTCTTTCAAGTTCCTTTCTTCTTTCACTTCCTCTTTCTTTGTTGTTTCCATTATAAAATAATAACTCTAGTCTATTATATATAATTTTATGTTTTTATAAATATGGAATACAACAAAATTCATTATTCTATCCACCCTTTGAATGACATGTCACCATACGTGCGTACGTACGGCTTACCGTCTCCACGTCGTGGTGTAATTGTTATTCAATACATTATTACTTGGATGAGTATAATAATGATGTCTAATTGATGTAAATAATAAATATAAAATGATAATTATTCTGTATATATGATATAACATCCAATTATATATTATTTTAATATCAAAATAATGATATTGTCGCTCATACGTACGTACTGATTACCATCTCCACGAACGCAATGAGATTCATTCCCCATCGTATCCATTCAAGACTAATTTTCATTTGATGATTAAATTTAATGTTTAAATACTTCATATCAGTATGGATATGAATAATATGCATCCCATACATAACAAATATGACTCACAAAACAAATTATATAAAGGAAAACAAATCTTTTAACACCCGAAACAATGATAATACTAAGATATTATTAACGAAGCAATGTTAAAAGATCATATATGATATCATATTAATGTATATGATTCTTTTATAATTTAATAACAATTATTTCTCCATTATACATGAGGTTAACCTACCCACGACCAATGAAATGTACAAGGTAAGTTCTAATTTCACAATCTCTTCATTATCCAAGGTTGTTTATACATAATTATCTATTGGGTCCTCTTTATCATCCACATCCATGTTTCTTAAAAATATACTTCAAAACATTTTTAATATTTACTAGACTATGGGTTAAATTCATTTATACCCTTGTTTGACTTTTATAAGATGTTTATAAAGGAATCTTTCTGTTGTTTTCTATGCAATGTGCTTTTTAACCTTTTCGATATAATTAAGGTAAGAATGTCTTTTTTAACTTATATGGTGGGTGCGGCTGTTTTCCACCGTTATTACATCACCAAATATTCCCTTACAATCTTATAAGAATATTTCCAAAAATAAAGGTTATCTTTTATAATTACATGACTTTTAAATGATTTCAAAATAGAAATAGATATTTCTCTAAAAAATGTTTTGAATTCATCAATGTCAACTTCATTTGATGGATTTTAAGCTTAGTTGAAGTTGATTTATTATGATAACAAACTTCCATATTGTATTGAAGGTTTTGTGATTTGTTTCACTGTAGATGTATTATTTTTATACCTTTCATGGTTTATGAATAATGTATTGACATTTAGTATGCTAGTTTTAATATGAATGTTTATGTTATGTTTAAATCTATTCATACGAGGAATACATTAGACTTAGTATATGACAGGTGGAGACCTCTATAGCTCCTCGATGCATCAGTAGGTCTCATGAGACAAACTAGTGTTTTGGCACAAGGCCTGGACAAAATCTTATTTGTAGTCTTGGGTCATGTCCTTGACTATGTGATTATGACAATCTGGCATTATGCATTCCATCATTATGAAAGTGGTTATTGATATTGCATGGGATTATTAGACTAGTAGAATATCCATGTGAATAAGTAAATGGAATTATTTCATTTCATTTTTTCCATATTATTCTGAAGTTCTAGTTTAAAAGTATTTTGTTTTAGTTATACATTTCCTTAAATTTTTATGCTTATTTATGAAAGTTTTTGCTATATTGTTATCCTTACTGAGCATCTAAGCTCACTCGTTTCTATGTTTTATCTATCGAAGGATGTGAAGAAGTATTTTATGACTGACCTACAGGGATAGCCTGATAGGATATGAGTGTGGACTATGGATACTATGTTGTTGTAGTTTTTTTCACATTATGATGTAATTGTAAGAGTTATGAATGTATCTAGTGTTTAAAAGGCTACTAAACAAATTGGTATTTTGAGAGTTGATCTTTTTTTATCAAGCCAATGTTATGTAATAATGCACTGACTCTAGGTAACTGGGGTCAGGGCGTTACAGTTGGTATCAGAGGAAGTTTAGTACAACCCTTGGAAGCTAGATTTAGATAAAATCTTATTAGAGCACATAGACCTAAGATGGACTTCGAGGATTAGTATAGAAGAATTTACTAGAATTTTGACATTGTAGAGATTTTGTGAGCTTTCTGAGCAATACATCCCTATCTGGATACAAGCAGGTGGAAGTGGCTCTGGCACAGATGTACCTAGGGGTAAAACCCGAAAACACCACTTTGAGATAGACTCGAACGGGAAATAGTAAATTATAACGGGTCTTGCTGCACTCTTGTTTACGAAAATCCTAGTGAATATGCTTAGGATAATTATAATTTTCTTTAAAAACCATTATAAAGGGTTTATGAGTATATACTTCCTCAAAAAAACATTTTTATGATTATGGATTATATCCATAAAGTGTTCAATTTATGTTAAGATTTTTTCAAGTTTGGAATTATGTATTTCAATTCATAAGATAATATAGTGTATGACATTGTTTAAAAATGGCACCTAGCAGAAGGAATGGAAACCGTATTAATGTACACACTTCATGTAGGGATTTCCCTCCAACTCAAGATAATTATAGTGGAGTTGGTGATGCAACTGGTGCTAATCAGCTAATCCCCATTCTGGGACAACTCACTCAGGTTATAAATAATAACCTTAACCGTATAGAGCACCATGATCCGCAACATGGAGGATCAATGTTAGATCAATTAATGAGGAAAAAACCACCACCATTCAATGGGGGTAAAAATCCATTGGTAGCTGAGCCATGGATAAGTTCTTTAGAGAAAATATTCCACGCCTTGGGGAGTAACGAAAGGGAAAAAATTGTCATGGCAGTTTACCACCACACTGGAGATGCTGATCAATGGTGGTCATTGATTCAAAACACAAAGGAAGATGATGAAGTATAAAATATGTAATGGACATATATTAAAGAGCTTTTCATAGAAAAATACATTCCTCATGACCATCGAGCAGATATGGAAAGTAAATTTCTGAGTCTCAGGCAAAAGGAAGATGAGAATGTCGCAAATTATTAGGCTAACTTTACAAGGTTAGTGAGGCATCCTGCAGATTATATAAATAACACATGATGTAAGATTGATCGTTTCTTTGATGGGTTAAAACCGTTTCTCCATTGATAATTAGTCTCATAGTCCTTATCACCGTACGAAGATATTGTCTCATGTGCTATCAAGACAGAAAAATAATTTATTACGTTTTACAATATAAAAGAAAAGAAAGAGAAGAAGAGATCTGTTGATCACTCTAGAAATGGAAATAAGAGGAAGAAGGGAAAATTTGAATATCCATCTTGTAGTAAATGTGGGAAGAAACACCCCGATACTTGCTTGAAAGGAATGGGATTCTGTTACAAGTGTGGTGAAAAAGGCCACCAAGCTCATGATTTCAAGGGGAAGAAAAAAGCTACTGATGTTCAATGCTACAATTTTAGGGAGAATTGAAATTATGAAAATAAATTTCCTAAGTGTTAGGGTACCTTACCTCAGAAAAGGACAAGGGATAAAGGCCAAGATTATGCTATCACTACTACTGAGGTAGAAGCTCCGAAAGACGTGGTGCAAAGTAATTTAATGGTTTACTCAAGTTTAGAAAATGATTTATTTGATTCTGGATCATTGAATTGTTTCATATCTTCCCAGTTTTATAAGAAAATTAGATATTTATAATTTGATTTAACAAGTGAGTTTTCAGTCAAAACTCCGAACGGGAGTATCATTGCTACAAAGTTCTGTGAATCAGTTCCCATTAGGGCATATAAATGTTATTTATCTGATGATCTCATTGCAATAACCATGATTGAATTTGATATAATCCTCAGTATGTATTGGCTTTCGAACCATGATGCAAAAATTTATTATAAGGAGAAGAAGGTTACTATATTTGATGATGATGATAAGGAACACCTTATCTTTAGAGAAGAATCACCACCACCTAATTCTTATCTAGATCCACCCCCAGTGGCTCAACTAAATTCAATTATTGGGGGGGGGGGAGAATGAAATAACTGTAGGTCAGGAATGGAATGTTCAAATAGAGGATGTACCTATTGTGAAAGAATATGTTGATGTGTTTCTAGAATATTTACCTGGACATCCTCTAGAACGAGAAATTGATTTTTCCATTGATTTAATTCCTGGGTCAAGGCCAATATCGAAGACCCCATATAGAATGGAAACTATGGAATTAGTGGACCTAAAGAAACCACTAGAGGAATTTAGTAATAAGAGATTTATTCTCCCTAGTGTTTCTCCATGGGGAGCCCCTGTCCATTTTTTAAGACGAAATATGGATCTATGAGGTTATGTATCGACTAAAAGGAGATCAATGCTATAACAATAAAGAACAAGTATCCCCTACCATGCATTGATGATTTATTTGACCAACTACATGAAGCTCAATACTTTTCAATGATTGACCTTCGATCTGGATACCATCAGTTGTGTGTGAAGAAGTAAGACATTCTGAAGACAACATTTTGAAACAGTTATGAGCATTACGAGTTTACAGTAATTTTTTTTGGATTGACTAATGCCCCCTCTGTCCTCATGGATCTAATGAACAGAGTTTTCCAGGAATATTCGATGATTTTGTAGTGTTATTTATTGATGATATCTTGGTATACTCCAAAAGCTACTAATTTCATTAAAATCACTTGAGCATTATCCTGAAGACACTTAGAAGACATGAATTATATGAGAAGTTTAAGAAGTGTGAATTATGGATTGAAGAGATTTATTTTCTTGGAAATATTGTCTCTAATGATGGAATCTTCGTTGATCCTTCTAAGACAAGAGCAATTCAGGAATGTCCAACACCGATGAGTATAACTAAAGTATGCAACTTTATTGGTTTAGCAGGTTATTATCGACGTTTTGTCCCGAATTTTGCCCAGTTGGCTAACCCATTAACAAAGCTGACACATAAAGGGGTTAAATTTGTTTGGAAAAAAGAGTGTGAAGATTTTTTTTAAGAAATAAAGAGAACATTAGTCAATGCTCCTATATTGACTCTACAATCAGGGAATTATGGGTTTGTTATTTATAGTGATGCTTCAAAGAAATGACTTGGTTGTGTCCTTATGCAGAATGATAGGTTTATTGCCTATGCATAACGACAGCTAAAAATTCATGGGAAAAAATATCCTACTCATGATCATGAGTTAGAAGCTGTATTTTTTGCTTTCAAGATTTGGAGATACTATCTCTATGGTAAAAAATGTGAGATATATGCCAGTCAATAGAGTTTGAAGTATCTTTTCTCACAAAAAAACTCAAAATGAGGCAAAGTAGATGGCTTGAACTACTCAAGGATTATGATTTCACAATACAATGCCACCCGGGGATGGAAAATAAGGTGGAAGATGCTTCGAGTATAAAGGATCATGGAGTTTTGAAAAAGATGAGAGTTGAAAGGGATCATATTTTCATGGATCTAGTGAAGATAGATATGGGAATTACCCTGGAAGATGAAACATCGATACTTTTTCAAATGGTTTCCAAACCATATTTACTAGAAAGGATAAAGAGTTCTCAGATCGATGATGAAGAATTTCAAAAGATGATTATAGCTGTGAATGATGGGAGATTAAGCGACTTTGTGTATGAAGATGAAATTTTGAAATTTGGAAAGAGACATTGTGTTCCCAATATACCTAATCTAAAAAGGTAATTGTTAGACGATCCTCATAGTTACAATATCCCTATACACCCTGGGAGCACCAAAATGTATAGAGATTTGACGGAACATTTTTGGTGGGACAACATGAAGAGGTAGATTGCTAATTTTGTGACAAGATCTACGGTTTTTCAACAAGTGAAAGATGGAAGGAAACAACCTGGAGGATTCATGCAACCTCTTCCCGTACCTGAGTGGAAATGGGATAATATTATGATGGACTTTGTTATGGGACTACCAAAGTCTCTTAGAAGGAATGATGCAACATGGGCCATTGTTGATTGTCTTACCAAGTCAGCACATTTTCATGCTATAAGAGAAGATTTACCACTTGAACGTCTAGGATGACTGTATATTAATGGAGTTGTAAGACTTCATGGAGTACCCCAATCAGTTGTTTCAAATCGTGATCCGTGTTTTACATCAAGATTCTGGAAGAGTCTTTAGAAGGCCTTGGATACTGAACTTCGTTTGAGCACTGCCTACCACCCTCAAATAGATGGACAATCAGAATAGACTATTCAAACCTTAGAAGACATGTTGATATCATGCTCACTTGACTTTCAAAGAATGTCAGATCAATATTTACCTCTGGTGAAATTTTCCAATAACAATATCTACCATTTAAGTATTTAGATGGCACCATATGAAGCATTATACATAAAGAGATATCGCACACCAACCTGTTGGGATGATGTTGGTGAATGAAAACTCATCATCCCAGAACTAGTGGAGGAAACGATGGAAAAGGTGAAGGTAATACAAAACCACATCAAATCATATCAAAGTAGGTAGAAGAGCTATGCCGATAACTGAAGGAAGGATTTGGAATTTCAGGTAGGAGATCATATTTTCTTAAAGGTATCTCCATGGAAGTGTTTTATTTCTTTCAGTAAGAAGGGAAAATTGAGTCCCAGGTACATTGGACCTTTCGAAATTCTAGAATGAATTGGGGTTGTAGCATATTGTTTGGTAATTCCACCTAGTCTCTCCAAAGTTCACGATGTATTCCACGTACCACTGTTGAG
This sequence comes from Viscum album, assembly GCA_963277665.1. Classification (NCBI taxonomy): domain Eukaryota; kingdom Viridiplantae; phylum Streptophyta; class Magnoliopsida; order Santalales; family Viscaceae; genus Viscum; species Viscum album. Next base: position 1,219,834,798 of record OY728147.1, on the reverse strand, counting down.
AAATTACATGTCTGACCCAACACATGTACTCACCTATGAGAAATTAGAAATGGAACATGATCTGTGTTATTGCGAAGAGCCCGTTAGGATTCTTGATATGAGAGAACAAGTATGGTGAAACTGAACGACTCGTCTGGTAATAGTTTTATGGAGAAACCATAAGATGGAAGATGCAACGTGGGAACCCGAGGAACTTATGATGAAGAACCACCTGATAAGTTTTATGCAGTAATATTCTATAAAATTTGAGGACGAAATTATTTGAACGAGGTAAGAATGTGACACCCCAATCTGTCACGTTATGCTTCTCTTTAAATCATACAATAGCGTGTGTTGTACGAAACTTCGAGTTCTAACACACCATAACCAATCAAACTAGCCATTATGAATAGAAATACCCACTTTTGAAAATTTTATAAATTTTATTTTTCAAAATGGACTTCATTTTTGGATTTTGAATATTCAAATTAGCTTAGGGTGAATTTTTGGTATTTTTCTGAAAACTTTCAATTTTTGATGAATAGTGAAAAACACTGAGTTATAGTTTAAAACCAAATTTTTATTTAAATAATTATTTATTTTATTTAAATTTATTTTATGTCAAAATAGACATGTAATACCTATATAAGTTCAATGTAATTCATTTAAGTCAATTTATAATAATTTTAGATAAAAAAATTTTATAGAACTTTTCACCGTATTTCACCCACCCCCTTAGAAAATTTAAAAATTCACATAAAAAATAATTTTACTGCTTCTGTAAGTGGAATTTAAAATATTTTAGAGACACAGTTAATAAGAAGGAGTAAAATTTGGTTCAATAAGATAAAAATAATTTTTGGTGAACACTAACTTTTTACTTTTATTTACCACGGTTAAAAGTAAATAGGGTAATTAAGGGAAAAAATGATATTATTATTACCCTAAAAAATGTCCTAATTCTATTGGATAAGTATAATTCGACCAAAAAAAAGCTTAGGAATAAAATATGAACCTATTTGGTGCACTTGGATTAGATTGGGAGATTTATTATTAATTAATTCAAAGATAAGTTAAAATGATTTAAAATAAAAGTATAACAACTAAAACATTTAAATATAGGGTTTTACATAAGATAAATTAGATTATAAATATTCATTAGAAATATAAAACTATTTCCTACATAATTTTATTTTATTTATATTTATTATACATTAAATAATTTATTTTATTTATGACACAATATGATGTAGAAATTACCTAATTAAGGAAATATTAAAATAATTGATAATATAAATATCCAAATAATTGTAATTTGAGACTTTTTATGAATTTCACTAATTTTATAGATTAATATGACATATTAGGGCTGGTTTTATTAATTTTTTAGAAGCAATAATGCTGTTATAAATTTAGCAAAAACAAAATATCAAATAGTGTCAAAAGTGATATAAAAGTGTTTTTAAAACAAATATTATATTATTAATTGATATTCTATTCCTAAAAATCTAAGATTGGGCCAAAATACTTATATAATGATATTTTATTCATTTATGAACCACTTGGGGTTCTCTTATATGTATATAGATAGTTTATTAGTCATAAAATATAAAAATACAAAGAGACATGGTAAATGTCAAACTATTTAACTAAGAGTTAAATCTAAAAGATAAAGTTAATATAGTGAACCAAACCTGTCTAAAACCTATTGGTTGAGTGGTTTTTGACCCATAACCACCTTATACTTTAAATTATTAATTTTTGGGCCATTATAAACCGAAAATTATTTTATTATAAAATAATAATTCTAGCTTTTCGTAAGGTGCCCCTCACTCCTCTTATAAAAGGGAACTCTCTCTTCTCTCTAATTCACACCTTCAATGCCATTTGGATCAGCCAAAATCTTCCCAAATACCCTCTAAACTATTTTACCTTCATCCTAGAGGCCTTTCTTTAGTCATAAATCCAACCTATGGAGCCCTTTTGATCAAATCAAAAGGAAGAACTCGAAGAAGAGGTAAATATTTCATCACCTCTTTCAAGTTAGTTTCTTCTTTCACTTCCTCTTTCTTTGTTGGTTCCATTCTAAAAAAATAAATCCTATATATTATATATATTTTGATTTTATTATAAATATGGTACAACCAAATACATTATTCTATCCATCCTTTGAATGACATGTCACCATACGTGCGTACGTACGGCTTACCGTCTCACGCTGTGGTGTAATGGTTATTCAATACATTATTATTTGGATTGGTATAATAATGATGTGTAATTGATGTAAATAATAAATATAAAATTATAATGATATTTTATATATTATATTAAATCTAATTATATATTATTTTAATACCAAAATAATAATATTGTCGATTGTTCTTACGTAGGGATTACCGTCTCCACGAAGGAGATGAGATTTATTCCCCATTGTATCCATTCAAGAATAATTTTCAATTGATGATTAAATGTAATATTTAAATACTTTATATAATTCTGCATATGAATAATATACATCCCATACATAAAAAATATGACTCAAAAAACAAATAATATAAAGGAAAACGATTTCGTTAACACCCGAAACAATGATAATACTAAGATATTATTAACGAAGCAATGTTAAAAGATCATATATGATATCATATTAATATATATTATTCTTGTATAATTTAACAACAATTATTTCAACATTATACAAGAGTTTAACCTACCCTTTACCAAGTAAAAGTAAAAGGTAAGAGTTAATTTCACAATCTCTTCGTTATCTGTGGATGTTTATAGGTAATTATATACTGGGACCTCTTTATCATCCACATCCATGTTTCTTAAAAATGTATTTCAAAACATTATTACTATTTACTATACTAAGGGTTAAAGTCATTTATACCCTTGTTTTACTTTTATAATATGTTTATAAAGGAATATTTCCATGTTTTTCTAAATAAGTTCTTTTTTAACTTTTTTGACAAAATTAAGGTAAGAATGTCTTTTTATACTTATACAGTGGGTGCGGATATTTTCCACCATTATAATGTCATAAAAGCTTCCCTTAAAAGCTTACAAAAATTATTAAAAAAATAATGGTTTTCATTTATAATTACATGACTTTTAAATTATTTCAAAATAGAAAGAGACATTTCTCTAAAAAATGATTTGATTTTATCTATATCAACATCCTTTGATAGATTTTAAGCTTATTTGAAGTTGATTTATTATGATACAAAACATCCATATTGTATTGAAGGTTTTGTGATATGTTTCACTATGGATGTGTTATTTTTATAACATTAATGGTTTATGGATAAAGTATTGACATATCGTATGCTAGTTTTAATAAGAATGTTTATGTTATATTTAAACCTGTTCATATGAGGAATGCATTGGACATAGTATATGATCGGTGGAGCCCGCTATAGCTCCTCGATGCATCAGAAGGTATCATGAGACAAACTAGTGTCTTGGCATAAGGCCTTGAAAAAAATCTTATTTGTAGTCTTGGCACAAGGCCTAGACAATGTGGTAATGAAAGTCTGGCATTATGGATTCCATCATTATGAAAGTGGTTATTGATATTACATTTGATTATTAGACTAGTAGAATATCAATGTGAATAAGTAAACGACATTATTTCATTTTATTTTTTCCATATTATGCTTAAATTCAAGTTTAAAAGGCTTTTGTTTTAGTTATACATTGCCTTAAATTTTTATGCTTATTTATGAAAGTTTCCGCTATATTGTTATCCTTACTGAGCATTTGAGCTCAGCCCTTTCAATGTTTTATTTTTCCCAGGATGTGAAGAAGTATTTTATAACTGACCAGCAGGGATAGTCTTAGGGGATATGAGTGTGGACTATAGAGACTATGTTGTTGTAGTTTTTTTCACCTTATGATGTAATTTTAAGAGTTATGAATGTATCTAGTGTGTTCAAGGCTACTAAACTATTCGGTCTTTTGAGACTTGATCTTTTGTGACCATGCCAATGTAATGTAATAATGAACTGACTCTGGGTAACTGTGGTCCTGGTGTTACAAAAGGTAAACTAACAAGCTATGTAAGGGTATTATCATTAATGTGTAAAATTAGAATATAAAATCAATATCCTCAATAAGGGTATCTTAGAAAAAATTATTTCACTTTGTAAAGGTAGAACACACTACGTAGGGTAATCAATGTTTGTGTAAGGGTAAACTTATATTTCTTACACTATGTAAAGGAATATAGGTACATACATAAGGAAAAATAAAAGAGTTTATATGTTATGTTAGTATTAAAAATGTTATGTAAGGGTACAATTAAACATGTGTAAGGGTAAACACATGAGTAAGGGTTGTGTAAAGGTACATGCAAGTGTTACATAAGTGTAAGTTATAAATAATAAATTTTCCATAAGGGTATAACAAAGAGTATAATGATCACGTATGGGTAATGATATAAGTAATGTATTGGTAAACATAAATTAACACAACTTAGTAATGGTACAAAAATAACTTTATAAAATTATTTCTCCACCCAAAATAATAAAAACCAAATATAAATAATAATAAGAATAATAAAAATAATGTAAAATAAAATAAAAAATAAAAAATAAATAATTTAAAATAAAATAAAATTAAATAATTAATATTAGAATAAAACGAAACAAAACAAAATATAATAAAATAAAATAATAGTTTTAATTATCCAAAAAGAAAATTATAAAATATAGTATATTGTAATTATAAAAAAAATAATTAGAGTTCCAAGGAAAAATTACAACAATCTCTCCATTTATGATAATTAAAAAACCATCAATTTCAAAATACTTCCCCCTTTTGTAATTAATCAATGAGGCTAGAAAAATTGACAAGAGTTTCTCCCACTTTTTTAAAAAAATAAGGAAATATTTTCACAAATATTTTATCCCCAAAATAAAATACATAAGAAATAAAAAAACCTCCTCCCAAATTAGTGGATCCAAAAAAATAAAAAGAGCCATGAAAAAAAATAATATGACATTAAATGAATTATAATAGATATGTAAAGATTATTAAAACCAATTAAAGAAAAAAGCAATAAATTTAGAAAATGTGTTTATCATCATTAATGATATTTTGAGAGAGATGAAATGGGAGTTATGAAAATTTCTCAAGAAATTAATAGTTTTTTTTTAAAACTATTTTCAATAAATATTAATATAATAGAAAATAAAAAATCATTAAAAATGTTTAGAGTTGAAAAAAAAACTTTAAAAAATATTTTTTGAATGACCAAAATAAATTTGTTTAGAAAAAATAATAATTTAAGAAATTGATTTTGAAAAATAAAATTCATATTATAAGATCATTTCAGTATTGAAAAGATTATATCCCCCACAAATAATGAACTACGAGAGATTAAAGGGATCATAACCATTAAACAAGACTACATAAGTTATAAAGGACATTTTCAAAAAAGAAACATTTTTTAAAAAATAATTTTAAATAATAATGGTTAGAAATTATTATATTAATAAACCATAGAAAATAATTTGAGAGTCTCAAACTAGGTGTGAAATAAAGGTCCAATCACTATTCCCATGGTAGATAAAGTGTTAAAAAATCAATCAACTCTTTTTGAGATAAACCTCTACGAGCATCAATGCTGGAGCCACATCCACATTTTTACATTAATATGAGAAATAGTTTTCCTAGAATACCAAACTCACTTCACTTTTGAAAATTTATTAATTTTTATGATTTTTTAAATAATATTAAATTCTAAAAAAATAAAGAATAATTTTTAAAATATAAAAGTAAATAAAAATAGTAAATAAAAATAAATCAAAAATGGATTTGAGATGAAAATGAAATAAAAATTTGAAGACAATGTCATCTGAAATAAAAATTAAAGAGATAATTTATATAAAAAACTAATATTAAAAGAGAAAAATAAACTTCTTCCCTGGTAATGAAATTAATCAAAAATAGGGGGAAGAGGTTTTGAAATTAGATTCAAGATAGAATATAAAATAAAAAGAATAGAGAAACTTATTTTCATGAAGATTTATATTTAAATATAATCTAGGAAGGAAAGCGTTAGGATCCCCCTCACTTGGAGTATAAACATTAAAATCGTGGTTATAAAGAGTTGGTCAATCACTTCAAAAGGTGATAGATCCAATTTTGTTGAAAATACATCAAATGATATGTATATAAATCTTGGTGGAATAATATTGAAAAATTGAAATGCAATTTTCTTTTGATACCCAAACTTTGGGTTTAATAGAGTGAGATAATAAATAATGATATTTTTTTGTGTACACTAATATTAGATAATAATGATTTCAGGACCCAATTTTATTTTGTATGTCATTTAATTTTATAAAAAATGATAATAAGGATTAATTATTCTTGGTTTACCATATATATCATTTTAAAATTTTCATTCTAGAACTAGATTAATAAATATATTGGAATAATTACAAAATTTATTTTGAGAAATTATTTTTACAAAAGTATTCCTTTCTAAATAGTTGTTAAAACTAGATTTATTTGAAAAACCAAAACCATAAAAATTTTGAATAAGTTTTTTAGAACCCAAACTTTTACAAAAATTGTATTCCACTTGGGTAAAAAAATAGATAAAAATTTCAGTATCATTAATTTTAAATTATTTTTTAAAATATTTTGTAGAGAATTTAATTTTAAAAGAAAATACCCATTTTATTTTCAAATTTTATCTTTTTAGGAAATAATAATAATATGTTTCTTTTTATGATATTTTAATTTTGAAATAATATAGTAAATTATTTTTGAAGTTCATTTTTATAATTGATAATAGATTCATATGTTGAATTTGAGGTAGGATGAGTAGAAGAATAAGAAGAGTAATGAGAGGGATATAGAATTTTTTTGAACCAAAACAATTAAAACATTGATATGTGTTATGAGATACTTGGTAATTTTATCACTTCATTCATATATAGAAATTGAGCCTTCTCTTACACTATAATTCAAAACATATAATGATTTGTGACCTTGATTATATCCATTTTACTTTTTTCTTATTCAAACGATAATACTATTTGATGTGATAGTTTTTTTCAATTGAATCATATTAATTTTTGAATTTCAAATTGATATTTTTTATAGAACATTTATATTTTTAATCTCCATCACTTTTGAAGAGTTTTTAGAGATTTTTTTGATGTTGATAGTCTCTTTTATCTCTATGGATTCCATGAAATATTTTTACCTTTATAAGATATTTTTAAATTATTCCAAATTAATAAGCCCTTTTTCCTAAAGAAATATGATTTATTTCATTTATGTTTAATCCATAATATAAAATATTACTATATTTAATATAAATTTTAAAAATAGCTATGTTTTTTTGGAGTCTAACTTTCCTTTTAAAATATTTGAATGTTTAAAATAATGCATTGTAATTCAATAAACATGATAAATAATTCAACTAATAAAGGTTTAAATTCAATTGTTTGAATAAGAATAATTGATTCCATCAAAAATAGGTGATTACGAAATATATTCCATAAAACAAGGATCATTGAAATAGGATATAAATTTTAAATAGAAAAATAAATTTGGAATTTTTTGATAAAAACTCAAAGATCTTGTTGATACCGATGTATGTGAGATATAGGAGAAGAAATTGAAAGTGTGGGGTGAAGAATATATATATAATTTTTAAATAAAAGAATAAAATTTATAAAAAATTATTTATAAAATAATAATATGATTGAAGGTGAAATAGTAATATAATAATAAAATCAGAAGAATAACACAAAGATAAATTCAAATTATAAAATGATTAAGCATGTTTGATTGATGAAAAAATTATAAAATGAATAATTTAAAGTTATAAATAAATAAAAAGTTTAAATTAAATAGGATAAAATATTTTAAAATGAATTTAAGAAGTATTTTCCAATGGTACACCTTGGTCTACCACCTAAATAAGGATTTAATGTGATGTCCCTTTGAATTATTTCTATCCACAAAACAAAAAACATCCCTTTTTTTAGGTTATTTCAAGAATCCAGATACAATAAAAAAATCTCATTAACATCAAAAAATATACCAATAATTAATTTTCAATTTTTTTTAAATAAAAAAGATATGCAAAACATAGTCCCCCACTTTATCAATATTGAGAACTAAAATTAAATGGTTAAAGATGAGAGGATTTCTAGGAAATAAATCACTTTTTAGTACTATATAAAATATATAAAGAAATATGAAAACACAATTTTAGATATTGAGAAAATAAAAGGGAGTTAATTGAAATATAATTTAATCACACACTCTTCAAGTAAGAAGAGAATTTAGAAAGGAAGAGCCTGAGAGTAATTATGAACTATTCCAATTGGATGAGAAAGTGTATTGATATAGTTTAGTGTATTGAAAAGGCCTCCAAAGGCCACTATTTATAGCCTATAAAACCCTAAATAATTTTTTGGAACCCTTTATGGTTATTAAATAGTAATACATCCAAGTTCAATGTATTTTGGCCACAATCTTTTTAATAATATGATTTATTTAAATAAAATTAACTCAATACATCCATCGAAGTCAAAATAAAATCTAGATAATAATAGTAGAAATAAAATTTAAAAATTATCATGGTTATAGAAATGTACATAAATCTATTCTGATAATTATATCATTTTTAATTTAAAACTATTTAGACAATTCAAATATAATTTAAAATAAATTTTTTAAAGAGTTAAAAATAATTCCATAATAATAAGTCAAAGATAAAAAAAAATCGGGATAGATTAAAACATTAATATTCAATATTTGAATTTTGAATTTCATACCATTATTAAATATCTGGTAATATAAATCATAAAATATATTTCATTAAAATCATTGAAACATGTTTAAATAAACTTCATCATCTTAAAAATGATATTAGAAAAATTAAAAAAACAAAATAACATAAAAAAATAAATAAAAATTAGAGTTTCATACAATATAAATATTTGATGAAGAAGAAAATAATTAATCTCCCCTTAAATATTTTTAGAAAATTATAATTTACTTTTCATTGAATCTGTAACATTAATTTGAATTTTTTAAATCCATTAGTAAAATTTAAACAATTGTAAATCACATGCCGTAAATAAAAGTACCAATAAAAATGAGACACAAAGCATACTAAATATTTCTATAATTACATACCTATATAAAGGTATGTTTCATGCCATTCATAAAGGTATTAGAATAATTCTAAATAACGTGTAATGGTAACTCATAAATCCTATAAGTTTTTTAAAAGTAAAGTACATTTTATATATGAGATTTAAGGGTAAGCATGAAATTACGTAAGATTTAAAAGGGTCTGAATGAAAAACAAAACCAAGTGTAAACGTAACCGAGCATGTTCTATAAGTGTATTATTATGCATGTATAAAGGTATAAAGTAAATTCAATAGCTTGAATAATGGTTTCCTAGAAAATACTTGCACTAGTTAAAGGTAGTGCACACATCCAAAGAGTAACAATAACGTTTGCAGTACGATAAGCTTAGTTTATTGTGTTTTGTATGAGTAGATAGAAACATAAATAATGGAAAATAGAAGAGTTCATAGTTTACAAAAGGGTAAAACAATTTTGCGTAAAGGTATGTTGAGAGATGAATATGTATAAGTACATGGGTAAGTGATGTGTAAAGGTTCATTCAAGAGTTACATAAAGGATAACTATAAACAATAAAGGTTTCATAGGGGTTTGGAAAATATTTTAAAGTTCATGTAATTGTAAAACTAGAAGTTATCTATGGGTAAATAGAAATCGAAACAACTTATATAAAGGTAAACATAACATTAGAAAAATAAATTTCCAAAAAATACAATTAAAAATAAACAAAAAGAATAATGAAAATTAAAATTAAAATAAAATAAAATATAAAGTAAATTAAAGTAAAATAAAAAAAATTAATGTAAAGTAAAATAAAATAAAATAAAATAATGTCAAATAATGAAAAATAAAATAAAATAAAATTATTCAAAAAACGAAATGGTGAAATATATTATATTGTAATTGTGAAAATTTAAAATAAGTAATGTGGAAAGGAGTGTCTCTAATAATACAAACATGTTATTCCATATGAAAGGGTTTTTTTTCATTATAACACTTATCATAAGTGCCAATTGAGTCATAGATTATTATTGGTAATGACCTATCTATAGTAAAATATGACTAAAAATGAAGGTAATTGATATTTTAGATTAAAAATGATTATGGTTTGTAAGATGTTTATAAAAGATAAGTGTTGGGCATTTAAAATAGGATATTTTCATGTCTAAATTAAATATTAAATGTTCATATTTGTATCATATGTTTGAAAAATAAATAAAATGTTTATTTATTTCTTTTATTACTTTTAAATATTTATTTATGTATATTGTTAATATAATTTGAATATAATATATGTATTAATTTAATAATTATATGAATACTTAGATATTGTTAAGAATTCATAATGGAATAAAACATAAGGTAATAAAGATCACATGGGATTAAATAATTAGGGATTTAGTATGTATACGATGAGTTTTAAATATATCCAACTTATATGGAATAAATATTGTTTATATATAATTTTCTTTAATTGAAATTATAAATATGATTTTAAAGTGTCTAAAAATTATGATATATAAAAAATTATAAAATGAGTTTATATTTTATATTATGAATTGTTCATAATTATCAATTTTCATAGTTCAATAGTCTTATTTGAGGAAATTATTTAAGCCACATAAAAAAGAGTTATGATGATCTATTTGATAAAGGGTCATGTAATAATTAATATTTGATATTTGGATTATATAAAATGTTTATAAAATGGATGATTTAATATAAAATATTTATATTTTTTTATAATATCATGTATTTAAATTAAACTTTATATAATGAATAATATAAAAGAGTTCATATTAAGGAATGAATATAAAGTGTTTAATATTACATATTTTGTAATTTCAATACAATTATCAAAATTATAAAGTTATTTATTCTTACAGTTATTTATGAATTGTTTATAAATTTTTTCTAATGTTAAAATATTTTAATTGGTCATTTACTTAAAATTCACTCTGTTCTTTATTCATAGATATAATTCTTTTATTATGAATTTTTATATATTATTTTGTATAAATTTTTTAAAATACTTCTATAAATTATCATACCTTGAATTTAAGGAGCAACATGGTAGGTATGATAATTATTTTTATTTTATTCTACCTTGAGTTCAATTTATAATTAATGTTGTTATCCTGAATTTAGTTATTGAATATAGTTTATACATATTAGGTCTTAAAGTTATAATTTAATTAAGTTCTCTCTTGATTAAGTTGTCCCTAGGTAGAAAGGCTTTGGGTCAGACTTCCAACTAGCCTGGAGGCTTATGAATTATTCTAAAAGGTAAAGGTTTCCTATTTATGGATCCATATGTATTCATGTTGGGATTTAACATTTCATATAATTCATGACCATTAAATTAAATGTTTATATACATTATATAGATGATGCATTATGATTCTCTAAGTATATTTTTCTTCTATTTTGGGGTTAGAAATATAAAATATTTGTTGTTTAAAGAGTTACACAACAATATATTTTAAATATTTTACTTTAGAGTAAGGAATGTTATTATAAACTAAATCCCTATAAGCATACATATATGATGTTGATCAAAACTCATAATCAAGTTTCTTAGGATATATATAGAATGATTCACTTAAACTTTCAAAATCATTTTATAAAAAGGGAACAAATGCAATTTGGTATTTGTTAATCTAATTAATACGATTTAGTATGCCAATGACTAGGTGAGATAAAAGGTTTTCTAAATTTTAGATCTGGTTATAGAATCCATTATGTTTCCATTAATGGAAATTTTCTAAGAATTTGAATGAGTTCAAGAATATATTTCTTAATATTATGAAAATTTAATGAATAGATGAACTAGGGATCATGTTTCTAGTTTTTAGTATTGTGTTTATAGTACAATGGGGTAAAAATTCAAACTAGAAGAATAAAACTCTGTTGGAGAATAGAACAATGTTTATTTTTAAAGGTGTTAAATGTTACTGCATCCAAAAGGCGTCTTCTATATGTAGAAGTAATAATTTTATAATATGAAAATTAATATAATAATAGAAGAAGTTTGAGAAACTATATGGATTACCCATGTTAAATATCAATGTTAAAAAAACCCAATTCAATGGTTTTGAAAGGTATATGATATGAAATGTATACTTTAAAAATTAGTGAGTATAAAAGAGTCCAAAAATCAATATAAGAATATATAAATCTTGTATTTTACATTAACATGACGAAGAAAAGAGTTTCTACATTAAATATTTGAATAAAAATTAATTTATCAACCCATATAGTTTTTAATGGATTTTTATAGTAATCTCATCTCACTTTTATGATAAGAGATATTTTTTACTAACAATGATTTGTTGTAAAAAATCTAAGATGATACATGTGGTTTATGATTCATTTGATTCTATAAGATGTTTGAAAAATATATAATGATAGAATTTTTTTATCAAGGATAAAATTGTTTATTTGGATATAAATATTAAAATATGAGGGAAGGTGTTCCCACAACCAATAATTAGAATATTTTGAATAATAAATCCTTATTTTTATAAATTTATTCAAACACATAAAATTGTTTATAATACATGGAAACAATGGTTAAAATGTTAAATATTCATACAAAAGGTGCTACATTTATTTATTAAATATAATGGAGTTTGTGTGTCCTGGAATAATAATCCAAAAAAATGGTGTCTAAGAGTCTCATGGGAGTATATTTATACAAAGATAATTTTAAATATAATAAATAAAATATTATTCCAATCAAAGTACAAAGTAATTGTAAATTTATATATGTAAAGGTTTACGGAATGTTGTCATAACATTAATGTGAATAGTTTCATTACCTAAACAAGGTTTCATTAAAAATACTGATAGAAAGGGTTCTAATAATTTCCATGATAAACATATAAAGAGTTATATGTAAACAACATAAGTTATTAACATTTTAACATTTGATATGTTGGAGTTATGAAGTTTTAATATGTTCAAGGATTTCAATATTAGAAATATGATTCCTAAATCCTATATTATTCCAATAATATTTCTATATAAATGTTTCTCACTAATGATTTTAGTGGAAGGGTTTTATTTGGATGTTACATAAAGATTTGGTAGGGATTACATTGTGATGTAATGTGTTTAAAAAAACCCTTGATTGGGAAAAACATAAGGATAATTCAGCAGTCTATCATATATGATATATTAATCAAGATCTTATGTATTATCTTGTTAATTATTCTTAAATGAGTTTAAGAATAAAAAATTTATCATGTCATATAAAAATAAATATCAACTTTATCATTCTTTCCTATTGGTTGTATATTTTTATAAAGTAAAATGATATTTATCTCCTCAAAGTTAAAATTTTATTTGTCTCCAATTGATGATCATAATAGATTATTATGGGATATGATGATATTTTAATATTAGGATATATAGATTATTGTAAGGTATGTAATTAATTTTATGAAATATATAGAGAATAGAATCCCGAGGTAATAAGTTGATACTTAGAATCTGGAAAAACCCAGAAATGTATATCACAATGAATTTGAAGTGGTCACAGATATACTTATGGGTGTATACTTATTATGAAACCTCATTACCCAATATTATAAATATAACTATAACCAGAAACATCATACTTTGGTACCTTTCTTATGCAACCCTTGAGTCTTAGATAGTAAGGGGTGGTTGGGTATGATGTTTATCATTTTATTTGTTGGATCAAAAACATGATGGTATTTGTTCACCCATATAACAAGAAAATAAAATTAGGACCATGATTGAATTAGAGTAATAATTTTTTTGATCATGATTAACTGAGTGATGTGTAATGTTCTTGGTTACTTTTTCTTGAATGCACACGCCCTTGGTATACATGTGGTTCAATCATGATTCCTCCCACCTAAGATTAGAAAGATTTCATGAAGATCATCAAATATTAAATGTTCTCAAGGCCCAATATTTTGGTGGACCAATGGGGAAAATATGTGGACTAAAATCCTTGGGAATCAAAGTCCATCAATGAATAGAATTCTCTCATCCACTTATATTAACAGAATACAATGTATTCATTCAAACTGGTCAGTCTATTTCAGATAATCCGAAATGTATGGGATGGCATATACTAGATTGAAACGTTCTAAGTATAGTAGTCTCATGATTTCATGAAAAAATTGATTATATAGGCTTATATATGATGTATATGATACATCTTATGGTGGAAATGTTCATATGAGGATATGTGTATGTTTTATAAAAATGTTTATAGACCCTTTTGCAGCTTGAGTAGCATCAATTATTTACTAGGGGCTGTTCTTTTATAGAATTTATGAAATTGGGATTTCAAATTTGTTTTCAAGGCTAAAAGATTCATAAGGTCACATAGTTAAGACTTATAATAAGGATAAATTATGGATAGGTGATTATAGTAAAATGAAGAAATTTTGATAAACCATATCTTAAAGATTGTGGATATATTCACAATGAGTTGTAATATTTTTAATAATGTTCTTATTATAATTTAGTGTAATTGTTATATTTTTAGAAATTCAATAATTTAGGGATATATTATTGTATGGTATTTTATGAGTTGTTCCCTTTAATATATTTGTGATGAATATCGGTTATTTTAATATCCTAATATCATATAAGGCATTTGATGCCTCTATAATATGTTTTGATAAGATTATTATTTGGGTGCATGGATACTACTATTTCTTCTTTCTGATTTTATTTAGTTATGAATCAAGGGGTTGATTCATTTATGGATATACATACATGATATAATTGTTGATATGTTCAATGAATATTTAACCCCAACAAGCATATGTTATCATAAAGTGTGTTAGATTCCATGTGATTAAAGCTGATGTTCAAATAAATTAATTGAATTAAAAGACCCCCATATATAGGATATGAGTATACTATTATTGATTGTGAATATATAAAATAATATGATCAAGCCATATTCAAATCACTCTTCAGTATAGTTCTCCATTTATCATCGAGGTGATCTTTCCGTCATACCTTTAGAGTTTAGGGTACTTCTCATAATATATGATGATTATAGTGTTTGGTGTTGTCCCTATGGAGGTGGGATTATATTTTATGTCCCTCACTAATAAAAATTAATAATACTCCTTCAATATTGGTAGATATGGATCACACTTCATATGTGGTACAAATGCTTATTTTGGGTTTTTCATTCTGCTTGTTGGTTTGTTTATGATAAACCATAACACTTGAATGAGTTTCTTTTATTTCTTTGACCTTGTGATGATTAAAAAAACCTATCAGAAAATAAATTTTAGAAAGGTTCCTTATGATATAGATATTGTATTTTATATTTTTGATGTCATTCCAAAATAACATGATTTGAATAGTTCAATGTATTCTCTAAAATAGTTCCAATTCAGTAAGTGTTTCATATAATATTGTTTTAGTGGTTAAAATGAGCATAATTATCCCTTTAAATATTTATTATCTATCCAATTACATCATTACAAAAAAAAATTAAACTTGATTATTACTATTATATCTCAACATTAAAATCATTTTAAAAGTATCCATGATGGATATAAGTAAAAAACAAAACATCATCACTCATTGTGGTGGTGTAAAAATACAATTAGTGAATTATTTTTTCTTAACTTTGCTTAAAATATTTTCAAAACTAATAAATATTTGAGTTAAAAAATATTGAATACCATTATATTAATTTCAAATATTTCTTATGATATGGAATGGCATAATAGGAGAATTGAAATGAAAAGAAATGGAATTTCAAACCCCTATTTTGATATAGTTTTTTTATAAAAATGGTTCAGTTAGATGAAGTGGGTAATATATCATCAATAATGGAACAAAAGGGATGTCAATATTATGGAAATATAATCATTATATGAAATTAATAGTGAGTCTGAAAGAGTTTAAGATAAATTAATTTCAAATAAGAGATGGGAGGAGTGGTTTTGGAATCCTTTTCATCCTCTCTAAGACAAATTCTTTGGATGGAGTCTAATGTATTAGAATTAATGTATTATTATTAACCCCTGGATAAAAAAATATCTGAGTTTTTGGAGAGGGATTTAGGTTGAGATTTTAGGAAAAAAATAATTGTTATGAGTGAGGAGAAATGGGTGTAGAAGGAGTGTTTATATAGGTAAGAGGTATATTCCAATAAAATTTGGTCAATTTTTTTATTTAGGCTCAAGAAGTTGAATATCATTGATTTTTATTGCTTTTATTATATTTTCATTAAAATATATAGGTAAATGTAATATTTTAAAATAACCCAAACTAAATGAAAACATGAAAATAATTCAGTCAATGTAATGAATAAAATATAGTTTCTTATTAGAATAAAATATAGCTTCATATTTGAAAATTGATTAATAAGTTTGGAAATTAAGTTTATTATTTTTAAATAGATCATTTTACAAATTAATTAAATTTAAATTCATTATTTTAATTAAATTATTGGGTTATAGTTACATCATAATTATTTCATAAAAACAATAGTATATATAAAAATTGTATTTTTAGATTATTCAACTAAAAGTAAAACTTCTTTTTTTTGAAAATACCCATAATTATCCTTAAGATAATTTTGATATGATGATAAAAAAAATTATATCAATTTTATAACATTATCGTTCCAATTAGAAAAAAATAAATTTAAATAAATAATTATTAAAATAGTTTTGGTTCAATAAACATTATTCACAATTATTACAATAATACATCAATAACCATATTTCATTTATAAAAACCACATTATCGAATTTAATATTAATTTTTGACAATAAGACATAATATATTTGAAAAATAAAATTTTAAAATAAAAATAATACGTAATATAAAATATTATTTTAGTGAAAAACACATTTTACATAATTTAAAAGGAAATTTTTAGTGTATTAAAACTGTAATATTGAAAAATAAAAAAATAATTTCCACATTAAATTTATATGAAAATATTAACGAAAAAATAAAATATTTTGTAGTGTAAAAATATAATTTAATGATTTAATTTATCATATGACTTACATAAAATTTTATATGACATTATAAATTATTAAAGTACATTAAGTGGTTATATGTTATAATTATATGATAATGAAAAGGTGTAATATAATATGTGGACTAATTAAATCTAATGAATACATTATAACTAAAATAAACATATGAAAATGTAACTTTAAATAACAGTAATATAGTTATTAAAAAGAATTATATCTATAAAATGATTCATGAATTGTATAAATGAATCATTATAGAACAAATTTTATTGTTCACCAACCTTCTTTATGAATACATGAATTAACAATTACTGATTTTTATTATTCAATATAATATTAATAATAGATAAAATTTTAAAAATAAATATGAAAAATAAAATTCATAAATTCATGTTTTTGGATGAAATATTAATAAATAATTTTTATATCATAAAATTTCTTTATCACTTATTTTTTAATAATTATGTAAATAAATTCTATGCAAATATAATTAAAAATAAAATAAAATCAATTCAATTCACCTATATAAAACAAGGGATTTTTTACAGAAATGTTCCTTGAAAATATTGGATGTTATAAATGTAATCCACAAATAAAATCATTTATAGATCTTGAATAAAGAACTAATTTATCCTCTATTCAATATCTAGAGATCCATACCAACAGTAATTGTTTTAAATATTCACTATATTAATGTAGACTTTACAACCAAAAATTATTTAATAAATTATCATCCTCGTTTTTGCGAAACCATAGTTTTATCCATTAAAATAAGTTTCTCTTATAGTATCAATATCTTACTATAGATTAGCCATTGTAATAATAAAATATATAGCTTTAAACATCAACTATCCAATGAAGTGAACTCTAACTACTTGTTCTAATAAAAATTTATTTTCATATTTTATATTTCATGGATCAAATTGGGGGGATGAATTGAGTTATTTAATTTCACCAATTAAAACTCTAACTTCTTTGTTTAGTTATTTTCTTTTAACTATACTATTTTAAAACCAATATGAAGTAAAAACAAATAAAAATAAAGGAAAGAGAAAACTAATATTGTAGTTTTTATTATCCAAGATAATACCCTATTCTACTCCACTAATACCCAAAATAGGTTTGATGATTTTATTATGATCCTTTTACAAGGGATATTCATAGACGATTTAAAGTAGATAATACTCAGTGTTTACAAAGTAAAATAAATTTTACTAGGATTTTTACAATAAAAAATCTTTCAGCCTCAAAACCACACATACTAATCAAGAAATATAGAAAGAGTTTGTCCTTGATTAACATTACTATTTCACACATGTTAAAATGTAATTGATCGTAGATGAATCCTCTATAAAATATATTTACGGGTACCAATTATAAAAAAATGTAAAGGTATATATTGATATTCAAGAACACAAAATTTTAGTATATTTATATAATGGACCAATATATATAATTAACGATATATATTATATCACACGATTATTTCTCTTCTATATAAAAATAATATGATAAAGTCCTTTAGGTATTTATCAAATCAGAGTGTTATAGCATTTCTCAACAATAACAAGAACATAAAAATTTTATGAAAATATTCTTAAACAAATATTTTATGGTCTAGAAAACATATTTCTAATAGGACATAGATGCTATTATTTAAATTTGGTATTGTAGGCTCATAAGACAATAAGAATTTATCTAAAGATGTTTGAACTTTGTGGTATCCATGAAGGAATGCTATAAGGACTTCCCACCAATGATCATTATTTATTTTTATGTGTTATTGGATATTCTTATCTATGAAAATATATATTAATCATTATATTTGATATTATTTGTAAGGTGTATCATGAATCATGTACTTTGATGTATGGATGAAAACCGAGATAACATATATTGGAGGTGAGGTAAAAAACATTGGGTGTGTAAAAAGTGATATGGAAGTAATTATATAATTTATGAAATCTTTTGTCCCTTATGAGTTAATGAGAGAAGATAACTCTAGCCATTTTATTTAAATATAAGTTTCTGATTAAAACCACCGTAATGATAGTTCATCAATGATTTCATTTTGAAAAGTCAAAGAATTAAAAATCAAGAATATAAGGGGATGACATAAGTATGTGTTATAATTTATGATATATCAAAAAAAGATTTTATATTACACATTGGAATTTATATGAAGGTTGTTGTTACTGTGATATTAACATTATTTTATAACAAACCAACCTAAATACCCTCTCAAACAGGTACCCGACCAAACCTGTCACATACATGAAGGGAATTCCCGATCCTAATGGGATGACGACTATCACTTGGTCATGAAACAACAACTAGTGGTAATGTTTTATCTAAATTTAAAGAAACACCATGAAATATATATATCAATATATATAACATGAACAACAGTTAAAAAGATAAATATTTTCCACAACTAAAGGTAGAAAGAGAAAACCAAAAAACTCAAGAGTAAAAACAATCTAGAAGAACAGTTCCAACAAATAATGAATACCAAACAAGAAAAAACTACTATATGTGATAATGGGTGAAGAGTATAACAATATCCCCACCAGCTGACAAAATACCTCATCGCCTCACTGCACCTCCTTTCAATTCCCTATATGAAATGATATAACTAGGTCTATGCACCGCCGAAGGGGTATGTAGGGTGCGAGATGAGAGGTTTAGTAGGGTTCCAGCCAGGTTTTCTATAACAAGTCTCTATACAAAAGCTCATGTATATTCATTTTAAATAAAACATGTCATTATAATCAGTAAATTAGGTTTTATCAAATATTGGAAAATATTTCCCTTCTTCTAAAAATTCTAAAAATGGAAGGTATATTAATTTCAAGAATTTTTTTCATTTATCTGTAATCAAAATCCTAATAATGGATATCACATCCAAAAGAGTAAACAAAAAATAGGTAAATCAAACCAAGGAACACAATAGGTTAGGGTAAAAGAATATTCATAACACAACAATGACTAGTGCATAAAAAGTACATAGAACACGTGTATAAGGAGAAGAGGAAAACTCCCTGAGTGACCCCCCCCCCCCAATGTAAAAAATGAGTCCCTAGAATTTCATTCCTAGGGAGAAGATGAACCCCCCATAAGAAAACCTCCCCATGGTAATATGGAATATGATCCTTATCTAAACCTTCCACCCACATACACAAGGCTTCCCATGTGTTTTATTTTACAAATAATTTTAATGATTTGAAAATAAGTCCCTTTCATTTACTAAAAACCTAAGAAACCCCACTTTTTTCCAACAATACATTTACACACACACAAAAATAATGCCATATTTCTTTATAAATCAATTTATAAAACATGTGTAATATAGTTCATCTAACACATGCTAGGGATAGAAGCACCTACATCATAACTTGGGGTTGAACACACCCACAAAGTACCCCCAAACAAGAATATAAAAATAATGAATACAGAGGCCCTATAAATAATCTAAACCTCTTAAAATTGACTCAATTTAATAAAAGGGATGGAAGAGAAAAGGAAACAACACATACCTCTAGAATACACACCTGAAACACCATAACCAATAAGGGAAATGACCCTTAGAAATAGATCACTAAATGAATCTGGAGAAAAAAAAAGGAAACATCATAATAAATGAATGAGTCTGATAAAAAAATGAAATAGTGATATAGTGATCCAATAAATAAAGATTAAGAAATACTTACTCACTCAGAGAGATGAAAACTAATTGCTATGGTGAGCAATCACCAAAAATATCAATCTAGATCAAACAGAGACATCCAAATTCTTTGGATAAGCCTTCTTGGTCGAGAGCCAATAGAGGCATAGATGAATAAAATAAAATTTTAACATAGAGGCACCCTAAAATCCATGTCTGTGACATTTACATGGTGTTTAATACCTTCAAACGTCATGTAATACTTAGGAATCAAATACACATAAAACCCATGGCCTTATTATTAAAAATTATCTTTTAAAGATTACATGATGTGTAACATTTTCATAGCATGTAATCCATTCATGCTATGTACCAGGTTCATGGAACATACTATAAAAAACATTCACATCATGTACTCCGATTACACACTATGTAATTATTTTTTAGTCATTAAAAGCTAAATATTATTATATGAAAAGACCCAAAACCCCTTGGACATCCTCTAAACATGTAGAGAAACACAAAAATATATGAACACATTTATGCATGAACTCTATTAATTCAACAAACATGCATACCCAAACATTAAGTCATTTTAACCAACAAACGATCTCCATTCTCTGGAGTCCCAATATGCACACAATTAAAGATGAAAACATGTAAAGGGAATTGAATTACATGAATTCAAGAAACACGATGTTATAAACTCCCCAATAGAAGACTTTCCATCCCTAAGATTTCATGTGGAAGAATGATGTTTGGTAATGATGTAAGCCTATTTATCCCTCAAATATGACTCACACTCCCATGTCTCATGGGAATATAATTCATGAAGCCATAATACTCTGAACAACATGATACAATTCCCAAAACAAACTTTCACATGATATTCTTCAATATCTACTAGATTCTCTATAAAAAACATCTAACTGTAACTAAATCTCATCCCAAATCAGAATATGAGAGGGGTCAGGATGATATTTATTAAGTTTTTATATGTGGAAAACATCATGAATTTCTACCAATTGAACAAAAAATTTAAACCGATAAGAAACCTTGTGAAGAAACTCAGTGACCTTAAAAATTCCAACATATCTCTGAGCTAACATGCCCTATTTTCCAAGCCTAAGGTAACCCAACTAAGGAGAAAAATTAAAACAAACTCAGTCACTTATGGAAAACTACAATTGATGAGTCCATTTATCTACATAATATTTCTTATAACTCAATTCTATAAATAGATTTCATTGTATATTCTGATTCATTAAGGAGATCTCTAGAACCAAATTGGTCCCACTAAAGAAGATCCACCCACCTCTTCCCAATAAAAAGGATACCTATACATGTGACCATAAAAACACTTAAAATTCCATTATAATTGATGAAAAATAACTATTATTATATGAAAACTCTATTTGTACCATATTGATATCCCAAAACCCACCAAAATCTAAGACATATGCACAAATCATATCCTCCATAACCTGAATAACATGATTTATCTGACCTTCTTTATATGGATGATAAGTTTTACTCAATATAACAAGAGCCCCCATAGCCTCTTGGAGACTTCTTTGGAACCTGAAACTAAACCTAGGATCCCTATATGAAAAACAGTTGAATGAACCTAATGTAACCTCACAATTTC
Source organism: Viscum album (assembly GCA_963277665.1). Taxonomy (NCBI): domain Eukaryota; kingdom Viridiplantae; phylum Streptophyta; class Magnoliopsida; order Santalales; family Viscaceae; genus Viscum; species Viscum album. The sequence continues at coordinate 1,219,812,378 of OY728147.1, read as the reverse complement.
TTACAAAAACAACTTGACAAGATTTTCAACTTTTTTGGTGTCTTTGATCAGAATAAAACAAATTTAATTTTACAACTAATCAGTCACTACCTAGATAGAATTTATTCTTCAGGGATTCTAGGGTAATCCAACAAAAAATTCCCAAGACACCTTGCCCCACTTCCTATCCAACATTAGAAGAGGCTGAAGAAAACTAGAATATTTTAGATTCTTTACTTTAACCATTTGGAAGGTGTAATAGTGGGATTGAAAACTAGTAATGTCATGCTTCATTCCCGACCACCAGAATCACCATCTCATGTTATTATACATCTTTTCAGTGCTAAGATGAGTGAAATTTTAAGAATAATGATCATTAAATAAAACCTTGTTCATTACTGGTTCTAGGATATCAAATTGATCACCAAAATGATTCATACCATTTGAAGAGTGAGACGAACCCAAAATGGTTTCCCCACCATATGCACTGTAAATTTAAATTTTTATTATCAAATACTTTTAAGTAAGAAAGTGAGAAACCGAGTCAAGCACTGAAAGATAAAACAATGTCATGGAAGTGAAATTGCAGCCTGCCCGTTTTAACCTCTCTAAGCAGTTTCCAAGATATGGTGTTTACCTGGATGTCCGGTTGCTCCATTATAAGATCTTAAAATCTGAATGCCAGCTTTCCCCAAGACTGGATGTACTCCTCTACATTGATATTTCTATTGTTAAACCCCCGAACCAGAATCAAATCCTGCTTGTCCATCCAATCACTCTGCTCAACATTGGTTTCCACATTAAGCGTCTTCGTCATCATTCTTTCTGCCTCCTCTTTAGGAGCATTGATAATCGGACAAGTTTTTATCATAATATCATCTGAACTCATAATCATCTCAAGAGGATTATCATCCCTCCCTCGTTTCTGGCTTTCCCCCTTGGGGGGGAGAGGGTCACAATCCTTCGGTTTTTCCTTCACCTTCTTCACTAACCGGGTCTCCATCGGTAAGGGTAAATACGAATAGTCCTTTATCTCCTTCTGTTTGCCCCTTCTATTCTTTCTCCGCCTCAGACTAGGATACCTTCGCTCTTAGTCCTTGTCCTCTGTATCGCCAAAAAAACGGCTTGAACATTCATCACTGGATGCTCCCTCCGAAGACATCTCCACATTCTCCACAAACTCCGGATCCTCAACAACCAGAGCATCAAACCGGTTTGCCATATCAATACCGTCAACCTCTACAGAGCCCCCCTGAAGTCAATTGTACTCTTTCCAGCCTGTTCAAAGAGCTTAACACCTATATCGCTCTTACCACCATCCGAGATTAACACCTCAGCATAAGAGGCCTTGCCTTGCAGCATACAGACTCCCTCATCCAACAATTGTAGCACCTCCCGTTTGTGGGCACCTCCAGACAAATCCTCTACCTCGCTAGATTACCCAAGCCCCGAAATGGCCTTCATCTCCTGTGGATCGTTCATTAAACCCCTTTCATCAGAACATCCAGGCTCCACACCCACTGGGGACTGCTCAGGATCCTCATCCACCATGGGAACCACCTCCCGTGGTCCACTCAGCGAATCCCCTGCATCTGTACTCTAGGAACCTCACCCACAATATTCTTCTCAGGCACCCCGGGCTCAGCGGAGGCTTGCCTCCCCATACCACAATCAATGGTCGTCTCCTTGGAGGAAGTCGGTGCCCCCCGATGACAGAGAGGTTGCGAGTGACCCAAACACATACATCCCAAACAGAACTCAGACCATGCTTCTTAAAACACCGGCTTCGTACACCTAAATTATTTTCCCACTGTAATCCACACGTACTCGAAGGGAACCCTGGACATGTCGACCTCCACACAGACACGCAGACAAACTGGGTGGCACAGGGACTCTGTTCAGCTATCGGAGCAGCGATATCTCCCAACCAAATTGGCCAACATTCCAATCAGAGAAGGATTTTGAAAAGGTAGTGGGAGATTAGGTAAAATCACCCAAAACTCCATCATTGGAGAATCATGACGCATATGGAAATCATATGACCAACGAAAAAGGTAGAAGCGGGTGTCGTTGAGGCTACGAGGGGCCCCAGACCAGGCTCTGATGAGGTCTTCCTCTAACGAGAATCGAATCATAATATGCCTTCTATCGAGCAAACCCACCGTCACTCGCTCCTATAAATCTCATGCCGTGAAAACATGATGGTCAAATGAATCAACCGAGGGGTGCCACTATTTGAACCGATCCACCAAGGTGAGATTCAGAAGGGCAGAGGCTTCATGGAAATCTGAAAGAAAAAGAGGATGATTAGGGCACCCTTCATGAAGATCCGGAACCTTCGGACATAGCGAGGCTTGGGGAAAGGGAGGAAGTAGATCTGGGTTTGAAAAGGGTGCGAAGGGGGACCCCGAACCCTTGAGGATCAATTCCATAAGGTTCAAATCTTCATTCAATTCCATAATGTCTTTGAAAGGTAATTTCTAGCTAAGATTTTATGTAATGAAATTATCCTTCCCTGGGGTCTAGATGATATCAAATTCAAATGTATGAAGGTATTAAACTAGTCATCTCTGTCTAGGATTCAATTATTTTTACGAAAATATTTAACCTAGGAACTTATAGTCAGAAAATACTGTGAACCTTTCGTCAAAAAGAAAATTCCTCTAACACCAAAGTGCATAAACAACAATAACGTGCTCTAAATCACAAGTGGGAAATTCCTCTGGTTTGGTTTGTCTTGTCGAGAACCAAAATCCACCACATTATCTTATTCCATGATAAAAAAACCCAAACTATTTCCATAAGTATATCAAAAAACCATATAACACTTACCGAGCTCAGGTAATCAAAATAAGAGTTGATTACATAAGTCTTTTCAACTCATGAAAATAGGATTGACACTTTCCATACCATATCAATTTCACCCATTTTTTGGTTACAGTAGTCAAAAGTGATTCCAACATTGAGAAATACATGATTCACCCTCAATGGTAAGGAGGAAGACCAAGGAAGATCCAAATTTCAAAGACATATCATGGATCTTACCGTGAAAATGATAGCCATTAACTTATTAGGATCAACTAATAATTCATGTTTAGAAACCACAATCCCCAGAAATTTTACTTCTTGAAACTAGAAAGTGCATTTTAAAATATTTCTATAAAAAAGGCAACTTCTCAACATTCCCAAAACCAACAAAGAATTGGGACCATGATCACTCTCAGATCTCAATTAAACCAATATTTCATCTACGAAAACTATAAAAAAGTGTCAAGATACTGATGGAATATCACATTCATCAAAGACATGAAAATTTCAAGAGTGTTCGTCAGTCCAAGTGAAATAAAAAGATAATTTTTATTGGATATACCTAATCCTAAAATCCATATTCTATATATCAAACTCTTGAACTCTAAGATGAATATATTAAAACTAATGAACAAGAATAAAAAAACAATTTACCATTTAATTGATCAGTAAAATCATCCACATGAGGCCAAGGATACATTTTATTAATTATTATGTGGTTTAAATCAAAATAGTTTATACACAATAAAAATGAAAAATATGCCTTCTTGGAAATGAGAACTATGACTTCCCAAGGAAAAATAGTCGAGAAAACAAAACCCCCTTTCACAAGGTCTTCCAACTATATATTGAGATATTTTATCTCCATGGGTTCCATGCAATAAAATCATGTCAATATTAGTCACTTCACTAAAACAAGGTCAATTGAAAAATCTACCTCCCTATTTTGGGGAATCCTAGAGACATAGTCTAGTAAAACAACAAGAAAACCCTGAATAATGGTGGGAAAATCAATAAAAAAAGAAACATCATTGTGATCAACTGCAATAGAACACAATAAAATCATGATATTGGGGCAGAAGGTCCAACACTGCCCAAACTAGAATCCCACTATCCCTAAAACAACAATTATCTCCAATTAGCCACATGAAACAAGAAATGATGTTGACACTAGTCAACCTCATAATTATGTGAAAAATGACAATCCATCCCTATGATGACGTCAAATAAATCTAAATTGAGAATATGAAAATCTTAGACCAGCACTGCATCAATTATTGATAATTCACAAGTAGGAAATAAAAACCCCTTATCTTTCCTCTTCCTAAGATGTGTCACTAAATCTATAATAAAGGACACAATTTTTATCATAAGGCTAATAATATCAACAAAAATTACCATATTTAAATGAGTGTTAAGAACTATTATCAAATGAATAAACTACTACAGAATATACAAAAAAGATGGTACCTACCACTATCACTAGACCCACATCTACCTCCACTAGAATATCATCTACCATGTGAAGGTTATTCACTCCCAAGAAATGTGGATGGAGGCCTATAGTCATTGAAGGATCTGATTGTGCCCTAATAGCCTTTGGATCCGATAATCCATGACCATATCAAGGAGTATACATGGCCATAATGAAATGATGTAGATAACCATAACACCCTAAACTATTATACATATTTCTAGGTAAAGTAAAAAGAATCCCATGTGTTTCCTACCTTTCCAAAATGATAGAATGTAAAAGGTACACCACTAACTGAAATAAGAGGCATTGAAAAAGTTTTCTACTAAGATCCACCACCAACACTACTACGATGATCCTTCCAATTACTATTTTTTCACTAGCACACCACTGAAGCTTCCACTGGGTGGAAGAGAAGGTGAGAAATATCTAAATATTCCTAAAATATTAATTTCTATCAACATAGGCCCATCCCTTTCCTCTGTATAAGTCAAAATATTTAACACAAATACCTACAATCTGATATCTAGTTTCAAAATCTGCATGTACTTATGAGCTTTTAGCTTGTCATTCTCTACAATTAATAGTGAAAAACCAACCAAATCAGAAAACATATTAGGGAATTCTAACACCACATACCATCCATTATACAAAGAGAGGAACTCAACAGTCTTCATTATCATCTACAAATCTAGAAAAAACTATTGAAAAAATAGAGTATTTACTATACCCTGAAATCTCACCACTTATTTCTATGACCCTCATATAAAAACATATCACACTAATCCTTCAATATCTCAAGTGTATATATGAAGTAAAATATTGATAGTTCTTTCCCAACAATTCCTGTTTCTATTTAGGTCCATTCATACCTTGAAAGGATGGTGGATTCATATGCAACAACTCCAATGATTGATCTATGTCTCCTTCTACTCCTTAATGAACCTCAAGAGTTTCATTTTGAACTTATGGAACATTCTGATCAACAAAAAGAAATTCTTGCATGATATCCTCAATAAATTTCTGATCTAAAAGAGGATTTTCTTGATTAGAATCTACTTCACCCACATGATGAACTGATAGAACATGTCTCAAAGGAATATCGCTATACACAAAAATAAATGAAATAATATGATAATAAAAATTTATCAACTAAAACTATAAAACTAGTAAGAGAAGATAGATATTGACATCAAGAACTAAAAATAGGATACACACATCACAAAATTCCATGGTAACTTGAGTTTCATCATAAAAATAGTTGGCTGATCACTCATCTCAATATACCTCTCATGTTCCAGCAATCATATAAATATTCTACCACACAACTCAAGAAAAATAATTTTGAGGAAATACCACCCATGATATTAAACTATAATGAAACGACCCAAATACTCTCTCAAATTGGTACCTGACCTATCCCACCACATACACAAAGTGTGTTCCCAGTCCCGAAAACTGAAAAATAACACTTGGACATCAGAAAAACTAGAGGGAATGTTGTCACCCCACATTAAGAAACAATATAACAAACATATATACACAACAAGAACAATAGTGGAATATATATTCCATAACTAAAATTAGACATTAGAAACCAGAAAACTAAAAATTATGAACATTGTCCAAGAAAAATTATAACCTCAAAGGACTGCCAAATAGGGAAGAAAACTAATCCATGTGATAGTGTGGGTATAATACCACTATCTCACCAATAGATACTTAACTCATCTGACAGAAAACCTCACCCCATCACTGTGGTGGCTTTACTTTCCCTACATCAATGGGAATAACCAGTTCTACTCACTACCAAAGGGGTATGTAGGTTGTGAACTAACAGTACCAGTAGTGTCCCCCCCATCTGTTATATAACATGTATCTGTATAGAATATCATGTATACTCATTTCAAAAAAAAACATTATATGATAATTAGTAAATCAATTTTTTTCAAAGCGTGGTAAACATTTACATTTATCAAAGTATTCCAAAATAGGTAGGTAAATCAATTTCAAGCATATCTTACCATTTATCATTTATCAAAATCCAATTTATGCACATCATAGAAAAAATTGTACAAATACATGAATAGGTAAATCACACCAAGGAACTCAATAGGATAGGAAAGTAGAATACTCAAACTAAAATAATGAATAGTATATAAAATCCCCTCAGATAGAAGCCTATGGAGTAGAAGAACACCTCATGAGTGACCCCCTACGAATTTAAAAAATGAGTACCTAGAATGACATGCCTAGGGAGAAGAGAAAATCCCCCTTAGTTGAACTCCTGATAGTGATATGGATAATAGACCTATTCTAAACTTTCCACCCAAGTACCCAAGTCTTGCCATGTGTTACATTTTATAAATCATTTCAATTCATTGAAAATAAACCTCTTTCCATTTAAAAAACCATAGAAAACCAAAATTTACCCCAAATCCATTTACACACACAAAAAAATCATGAAAATTATCTTTATAAACTAATTTATAAAAATATGATATATACAGTTCATGCAACACATTCTAGAGATGGAACCACCTACTTTAAAAACTCAGGGGTGTACATGATCATAAGGGATCCTCAAATAATAAGATCACAACAATGACAATGGAGGCCCTAGAACTAATATAAAACTCTTATAATGGATTTAATTTAAATAAAGGGTTGGTGGAGAATAGGAATCAACACATACCTCATGGACGCACAATGGAAAGAACCACAACCAAGAGGGGAAACATCCCCTAGAATATGATCACACAAAATATCTATAGAGAAAAAGGAAACATCACTAGAGAACAAAAAGTCCTATAAAACAATGCAATAATGAAACAGTGATCAAAGTAATGAAGATAAAGAAAATCTTAGTCATCTAGATACTCACAAACTAACTACAATAGTGATAAATCACAAAATAGGTCAATCTTGATTGAATGAAGACTCCTAAAATCGACAGAGAAGCCTTCTAGGTAAAGATCCAATGAAGATGTGAAAGATTGAAATAACATTTCATATGAGGTGCAACCTAAAATCCACGTGCATGACTTTTACAAGGTGTGTAATCCCTTTACACGTTGTGTAATCCTCAGGACGCCAATACACCAAAAAACCCATAACCTTTTTGTTAAAAAAACCTTTTAACATTACATGACTTGTATTATTTTCATAGTGTAAAATCCATTAACATTGTGTATTGGGTTCCCAACATTGACCCTGTAGAATATACACATTGTGTACTCCCATTACATGGCATGTAGTTCTTCTGTAGTTTTAAAAACCTATATATTCTTGCATGAATATCCCCCAAAACACCTTGAGTGTCCTATTTACATGGAGAAAACCCCACAATGAAATTAACACATTTATACCCAAACTCCATTAATTAAAAAAATTTACACCCCTAAACATTAAGTCATTTTCCCTAATAATTTTTTTCCATTGTCCAGAGTCCAAAGATGCCCCCAATTAAACAGTAAAACAAGTAAAGGGAATAGAATTACCTAAAATTGGGTAATAGGATGTTATACTTTCCATATGGGTGCTTGGAAATTTTATTAGATGGTGATTTTGGAGTAATTATAAGATCAACTAATTCGACTAATACATCACAATACAGGGTCACATAGTATGTTTATCCAAAATCTAGTTAAATTTTATTAAATTTAAAATTATGAAAAAAAATTATATGTAATTGAAATAATAATTATTCAAGTATTATTCACTATATAAGTTCAATCACCAGATATTTGAGTTTAGAATATGTGAGTTGATTTTTATCGCTTATTTATTATTCACAAGGTAATAGATAAATAGTTTTTATTCACTAGTTTAATGAAAAAATTATTATAAATATTGATTTAGTTATGTAGATATTAAAATAATTATTTATTTGAAAGTTTAGTAAATATAATATTTAATTATTTACCAAGTTATATTTATATGATTAAATATTTTATTGTTCAATGGTTTAATAAATTTTATTAGGCATTTATGAATAGAGTTAACAGGACAATAAAAATGATATATTTTATTTAATATCATTTAAATAAATAATAGTATATTTATTTAAAAAATATATTTTGAATATGAAAATTTCATGGGATATAATAATAATAAAAATATTATTATGATACAAAATGAATTACTTATAATGACTGTTAGATAAAGGGATATTATGAAATTATCATCTGTTAACCCTAAGTAGAAATTCCAACTTATATCATTTTTCAATAGTTAGATTTATTGTACATAATGAAAAATCACTTAGAAATTTCTCTGAAGGAATATAGATAAAATCCCCCACCCTAACTATCAAGAACATAGATAGAAATATATAATCACTTATTTTATTAAAGAGTGAATGGATTGAATCACTTGGTACCTATATGGTATTACATAGAATATTAATAATTATTTATAGAGATTCATGGAGTGTTTGTAGATATAACTAGAGGATACGTCACTTAGATTCACGACCATAAGTATTATGATGCAAGAGAAACATTACTAGTTGATCATGAGATTTTATTGTGTATTTTGTAATTATTTTTTAAAATAAATTATAAATTTAATGTTCATGAAACTCTCAAGAAAATTCTTTGGTTACATTCATCATGTTATTTTTATTTATCTATTGATAATGATAAAAAATAATAATGTAGGAACCCACCTACCACTTCCTCTATTCCTATAACATTGAAGTGGTATCAAAGAGATCAAATTATAGTTTAAAATTATTTATTAATTTTTAAGCAATTTATTTTTTTGTTTTTTTTTCTTTTCATGAATTTCAATCTTATTCCAAATTTAGGACAACTTGTTATTTAGAATTTTTATTACAAAGAACAGAACATTTCATTAGAAGAGTGCTCAAATATCCCATTAGAAGGTGCCTAGGTAGTTCACTATATTACCTGTATACATATCACGACCCGTCCTTGGGACTCGTGCCGTAACTACCCCAAGCCTGCCTCCCATAGGCCAGGGGCTGGCGACTAGCACCAAGGCATAAATCCCTGAAAAAAGGGGAAGGAATTGCATTTATAAAGTAAAAAAACACCACAGAGTAAGCAAGCAGAAATAAATACTAAGAAAAACTGGGTACAATAGTAAGTGCGGAAAGTAAATGGGCCAGAATACAAACCCAATCTGAAAGTAAAGTACAACTGGAAAGAAAGTACAACAACTGAAAGTAAAGTAGCAACGTCGAGTCGTCCACTGGAAGTCCCACCTGAAGGGTGGGTACAGATAGCCTCCTCCGCTCCTCGGGTCCAGTCGTCCACTCCGTGTACGTCCCGCCCAGTGGTCCACCTCTAGGTACTGACTTGCTCCACAAGCCTCAACCACGATCAGCACAGTCCGTCGTCTGCATCCAACACAACGAAGTGTGGGAATAGCCCGTGCAGGGGTGAGTATACAGTACTCAGTAGGGACCTAGAGACCCCTGAAGGTCTCCTAGCATCCACAAAGGATAATCCACAAAGGAAAGAAACAATCACGAAGTAACATCCAACACTACTTAGGTATATTCCCATACAAATACCTAAGTCATCAATTCCAGTTCAGCTCCAATGTCTAAGCCCAAGTTCGATCATGTCCACACGGGATAGTACAACCCAATCCACACAGAAAAACACAACCCAATCCACATAGGAAGAAAATCAATCATATCGAATATACTGATCGAAAGTCATGACCCAGATCACACAGGTATACTTCTTCGTAAGGTGATAGAGATGATCAGATGTAGACACTGGTTCATCTAAGCTGTGACCCACGTAGGATACAAAAACCAGCTACTCCGCCAGACCCACGTAGGATACAAGAACAGAGTCAAACACTGCCGAACCCACGTAGGATACACGAACAGTAGTACTGCCAGACCCACGTAGGATACAAGAACAATAGTCTTTGCTGTCGAACCCACGGAGGATCTCAGTACAGTCTTCGTCACTGCCGAATCCACGAAGGATTTTAGTGGAGTCTTCATCGATGCCGAACCCACAGAGGATTTCAATTCAGTCATCGTCACTGCCGAAACCATGAAGGATTTCAGTGCAGTCATCATCGTCGTCGCAGTCGCAACCAGCTCTATGGTTCCTGCACACAACATGATCAATTCCGGGAGGGTCCGCTCCACGATCCAAGGGGTTCGATACATCAACTGCCACATGGTCTAGAGTTGATGTATCCCAAAGTTCTGTCTCGACAAAAGGAACTCAACGTGACAGACGATGCGTCAATGGGACGCCCGGTCTGAGGGTTATTGTATTTTTCGTTCCAGGGGCCCGATTGATTTTTAAGTCAAAACCAACCCGCCCACACTCCAACTATGTCCAAACCTCGAGCGGAGTAAGCCAAAAGGTCCGTCTCCCTAAGAGGAATCCAAAAAAGTTGAAGACATGTCAATCGGAAGTCTGGAGCTCAAGTTATAAGTGTTTCCGGTCCGAGGACCCGGTTGGTTTCCTGCTCGAACCAACCCGGTTGTACCCAATGTTCTCCAAAACCTTGAGTGTAATATACTGAAATGACCATCTCGATCCAAGTATTGCATCCTAAATGACGGTACGTCGATCGTAGGTCCGTAGCCCAAGATACAAGTGTTTGAACGGAACTGTCCGGAAATAGGGGGTTTTGGGCCCAGACTGACCCGGACCAAGACCCCAGGGGTCTGCCCGAACCGGGTCGGGGTCCAGCCCGGTGGGCGCGGCCCGGCCCAGCCGGCGTGGCGTGGCCTAGCCCGGCTTGGGCGGCCTGGCTCGGTGCGGCCGGTTCGCCTGGCGCGGACGCGGCCCTTGTGTGGCCACCTCGGCGATGGTCGAGCCGAGCGGAAGGGGGGGGGGTGCTGCCCCCTGATTGAAATCGCGGCCCCACATGGGGGCCGCTCCTTTGCCAGCCGGGGGTTATGACCCCTGATCTTCCTTCTAAAACGGCCGGCCCGGCCCGGTTGGCCGGTGCTGCCACCGCGGTCCTGCCCCTCCGAGGTGCCGGTGGCCGGCGGTTCCGCCCGCCCTGCCTTGCACCGCCGCGGATTTGAGTCGCGGCCTTGTCCGACTATCACGGCGCGACGGCGCCGTGACCCTCTGCTGCATCCCCGCTCTGGCCGCGGCCTCTTCTTGGTTATCCAACGTGGCGTGACGGCGCCACGACTTTGTTAGGCCTGAACGGCGCGGCGCGACGACGCCACACTTCTTCGTCTGTTCCTCTTGCTTCTGTGTGGTGTCGTTGCACTGCGCTACCTTTGCTTGTGCCGTAACAAGTACAACGTCAAAGGGGAAGAGGGTCGGTCGTGTTCATGCAGTCTGACCTCCTCCCGTTATATTAATAACAGGTGGCGCAAGAATAACAGTCGATGAACCGCAAAGAATTCACGAACAAAAATTAACCCCTACCTCAAGGTGTTGTCGAACGAAGGTTCGTCGTGGGAAATAGATGTCGCAAAAGGAGGATCTGTAAGTGTCGTCGACATCGCGGTACTCGGTATCACGAAGAAGAGGATCGTCGGCGTCGCGGTACACGGTGTCGCATCTTCGATCTCTGAGGAATTATAATTCTTCTTCATCCTTCATTGGAGGTCGGCGTTCTTCGTCGGTGTCTGTGCGTTCTTCGCGTTCTTCAAGGAGGAGGATGAAGTTCTTCATGGAACTCTCCCTCTCAACACAACGAAGAAACCCCTAATGAAATTAGACTTTGTCTTATTTAATTAACACACACAAGCCAACATTAAAATTGAAATTCAAAGGAATTCATTCAATTAAATTGAATTAATTGAAGAGTCTTAACAGTCCAATTAATGTGAGAGTTTACTTGGAATTTTATAAGGGGGTGCAGGTGTGTTACAAAAGAAGGGGGGTTTGAGGAAGTTGAAAAGGTGGGGATAGTGTGGGGCCCACCTCACTAATATCCTATCAAGAGGGGTTAGTATATAGTGGGTCCCACCTCAACTTCCATAAGTAGGTTTAAACTACTTAGAACATAAAATAAAAATTGTTGCACAACTTTTATTTTATTCATTAGTTAACCCCTTCTTTTAAATAACCACACCCGAGAAAACACAACTCTAGAAAAGGTGTTCCTAAGAAATTATCGGTGCTGCGGTTTCTTCGGTGCCCTCGGATTTCGATTCCGAGCACCGGTTCAAAAGTTAGAAAAACCCACTCGTTCGTTCATTGAACGTACCTGAGTTAAACTTCAGAAATTGATTCTGGGCACACCGGGCCTCGGAATCAGGTGCCGTCAAAAAATGTGTTCTTGTAAAATCCAAAAGAAAATTAAGAGAATAAAATTTCCCTTGAAATTTTATTGTTCTTTACATTACCCTCACCTTAGGGATTTATGTCCCCATAAAGATATATCATAAAATGGGGGAACCAATGTGGGTATTGTGCACGCATATGAGCCTCCCACTCCTAAGTGCTCTCCTGGAGGTTCTCATGCTGACACCAGATGCGCACTAGAGGAATCGACTGCCCACGTAGGACCCTCTCCTTTCGATCCTCAATCTCCACCAGGACCTTCGCAAAAGTCTCCCCATCGACATTTTCCTTCTCCCTATGGTCGATGATATGCATCGGGTCGTGTATGTATCTCCTCAGCTGAGATACGTTGAAGACGTCATGCATCCAGTGCAACTGAGGTGGTAGAGCCAGGCGATAATACACCTCGCCTATCCTGATGAGTACCTAAAAAGGTCTGATGAAGCGTAGTGGCAACTTGTCGCCTTGGCCAAATCTCTGTAATCCACATCGAGGTGAGACCCATAAGAAGACATGGTCCCCATCCTCGAACTATAGTGGTCTCTGCCTCCTGTCAGCATATGACTTCTGTCGGCACTGAGATGTCTTCATCCTCTCATGGATGACCTAGACCTTCTCTGTCATGACCTGGACCATCTCTGGTCCCACAAGTTCTGACTCCCTAGGGTATGTCCAGCACATAGGTGATCTGTAAGGTCGGCCGTACAATGCCTTGTATGGTGCCATCCCGATGGTGGAGTGGAAGCTGTTGTTGTAAAAAAACTCCACCAAGGGTAGGTGGTCCTCCCAGCTATGACCAAAGTCGAGGATATATGCACAGAGCATGTCCTCGAGAGTCTGAATGGTCCTATCTGTCTGACTATCTGTCTGAGGGTGAAAGGCAGTGCTCAGTCATAGCTGTGTCCCAAATGCCTCCCGCAACCCCTTCCAAAGCTAGGAAGTAAAGCGAGCATCTCGATCGGAGACGATAGATGATGGCACACCATGAATCCCTACGATCTCCTGAATGTAGAGGCGTCCCAAGCTCTCCACTGATACCTTCTCTCTGATGGGTAAGAAGTGGGACGACATGGTGATTCAGTCGACAATCACCCAAATGGAGTCATGACCTCTAGAATTACGTTGAAGTCCAGTAACGAAATCCATAGATATCCCGTCCCACTTCCACTCCGGGGCCTCCAAGGGATATATTAAGCCTTCTGGTACTTAGTGCTCCGCCTTCACCTACTGACAGGTGAGGCATAGAGAAACGAACTCAGCTACAACCTTCTTCATGCCCGGCCACCAGTGCTATCGTCTGAGATCCTGGTACATATTCGCTACTCCTGGATATACCGTTAAAGGGGAAGTGTGAAACTCCCTCAGCACCTCCTCCTGTAATGAATCGGGTACCATGGTACGTACTCTAAAAATGATTTTCTTCCCTCCTCCTATAGAGAATCCATCAGGTGCCTATCTTGAGAAAATCTGTGCACGCCGCATCTCACAGTCAATATCCCCACGCTGAGCCTCTCTGACCTGCTGAAGGAGTGGAGGAGTGACTGTGAGTGACTGAACAAAGGTATCTCCATCTCTATCCATGAAGGACATCTGCAAAGTGGATAGCTGCTCCATCGGCTCCCCGAGTAGCTGAATTCCCGTCCTCCTACTGAGAGCATCAGCTACTGCATTCCCCTTTACATGAGTATAGACTATCTCAAAGTCATAGTCCTGGAAAAACTCGAGCCATCGCTGCTGTCTAAGATTTAGGTCCTTCTGCGAGAAGATGTACCTAAGACTCTGATGGTAAGAGTAGAGTGTAAAGCGCTCGCCCATCAGATAGTGTCGCCACATCTTCAGAGCGAAGACCACTGCTGCTAACTCCAGGTCATGGGTAGCATAGTTATGCTCATGCTGCCTCAACTGACGTGATCCATAGGCGATTACGTCCCGCTCTTGCATCATGACACATCCAAGTCCAGTCCCTGATGCATCGCAGTAGACTACGTACCCTACTCCCTCCTCTGGTAGCCTCAAGATAGGTGCGCTGGTCAATCTCTGTCTCAGCTCTTGGAAGCTCTGCGAACATCAATCTGACCACACGAAGGGTTTCCCCTTCTTCATCAAAGATGAAAGTGGTGTCGCAACTCTGTAAAAGTCTGGCACAAACCTCCGGTAGTACCCAACTGGACCTAAGAAACTCCTCACCTCCGTCATGCTCCTGGGTGGCTCCCAAGCTAGCACTGCCTCGATCTTCGCAGGATTCACCGCAACTCCCGCCTTAGAGATGAAGTGTCCAAAGAAGTGGACGTCACGTAACTAGAACTGACACTTTGAGATCTTTCCATAAAGCTGATGCTCTTGGAGTGTGTCTAGTACAACCTGCAAGTGGTAGGCGTGCTCCTCCTCAGTCGTCATGTATATCAATATGTCGTCGATGAAGACCATGAAAAATCCATCGAGGTAAGGCTGAAAGATCCTATTCATGAGGCCCATGAACACAGTCGTAGCATTGGTTATGCTGAAAGGCATAACCACGAACACATAGTGTCCATACCGACATCTGAAGGTCGTCTTCTGCACGTCCTCATCCCGAACTCTGAGCTGATGATAGCCTGACACGAGGTCAATCTTCGAGAAGCACCGTGATCCCTTGAGCTGATCGAAGAGGTTGTCAATCCTCAGTAGCGGATACTTTTTCCACATGGTCACCTGGTTCAGGCGATGATAGTCGACACACAGTTTGAAGCTCCCTTCCTCCTTCTTGGCGAACAAAATCGA
Source organism: Viscum album (assembly GCA_963277665.1). Taxonomy (NCBI): domain Eukaryota; kingdom Viridiplantae; phylum Streptophyta; class Magnoliopsida; order Santalales; family Viscaceae; genus Viscum; species Viscum album. The sequence continues at coordinate 1,219,797,102 of OY728147.1, read as the reverse complement.
GGAAGCCCAGGGTGAAACACTGGGTCAGATGAATCCCTTGCTCTGTAATTCCTCCAACTGTACCCGTAGCTCTCAAAGCTCAGCGGGAGCCATCCGATATGATGTATTGGATATCAGGGTTATCCCGGGGTATAGGTCAATATAAAAGTATACTTCTCTAGGAGGAGGTAGTCCAGGAACATCATCAGGAAAAACATCCGCATACTGATCCACCACTACAGGAAAACTCAGACTCCGCACGTTAAATGCTCCTAGGATGAGGCTAGCCAACTGATGAGTGATCGACTATCCTCTCATATGCGTGAGTCCATCCTTCGCTGCTAAGGCTCCCTTCTCACCGGTGAAGGTGAACCTGCTCCCATCGGTGTGAACACATCGCACCTTGCGCCTAATACAGTCGATCTGAGCATGGACTGTAGATAACCAATACATGCCCAAGATGACGTCGTAAGGCCTCGACGCCGCTACAAGAATATCCCAGCCGAAGCTCTTGCCTCCAAGAGTAAGCTCACACTGCCGGAACTAGTGGGTAATCATCACGTCTACTCCCGTAGGAGTCTCTATATGTAAAGATCAAGCCAACGGCTCCGTCAGAATCTCCGAGCTCCGAACAAGGGCAGCGGCAATAAAAGAATGAATCTCTCCTATGTCTATAAGAACTACAGAAAGGGTGGAGTAGACATAGATAGTACCTTGAATCATCTCCGGCGCACCGTGGTCATATGCCTCTACTGTCTGAAGCTGAGCTTGTCTCTGCCCGCCTGCTCCCTGTGGTCGGGGTGGACCTCCTGGTGGTGGTGGTGGTAAAGCCTCAAAGTGTCTCCCACCACCCACTACTCGGACAGCTCCTCTTCCTCGTCTGCCTACTCCCTGCGGACCGCCACGGTCGACCCTCTTCCTCTTCCTAGGTGGCCCCTCAACCATCTGCTCCTCTTCTGCATGACGGGATGGGCAGTCATGAGCCATGTGGCCCTGCCCGCCGCATGCGTAGCACTGCCTGCTCCTCGGAAGGCTGGATCTGCGCCGTGTGCCCCGTATATCTGAGCCAGTGTCCTGAGGTCGTCTGCCTGAACGTCTGGTCCGCCTGGACCCCTGTGACGTCCATCGACTTCCAGCTACAGACGACTCTGCTACATGCCGCCATGCGGTAGGTCTCCATACTGGTGTAGGCTCAGTAAGAAATCTCTCTATGAGAAGGGCTCGCTCCAGTACTCTTGCCTGTGTCGGAATGCTGAGGGAGATCATCGATGCCCTGATCTCATGCCTCAGTCCCTGCTCGAAGGTCCGAGCCCGGAAGAATGGGTCTCGTACCATGTCTTTCGAATAGCGCGAGAGATCGGTAAATCTTTCCGAGTACTGGGCGACCGTCATGCTGCCCTGCCGCAGCTGTAGTATCTCCTGGATGCACACCGCACGGAGGGTGGCTGGGATGAACTCCAAGCGGAAGAGGCTCTCAACGTCCATCTAGAGGAGAGATACCTCGTCGTGCACCTGGAGCATCAATCTCCACCATCTGCCTGCTGTCGCGTGCAAGAGGCTTGCTGCAAGGATCACAATGAGGTCAGCTAGTGTCCCCATTAACCTGAAAACTTGTACAACCACCTCTATCCAATCCTAGGCTGCATGAGGGACTGTCTCCCCGCGGAACCTGGGCGGTATCTGGGGCCGAAACTCATGCAGTGCACTAAGGTGACGTGCACTATCACGGTTGGGGCTGGTGGCATTGGTGGCTCGGCGGGTAGAGGTACCACCGGTGGCTCTACTGAAAAAGGGCCCTACACTGATGCCTCGTTGCTCGGTGGGCTGTCGTCTCGCACAAATCTCATAACACTAGCTGGATGATGTCGTGGGGCCATCCTGAAAGAAACAGGTGTGCCACGGTCAAAACAGTATACCTGGTGAGCTCACAGAAAGTAATCACAATGAAAACTTTTGAAACACACATGCAATCAATGTTTTCTTGTACTGAGTCAGAAATCAGAAGTCCGGGTCCTGGTGTATGGATACGTCAGCCGATGCACCAACACTGGACTCCCTAGACTGATAACCACACTCAATTACCTTAACACTATTACTTCACATAGAAAAAAGATCAGAGTCCTGAGTTCTACGGTAGAACCAAACTCCTATGATACCAATTTGTCACGAACCGTCCTTGGGACCCGTGCCGTGACTACCCCAAGCCCACCTCCCATAGTCCAGGGGCTGGCGACTAGCACCAGGCATAAATCCCGACAAAAAGGTGAAGGCATTGCCTTTATAAAGTAAACAAAAACCACAGAGTAAGCCAGAAGAAGTAAATACTAAGTAAAAATGGGTACAATAGTATGTGCGGAAAGTAAATGAGTCAGAATTCAAACCCAATCTGAAAGTAAAGTACAACTGGAAAGAAAGTACAACAATTGAATGTAAAGCAGCAACATCGAGCCATCCACTGGAAGTCCCACCTGAAGGGTGGGTATAGATATCCCCCTCCGCTCCTCAGGTCCAGCCGTCTGCTCCATGTACTTCCCGCCCAGTGGTCCACCTCTAGGTACCGACTTGCTCCACAAGCCTCAACCACGATCAGTGCTGTCTGTCGTCTACATCGAACACAATTTAGTGCGGGAATAGCATGTGCAGGGGTGAGTATACGCTACTCTTTAGGGACCCTGAGACCTCCAAAGGTCTCCCAGAATCCACAAAGGATAATCCGCAAAAGAAATATACAATCACGAAGTAAAATCCAACACTACTTAGGTATATTCCCATACATATACCTAAGTCATCAATTCCAGTTCGGCTCCAACGTCCGAGCCCATGTTCGATCATGTCCACAAAGGATAGTACAACCCAATACACACAGGAAAACACAACCCAATCCACATATGAAGGATATAAATCATATCAAAGATAATGATCAAAATTCAAGACTCAGCTCACACAGGTATACTTCTTCGTAAGGTGATAGAGATGATCAGATGTAGCCACTGATTCATCTAAGCTGGGACCCACATAGGATACAAAAACCAGCTACTCTTCCAGACCCATGTAGGATACAAGAATAGAGTCAAACACTGCCGGACCCACATAGGATACACGAATAGTAGTACTACCAGACCCATGTAGGATACAAGAACAGTAGTCTTCACCGTCGAACCCACGGAGGATTTTAGTACGGTATTCATCGCAGCCGAACCCACAGAGGATTTCAGTGCAGTCTTTATCGCGGCCAAACCCATGGAGGATTTTAGTGCAGTCATCGTCACTTCCGAGTCCATGGAGGATTTCAGTGTAGTCATCAACGTCATTGCAGTCGCAGCCAGCTCTAGGGTTCCCGCACACAGCCTGCTCGATTCTGGGAGGGTCCGCTCTACGAGCCAAGGGGGTCAATACATCAACTAAAATGGAGTCTGGAGTTTATGTATCCCAAAGTTCCATCTCGAAAAAAGGAACTCAACGTGATAGATGATGTGTCAATCGAACGCCCGATCTAAGAGTTATTGGTTTTTTCGTTCCAGGGGCATGGTTGGTTTTTAAGTGAAAACTAACCTGAATGCACTCCAACTGCGTCCAAACCTTGATCCGAGTAAGCCAAAAGGTCCATGTCACTAAGAGTAATCCAACAAAGTCAATGGTACTTCAATCGGACATCCGGAGCTCATGTTATAAGTGTTTCTACTCCGAGGACCCGGTTGGTTTCGTGCTCGAACCAACCCGGCCTTACCCAAAGTTCTCCGAAAACTTGAGTGTAATATACCGAAACTACCGTCTTGATCCAAGGATCACATCGCAACTGACGGTGCGTCGATAAAAAGTCCGTATCCCAAGATATGGGCATTTGAACGGAACTGTCCGGAAATAGGGGGTTTTGGGCCCGGACCGACCCGGCCCAAGACCCCCTAGGTCGGTATGAATCGGGTCAACCCGAACCGGGTCCGGGTCCAGCCAATTAGGGCACGACCCAGCCCAGTGGGCGCGGCTCGGCCCCACCGGTGCGGCCCGGCCTAACCTGGGCGGCCCGGCCTGGTCCGGTCGGTCCGGCATGGGCGGCCAGTTGGCCTGGCGCGGGCGCGGCCCGTTTGTGGCCAGCTCGGTGATGGCCGTGTCGAGTGGAAGGGGGGGGCTGCCCCTCCTAATTGAAACCGCGACCCCACGTGGGGGCCACTCCTTTTCCAGCCAGTGGTTATGACCCCCGTTCATCCTTCCGAAACGACCGGCCCGACCCAGTCGTCTGGTGCTGCCGCCGCGGGACCCCGCGGTCCCGTCCCTCCGAGGTGCCAGTGGCCGGCGGTTCCAGCCAACCCATCGCGGCCCCGCTCCTGCCACGTCCTCTTCGTGGTTCTCCGGCATGGCGCGATGGTGCCACGACTTTGTTCGGCCTCAACGGCATGGTGTGACGGCGCCGCGCTTCATCGCCGATCCTCTTGCTTCCGTGCGATATCGTTGCACCGCACTGCCTTTTCTTGTGCCGTAACAAGTACAACGTCAAAGGGGGAGGAGGGTCGGCCATGTTTGTGCGGTCTGACCTCCTCCCATTATAATGATAACAGGCGGCGCAAGAATAACAATCGATGATCAGCAAAGAATTCACGAAAAAAAATTAACCCCTACCTCATGGTGTTGCCGAACGAAGGTTCGTCGTCGGAAAAGGACGCCGCGGAAGGAGGCTCCCTAAGCGTCATTGACGTCGCGGTACACAACATCGCGGAGAAGAGGATTGTTGGCATCGCGGTACAGGGTATCGCGTCGTCGATCTCTGACGAATTAGCGTTCTTAGTCATCCTTTGTCGGAGGCCGACGTTCTTCGTCGGTGTCGGTGCGTTCTTCGCGTTCTTCAAGGAGGAAGATGAAGTTCTTCATGGAACTCTCCCTCTCAATAGAAAGAAGAAACCCCTAATGAAATAAGACTTTGTCTTATTTAATTAACACACACAAGACAACATTCAAATTGAAATTCAAAAGAATTCATTCAATTAAATTGAATTAATTGAAGAGTCTTAACAGTCCAATTAATGTAAGAGTTGACTTGGCATTGAATAAGGGGGTGCGGGTGTGTTACCAAATAATGGGGGTTTGAGGAAGTTGAAAAGGTGGGGGTCATGTGGGGCCCACCTCACTAATATCCTATCAAGAGGGGTTAGGACATAGTGGGTCCCACCTCAACTTCCATAAGTTGGTTTAAACTACTTAGAACATAAAATAAAAATTTCTGCACAACTTCTATTTTATTCATTAGTTAACCCCTTCTTTTAAATAACCACACCCGAGTAAACACAACTCTAGAAAAGGTGTTCCTAAGCAATTACCGGCACTGCGGTTTCTTCGATGCCCTCCGATTTCAATTTCGAGCATCAGTTCGAATGTTAAAAAACTCACTCGTTCGTTCACTGAACATACCCGAGCTAAATTTCGTAAATTGATTCCAGGCACCCCGGGCCTCGGAATTAGGTGCCGTTAGAAACTGCGTTCTTGTAAAATCTCAAAGAAAATTAAGAAAAAAAAATTCCCTTTAAATTTAAGAGTCTTTACAATACATGACATGCAATGGTAAATTACACATCATATAATAATGGTTCTCCAGATAAGTATCGTGATTCAATAATATTGGCACCCCATGTTGAATAATAGACATTTCTCTTACATGATGCATATTAACTATCAGTGTAGCATGAAATTTGACTAGGATTATATGGATTTTGGATGATTTACATTTCATTTAACCCCACCTAATTTTGATTCTGTGTAAATCATGGAAATACCTTTGGTCAACTATATATCATTATCACACACTGTGTATTTATTGGAAACTAAGTGATGTGTCATAAAGTGAATTACATGGGGTGTAGTAGATTATATGCACCATGTAACTTGTGAAAATCCACACAAGGTATAAAAAGATTCTTTAATCAATGTCTTGTTAGTTGAATAGTGGAATAATTTAAGTTATCTAAAAACCATAGGGTGCGTAGTTGTCTATACACACCACGTGTAAGGTGTATTTTTTTACTAGGCTTATGAAATGTGTTTTTAAGTGTGTCATGTGGATATAAATTCTTAATAACTATTATCCATTTAAATTATAAAACTACACTATGTGTAATGGTTTCTTACATGTTTTTTACTTCATTCACATCACTAGTGGCACTCTTTGAGAATATATAGAGCATACCTTATGGACATACATACCATGTAGACTACATGGTTTGACCCATGGAACTACATGCTATTTATAATAAAAAATTGTATGTGGTAAAACTTTCTATGTTATTATATTATATAAAACAAGGATCATACAAATTTTAAATTACATAACATACTTTGTGATAGTACACATCATATAAATATTAAATTTTGGAAATAGATTTAATCAAAAAAAAATGTACGTGTTGTGTCACTAGACACACTTATCACGGGGGTGTGAAAAATCAATTTGTTTCCTAGGATAAATGTAGTTATTGTGGAAACCTAAGACTTCTCATAGATATGATTGAAATAAATTTATTTTTTCACTTTTTTATTAGTAAATAAAAATAGATTGTCTTTTGTTTTTTATTTTTCAAATAGAAATAAACTGTGATGGAATAATAAGTGATTGAAAACAATATATGAAAAGTTTTATTATCCAAGGGTCTAGTTTTCCCTTTTAATGATTTCATAATCACTAAATAGTTTTATTAATATACTTATTAATTTATATGTTTCATATTACTTGATAGATTTATATAATCACTATAGGTTGAATGATATTTTGGAGGTTTTCCCAATAGTGATTATTTCTTGGTCATCCTCCCTTTCTATATTTATTAAATGTCAATATGAAACTCCAAAATAAAATATAAAAAACCCAATAGGGTGTTGGTGTTCCATGGAAACAAAAAATTCATTCACTACCTTTACACATATATTAGTGATTATTTATCACTCACCAACTAACAAAGTCTACTACTTTGAGACAAGATGCACTAGGTAGAGAGGGATTATTGATTATTAAAATATGAAATAATTGTTATCAAGTTATAACCCTAAACACAATTTCATTCAAATTAGAAAATTTTCAATGATAACTGAAATAAATTTTCAAGAAAGAGACATTATTCATTAAATCATGAGGACTAAAGAATTAAAAGGGTGATCATTCCCTAACCTAATAAATCATTAGATTACCCATCCATTTGAAGGGAAACATAGATAATAGTGAAAAAAAATCCATTAAAAACATAAAATAGAAAAGAAAATGATAAATGAAGAGTAACATTAAAAATACTCCATCCAAGTTTCTGAGAAGGTTCAAGAAAAATACTCCTCTTCAGCACTCCCTCTTCTCCTTTTGTTAAATCATATTTCCACCTTCTAAGATACTGATAAAACATAGAATGATAATCTATTTATATAAACATATATCTTTCCTTTTTTATCTGATATTTCATCATTCATGATCTTGATATTTTTATAAAATATTCTGGTTTTACATTGTGTTTTCATGTTTCCTTATCTATGATTTTATTAAACATAATCCATGTGGATACTACCTATTTATTACATTCGTACAGATATGGAAGCCTAAGACCTCTTTGATTATGGGTGAGTTTCCTTGAATTGTGCTATAGATCATCCATTATTTTATTTTTAACAATCATATGAATTCATATGATGGGAATAATGGATTATGTTTCGCACAAACGACTAACATTCTGACGCAAAAGAGTTACATTGGAGACAAATGTTTATGATCTAAGACTTATAATCCTGAATAAAGACTCAAATTTTGTTTGAAAATACTTATATTCTACACCAAAAGTCTTAAATTAAAAAAAATTATGATCCAAAGACTTATGATTAGGGCCAAAGAATTATGTTTGGTGCTGAAATTCTTACATTCTAGTCAAAAGTATTACAATGCCAGAAGTTCTATACAATTATTCATTTGTAATTTAATATAAATTTACTATAAAAATTTACTTCCATGATTTCCACATAATAATATTAATCGTCCTAAAATAATTATCAAATATCCATGATTAAATGTAGGCTTTATTTCAATAATTACAAAGATAGATAAAATATTTTAAACTTAAGATTTAATCTATTATCACAATTAAATCTTAAATATTTAAGTATAAAAAATATTTGATAATATCTCATTAAATGTGAATACAGTGGGATTAAACATTTAAAATAAAAATTAAAATATATAAAAACATTTTCTTTATTAATTCCAATATATTTATTCCATTTACTCTTGGACAAGAAAACATCAAAAATATTACCAAAGTATAATTAAATACTAGTCCCTGGTAAATTCAATTTTTAAACACTATGGTCCTCATGTTATCATGAATAATTAAACTTATTTATTACATTTTCCTTATTAATATCTTAAATCAATTCAAACTTCTTTTATCCTCGTATACACACTTATTCCTACCTTTCCTAAAATATTTAACTCAACATTGATGTATGTTTTTCATGAATGGTTTTTATCATTAAATGTGAATGAATTTTTATGATTAGTCTTGATGAATTTATTTTTATTTTCTAAATAATTTAACTATTTTTAATATCATGAGTGTTGAATCAAAGTTATTTTGTGAGTGAAAGGGTTCATAGGATTTGAATGTTAAACTATTGAATCCGAATGAAGAGGCTTGGCTATAAATTAAAACAAAATGAATTATTTTCTATTTCCCACAAAAATGGATTTTCATTCAATTTACTATTAAAAAAATTCACATTTAGTAATTTTAATTCTTCATGGAAACTCCACACAATTTAGTACTTCACAAGTATAAATATTTTCTTTTTTTAATTATAGGGTTTCATAAAAAAGTTTACATTAGTTCTACTCTTGTAGTGAGAGAGGGACTCTGAGTTTTCTTTTTAGTGGTGTGAGTTATTTTTTCCCCGTATTAGGAAGTATTCTACGTTCCTCATGATGTGTTCAATGGATTCTGTGGCACCACTTCAACACTTCTTCTTAAGAAACTCATATAAGACGAGACCTTGAAATTAGATTTGGTGGAATATTTTAGTTCCTAATCAAATTTAATTTTTATTTTAGTGTTAATGAGTAGTTTTTCCCTTCACCCCCCTTATATAATTTTTTTAACCTTCTTTTAAATCTATATTTCTATTTATAATAATATATTTTAGAGAAATTGTCAGAATGTTTCATGAAAAAATAGTGGGGGGATTTCAGGGTCAAGATTAGATGACATCAAGAACCTTTTTTCAATCCTTCCAATCAGGATTCTATCCCAAAACACTAGCACAAATATTTAGTAACTTCTCATTTAAAATTATTTTTATTCTACTAAACAAATTTTGTTATCCCACTTTCTCCATTTCCACAAACTTGAATTCAACATTGATCATTTTAATGACTATAGATAAAGTTAAATGTAGATATGTTAATTATCATGTGGTGGTCTATAATGTTTATTAATGGATTATAAGGACTATATGGATTAATATATACGTGTACTTGAAATAGATTTTATGGAAAAATGGGAATAAAATCATAATAATACATCAATAATTTATAATAAAATCCCTTAAATGCTCTATGTTTTTTACTAGATTAATTAAATTTTTTGGTTATTCCAGTATCTCGTGGTTCTATCTAGAAATAAGTAATGTAAATAAGTTATAAAAATTTGTTTAAAAGATTCCAAGGTATGTGATTATAATTTATGAATGTAAATTTTTTATTGAGATTCCAAAATCAGTGGTATTATCTTGAAATTGCATTCGTTAAAATTTGAAAAAAAAATTATTTTAACATTTATCTAATATTAATTTATGGGTCAAATAAATTTATCAATATTGTTATAGATATAATGTTTTCAAGTTTATTTAATTGAATCTCATAGTTTTAGAAACATACAAAAATTATTAATAAAACCCACAAAAAATTTGATAGAAAAATATTTTTTAAAAAAAAATTAAAATTTTCATAAACTACAATGGTCCTCCACACTAAATTTATGTAGTTTCTGATTTCCCACTTTCCCAATCCTTACATCACCAAAAGGGTATACAATTGTTTTTTTAAATGTTGGGGATGAAGCCTCAGTTTATTATTAAAGCAAAGACCTCTTTAGACTAGGTAGAGGGAGACACATTACATAGCCCGAATGCCCAAGGCCAAGTATCCTAAATACAAAGCTTGAAAGTCCAATTTTTTTTCCAAAGGACCCCTCAGTGAACAGTACTACTACATAACCCAAACTGCTACAATACCTATTACAGTGCCACCACCACTACAGTATCTTCTACAGTCCCCCCACCACTATAGTGCTGCCACTTCTATAGTTCCACCACCACTACAGTCTGCTACAGTACCCCCCCAAAATTCACCCCCGCCTAGATTTCATCCAGTGTCTTTTGGATGCCAAGATGGAGCCTGTCCCACTAGGGTATACGCTCATTGAAAAAATAGTATACAATTGTAATTATGGAAGGAAATTACCCTCTAAAATAAAGTCTACATGACCTTATATTTATCATTGAACTGAATAACATCATATTATCGTTCTAAAATAATTCCTTTTATCGAATCAACTTACCACGAGAAACATTTGTGTCTTGTTTATAGATTTTGGAATTTTCAAAAGCTTTTATTTTGATTTATTTCACCTTTTTAGATATAAATTTCTCCCATTTCTAGATTTATATAGGCCCACACTCACTTCTTTAATAGACTAATAGGCCTTGGGTTCCAGTTAAATAGTGAGATTTTATCTTTTATCATATATCAATTTGTTGGGAGTTATCCCTATGGGTGCCATGTCGGCTTTCCTATATAACCATATGGTTTATCCTACATTTGGATATCATCATTTTTGGGTTTTTAGTTTTATTCAAATTAACATAATTTATCTATTCCAATATTATATATTCACACTTTTTATGAATGGTAAGTGGTGTTAGTATTTTAATATACCTAATATTTTCTTTAAAGATCCACCATATGTCTATTGAAAAAGTGAGTTACTTGGTTACTAACAATTCTAATTATATTAAAAACTTACAAAATATGTTATACCTTACAAATTCACATTCTACCTTAGAATCATTAGTTTGGTGGAATTAGATTCAACCCATTTAGAAACATAATCTATAATAATAAGAATATGATTGTCATTAAATACATGGGAATAGAACCTAGGATGTATACTCCCTAGAATTAAAAAATTCCCACAAAATATTAATTGGGTTTTATAGAATTTCTCATCTCTTTGAAATATTTCTAGAAAAATGGTATTTCTAAAAAATTTAACAAAACTTTTTCATATTAAAAAACATAATATTGTAAATTCCTATTTACAATACTTTCTTAGTTGTTCATTGGGGACAAATGTGGATTCCTAAAGCTTGTTTGTAAAAAAATTCACAAATATAATCAATTTTAATTATTGTAAAACATATTCTGATTACTTGATTTTTGAAATTTTTTTACATGTTTGGTACTTCTTAAATGTAGAAGGTGGATTCTGATATCATTTTTTTAATTTAGTGGTAATTTAAATGTGATAGTTCATAAAAATTCACTAAATAGTCTAAAATTTATACATACCAAGGAAACTCTCCTTCAACCAAATAAAATTCCTAACTAGGTAGGTGGTCTTTAAATGGGTCCTAATATTGAATTGTTTCTTCATCATTGTTAGTTTATCTACTTAGGTGATCAAATACTCATTTATTATCCTTAATCACGAGGTTGAAATCTTGTGGAGGTATCATTTTTCTAAATATATTGTGATTTGAATCTTCGTTCATCATTAGGTATGTAAGGGTAGCATGATCAGGAAATATAGTGACTTTAGTTCCTAAAAAATATGATATGAACTTATCTAAAAGAAATTACTACTCTAAACTTATTTTTAGTTATTTTGTAGATGAGATAGAAAACATACAAGGTTACCATATAATGGAAAATGAATTGATTTTTTCCATCAAATTTTTTATAAATAAAATCTCATATAACTTGGTGGAATCATCACAATAAATCTAAAATAGTTGCCTCTAGTTTAGGGGTTGTATAACTAGAGGTGTGATTAATATACTCTTAAGTTTATAAAATGATTCCCATTATTCACCACTAAAATCAAAATTTGTATATTTTATGGTTATAAAAGTGAGAGTAAGTAAATTATTATTAAGATCTATGATATACTCCCTATAATAACATGTATTCTTTATGAATGATAAAACATGTTTTTATAAAAGTGGGGTAAGTCATTGAATGTATCAATTCAATTTTTTAACATATTTACCATAATTCATTTTTTTAGATTACATTACCAATGAATATTACTATTCTCACACTATAGTGACACTTCTAAAAATTTAAAAAATAGTTTTTTTCAACATTATTTTTGAAACCATTTCTAATATTGTGTAAACATTGATTAAATATATTACCAAAAATAGTGAAATCATCAAAAAATAACTCTAATTTGTCCTCAGTGTGGTTTAAGAATATACATTCCATGAGGCTTATAAATTTAATAAGGGAATTATATAACCAAAATAGAATCATTTTATAGGTGAGGGAGTTAAAGGTATATGTTAATGTTTCCTTCTTATGATCCTTTATAGAAACAGGTATTAGAAAATATCCTAAAATCCACCTAAGAAGAAATAATTTGTTTTCAATTACAACCAATTTATCATATGATCAAGTAATTATATAGAGAATTGTGTTTTCTAGTGACTCATATTAGATTTATATAATCTATAAATACTATTTTTATATTTTTATTTCTCATAGGGAATATTTCATTTTGTTCATTCATCACATTGATCAGGTCAGTTTTCTTGGGAACTATATAGATTATCTTAAACAATTGTGATTAATAAATGGGGTAGATGATATCTAATATGAAAAATTAACAATTTAATTTATTAATATTACATTAATAGTGGTATTTATATTCCCTTGTGGATTCCTAATAGGACTATACTATCTCTCATGTAAAATCATATGTGAGATGATTTTATGGTTAATTCTTTGGATATATATTAAAATCACATATGTTAGGTACATGTTTTTTAGAATATCTATTAATTTATTTTCATGGGTTATGTAATATTTTTTAATAATAATTCATATATTTTCTCTTTATTAGGTACACATACTTAAAATCCATGGGTAAAGGTTTTAATTTCACATTCGAGAGTGGTTTAATAAATGTAATTAAATTTGGGTTTTTTATTTCAATTGCATGTATTTTCTGGACACAAGATGAATTTTAATATTTATTATCATTAATTAAATGAAAAAATAACTCAATTAACTCATAGGTTATCTTATCCTTTAATCTAATAATAAATTATTCCAAATTCTTGAAAACTTCATCCTCTATTAAATTTTCAATTATAAAGTGTTCTTATAAGGACAAGATCTCATGAAATTTATTTTAATCATTAATAAGTTAATCTTATTCTAAGAGGGATAGTGTAATTAGTGACATGTCAACATAAGGGTTATTCTTGGACTCATATACATTTAAATGGAATGTGATGTGTCCGAAATTCCATGGTGATTTTATCTTCATGATGATTAATGATTGTTTTAGTTGTATTTAGGAATGGTTTCCCCAAAATAATGGGTGTGTATTATGGGATCCTATGTTACCCCATGTTAAATATATATAATTCTATTTGGATGAGTAGATATTATAATTTCATAAGGATCTCCTTTAATAATACTTATAGAAATACAATGAATCAGTTTTCAAGTGGTACCATTACTTTTGAGGGCTTAAATTCTCTTTTCTATAAGGATGTAAACACTATGTGGGGTCTAACATTTATACATGCACCTAAATAACATAATTCAGTTTAAAAAGTAAAATATATAATGGTATATGCGATATAAAATGTCTTTGTATCATAATATTTACTGGGTAATTATGGTGTTATTAGGGATGATACACGTCAAAAAAATTAATTCTTTTATTCCCTTCAAGCCTACCCTAATTGTTGAAAAGTTCCTTATGAAATCTAGCGTACATGGGAATATATACAAGTTATTAGAGAGGTGAATTTTTAATGTGAACATTTTATAATGTTTTTTATAATTTCTTTTTAATGTTCTTGTGAATTTTATTCCATTGAATCATTATTAATGGGAAATAAGGTGAGGGATCATTCTTCTTCCTTTATTTGATTTTACATGATGTCTTTGGTCTCTTATTTGTTTGGGAAGATCTCAAAAAATTTCCTTATAATATTTGTTTTATTTTTAATGTGGGACATGTTCTTTTGTGGTTGGTTCTTCATAGTTTTTTTATCTTCCACTACATCATGTTCTTCTTGGTCAGGTTATGTTTATTTAAGTTTGGGTTTCTCAAATCCTTTTTATTTACTTATTAGTTAGTTTTTTCCTAGATCTAGTGTATTCATGGGGTTTATTTTCATTAGAATTAGTGTTATAATACTTATATTTTCTATAGTATTAGAGAATATTTTGGATAAAATATTTTCTTGAATTTTGGACAATACTTCTAACATTTTTATATACTTTAATTTACTCATATAGTTATCTACCTCAAAACATTATAGTTACTAAATTTATAATGGTGAAATGGTGGATGAATGTTCATATGTTCTCTTTTTCTATAGATAAGTGGGAATTTTATTGGTATGTAGGTTGAGTGTAAGGTTTATTATAGGGTTTCTAGAAGGTTGGTGGGTTATAGAATGGTGGAGGTTTCTAGAATGAGGGTTTTAATGAAAATAGTTCTTGTAGGGGATCTAACTAGTTTTGAAATACATAACGGTCTTGGTTAGTCTCTATATATCCTTGGTTCTATTTTAATTTACTTATATGAAATAATTTTGTGAAACTCTCCATATCCTACAGTCCAACACATAGGTCAGTGAAATTTCTTTGTTATAATCATCAACCAAACACCTTAGTTAGTTGTTGTCTTTAAAATAATTATTTCAGAGCCATCTATATCCCTAAAAAGGTTATCACCCCAATTTTAGTTTTTGACAAGGGTGATAAATAATATGTTCTTAAATCACGAATACCACTTGTTCTTGTACCTCTAGTTCAAAATTATAATGACTTATGTTCAATATTTTCAATTACGTTATTTGATTATACTCTAAATTTTTCAATCAATGCTCCGCTAAATGATGCATGAAAAATATATCTATCATTATTGAATAATTCTTGATAAATGAGCCCAATGAAGTGGTTATATTCTATATCATGATGTAGATAGTTGAAATAAATCTTTTTTAGTCTCTACCATTACTCATAAAGATCTTTTATTAATGATTACCTAGTGACATAATTTTTTTATATATTTTTATGATCATGGAGGCAAGGAATAATCATTTAATAATGCTTCCATATAAGTCATCCCAGTTAAGAACTTCACTTAGATTTCGGTTTTACACCTATTATTTAGAGGATCATTCATGCGAGAAAGATAATTCTCAATCCTCCACCCATTCCTCATTCACTCATCAAGGTTTCTGAGTATATAAGACTTGTGTGAATGCTTCTAGGTTTCTATTTGGTCACTCAACTATATGACCATAAAATAAGGTTATCACTTAACTTATACTAATTTCCAATTCAAACATGTTATGGAGCTCATAAATAATTATCTTATTATTTTTTTAATGAATTCTATTGTGTAAATATATTATAGTGATTTGTTAGGATTACTAGCCATGACTACCAACTCAAGGTGAACAGTAAATATTTCAACAGATTATTTAATGAAAATATCCGAAAATATATTTGAAAACTCAAATTCATAATTCTAGTTTAATATTATTTTAAATATTTAGAAAAAAATAACCTCATTATTTATTAATGGAATGGTTCATGAAAATTTTAAAAAACATTTATAGCATTGACTATTCCGAAACTAGGAATTTTTTTGAATGTTCCTATCATGGGGAGTTACAAATAAAATTTACTTTCTAGAAAAAATGTATTCATTTTGGTATCCAAGGTTTTATCCAAGAGATTATTGAATATTTTTTCACTATTTTATTTTTTAAGAAAAGGGGTTTTGTTTTGGGTTTTTGATTTTGAAAAAAAAAATTAAACACAAAATCAATGAGAAGGTATTGTAAATAGTATATGAAAAGGATTATTGGGTAAGGATCTAGTTTACACATTAAATGTTGTCATAGTACATGAATTGTTTATTTTATACCCTTATTAATTGATAAATTCTAGATTCTTAAATATATTTTTCAAAACACCTTATGATGAAGTATATTTTAGATATTTCCCCATCACTGATTACTTCTTGAAAAAACTCACTCCTGTGTGTACAAAATACCATTATTTCATTCTTAAACTGCCTATGAAAAATTCAAATGGGTTTTGTTGATCCTAAGAAATCCAAATTCATTCACTACTTTCACTTATGCATTAACATTTTCTAGAGAATCATCACATAACACTTCATGCTTCTTAGATACATACTAAACTAGGTCAATAGAGATTATATATTATTAAAAAATGTTTTAATATAGATAAATGTTAAAATAATAAACAATATTATATTCAAAAATATAAAATAGTTATGGATAACTAAAATCAATTTATAGGAAATCAGTTTTATTAATTAATGCATGATGACATAAAAATTAAAAAAGAGATATTTATCTTCCCTAATAACATTAAATATTAACTAGACATTAAATTTTTAATATAGATGAGAGGTGATGAATAAGTCCTTAAAAAAATTAAAATAAAAAAAAATTAGAAGGAACAGAACGGTGAAAATCCTCTAGTCCCTCGCACTAGCAGGTCCCTAGAAAAGTTATTCCCTATAATATTCCCTATTATAACTTTATAGAAGTGTTGTTTCATTGTACAACTAACTAGTAAAACCTATAATGATCCCCTATTTTAAAAAATATCTATATTTATTTTATCCTCATATTTTTCCTCACACTGAATCTTCATATTTCTACGAAATCAACTTTTTTATTTTAAGGTTTATTGTTTCTTCACCTTTAATTTTATTAAACATAATAAATGTGAAATCCTACAATTTATCATATTAATTATGATTTTGGAAACCTAGAACTCAACTTGGAGTTTGGATGAGTGTCTTGGATGCCTACTCCCAAAATTTTATTATTCCATTTTTTAATGAAGACATGTTGTCAAATGGTGGGACAAAATGATTACGATATGACCCAATAGATTTACATTAAAGACCAAAAATATTTACATTTAGTGAAACTTCTTATGATCGAGAGGATTATGGTTTTGGTTAAAGACTTACTTTTTATTCTAAAATAATTATGTTCTTTCACAAAAATCTTATATTTTATGAAATTATTATTATCTAGTGACTTAAAATTAAGGACAAAGACTTATTTCTGGTGCATGAAGACATACATTCTGGTCAAAAGGATTACAATTCTAGAAAACCTTAATGTCATTCATTTTACTTTTTTCAAATTTCTAATATACAAATACACTTTCTAGGTTTCCTCAAATTATTCTTCCACAACATAAAATAATTATTAAATATGTAAGATTAAATGTAGGATTCATAATAATAATAATAAATATAAATAAAATGTTTAAAAATTAATATCTAGTCAATTTTCACAATTAAATCTGAAATAATCCTATAATCCAAATACTTGATAATCATACATTAAATGTGAAGATTGTGGGATTAAATCATTAAAATGAAAATTAATATATATATATATATATGTATAATTATGAAATTAGTAGTCACCTCCTGAGTAATTATCATATATGTATTAAAAAGTATAATTGTATTTCATCTGATGTAGAATGTACCGTCAATTAGCTCATATCAATGCACATCATTCAAATAATTATTTTATTTAAAATTAAATTTATTTAGGTTTCCTAATATATTTTTGGATGATAATATTATCATGTCTCAAATATTATTTAGACAAAATATTACTTTAAATAAATAATTATCAAAATATTTAATTTGTTTTTTAATTCCAATAAATTCATCTTAATTAGAATGAGTTGAAATAAATTATAGTAAGTCTAAATTTTTACACGTTTCAATTTTTTGAATGATGAAGAGTTTAAAAAACCTATGTATGTGTTGGGTTTATTGAAATTATTTATTATATAGTTTAATGAGATTATTTATTACTAAATTTAATATTATGATCTACACATTATCCTTTCATCTTTCATTATGTATGGGTTTGCAGGTCTAGGGTTTATTTTTTATAATATTTAACTCCTTGTACACCTTTATTACTTTCGAGTATTCATTTATTGAGGATGGATCTCTGAGTGAGAGGAGACAATTAAGGACTCATGCTGAGGTGAATCCAACTAAGGATATGTATAAAAGAACAATGAAATGATGCAACTAAATCTAGGCATGGAATCAAGGATTAAATTTACCTAAGTATATGTTTGGATTATCTAAGATCAAAAAATGATATATCGATATAATTTCATTGTCATATCATATATTTATATTAATTTTTAGTTTATGGTTATTATTTTTATAATTCATAAATTTTTGGACTAATAACTGTGGTAAAATAAAATAAATAAATTAACGACAATTCTAATATAAAATTATGATGCGACATTTATTTTATTAGACATGGTTAATTTATTACATAAAATATACATAATATTAATAGTCATGTCAAAAATAAAATAATGAATATTTAAGTTTAAGTTAAAAAAATCCCTATAATGAAATATAAATTCAGTAAACACATTCCATCACATTAGTTAGAATACATCCCTTGATAAAATTATTAGTCTGACCCACATTAAGATACTTTCATTTATTGGGGAGTCTGATTGAACGTCATGTGTTGAATTAACAAAGTTAGAATTAAGAGTAGTTAACCCCAATACATTGTATAACTTTGAGACAATTTTTGAGAAAATATGATTTTTGGGTTTCAGGATTGTAGATTCTAATGAATAGACCAAGGATCTACTTGTTAATGTAGATAGAAATAAATGTCTAACTAATTACCATAAAATAATATGATAAGGCCTCCATCGGGGCTATTTTATGGGTATATGGATCCTTACCAATATAATTTATAAGTGACAAGATAATATGAAACAAATTTTTTGTTACATTGAGTTATGATAAAATAGTGAGAGACTAATAAAAATAATTTATTATGTCACAATTTATTATCAATATCACATAATAAATATCTTCTTTTATTTATTTTGGAACAAAATGGGTAGTAAAACAATGACAATTATTTGATCATTTCTAGAAAAATAAAAGGTTCTCACCCATTTTTTTCAAGTGTGGTATAAGAACTATTTTACTAAAATATTGTATAAAAATTAGTATTATTTTCTAGAAAACCCTATTCCCGACCAGCCTCATGTTTTTTGGTGTAGGTGAAGATATTATTTGGTACTGAATTGAGTCAGCAATAATCAAATTCAATGGCTATTCATTAATTTTTATTACACAAAAGTAACAAAGAACTATTTTTTTGATGAAACTTGAAAGACACAATAAAACTATGAGGGTATTTTATGTTAAATTTATAATTAATTTAAATATACTATAATAAAGAATAATATGGTCATGTGAAAATTCTTTAAAGAAGATGTTGATAATCTGAGAATCTTGTGGTCTATTATCATTTTTCTTGTAGGATTCAATTAATTAATACATATAGTGATGTTCTAAACATGTTCGTTTAATATATGAACAACACTGATGGATTTTTAGGTGATAGCGTGGAAGATTGACCAATTTATAATTTTTTCCTTGATTACTACTAGGAATATTATTGCCCTGAGGAATCATTATTACACTCTTTTTTTTGATAAGGTGTAAGAGGGAGGATAATATCTCAATCATGAGAGAACAAACCATAGAGCTTGCTTCAATATTGGGAGAGATGTTTATATTTCATTATGTACCAAGATTCACTAATAATAAATCAACCCTTTCAAAATAGACATAGTCATCTATTTATAGATTTAGGGTTAGGATTAAGATATTATTTAATTGAAAAATGGGATAAATAATATATTTACATTTATATGACCTAAAAACCTGTAATAATGATTATAATATTAATTTTTCATGGCATGTGGTAATTGGTGAAATAATAAATATTATTTTACCATCATTTAAATTATTATTTATCACAAAAAATAATTTTGGTAAACTCTTAATCCTGTTAATTTATTGAATAAAAAATTAATTATTATTATTAAACATGTATTAAATAAATAAATAAATGTTATATATCTACATAATTAAATAATTACCTTTAGAATAAATATTTATTTAATATATGAAATATATAAATCCTGAATAAATTTATTCCTCATATAGAAAGATAATATTTGTTCCAATAATTAAATTCAATTATAATATAATTGTAATAAATGGAAACACTTAGTGTGTGACCCTCTATAATTCTTCAACAATGGAATTAATTGGGATTTCCTAATTTATAAGATTACTATCTGTAAATGGTTCAACAAAACCAAGAAGAAGAATAAGTAAATCACAGAACATTAATATACTTATATGAGTGTGAATTATGTAATATAATACCATTATTTAAATATATCCTAAAAAGGTTTCATACTTGTGTTATAAACCTTAATGTATGACATAACTTTCTTTGATTATCCAGAATGAACTTGTGTTCATCACAATGGCCATTGAATTTATTTTGATTGTTTTATTCCAATGAATGGAATGAGATATCAATTTCTATAAAAGTAAAGGATGAATCCTTCTTAGACAAACTCATTACTAAAATTCGGATTGTGAAATACTCGATGTATCCTACTTAGCTTGAATATAGTGTATCAAGGGTTTGATCAATACATCAAATTATTCAAGTCATAATATATATTAATAATAATCTTAAAGAATAATGACCATTACACATAATCATGGTTTTAAATTCAAATGATATGATTTTTTTGGAATATCTATTAGTGGTTATGTACTTATAATCTTCCATAGTTGAGATTAATAAGGGAGAACTTTATACTATGAATCCTCATCCTATTATAATAAATCAAACCTAAAAATAGAAAAACTTTGTTCCACATCACAGTTTTTCATCATGATAATTAGGAAACAATATTAATGGGATATCATCATAGTATCTCAAAGTTATAATTATAGAAGAGAAATGACATGAACTATTTTCATGTGACAGATATCATAAGACATAATTAAATTAAATTAATTCATAATTAGGATGAATTTGTGAAATATATATTTTATATTCAATTACATTACTATAAATAGAAATCTAATGTAAAAACTAGGTGGTTCTTGGAAACCAAATCCAACAAACCCTCCCTTGGCATTAAGCCAACTACTAACAATTTTTAGTCCGCTAGATTCTATAATAATAAAATTATTTCTATAGAGAGTGGGATATTATTGAGTTATCCACCAAATGTTTTTCTATAGAAATTCTTCTAACTAAAACTTCACCTATTTGACAAAAAATCTCCAATAGATGACACTATCAGAGTCTATGCATTGTCAACTAATTTGGAGTTTGTTCATTAGAAAAATCTACCAATTTAGTTTCATCATAGAAAAATTTCATAGTGTTTTTATTGTTCAACACCATATCTATCTCTTCAATGATGTTGAATATCCAAAATTCTTTTTTATATACATCAGAAACTAAAATTTTCTCTGACTCCACTATAGAATCAAAAACCGAATCTAGATGTGAGCTCTTTTATCTCACCACTCCTCCATTCATGGTAAATATATATCTTGAATTGATAATCATATCATATTTATCTATTTGGAAACTAGATTCTATATATGCCTTTATTACTAGCTCCTCATCTCTTCCATATTCCTGGAACATATCCTTACTTCGACTCATGTATATTATTATTTTGAAATCCAACCAATAGTCACTATATAGATATTTCTAATATATTCCTATCACACTTAAAATGGAATAAATATCCTTACTCATACACAACATGATATAAATGACTATATAAATTTCTAATTATTATAGAATCCTTTCCATTGTCCATCTCTCATCATGTTTCTGAAGATATAATTTCTTTGAAAGATGAATACCATGTGATGAAGGAAATAATTTCATATTATATTCTTATATATTTAACCTCCCCAAAATATTTTCAATATATAAAACATGAACTAGACTGGGTTTTATGTTAGATATAGCATGATAGTACATGTTCCCATGAACATATGCTATTTCACCCAAGTGTTTCATAGGGAAGAATATATTTAATTACATCTTAATGGTCTGTATGAAATGCAGCTTGTTTCTAATAAGTAAAATGTCATCGATAAATACTTTTATGAAAACAAACACAATCACACTAAACCTTTTATATACCCAATTCTCACATTTGTTTATTATGAAATCAAAATCCACTATGGATTCATCAAAACAAATTTTCCAAGATCTGTATGATGCTTTAATAAATAATTCTATAAATTAAACTTGTATACTTTATTAGTATTACCTAGAGTCATAAACACTTCTTGATATGTCATATAGACTTGTTATTTAAGGTTTCTATTAAAGAAGAATATTTTTTAAATTTTTCTATGAAATCTAATAGTCATGGTATATTTCTATGTAATTTACAATTATGATGGATTTAGTAATTGAGACTAGTGAAAAGGTTTTATCATAGTTAATACCTTGAGGTTGTTTACAACCTTTTATAACTAGTCATGCTTTATAAGTACTGACTTGAATATTCATTTCAATTTTATTCTTGAACAACAATTTGATGAAACATTCTACACATCAACTAAAAGATACACTAAAATACAGACTTGGTTTTGGTAAATAAAATAAATTTTATAATTCAATTATTTTTTCCATTTGGTAGTGTCTAGTTCCACTGATTTATTCCTTGTGTATTAGAGGATCATTATTATGTACTAATAATGTTTCACTATCTTTAATGACTAGAAACCATATGTTTTAGGTTCTCTTACCTACCATGTACTGCTATTTAGTACATGTGTCTCTATAATAGTTTATTCTATGAGGATTTTGGAATGTTTTCTTATGTCAACTAATTTTCATCCATATCATAGAAATCCTCAAAGTCTATCTCACTCCCACTGTATATTATATATACGCCCTCTCAAAATCAACAAGAAATATCTTTCCATTATTATGTTTTTATTTGGGGGATCATATATGTAGTATCTAATTTGTTCCTTATGGTTTCCTATAAAGATACAGTTTGTGCCTTTAGGAGAAAGTTTTTTTTCAAGAAGATGCCTTAACAAAAAAATTTCATCTCCCCACATATATGTTTGAAAATAAAGGTTTTTTTCTACACTATAATTGGTATGGAATATCATCTTCCTGTTTATTTGGTACTTAGTTCAGTGTGTCCACTTCAATTTGTAGTTGATATTCCAACAATGATAGGGTAAGGTTTCCATGAATCATTATTGACCTCTCCATGTCTAACCAGGCGTTTTTTCTCATTTCACTTACACCATTCCACTAGAATTTATATGGAGGATTGAGTTGGGATAAAATATCACACTCTTATAAAAAATTAGTGGAGTCTTAAAAAATAAATTCTCCAATATGCTTTGAGTAGATTTTCTTAATCTTCATACCATATTGGTTCTCAACTGAAATCATGAATTATATTAATTTCGTAGATAATTTTTACTTTCACGTCATTTATTCGATATATATAAACATACTAAAATATTTATAAAATGTTTTAATGTTTGAGTACTCACCCCTTGTTGTGTGGCCCTTTCCCATTTTCCAACAAAACAGATATTTTTTCATTTTACCTTGTAAAGGATCTCCAAAAGTACTAATTGGTTTTAGTTTGAATGAGTCTAAATAACCATCTTGATGTAAATTAGCCAAATCACTATAGTATTCATGACCTAAGTGGTTATGTTACAACTGAGTGTGTTATGAGTCATGTGAATTATATTTATTATCTATTTCAAATTTTTGGTTCTCATAATCTAATACATAAAGTCCGTTTTATAAATATTCCATACCATAACATATAATTTCATTATGAAAGAAGAAACGTTCATTTCTAAACATGAAAGGATACCCATTCAAATTAATCTAGATTTATAAATAATATTTTAAATAATTCCAAACTTGTAGTAACAATTATGACGAAACAATATCATTCTCATAAATAATGTGAGGTGGTTTTCATAAATGTCTAATTCTTCCAACATAGAAATATTTCCTTCTCCAAAATCTACCACCCCATACACAAAATTTCTAAATCTAATAGTATACTATATTCCTATACAAATATGATAACCAAATATAGTATCTAATACCTAATTTATAGAAATTGAAAAGTTAAACTCAATAATGAATGTACAGAAATCAACACCTTATTTCCTTTAAAATGTTAATATTTATTCTAGTGGACCTTCATAAACTTCATAAATA
The DNA here is from genome assembly GCA_963277665.1 of Viscum album. Taxonomy (NCBI): domain Eukaryota; kingdom Viridiplantae; phylum Streptophyta; class Magnoliopsida; order Santalales; family Viscaceae; genus Viscum; species Viscum album. The sequence continues at coordinate 1,219,772,673 of OY728147.1, read as the reverse complement.
GAAAAAATCATGTTCAATCACTTACCTTTTAATTTTACACTTCTTGAAAGCATGTGTATATATTCTTTAGATTTGGAATTTTTCTTTGTTCTCTTTTCCTTTACAAGATTATCCATATAGAAAGAATAATTTTTGGAAATCAATTCATTATTGTCCTAGAGAATTAATGATATTATATTTATGAGAGATTTATTTTTATTTTTATTCTTCATGTTGAAATTCATAATAATGTTATACAATCATTGAGGGAATGAGTTGGGAATTATACCAGTGTATAATTCATCACGTAGTTTAAACCCTATAATTTTTATATACTTGATGTAGCTAATCACTTTTACTATGTGAGGTCTACCTGGGATTCCTTCCACAATATTTCATGTGAAGAGTTCCTTGTTGATCTCAAATTGTTCTTTTATTACTCACTCCTAATAAAGAACACATATAAAACTAATAATTTCATATTCATCCATAATATCATGTGATTTTTTAGGTTGTTGTATATAGAAGATAACATTAATCATTGATCATCTAGTGGATCGTTTTTGTGTTTCTCATAGTTTTGTAAATATTCCTTACTCACCTTCATGGAAGGGAGAACAAGAATGGGGTATCCAGCACATATAACTTTTTTCTCTAGAGTAGTATAATTTATAAGCACAAATACCATTATTGGAAGTTTGTTTCGGTGAGCATATTGTATTTATAAAAGTGATTATAGGGCTTCAGTTGTGGTTTTATAAACATTAAATTTGATTCTACAATTTTTTTGAAAAATTATTAGTTCAATATATTATTATATAGGAATGGTAAAATAAATTTAATTATATGTATCCCACTATTTTACCATGTCTCAACAACCCTCACCATTAGACTCCGAATGTTTAGTATCATGAAAATTCTAGAGAAAAGGATCCATATTACACTTATCAAAACCAATGTGAGGGATTGGTTAATTAATCAAAGGTATTTATGTTGGTATATATTTTCCAACTATGTAATTTTATTTCCTTTATCAGCTGAGTAGACTCCCAGTCCCAAAACCGTTGTTTAGGTTTCATCAGATATTTCTTCCAAATAACTCCAAGTCTACGAGGGTCTAGATCTGTTAATTTCAATTTGGTTAATCCAACCAAAAAGTTTTATATGAACTCACCAATAAAATTGAGCATCCCAAAAAGTTTTGGACCCAAACTTTCTTCCATGGTTTCATCGTCAATCATGTAATGGAATTATTATTTTTACATAATATTTAGTTGATTGAATTAGTTTATCATGTGTAATTTTTTTTTATCCTTTTACATGTCTTGTTAATTTTATGTGTATTTTACGTAACCAATTAAATGTTTTCTGAAAAAAATTATCAGTAATCCATTTATTTTAATTCCACATTTTCATGTAAATCTCTTTATTTATGAGATCATAGTCTTGAATCCATAAAATAAACACTGCATTTAATTTAAATAAAATTAATAAATAAATGATTGTTCCATGATATTATATAATGGTTGATTTGTGGATAATGAAAAAAATAACCTATATAACTAAGGGAACAATCCGTATGGTGGTATCGACATGATTCATAACATCCCACATGTCCATATACATATCATATGGGTGGGTTTTTTCCTAGTTCCATCTAAAACTGCCATTGAATTAGATTTACTATGAACCAACTCCATGCACCTTCAGATATTCTTTTTATTACATATTTTTTACTGACCATATGTAGGTAAAGGGAATGAAATGATTGGTTAAGGGTAATTAAAAAAACATGGTCATGCATATTGAAAAGTATAAAGGAGTGGGGGATAAAACAAAATCCATCATATTTAATTTAACACTAAATAATAACAAACATGTTTAATAAAATTAGATTAAATAATACAAAAACATACCTAGGTCTGGTAAAAGCTCATGATCAGTCATAAACATGACACAAATACACATATAAATAACTATCTATAATTCATTTAAATTATTTTTTCGATAAGATAAAAAACTTATGAATTAATCATATAAATTATATTATTAATAAATTAATTCAATTTATTTTATTCAAACCCATTTTCATAGAGATTTCCATATACTGGGATATTTAAATAATACAAATTATTTAATTTTATTTAAAATTGATTAAAATATATATACCTTGTACATGGAAGAAACATGGTGAGTACATGTCTAAACTACTCAGTATGGTTCATATTTTTCTTCAGGTTTCGATGAGGGTGTGGGATGGACTCCCCTTTAAGGTTTGGTTGATGGATATTTTAAGGCTTCACTCAATCACATAATTTGGGTTTACTATCTATTTTTTATTCCCTAAAAACTCACAATGGTCCCCTCATCAATATCTGGGTATGGTCCTACTTTCCAAAGGCCGGTGGTCATCTGGGTTTTCTGGACCATCGATTATTGGCGACTTGCATTGGTCTAGAGGGTGAGAGTTTGGGCTCATCCCAAACTTTTAGGGTTGAATTATTTCCTATTACGGAACTCTTGTATAAATTTAAGATAAGATTGTGAATCTATTCATAATCCCAATATAGGAACAACTTTCCTAACAAAACAATTATAGATTATTTCGCTTTCATATGAAAAATATTAGGACTTATTTAGTGAATCCATCAGTATGTATCCAAGGTTCTTTATCATTTTCTAGTGATGGGAAGCCGCGTGTATACTAAATTCATATAATCTAGTTATTTAAAGAATAATTTCTTGTAAAGAGGTGGTTAATATCTTAGGAGTGTATTGATCCATTATGGGGCATCCTATGTATCATGATTTTTGAAATAATAAAAACCCATGTAGTTCATTCATCACATGTAGTTTAATTCCATGCAGTAAGGACACATGTTTTGGTACTAAGAAACCAAATATTTGAGCTAAAACACTAAGGGGGTGTCCTAGATATAATGATTATATAAAAAATCAATGTTTTCATAGTTCTCATGTATTGGGCTTTCCCGTGTCATTATAGAGACTCATAGTGCAGATGACATGATTATTGTGAACCCCTAAGATCACGTGAGCCATGCTTAGTGTGAGGGATAAGGGTTTAAAAATGACCATTTCATTTCTCATGATGCAGGGATTATGTGCTTGGACTTCCATGAGATGTCTGATTATGGGATTGAGGTCTTTGAAATATGTATTACGTATCCTGGTTAGGGTAGGAATTAGAGTCATCATAGTTCAGTTTATGTCGGGGCTTACACAAAGAGGTTTCCTTACACCATTGTGGGGGTTTATAGTGTCGATGATATGATCATTTATTTTCCATATTCTCATATGATCCATTCTTGTCTTCATAAACAAGGGATAGAAAATAATCGATGTTATTTCCTTGAATAAGGGACATAGAATCTATGATTACACTAGATGATCAATATAGGGCTCAGACCTTGGGGAGAGGTAGCCCACATATCCTATATATGGTAGGAATTAGATTTGATGGAGTTCCCCTTATGTCAGAGCATACACAATGAGGCTAACATATATTTAGGGCTTATAAACCGAGGACATGAAATGCAAGCATGTCCTGAGACTCCTTATTGACATGTCTTTCTTGTTTGGTGGGCATCGTATGACCTAGTCAGCATGTAATATGATCCATCTCATGACTTGGATTGAAACATATGAAAGGTTTCACAAGAGACACTATGGCATAGACTAAGGGGTGTTTCATATCTTTGATAAGACCTATGGGAGATATCACGAGACCTTTCCAACATGTCTGGAGGGCATCACGAGTCCCATATGACTTTCCCTGAGGGTGTCACGATAGCTTGGTTATCATGTCTAGATTATTTTGTGAGACTCATACAAAATGATCCAAAGATGTTATATGAGTCTAGAGATGTGTCTAAAGGACGTAGAAAATCATGGGTGACATGACTAGAGGGTTTCTTATGATTAGAGTGGTGTCTGTGGGGGGAACCGTTTTATTTTCTTTGACATGTCTGGATTATTTCATGTTTCTCTGATGGATTGCTAAAGGAGTGTTGCAAGATCCAGGAGACATTCTTGGTGACATTATCTCTTGTGTCTTTGGACGAATTATGTGAAGTGCATAAGGGTTATCGAGCAAGTCCTCTACTCAATCCTTCCACCCTTGACCTTGGATCTATCCCTTTCATCGTGAATTCCTTGGATGAGTGGGTTTGGCTTTTTTAAGTCCAACAATGGTGTTTGGAGTTCACTGATGACCTATATAGGGTTCACCTTATGATGCCTTATGGATTTTTCAATTTATCATATAACACCATACCAACATTCTTTATGAAATTATTAGCCCTTGGTTTCATGGGACTAATACATTCCACCTTCCCCATGATGAGGTAAGAATCAGTTTATGGGATCTTCATTAGCTTGGCCTCCTCTTGGAGACATGTATAATGAATTCCTCCCTAATGTGAATTTCTTATAATATTATTTAAAAACTCTAGTTTCGGAGAGGGAGATGATTGTTATTATGAATAAGAAATTAGAGAGAGAGAGATTTGATGGTGGTGTTTATTATTTCTTTCATGGATTGGATCCATATTTTTTTCAAGGCGAAAAGGTTAGACTAAATGTTATTCTCCCCCTTTGATTCCATTCCCAAAAACCGTGTGATAGAGCTGGATTATATTGGTCCATTATAGAAGAAGGGGACTACACTCCATGGGACTATCTACTAAACCTATGGTTTTCTTCATATCTTAGGTTGGGAGGTTTTCTTGTTATGTTTTGAAACATGTGGCTTTTCCCAGATAAAGATGTGTGATCAGGAATACCGGACTACCGTTTGGTAATGGTGGCATGACCTATGGAAGGGATACATATTAACATGGAAACACCAGTCCTCATGCACATCTACCAAATGATAGGACACATTCAACAAGGAAACACCTCTTACAAGATTAGCTGTCCTTTCCAATTCCTATTTTTCTAGATTGTGGGTGCTTATATTGTTATGAATATTACAATGCTTCCATGATCTAGGATGCCCCCTCCCATACTATATTGATGAATGTATTTGAGGTTGGCTTTGTGTCCTTAATCCTTAATAAAGTCAAATTTTCACTTTATCAATACGATAGTTATGAATTTGCTACCTTATATGCACCGGGTTGTCCAATTATTGATGAAAATAGTGTCTCTCTCAATGAGAGTTCCTATTTGATATCCCTTCAAGAAGGGGTCCTCACGACCAGGGTGGATGACCTAATTATCTATGAGCCGAACACACCCTATCCATTTTCATGATTGTTTGGTTTTATTTAGATAGTTTATCCCATTCGTTTGGTCAGTGTCTAGGGGGAACAACACCCCATAGTGATCCGCCAATTCTAAAAGATGTTTCCTCATGAAGACACTTGTGTCGATATCTTACATACCCCTAATGGTGATTCTACTTCCCTTACCCATGATTATTCATAGTCGTGGGGGATATATTATCCTAATAACGTGTTATCCTAGCTGATCCATTATGTGTACAAGCCTCTTGCATCACCAACCCCTTTATCTATGGCATTGACAGAAGTAATTAAAGATTTAGGCGAGATGTGAAAGATAAAACACTGCTCCAATTATGGTCATTTGTATAGTGGGACAACTTCTGTTTATAACATTATTCCTCTGACATAGCTTACAAGCAATACACCTGTTGAGATAGAGGCATACGGGGCATCCTCAACTACTTCATCATTGATTCGACTGGTTAGTCATCCTTCCGCAGCACCTACCTCGTCGGCTGTTGAGGATCAATCACATCATAATATGATCAAGGAATGCATTCTTTTCTTGATTACTAAGACCCCATTAGATATATTTTTCAACCAAGGGTAGCACCATCACATGTTATTTCATGACTTAGGGGAAGACAACTTTTACCGGTATCCTTTGTAGGAAATTATGCAGCAAATCACATTGAATCGAAGAGACTTGGTTGTGAATGAAAGGGACCTACATGATTTTGTGAATGATGATTACTTTTCAAAGAAAATGAGGGAGGCAGTGGATGAATTAGAGTAGGTTCACCAACTATTTTATCTAATGAAATATTAAATGGATGCTTGAATGGTGTAGATATAGAGATATGAGGAGATCATTACTCATCTAAGGTCTAGCCTTTTGACCTTTTCAAATATATTAACCACCAATCCGAAGAGGGTTAAAGTGTAGACTACTAAGGTCGAAGCTCTCAATCATGAGACAAAAGTAGAATAAGTAGGAATGATGACACTCTGATGATCTATTAGAACCTCTCTCTACGATCTTGCTGATATTTCTAGTGTTGATGACCATATTTTGTCATTACACAACTATTACAATTCACTCCCTTTCTTATTTTAATTTTTTAATAGGATTCTGAGATAATTCTTGATATGATGATTCCCCTCTCATCTTCATTCTTTTAATTCTTGAATTTACAAAAAAAATATTACAATATCATTATGTTATCTTGCTTCCATGATGTGTATGATAACTCGTTTTTTCAATAAAATGTGATCTTCCAATGATACCCATTCCTTTCTTTATATTGAATAAAATTGAATCCTAGGAATTGAATGTTGAAATTTTAATATATCCTCTTATGGATATGATCATGGATTTCCACTCACATGAGAATATTTATTAGTAATCTATTCTAGCTATCTTGAGATCACATGATCAACAGAGGAATCACATGGGTTGGTGATATGTCATGGAGGGTGAATTCTTTTACCTTTTTCTGAAAATGATAGACTGGGTGAGGAAATATTGATATTCACAGATGTATAGAGACCCTTTTTAGTTTTCTCTGAACATATTTGTATCTTTCTTTTGTTCTGGGACTTTTAGATTGGACCTAATATTGCTTTAGTTTAGTTACTTTTAGCCCAGACCTTATCTTGATTTAGTTTATGGTTTTTAGCTCAGACATAATATTAATTTTGTTTTGAGTCTTTCATATCATAACTCATATTACTTTAGTTTAGGGTATTTTAGATCATACCTCATTTCTCTTTAGTTTAGGGTATCTTAGCTTATACATCATATTACTTTGGTTTTGGGTATTTTTCTTGGACATCATATTTCTTTAGTTAAGGTTGTTTTTATTCAGACATTTTTTATGATCCTGGGATATGGTGCAGACATACCTGGAATGACCTAAAGCACTCTAAAGTGATGGGTTCTCCCATGGTGTTGTGAAGGCTCATGAGGATCAGAATACACTTTTTGAACAGTGAAACATATGGTTGATGGACATAATTGTATATGAAGGAGCCATAGACATGTATACATAGTCAAGAAAAAGGTCCTTGAAATCAGGTATCTTTTCTAAGGGATATAGACTATTTATGGAGGTAATATTGCTAGGGTTGTAATTTAAGGGATACTAAGACTACGTAGATATTTGGAGTATGGATGGTGTAAATTATAACCCAAAATATTGTGTCCCTGAATATGATATGGAGAAAACATTCCATGTATATCCCATGAAATTCTAGAATGTCAAGTTCTATTGTGGTGTTGCTAAGGATCACAAGGATTGAATCTACTTTCTGGAAAGGAGAATACACCGTTAGTTTGAGTGCCATGGATTTTATGAATCGATAGAATTCCAAGTGAATGAAGATCATAATTTATTCCTGATTGCTATAAATGATTTGAGAAGACTTAAAACTCTTGATGATGATGTTGGGAATGGGAAGAAAACTAGCCAGGATGGGTTCAAACACCCTAGGGATGTCCATCTCATAATGAGTAGCTTGAGGCCTATGACTTGTGGTTTTGAATCATGATGTGTTTTCCATAAAAGAATAAGACATGAAATTTCATATACCATCCATGAGAATGGGTACTAAACACTGTGACTTAACATTAATTATATTGAATCCGTTGGGATAGTTTGGTGTGAGAATTATAAGTCACGATTCGAAGTGCTTGAGTGGGGAGAAAGATATGGGACAAACATATAGGGAGTGGTTTAGACACACTGTGGTGTTGAGTGTTAATACAGTAGTGTTAAGGATCCTGAGAATTGGAATGTGCTTTTTCAGAGTGAAAAATTTGGTTAACTTCCATAGGAGAATATACAGGATCAATGGGCATGTTTTCATAGTCAAGAAAAGGGTCCTTGATACTAGATATACTTTCAAGGGCCACATATGGTTACGTTGATTTGAGATACCCCAACTCATGAAGTGTGATATATGGGGAGTTTAAAATCCTTAGAGGCTTCAAGTACCATAAAATGTGTGTCAGCTTCTAGTGAACACATTCTCTTAGAAAAGAGACGTGAAAAACATTTCTAGAGTTTTCCTGGACTAGTTGGTTTTGCATGAATATATTGGATTTTACTAGGGAAAAAAGGAAGAACCATTGATCTTTAATCGTTTAATTTTTCTCCTTAATTTATCTTAACTTTGAGGATGAAGAGATTTGTGGGAAGAGACATGAAATTTTTTTAGGTCTCCCTTTGTGGGTTTTTGACCTGACAAGTTTTGTGTCTCTTTTGTTAGTAGTTTAAGGTCTTGTGATTTAAAACATTTGGTGATATAGTTTAATTTTGTACAACATTGATTAAAATACAGGTAGTTTATGGTCATGATAGGCATGGACCTGATATGGAGGATAATATACAGAAGATTAATTAGGATGTCTAGGGTTAAGAGCACTCCAAAAACTTCTTAAGAATGGGTTGGAGATTTTGTAAATCATGGTTCAAGATTCTCATGTCATGAGTGATGATATGGGATAGTCATAAAAGGAGTGGTTTAGACACACCGAGTTTTTTTAGTTCTACCATGATGATGTTAGGGTTTGTGAGGATTGAAATTTTGTTTTTCAAAGTGACAGATTTGGTTGACGGCCATAAGTGCATATATAAGAGCCATGGGAATTTATGAATAGTCATGAAAAGGTTCCATGAAGCTAGAAATACTTTGGAAAGGTCATATAAGGTTATGGTGGGCTTATAATCATGAGATCTGACGTTTGGAATATGGATTTGAGGTACTCTTGAAAGATGATGGAAGTACCATGTATTCGGGTTGACCGATATAAGTCTTTTTTGGAAATTTAATAAGGAATGAAAAAAGGGAGATGGTCTGCATAGTTTATCTTTTTGTAGTGGGGGTGTTCTTACTTATGTTTAGTTTGACATCATGCGGAAAGGATTTAGTTCAATGAATTTTAACATCATGCGGTATGTAAAAACTTTTTTGTAGTCTAACATCATTCGGTAAGGATATAGGAACCGTTGTGAATGTGCGGGAATGTTATGACTCAGGAAAAAGATGGAGGCTTGGGTGTCACTATGTATCTCCTGAGGATGAGGATCAAGCCACACATAGTTCTAAAAATATACATAGTTTAGCATCTTCTGGTGGGGAATGGGGCAGTATAATGCGAAAAGTGGTAATGTTGGGGCAATCCTCAAAGATGGAGAATGGGTGTCACTACACATATCATGAGGATGAAAATAAAGACACACATAGTTTTATAATGGTAAATACTCTATACATGTCGGACCTATATGAGGAGGTCGACATTATTTCCATTGACAGTTGAAGCTCGACCCAAGATTAGAGATCTAGGCATCACTCCATATTTTGAGATGATATGAATAAATCTACCTGTATTTCTTGATGTTTAATGTAGTTTAATGTCACGTGGATAAGATGAAGGAAAGCCATCATGATTTGATGGAACATTTCAATTGGACCCAATGGTGGAATTCTATGCATCAAAACATATCTCATGACAATGATAATCAAACCACTCATAGTTCTAAAAATTCTATATTGTTTAATGTCATGTAGTGAGAAAGAAGGTGGACCAATGTGAATAAATTGAGATTCTGCAGATGGGCCCAAATATGGATATTGGGCATCACTATATATCCGATGAGGAATAGAATCAAGCAGCATGTAGTTCTTGAAATACATACAGTTTAGTGTCTTACAGTGAGGACTAGAGCCTTTCAAGGATGATACACGTTGTTCATGTGGAGATTGCCTAGCCATAATTCATAAAACCACATGATGCATACTCGGTGTGAGAAACAAGGAACAACAAGGGCCCCATACTAGACATGGATAATGTGCATCGTGTAGTGGATGGACCAAGATAAGTATCGAGGCATCCATATGTATCTCATCGGAAATGAGAATAAATCCATATGTAGTTCTAGAAGAGCCATGCAGTTTAACTTCATGTGGTCAGGACTGATTTGACATGATGTGAATAGATATGATAATAATAGATCCATGCATTTTTATGTCACGTGCTGAGGACATTGAGCTTGTGGTTTAACATCTTGGTGTAAGGATAAAATATTTTACATAGTTTAACGTCCAACATCATGGAGGATATATTCCATGTCGTTTAATATCTTATAATGAGGAAGAAGGTTGGGACTTAAACTAATTTGGATGCACTCATGACAACATCTATGCCTGTTATTTCTTGATAAATATTATATTGGTGGGTGGCGTGACACACTCACCACCAATTTAGGCCAATGAGTAGACTCCATTATGATAGAACTTTTGTATTATGTATTTTCCTTCTCATTTCAGCTCCAATTTCGGGGGGCCCTTTCCTGGTATCATTGGGGTTTGTATATCCATAACTAGTTCTCCTTATAGGAATGAACAGAGGTGAACCTTGTTATTTAAGGCTCGTGCAATCTGATTCTGGTGAACCTAAAGGTTGTGTAGTTTGTGCTGCCTCTTCTCATCTAGAAAATCCAAATCAACCAACCAATTTTGATATTCTTAATCATTTTAGAGTTTTCCTCATATGGATATTTATAGAGAGGGAAGATATACCTCTATGAGTAAAACTAATTTGTAACTATAAACCATTGAGTATGGTGTTACTTGCGTATAAGTACTTATGGTTGTATGGTAGGCCCATAAATCATGGAGAAGTTTATCTGGAATGGACTTATTATCATTGTTCACCATCTACTATATTATATTCGATAGAGTTTTATTAATGGACTTTATCTGTCCATTTTCAGCTACATGATAGTGGGATGAGGGATTGGACTCTATGTTGTACTCTTGGTATAACTTATTCAACTCATTGGAACAGAAGTCAGTGTCACTGTCCATCAATATTGTGTGAGGGAATTTAAACTTCATGATGAGGTGGGACTTCATGAAGGAAATTATATTAATTTTCCCAACTTCCTTTAGGGGTATTGCCTCATCCCACTTTTAAAAGAAGTAGGTAGCAGTATGAATGTACTTGAACTTCTTAGCTGTGGCTAGGGGATATGGCCCGACAATTTCCATCACCCAAATGAAAAATGGTCAGGAATACTTAGCCATATGCTGAAATTCTGGGTGATGATGGATGAATGTTTCATGAATCTAGAATGCATGACATTTCATGATGAATTTTTAACAGTCATGTATCATGGTTTTTTCGTAGTATCCTAACCTCCTGATTTGGTGGGAGAGCCATGTTCCATATTGAATGGAATCACAAGAGCCTATATAGACTTTCTACATGATGGTAAGAACATCTTATTTTGTTATTCAAATGAGAATAATTTAGTCGAAGACACATTTTTAGAGTAATTTTCTCTTGTTATCTTCATAAAGAGTGAAGCTTTCTAGTCGGCACTGAATCTATTCCGTTACTTTGGAATCCATTGAGAGGGTCTCGTATTGAAGATAACTGATTATAGGATCCATTCATTAAGGGGTGTTCATCGTCTCATCACACTCTAAGGTAGCATTGACCTGATTGATTTATAACATATAACACATGAAGTTCAACAATACCATTCATAGATTTGGGATACAGGAGGTTTCTTCATCTAGATTAGGGTTGGTGAGGATGATGACTACATTAGCCAGTGTATCAACATGAACATTCTATGATTAGGGATTATAATTAAAGGTTGGATCCATGGGAAATTCTTCTATCAGTCCCCTGATGTAGCCAATGATGGGGTAAACATCTTCCTTTTTAATATCTTATTGACCATTGATATGCTTTATCACTTGTTTCAAGTCCCCTTTGATATTCAGATAGGATATGTGTAGAATTGGATCTAGTTCCAATCCAGCGATGAGGGATTGGTACTGGGTCTCGTTATTTGTGAACCCCTTGGAATGTGAGAAAGAGTAGAACAAAAATTCATTATCTAGAGAGAAAAACAAGATCCCTAGACTAACATTATTGAGCTTCAGGTATTCTATTTTTATGTCATCATGACTTTGGGAGGCGCAATCAAAGTAAATCTCCCATGTCTGGGGATTTTCATGGGAATAAAAGACCTATTTATCTTGGATCTCGATGTCTTCCAGTGTGTTTTTTGGGGAATTATGTGTTTTTAGGAAATCATACAGGTCTTTCCATTTCATTGACTTCTAAAATATGTACCGAATGTCATATTAATGTAGAATGACCTCCCATCGATCCAAGCACTCGGTCAACATAGGGCAGTTAAGGCTGTACCTGATCAGGTTAATATAAGAGACCAGAAGAACGTTATGGCGTTGCAAGTAGTGAAACAACTTTTTCACTACAAATAGGAGTGTTTGGAAGTTCTTTTCAACATCATAATATTATTTCTTGATACATAGCTTGATCCAAATAAGGTAGTAGATACTATTAGTGGTTCCTGCATCATTTTTCTGTGTGATAAGTGCACCCAATAGCATTCCATGGTATCCAAATATAAGATGAGTGGCCTCCCTTCTGCTAGAGGTATCAGAATAAATCATTGAAACAATAATTCTTGAAAATTTTTATGGATTTTTAGAAATCATCATACAATTGGTAGGTGACTCCCTTCTTCATTAGCCTGATGAAGGAGATAGATTTACTGTCTAGGTTGGCTATGAATCACTGAATGTAGACAAGGTTCCCTTATAGTCCCCTTAGTTCTTTGAGATTTCTTAGTGGTTCCATCACTATAATAGTGTTGTTCTTCATTGGGCCCACTTCCATTTCATGGTGGTGTTCCACACAACTAATAAATTTTTCTAGTGTCACCCGAAAAGCACAATTGAGTGGATTCATCTTTAGACTGTGTTGACATAGCCTGTCGAAGATTGTTCATAGATCCACGAAGTTATCATATCAATATCGAGATTTTACAACAATGTAATCAACATAACACTCGACTATCCTTCACGATAATGGATTAAAGATGAAATACCTGGTACAATGATATGTGGAACCAACATTCTTTAATCCAAATGGATTTACCTAATTGCAGAAGATCCCTTGAGGCACTCTGAAGGAAGTGGATTCTTCATCATTGGGGTAAATCTTGATCTCATTTTTCCTTGATTACCCATCCATAAAAGAAAAATATGGAAGCTAGTTGTTGCGTCAATCGTGAGTTCTATGATGGATAATGGGAAGTTGTATTTTGGGAAATGTGGGTTAAGGTATATAAAGTTAATGAAGACCCTAATCTACCAATTCTTTTAAAAAATGGGGACATTGTTGGAAATCCACCTTGGGTATTTCACTTATTTGATGAAGTTGGATTTGATCAATTTTTCAACTTCTCACACTAATTTGGTGGCATGATAGGGGTGCATTCTTTTAACTGCCTACATATAGCCTTGATGCTCATCAGGCAGTCCGAGATGGTGTGTAGACACATCTTTATTGAGTCCAAGAATTTCTGTATAATTATAGGTGAATAAATATTAGTGCTCCATTATAAATTCAATGTATATATCATGGTCATCAATGGGTAGGAAGACATTAATCAAAGTAGGTTGTGGGTCTTCTTTTGTTCCCAGATTTATTTTCCTGAGCTCATATGTGGTGGTGGAGACACCTTCCTTGAATGATAGAGTGGAATTCTTGAGATCATCCTCATCCATTTTTGATTCGGGGGAGACATATTTCGGATAATAAGGTGGTATGGGAGCCTCTCTGTCTGTATCAAGGTGGGGGAGGCTATTAGAAGAGACATAATCGTACCTATCTATCTGAATAATTGTAGAGAGTTACCGGAGATGGTTTTCGTTTCTAAGGACATGAGAGGCCTGGAGATATATAATTAGATCTAATACATCGAACATGTTTATGGGGATCACATAATCACCACCGAGAAAACACTGGTGATTCATTGGAGTGGTCCCCAAGCCAATTGGAGATGCTACCTGTATATAATCATCCTCCATTGGCTTCTTACCACCTTTCTTGTACAAATCTGCTTCGGTATTTGTTGATTTGCAAATATAGAAGGGGTATCTGTTGGCATGTATTATGCTTACCTTTCTATAGATGGGGTACTCTAGACATTCAAGGAATGTCATTGGTACTTCCATGTGGCTATGGAGCCAGGGCCTTACGAGTAGGACATTATATGTAGTGTCTTGATGGATAACCATGAACTCAACCTCATACGTGAGTTCCACAAATTGGTACTCAAGTATGATCTTCCCAATAGAAGTATTCTCATGCTTATCATATCCCTTAATGGTCAGATTTTAGGGGATAATCCCCCTTTTTTATACCCCAAACATTAGAGATCCTGAATTGGGATGAGATTGATCCCAGATCCATTATCAATCAGAACCATTTAGATATGGACATTATTGAGTCTTCCTAAAATGTATAAGGTCTTGATATACCCATGGATGTCCAACTCTAGATATTATACAGTGAATTATATGACAACTTGACATCCTAAGGACATGGTTTCCACTCGATATACCTTTATGGATGTGAATTCTATCTCGAATTACTATGGGATCCAGAGGGATTCAACAAGTGACTCCCTTAGATATTTTATAATATAAATCTCATTAAGGATTTAGATATTGGATGGGACTACAACTATTTATTTCATAACATAAAACTTTTGTTCTAGTGGTTGGCATTTCCAAACATGGGGCTGGCCCTGGTTATCCATGTAAAGACCCATATATTCTGTGAATTTTTTTTCCTTAAATACATGGGATTTTTACGAGTCTGAGAAAATTTACAGAACTTGATTCTGAGGTCCTGTGTGCCCGGAATCAATTTTTGAAGTTTAGATCAGGTACGTTCAGAAAACGTACGAGCAGGATTTTATAAATTTTGAGCCGATTCTCATAATTGAAATACGAGGGCACCGTTGAACTCACTGCGTTGGTGATTGCTTAGTGAGAACTTCAACGTAGCTGTGTTCTAACGAGAATGGAAGATAAATTCCCAACTTTTTGTGGGAGAGAGGAGAAGAAATAAATTAAACAAATTTTATTTTATTTTCAAATCTTCTGGTGGGGACCAACCAATTTTGTGACACCTCATTTAATGAGGTGTAAATCTTGGAACTCCCAATTAATGAGCCAAAATTAATTAGTTTATTAACACAATTTAATGTTGGCTCTTCCTCTTGCATGGGGGATAGGTTTTCTCTCTGGGGTTGAAGAATTGGTGGAAGATAGATCTCCAATGAGGATCTCTTCTTCCTCGACGTTCTATCCTCCAACGAAGAGCCTTCGGTCGAGGAATAAAACCTTTTCCCACGAAGAATGCCGACGACGTCGTCTTTGAATTTGTATTCTCCGAACTCTCCTTCCACCATCAATGATTGAAAAATGAGGTAGAGGTTGTTTTATGATTGATTTTTACCCTACGTTTTTGGTCGCTAGTGGTTCTCTTTGAGGCCGATTGTTACCACCTGAACACGGAGGGCGTGGGCCAAAAAACACAGCCCGACGCCCCCTTAGTTTTTTCTTGGCATTGTTCAAGACGGTGGTGGTGCAACGGCACCACCGAAGGAGCGGGCCGCAGCCGACGGGCCGCGACGAAGTGAAGACGGCCGGCAACGGGCCTACCGCGAAGGAAACCAGCAACATAAGGGCCGCTGGGTCTCCGGAGGGGGGCGGCACCGTCGCGCTGCGTGGAGAATAGAGCTTCGAAAAGCGCGGGCCGTGACGGTCAGGCGGTGGGGCGTGGCACCATCGCGCCACGTGGAAGGAGAGACTTGTGCAGGTGGTCAGCGACGGACGGACCGCGGCGGCTGGCTATGCAGGCCATCGGTGGGGAGTGCACTAGGTGGGACCTAGGGGTCCCGTTGTGAACAAACCAACGCCACACGCCAGTTCCGTTTCAAGGAGACGGGGGGGGGGGGGGGCGCTGACACCCCCCCTTCACACGGATAAGGTGGGGCCCGAAGGGAAATTCCACCTGCTTTATTTGGCTGCTGGGTTGCCTCTGAGCCATGCGGTTTGGGCCACCGGCATGGGCCACATAGTTCGGACTGCCATGTGGGTCGGGCCGCCCAGCGCAGGACGGGCCGCCGCCGCGTGCCGGGCCGGTTCCGGCAGGGCGGGTCGGACACGCAGGCCGGGTCGGACCCTAGTCCGGATCCGGACCCAAGTCAGGGAGACCCGAACTAGGTCAGGTTGCCCGAACAGGGTCGGGTTGACCCAGACCGGGTCGGTTCGACTGGGCCGGACTGGACCCAGACCCAATTTTGACCCAATTCACTTTTTCGCCCATATCTTGGGTTAAGAGTGTCTGATTGAAAAACTGTCTGTGGTGATGGAAATCTTGGACCGAGACGGTTATTTTGGCATATCCCACGTGAGGTTTGGACAGAGTTGGAGTATGGTCGGGTTGCATTGAACCTAAATCCAACAGGGCCCCCGAGACAGAAATTCTAATAACTCACAGACTGGGCGTCTGATTGATGCGCTGTCAATTGCTTTGAGACCCCTATGATGAGGAATACCTTTTAGATACTTCCTTATGAGAATTCCTGATAGTTGGAGTATCGACCATTAGCTTGGGGAGCAGATCCTTCCAGAGGCGAGTGGGCGGAGTATGAAGAACTAGTAACTGGCTGAGACCTGACGACTGCTAACCTTTCGACTCAGAGTGTTCCAACTTGTCCAGTGGGGAGCTACTATGTGTGACGCATCAGACCCCTCGTGGGAGCACCTCTGTGTGATGCTGCAGACCCATGATACTCGATAGGAGAAGTACCTAAGCAGGCTACTAGGGAGAGCGCCTCTATGTGAGCGCGGCAGACCCACAGTGGGGAGCGCCTATGTGTCAGTGTAGCAGACCCACGATACTTGATAGTAGGAGTACCACAACAGTATAGGATAGTGGGAAGCACCATTGTGTGACACCGCAGGACCACTGTACTTATTAGAGGAGGATTACACCATCAGCCGAGGTTCCGACTGTGTGATTGGGGATGTTACTTGATCCTACCCCTTGAATAAAATATTGGTTTGAGCAGAGTCTTGACTTTTGTGTTTTCCTCATGATAGAGATGGGTACTATATAACTTAGTTATATGTATTGTAATATACCTAAGTAATGGTTATATGATGATTTCATACTTTTTGGTCTATCCTTCTTGGATATTGTGAGACCTCGAGGGTCTCAGGGTCCCTATTGAGTATCGTTATACTCACACCTATACGGGCTATTCCCACACCTCGTTGTGTTGGTTGCAGACGACGGACATCGCTGACTGATGTAGAGAGTAGCAGGACTGGATGGTACCCAGAGGTGGACCACTTGGTGTGACGGCAAATGGAGCAGACGAACAGACGTGGAGTTATGAGGAGGCCATCTATACCTGCCCTTCAGGTAGGAAACCTGGTGGATGACCCAGTAGCTACTTTACTTTTCTTCAGTTGTACTTACTTTCATTTGTATTTGTACTTTCCTGTTCGGCTTGTATTTTCTGGCCACTTTTTCTTTCTAGCACTTCTTTTGTATACAATTTTACTTAGTTTTTTTACTTACAGTTGTGTACTCTGATGTGATTGTTTAAAGTTATAAAGGTAAAGCCTTCCCGGTTTAAGGATTTACACCTTTGGTGCTAGTCTCCAGCCCCTGGCCTATGGAAGGCGGGCTTTGGGTAGTCACGATATGGGCCCTGAGGGATGGGTCGTGACAAATTAGTATCAGAGGAGTCGGTTCTACCACAGAACTTAGAACTCTGATCTTTCTTTTCTGTGAAGAAATAGTGTTAAGGGTACTTTGTGTGGTTTTCAGTTTAGGGAGTCTAGTGTTCTTGCGAGTGGCTGACGTATCCATACACCAAGACCCTAAATTTTTATTTCCAACATACTGCACGAAAACACGGATTGATTGCATTTTTAAAAAAGTTTTCTTTAATTCAACTCAACTAGGTCAGCTCACCAGGTATAGTCTTTTGATATTGTCACATCTATTTCTTTCATGATGCCTCCTCATGGATGACCAGTTAGAGTCTCGAGAGTCGTATGCTCTGACAGCCCACCAAGTGACGAGGCCTCGGTGCAGGGCCCTTTACCAGCGGTACCACTCCCCGTTGGGCCACCGATGCCACCAGCCCTAGCAGCAGACGATGCACGCCACTAGACTGCATTTCATGTGTTTCTGCGCTAGAGGCCAGCTAGGTTCATGGGAGAGACGGACCTGCATGCAACTGAGTATTGGATGGAGGCTATGGTTAGAGTCTTCAGACTGGTAGGGATACCAGCAGACTTCATGTAGATCCTTGCTTCGAGTCCCCTTCAGAAAGAAGTAGGTAGATGGTGGAGACTGACTCTTGAGGTGCATGATGAGGCAGCACCTCTCTAGGCATACTTTGAGAGCCTGTTCCAGGCGGAGTTTTTTCCAACTACCCTACAAGCGGTACAGATACAAGAGCTACTGCATCTACAGTAGGGTATCATGACTGTAGCTCAGTACTCCATGAGGTTCAACAACCTCTCGTGCTACTCCACAGATATGGTACGAGACCCATTCTTCAGGGACTTCACCATCGAGTAGGGGCTTAGGCGAGAGATCAGAGAATCGATGATCTCCCTCAGCATCTCGAAGCAGGCGGAGGTGTTAGAGAGATCCCTCCTAGTGGAGAGTTTCCTTGCTGAGCAGTCAACAGTAGCGAGACCCACTACTAGTTGGTATTCAGCGGAGTCTTTTTCAGCTGGCAGTAGACGAATGACACAGAGGTCCAAGAGGACTAGACCTAGATGTGGAAAACCGCAGGACACAGGATCTGTTGTGCAGGGCACCCGGGGCTGTGACTTACCTGCCAGGAGCAGGTAGTGTTACTTGTGCGGTGGGCAGGGTCACATGGCTCGTGACTGTTCAACCCACTGTTCAGATGATCACAAGAAAGTTGAGGGAACTCTCAGGCAGACGTAGAGATTCGATCGATGCGGTCCGTAGGGAGTAGGAGGACGTGGAAGATGAGTTGGTCAAGTAGCTGGCGGTGTGCGACGTTTCGAGGTGTTACCACCACCACCACCAGGAGGTCCACCCTGACTATAGGGAGCAGGTGGAAAGGGGAGAGATCAGCTTCATGTAGCTGAGGCATATGACCACGGTGCTTCGGATATGTTTCAAGTTACGATTTGTGTCTACTCCACCTTAGCTGCAGTTCTTATAGAAACAGGTGCTAGTCACTCTTTCATCGACATTGCCCTCGTTCAGAGCTTGTAGATTTCGACGGAGCTGTTAGCTTGATCCTTATGTCTAGATATTCCTACGGGAGCTGACTCGATGACTACGCACTGGTGCCGGTAGTGCAAGCTTACTCTAGGAGGCACGATCTTCAGCTGGGATCTCCTAGTAGCGGTGTCGAGGCCTTACGACATTATCTTGGGTATATACTGGTTATCTACAGTCCATGCTCAGATCGAATTTATTAGGAGAAAAGTGTGGCGTGTCCACACAGATGGGACCAGGCTCACCTTCACTGGGAATAAGGGAACTTTGCAGCAGATGACAGACTTACTCGGAGGATGGTGTAGCCGATCACTCACTAGTTGGGTTGCCATACCCTTAGAGCAGTTAATGTGGAGATTCCAACATATCATGAAGTAGTGGACCAATACACAGTTGTTTTCCCTGATGATGATCCATGACTACCTCCTTGCAGAGAGGTGTACTTCTACATTGACATGTACCCCAAGATGACACCGATATATACACTATCATGTCGGATGGCTCCCGCTATGCTTCGTGATCTACGGGTACAACTGGAGGATTTATCGGGGAAGGGATTTATCTGGCCTAGTGCTTCTCCCTAGGCATCCCTAATTCTTTTCGCCAATAAAGTGGATGGGAGCTTGAGGCTTTGTGTTGACTACCGTTACCTGGACCATGTGACCATGAAGAAGAAGTACCCACTCCCGAGGCTTGAAGACCTCTTTGTTCAGTAGAAGGGAGCACGATGGTTCTTGAAGATAGACCTCAGATTAGGCTATCACCAACTCATAGTTCGAGATGAGTATGTGTAGAAGACGACCTTCAGGTGTCGATACGACCACTACGTGTTCTTGGTTATTCCCTTCGGTGTAACCAACACTCCATCACTGTTCATGGGTCTGATGAACATGATTTTCCATCCTTACCTCAATCTCTTTGTCGTGGTCTTTATGAACGACATTTTGATCTACTTGACTACTAAGGAGGAGCATGCCTACCATTTGCAGGTAGTAATGGACACACTCCAAGAGCACCAGCTTTATGGTAAGATCACAAAGTTCTAGTTTTGGATTCAAGGGGTTCACTTCTTGGGACACGTCATCTCAGATGCTGGAGTTGTCGTGGATCCTACGAATATTGAGGCGGTATTTTCTTGGGAGTCACCCAAGAGTATGATAGAGATACAGAGTTTCCTATTCTTGGCTGGATACTACCAAAGATTTGTTCCAGACTTCTCCAGAGTTGCAACACCACTATCAGCCTTGACAAAGAAGGGGAAACCCTTCGTGTGGTCGAAGAGATACCAGCAGAGCTTTCAAATGTTGAGGCAGAGGCTGAATAGTGCCCCCATATTGAGGCTTCTAGAGGAAGACGTAGGGTACGTAGTCTACTATGAAACATCCGACCAGAATCGGGTGTGTCCTAATGCAGGAGCGAGCTGTGATCCCATATGGTTATCGGTAGCTGAGATAGCATGATCATAACTACACTACCCATGACCTAGAGTTAGTAGTAGTGGTCTTTGCCTTGAAGATGTGGCAGCACTATCTGATGGGATAACATTTTACTGTGTACTTTGATCACAAGAGTATCAGGTATATATTTTCTCAGAATGACCTGAACTGGAGACAGTGGTGATGGATTGAGTTTCTCTAGGACTATGACCTCGATATAGTATATATTATTGGGAAGGGGAAAATTGTGGTAGATGCACTCAGTAAGAGATCTGGTATATAGCTGTTAGGAGAGGAGAAAGAGCAGCTGGATGCTTTACAGATATCCTATATGGATAAAGATGGAGTTGCCTTTCTACAGTCTCTCATAGTCACTCCTCCACTTCTTCAGTTAGGCAGGGAGGCGCAGCATGGAGACGCTGACTATGAGACACGACATGCTCAGATATCCATAGGGTAGACACCTGATAGATTCTATGTAGGTGGGGATCACTTCATCCTCTTCAGAGGCTGCACCTATTTACCAGTTCCACTTCAGAAGGAAGTGTTGAGGGAATTCCACACTTCCCATCTGGCTGTACATCCAGGAGTGGAGAAGATGTACCAGGACCTTCGATGACAGCACTAGTGGCCAGGTATGAAGAAGGCAGTAGTGATGTTTGTCTCACAATGCCTCACTTGTCAGCAAGTGAAGTCAGAGCACCATGTACTAGTAGGCATAGTTCAGCCTTTAGAGGTCCCAAAGTGGAAGTGGGATGAGATATCAATGGACTTCATGAAGGTTCTTCCTCGTACATCCAAGAGTCGTGATTAGATATGGCTGATCCCTGAATGACTCACCAATTCAGTCCACTTCCTACCAATCATAGGGCAGGGTTCATTAGAGATCACGGGACACCTCTATGTGTAGGAGATTGTGTATTTCCATGGATTGCCTTCTTCTATTGTCTCCGACCATGATGAATGGTTTACTTCCCGGCTATGGAAGGGGTTGCATGAGGATTTTGAGACACAGCTTCGCTTGATCACCTCCTTCCATCCTCAGATAGATGGTCAGACTGAGTAGACCATTCAGACCCTTGAGGACATGCTCTGAGCTTGTGTCCCCGACTTTGGCCGTAGCTGGGTGGATCACTTACCGTTGGTAGAATTTTCCTACAACAACATATATCACTCCACCATCGGTATGGCACCTTTTGAGGTCTTGTGTGGTCGACCTTGGAGATCACCACTGTTCTGGATAGACCCATGGGAGTTAGTACTAGTGGGAACAGAGATGGTACATGCTACCACGGAGAAGGTGCGGATCATCCAGGAGGAGATGAAGACTGCACAGAGCAGGCAGCAGTCATATACTGATAGGAGACGGAGACCTCTCGAGTTCGAGGATAGTGACCACATCTTCCTAAGATTCTCACCTCAATGCGTTCTATAGAGATTTGGCTGAGAAGGCAAGTTATCTCTGTGATTCATCGGACCTTTCCAGGTCCTCAGTAGAGTAGGCAAGGTGGCTTACCACCTGGATCTTTCACCTCAGTTGCACTGGGTGAATGACATATTCAATATATCCTAGCTGAGGAGATACGTGCATGACCCTTCCCACATAATCG
Organism: Viscum album; assembly: GCA_963277665.1. NCBI lineage: Eukaryota > Viridiplantae > Streptophyta > Magnoliopsida > Santalales > Viscaceae > Viscum > Viscum album. The sequence goes on along the minus strand of OY728147.1, from coordinate 1,219,750,214 downwards.
ACCATGGGGAGCTGGAAGTCGTCAATGGGGTGACTTTCACTGAGGTATCAGTAGAGATTGAGAATCGATAGGAGTCGGTCCTACGTAGACGGTCAATACCTCTAGTGCATGTACGTTGGCTGCACGGGAACCTCCAGGAGGGCACATGGGAGCAGGAGGCTTAGATTCTTGCTCAATACCCCCATTGACTCCCTTAGCTGGAGTTATAGCTTACGGGGTCGTAAAGCCCTGAGGTGGGGAGAATGTAAAGACCCAGAAATTATGTGGATTTTTTTTTCTTAAATACATCTGATTTTTACGAGTCTGCAAAAAATTACGGTGCTTGATTTCGAGGCCCGGTCTGCCCATAATAAATTTCTGAAGTTTAGTTCAGGTACCTTCAGTAAGCGTATGAGCAGGATTTTATAACTTTTGAACCGTTTCTCAAAACTGAAATCCGAGGGCACCGTTGAACTCGCAGCGTCGATGGTTACTTAGTGAGACCTTCAATGATGCTGCGTTCTAACGGGAATGGAAGTTAAATTCTTATATTTTTGTGGGAGAAAGGAGAGGAAATAAATTAAACAGGTTCTATTTTATTTTCAAATCTCATGGAGGGGACCAACCAATTTTGAAACACCTCATTTAATGAGGTGTAACTCATGAAACTCCCAATTAATGAGCCAAAATTAATTTTTTGATTAACACAATTTAATGTTGGCTCTTCCTCTTGCATGTGGGATAGGTTTTCTCTATGGGGTTGGACAATTAGTGGAAGACGTATCTCCAATGAGGATCTCTTCTTCCTCGACGTTCTATCATCCAACGAAGAACCTTCAGAGGAGGAATAAAACTGCCGCCCACAAAGAATGCCGACAACGTCGTCTTCGAATTCGTCTTCTCCGAACTCTCCTTCCACCATCAATGATCGAAAAACGAGGTAGGGGTTGTTTTATGATTTATTTTTACCCTCTGTTCTTCATCGTTAGTTGTGATCTTTGAGGCCGATTGTTACCACCCTAACATGGAGGGTGTGGGCCAAACAAACATGGCACGACCCCCCTCCCCTCCATTTTTTCTTCTCTTTGTTTATGATGGTGGCGGTGAAACAGCACCGCTGATGGAGCGGGCCGCGACTGATGGGCTGTGGTGGAGCAACGGTGGCTGGTGACGGGGCGGCCGTGAAAGAAATTGGCAGCGCAAGGGCCGTTGGGTCGCCGGAGGGGTGTTACGCCGTCACACTTCTTGGATAATTGGCATATGACCAACGCGATCTGTGGCAGAGCAAGGTGGCCTGATGGCTGTCAAAGGGGCGCGACGCTGTCACACCGCACGGGTGGAAGGGCAGCGGCCAAAAGGGCCGCGGTGGTCGGACCATGGGGCGCGGTGCCATCGCACCGTGCCGAAGGAAATCCACGGCCAGGTGGGCCACAGCGGATTGACAGGGACGGCCGGCTATGCCGACTGTCAGTAGGGAGCACACCAGGCAGGGCCAAAGGGGTCCCGTGGCAAACGAACCTGTGCCACACGCCTGTTCCATTTATAGAAGACATGGGGTGCTGACCCCTCCCCTTTGCGTGGATAGGGATGGCCCCACAGGGCGTCACCACCTGCTAGCTTCAGTTTGTGGGTTGCCTCCTAACCACGTGGGCTGGGCCACTAGCGCGGGCCACGCTACCGACGGGTCGGGCCTGGTCGGACCGGACCCGGACCCAGTTTTGACCTAATTCACTTTTTCGCCCATATCTTGGGCTATAGGTGTCCGATTGATGAACCGTCTGCAGAGATGAAAAGCATGGAGCGATAAGGTTCCTTTTGAATACCCCACTTGAGGTTTGGACATAGTTTTAGTATGTTCATGTTGGATTGAACCAAAATCCAACTAGTCCCTTGGGATGGAAATGCCAATAACTCAATGACCGGGCATCCGATTGACGCACCATCAATTGAGTTGAGATCCCTATGATGAGACGGACCTTTGAGATACTTCATTAGGGGACTTTGGGATAGTTGGAGTATTGACCAGAAGCTTGTGGAGCGTATCCTTTCAGAGGCGAGCGAGTGGAGTACAAAGACCTAGTAGATGGATGAGACCTGATGACTGCCGACCTTTCGACTCGGAGTGTTTCAACTAGTCTAGTGGGGAGTGCCTCTTTGTGACGTGGCACCTCTGTGTGATGCCGCAGACCCATGGTACTCGATAGGAGGAGTACCTCAGCAGGTTATGAGGGGGAGCGCCACTGTGTGAGCGCGACAGACCCACAGTGGGGAGTGCCTCTATGTGAGTGCAGCAGACCCACGGTACTCGACAGGATGAGTACCACAGTAGTCCAAGATAGTGGGAAGCACCTCTTTGTGATGAGGAAGTCCCACTGTACTCGTTAGAGGAGGAGTACACCATCAGCTGATGTTCCGACTATATGACTGGGGATGTTACTTAATACAACCCCTTGAATAAAATCCTAGTTTGAGCTGAGTCTTGACTTTTGTGTTTTCCTCATGACTGAGATGGGTTACTATATTACTTAGGTATATGTATGGACATATACCTAAGTAATGGTTATCTGATGAATTCATACTTTTTGTTTTATCCTTGTTGGATTTTGTGAGACCTTGAGGGTCTCGGGGTCCTTACTAAGTATCATTATACTCAACCCTGCATGGGCTATGCCAACACCTCATTGTGTTGGTTTCAGACGATGGACATCACTGACTAGGGTAGAGAGTAGCAGGACTGGATGGTACCCGGAGGTGGCCCACTCGGCGTAACGGCACACGGAGGAGACGGACGGACGTGGAGTGCTGTGGAGGCCATCTATACCTACCCTTCGGGTAAGAACCCTGGAGGATGACCCAGTAGCTGCTTTAATTTTCTTCAGTTGTAATTTCTTTCAGTTGTACTTGTACTTTCCTGTTGGGCTTATATTTTCCGGCCCCTTTTACCTTCCATCACTTCTTTTGTAAACAATTTTACTTAGTATTTTACTTTCAGTTGTGTACTCTGATGTGATTGTTTATAGTTATAATGTAAAATTCTTCCCAGTTTAGGGATTTATGCCTTTGGTGCTAGTCACCAACCCCTGGACTATAGAAGACTGTCTTGGGGTAGTCACGATACGGGACCCGGGGGACGGGTCGTGAAAATCCAAATCAAGGGATGGAGGGTTTGAGGTATATGGACATGGTGTTTTTATGGTGGATGATGGAGTATTTGCTACCAGTAGTATCGGTAACTCTAACATTCACTATTTTCTAAGCTGGTTGGATTGAACCCCCTCTAAGAGGTCATACAAGACAACCATGTGCGAGAGACTATTAGAGGGAAATGAGGAACCTATTTTCTTCTTTTAGGCCAATTGAATCACATTCCCATGAGTCTCAACTGCATATATATATCCTCTATTGGGATATTACAAGAATGTGGAGTCTATCCATGCCTGCGTTGTCCCCTGTATCCTCGGTTCTGATTCATGTGGCCTCTTATTACCCTATTAAACAAAGGGAAACCAAATTTGGGGGCATACTCATTATCGGGGAAGGGGGTTGTCAGGTGTTTTTTGTTGATAAAACTGAAGATGAGCTCCACATTTGATGATGACTTTTTTTGGTGGGGTAGTTCCGATGACAAAAATGTTGTAGGAAAAAAATATGAAAGAGTTAGGGATTGATTAGGAGTAGAATATATTATTCCTCCTTTGTCTCTTCCATATTTTGATGGTCACACCCGCCCATGGGAATCACATCTGATATATCCTTATTGTGTGGTGGATCTATCTTGAGTTCATGAAACTATGATTTCAGATCATTATGAGCTCGATCAACTATTTTCTGAGTCATCAGTTGTCAAAATATTATTCTCACTGTGCCAGAACTTTCTGCCAACTATCCTCATCTTTTGACCGGGTGATGGTTTTGAAAGGCACATGATCTAGGGAATTGTCTAACATTACCTATATTGATTTGACCATGCCTTGAAGGGTGTCCTTGAAGTTAATTGTTTTTGGATATTATGACACAAACTTCTATAGAATGGGCAGTAATTGGTAAGGTCAGTGAGGTTTAATTCATCATGCCTTCAAGGTTATGGGAGTGTGAGAAGGTTATTATCCATGGATGCTAATAAATAACCTGGGACTTGTTCATTTCACAAGTAGTATACTTTGTTCATCTGTTTCTCAAATCCCAAGCGACCCTAATTTATCTGGGCTTCTAAACGAGGGAAATTCTGTGGGTTCCACCACTCAACATGAGGAGATGGATGGTTAGGAGAATTCCTGGGTGCTTGGAAGGGAACCACTGTGGGATTGAGAGTGACAACTACAACTTCTTCTCTTACTATCTTCTTCTCCTATGTTGCAGGCATGAGTCAAGACTTGGATTGAGTTCAATAAATAGCCTCTTCAAGAGGTAGTTATATTCTAGAGAACTCTTAAAACCCTCCAATATATTTCATTGGGATTAGGGGTGCCTTTAACTCAACCCTATGATTTTTAGTAGAGTTTTAGTTGTTTCTTTTATGAGAGGGGGATACTGAGTGAATAGGTTAAACCTCTCAACCTTGATTAGAAATTATAAAACCTCTCATTCTCACACTACTTTCAGTCCTTCAGGTTGATGATCATTGTCTTCCTTAGTGTTGAACTGAACTGATAAATAAATTGAATACTAAGGTCTTCCTATCCTACGACAAATCCTTCTGGTAGACTGCTATACCAAAAAAGGCTAACCCTAGCAGACACTATATAAAACACCTCATCTTGGATTCCACCTATTGACCTTGAAGGTCTATCATCATCCCATGTTAGGATATGAAGTATGTGAGGTGTTGTTAAATATTTCCTACACCGTCGATGGTAGATAAGGTATGGTTTCTGAAGTTAGGTTGAGGTTCAGTATCATCCACCCATTCAGGGTATACCTTCCTTTCATGATCTAAAGTAGTGAGTCTTCCTTCCATGGATTCCATTCGAGTGGCCAAGGATTCAATGTTGTTAGGTAACTCTAGGGGTACTAATTCATTAGCCACCTTCCATCCATAGGGAGTGGCTCGGGGCCAATGTGGTGGTCCTGCTTTCATCTCCCGCTGAGCCTCGATTTGTCCTATGAATGAATAATTAACCCGGAGAGGGAGAAGTAATGGACTGATGTCCCAATAGTTTTCGGCTTCTTCATTTCTGTATAATGCATCTCTAGATCTAGATGCAATAAGATTCTAAGATAACACGATTGCATGCAAATTAGCTATGGGTGATAGAATATTCCTCTCTTGCTGGAGGTGATACCCATCATAAATATTTTCCCTGGGTTCCTCCTCATTGAGTTTCCAGAGAGCACATATATCACTATAATATTGTGACAATTGTTCATAAATGGATGGAAAATAGTATGTAGTCACATCTTTCCCTTTTTATTTTCCTATATTTATTTATGGAAGTGGAAACTCATTATTTAGAGTTCCAAATTATGAATCCTTATTTGGTTACAGGTGAATGTAACCTCATTTGGTCCATCGTGATCACCCTTCTCATGGGGTACATGTTTCTTATTGAATCCCTATACATTTTAATCTTCATCAACACATTTCATGTTGACAGTGAAAACATACCCATTGATATATTAGGTAATGGTAGTTGTGCCATTTCTTCCTACGCTATAGGTTGATTCTACAGAGCTTCTATCAGGGTAGTTATTCGAATAGTTGGCCTTGATGGACCATTTTGGATTCCAACCTTGGTCGAGTATGATTTAATTTTCTCGATGCTCCCCCATATTGGCATATGAGATGTTACTTTGAGGGAGTTTATTGTCCTGATTTCCGAGTAAGCCCCGACCAATAGAGGTTTGTCTTGTAGTGAGAGGAATAGGTGGGACATCAACCATTTATTTCATCATCCCAACATAGAGAAGAATGATTTTATATATGATGATATTGATGATAAAAATTCCCCTAACCTCATGGGGTGGGGGTTATTTTGGGTTTCTATTAGCATTGACTGATCATGTTTTTGAGGATCCAATGAATCCAGTCAGGGAGTTAATGATTCCTTGGAAGAACATGAATATATAAATTCCCCCAGACAAGTAGAATGGGGGTGATCTAGAATCTCTGTGGACGTGTCCTATAATGGTACAATTATATTGGTGATGGTGATTATGATATAAATTCCCTAGCCGAGGGGGCTGGTGTTCACCAACAGCTGCCAAGGGTATGTCCTGGTTACTATTGGGAATTGATGACCCGAGTGGTGGAGGTGGAGGGAGATATTCTCTCTGACCAAGGGGATGTGTATACTCATGGAAACATTCTATGGAATCTAGTACTATGGTCTACATGATTCAATGAAATTGTTCTTTGATTGGAGTTTGGTATAATGACATCCCAAGACAAGAACCATCCATTAGGGGATGTTGTATAGGTGATCACAAATTAAATTTCTATGTTGGAAATTTCCTCCCATTATACTTATGGAACCATTTAGACATCATGTAGGTTATCCTCTCTCCTTTTCCATGGTGTTTGGGCACTTTTGGAAAAAGGAATTATTTTTAAGTGACCAACTAGACAGATCATTACCCGGTCCCCTGATTTCACTGAATTGTATAATATTGCAGGATGACGTATCTAAAGGGATCTGTTGTTCGAAGGAAGCATAAAAGTTTAATGATTTATCTTTTACCCATCCTAGAATATAGATACCTGATGTGTCTTTAATGATCATTTTCTAAAGCATCATGATGCATTGGTGGTAAGCATGTTTCTAATTTGTGATGTTCTTTTCTAGTTTTGGATCTTGGGACATGATGATAACAGCTAAGTTGATATGATAATAGAGTATATGGATTGTCTAAAGGTGAAACTCATATCCTCAATAAGGGATATATCGATCCACCAGTCACTGATTAGAAGACCATATGTTTTTTTTCACAGATAAGGAATTCACTCCTTTTCTAGTTCATCTTGCATCTCATAGCAAGAATAGCGATGGGAGAGAACATGATGGGGTGATTTATTCTAGATATCAATATCCATATATCAATGTCTACCTCATCCACATTATACTTATATGGATTCATCTTTTCAAACCAATGAAGATTTCTATGATGGTCTCCTGTTGAAAGGTGTGGAGATTTTCTGGAAGTTTATAGGGATCCATATATGGTTAAACCTGATGTTTTGAGAACATATTTGTATTAAGGTGTTGGGGTTTTTTTTACCTCTCTATATATAGGTTTTGGAAAAATGGAGGATTTTCTTTCCCATGGGAGATAACATTCTGGGTGTCTTACCACAATATATGATAAGAGTAGAGTCTCTGTGATCCATCTCCCCACTACCATGAGATGGACTATCATGGTAATGAAATCTTATCGTATATGTTTCGATAAAATTGTCTAAAGATCCTTGTGGTGTTGAGAATGTGTCAACGAAAACATCATGGACACTAACATAGATTATTTTAGGGGAATGGGCCATGTTCCATGTCATGGATGGAAAACGACAACCTGACTTTTGGGATTGTGCATTGATATGATCCTTTTGTGATACGGTTTCTAAAAAATGAATATAACTGTCTATTTCTTTGGGAATATGTTCCCATTCCAGATAAGCTATTATAATATGACAATAAGATATCTCATTATCGATAGGGATATGATCCATTCTAGTGGAATGTGCCATTCTTACTTGGTGTTTCTAAGTCAAGGTCAGAATATGAGCCCGATCATGATACTTTGGGATATGCCGCTAGTAATTCTTGGTTGAGGTATGAGACGGTTCTGGGGTATGTTCTGCTCTCACCCAGTGAGCTTCGATTGGAACTTGAATATGATCCTGACCCGAATATGCATTCACTCCTGGAATATGTCGACAGACCTCTGGAATGGGAGAAGGCTTATGTGCCACCTCCTGTATTACCTTGGAATGATGTTGGTGCAGTCGTTCAAGGGAGGATTTAGGAATATACACCCATCTTCCAAGGTCTACAAGAGTTTTCTATGTAGATTCACTGATAGGAATATGAGCCTTCCCTAAGGAATTTTCCATTCTCACTTGGTTATACATGGACATAATAGGGATATATAGATGATATTGGACCATTTGAGTATTCCACTCGACTTCTCCGATAGTGATATGACCCTATCCCGAGGCTTGTGCCCCTCCCACATGGTGAGACCCAACCAGAATGGGAGTACGATATTAATCTTAGGACTTTGGATTATTCCACTGGAATTTTTTGACAGGAATGTTTCCATGTCTCAAGGCATGTACCTCTCCCACCTAGAGATCCATGGTTGGAATATGAATGTGATCCTAGTCCAATGCCTCACACATTATCAGGATATTCTAATAATCCTCCAAGACAGGGGAAAGAATATGTGCTTGCCCTGGTAAAACCAAATTTTTGGAAAGATCAGAGTGTTCAGTAGTCCCGGATGTAGGGATATGAGTATGTATCTATCCCTTTATCTGTAACAGTGTTGGAATATGCTGAAAGAGCTCTTCAACTGTTGGTAAAATATATTGGAATTTTAAGAAAGAGGGTGCATGGATATAATCCTACACATTTTCCATCTCCACGATCTGTTGATAGATATATTCTATCAAAGAATGGATATGTTTCCACTTATGTCCTCATTTTTTCATCACAATATGATGATTGGATTCATGCATGGTGGTGGGTGTAAGATCCTCCACCTTTTTTTCTACGTGAATGTTCCCACACACTTGTTCCTATCTAGAAAAGAGGTGAGCCTACTTATTGGTTCATTCTAGAGTATAGTGACATGAATCTTCAAATGGAGAGATGATATGGGCACTATTTTGGATATCAAATGCCTTCCTCCTCTGATGATCCTTCCTTTTAGACCATTAATGGGAATCAGAGGTAGCTATTTTTCTGATGGTACCCTCAGCAGGTGACCAATTGGTTTCGACAGGATGACATTGGTGATAACGGCTGATTGGTACCCTCCTCGGTGGCACACGAACCAAAAGGTAACCATATCCGGATTCCTAAACCTCTTTTATCAGATATGAAAGGTGGTAGTTTCCATGATATGGGGATAATCTCCCAAACAGTTGTTCATAACCAAAAAAGTTATTATCTTAGGAGAAGCCTTTGTCAAGTGATATAGATTCCCCGACTTCCATGCTTAGATATTCTCACTAGTAGCATCCATTGTTGGGATTATACTATATAATTGGTACTACCAAACCATCATATTCTATACTCACCATCAGATTTATCAAAGAGGTGATATTTCTTTTTGACCTATGGGGGTCACAATTGCAAATGAGTTACCAGAGAAAATGCTGGATGATGAAGACACTTTGTCAGTTTGGTATGCTATCGATCAAAGTAGTATCAAATGTCACGTAGACAACAAGGAACAAGGTTACCAATCAATGATATATCTTAGGAATGAAAATGATCAATTAGATATGCATGTTTAACACAATTGTCCCATATTACCTTTCCCGCCATTCTCCTCACATGGAATTGTCAGCACGAGGATCGGCTTAGAAGAATCCTAATATCTGCTAGTCATACAACATTGTTTGTATATATGGTTTTCAAAACATGGTATACTAAGAGATCCAAGTTGATCATATGAGCGCCTTTTTTCAAATAAGGAGCAAGCAACATGGATCAATGGATTATAACCCAATCGTTTGTTAATGGAGAGATTCGCATCGGGTTTGCCATTTTTGTTTCGTTAGGTTTTGATGTGGACATGAGATGGGATACCATTGATGGTTTTATTGTGGGATATTTTAAGGCCTCATTCAATTTCATGCATCAGATTATCCATCTATTTCATCTTCCCTAGAAACTCCCAATGGTTCCCTCATCCATAGTTGGGTATGGACCTACTTTCCAAAGGCTGGTAGTCATATGGGTTTTCAGGCCCATCGACTCTTGGGGGATCACATTGGTTGAGAGTATGGGAGGTCGGGCTCATCGTATCCTTTTGGTGGGGGGGTGAATTATTGCCCACTCAGGTACTCACATATAGATTTAAGATATGTTTGGGAATCTCTTTCTAATCTTGATACAAGAAGAGTTAACCAAATTAAATGACTATAGGATAATTATATTGCATATGAAAAAGTCTAAGATATCTTTAGTGAATAAATCTATATGTATCAACCATTCTTCATCATTTTCTAGTAATGGGATGTTGCTTGTATACTGAATCCATAAAACTAAGTGCTTCTGATCATACTTCCATGTAAAGAGGAGATTAATATTCCAAGGAGGGAATTCAACCATCATGATTCATTCTATATATCCCAATTATTGTTGGATTCAAAAACCACATATTTCTTTTATCTTATGAAGTTTAATGTCATGAAATGAATACACATGTTTGGGTATTGAGACAAATATATTTGAGCTTGAACCTTTTGGGGTTTCCTATGTATCCCGAGTATATCGAGAATCATATTTGTCGTAGTTCTCATATATTAGGGTTTCCTGTGTCATTATAGAGACTCATTGATTAGATGATATGATTATCTCAAACCCCTAATCTCATGTGAGCAATAATCGATGAGAGAAACAAGAGATGGGAAATGATCATTTCATTTCTCACTAACGAGGTGACACTCGAACCGTACAGGTGGGCCTACATCCAGTGGGTTAGTGGTCACATATCCATCAACCGAATCACTCTCACAAGTATTCTTAGTGACATACCTTAATAGGGGTGTCACATTTAACTAAAAAGGACTATCCATTGCATAAACATAAACTATTCAAACGGATCGCTAATTCTTCATAAATAGTAGCCTAGGTTTCCCCGTGGAATAATTATACAAAGTGGGCCATGAAAAAACAATGTCCTGTCATTGAAATAACAAATACTTAAGGGCTATCACCACAACCACATTCTTCCCACCTCAAACAGAAAACTTAAATTGATCCCTAATTTATAAAACACTATTAATCCATTTTAAAAAGCATCTATATCAAGCCTAACATAAGAATAATCAACCACACATGGTGGAATAATAAGGGAACAATCAATATCACATTATAATGTGACAACCTGACATCAACATTTCACTTATATCATATAAATTTTGAAATCTATTTAAAAAAAATTATTTGGGATTAGAAAAAACTTCAAAAGGAATCAGAGTCATCAATAATAACAATCAAATAACACAAGGGAATCTTTAATTTTATTATAAAACAACACCACCCTTTCAAAACATGCAATCCCTTTAAACAAAAAAGGGACACTCACATAGAAAACCACATTTTTTTAAAACCCAATGAACAAGTGATTTTGTTATAGGAACCCATATTTATCATTTTATTAAATATTTAGAATGAATAATATCCATCCAAAAACCATTTAAAGAATGGAATTCCACAAATTTTTCATATGAAAACACAAAATGTTTAAGAAAAACTCTAACAGACCAATACAGGACAAACCACACCAACATTATCAATGTTATTTAAGGATTTATAATGTCAATCATCAATGGAACTATTGTATAAAAGTAAATAAAATAGAATCACATTCCTTAAGTAGGATAATCCTTATTACCTTTAGTAAAATCCACTGAAAATTAACTCTAACTATGAATCACCACTATTTGAATCCAAAATCTCCAATTCTAACCAACCCTAACCAAGAAGATCATCAAAACATGATCACTAGGGTTAGAGATTTGTTTTGAAAATAAGAGAAACCAATAGAAAGAGAAGAGAGGATCCCATATCTCTTGAACTGGGTGATGATCAACATGAATCCAACATGAAATCACAAAGGTAGAGTTTGGGATATGGAGAAACCCAAATGGGAGGTGTTGTAATCATGGGGTTTAATAGATGGGGCTTAGGGTGGAATCTTATAATTAAGAAGAAGAGTAAAAGACCAAAATACCCCACACTAGGTTGGTCAGATGTTTGCCTCATGTGGTCTTCCAAACCGTGCAGAGACCGTGTGTTTTCCACTACCTCAAGATCCCTAGGCCTCATATGTGTTTACTTCACAGTTTCATTAGCAATGTATAGACTACATAACTCCTAGGCCTTGTATAATTTCTACTACACGTTTTCTAAATCATGTGCACAATCATTCACCCATGGAAAATCCTCCAAAACATCAAAAATTAATATGTATACACCTACGAACCACGTGTTAAAAAATATCTTGGTTATTAGAATGAAATTAAAATCTTAGGGTGTCATAATATCCACACTATTCCACTTTATTTCCTCAGAATGTCGTGAATTTTTTTGGGAAAGCATGAATGCAAAAACCACCTCTCCTCTAAGGAGAACTCAATCACCAACCAACTTCCCAAAACAATAAAATGTAGATAAAAAGACCCTAATAACCCATGATTAGGTTCAGAACCACCAAATTATTCATAACTCACTAAGAAGGAAACATACTTGAATACCATTAAAGATGACTCCCCACTGAATGAGAGTGAAGGATAAAAAAAGTTGAAGTTGGGATATACACTCATATGATCTTCCTTGAAATCGATATTAACATGAAGTACACCACTTCTACTAAGAGACTCCTGAATTCAAAACTAAATAATTTGATAAATAAAATGACTACATATAAAGAACCCAAGGTCACTAAATCTAAACTTCAAGACAAACCAATCAATGGATTTCGAATGGACCAATTCACAGGAACAAAAAAGACCCATGGAAAACTAGCACATGTCTCCCCAAAATTTATAATTAACATAAAATGGTGAGACTACAAGCATTCTTCTTCCATGAAGAAATAATACTTTGTCAGAAACTGCACTCCTAAACTCTCCAAAGGGAGTGCACAAAACACCCACAGGGAGAACAAGAATAAGAAACATTCCATTATAATAGATGAAATGGCTCTAAACTCAAGTTTATATCTAGAATATTAGGGTGTTTAGATCCATATTCTTAGGATACCATATCATGGTAATATTTATAGAAAACAAAATCTGGTGGGATCCTTATCCCAAACAGTAACAAAACTACCTCCCAACATATCCAAAAATGTAACCTAGGTTATTCACTTTTCAAAACCCATGAACACCAAACATAAAAAAGAAGTAATAAATAATTAGGTACAAACATCACAAAAAATTCCTATATGTTTTCAACATCCTTTTAATCTATTATAAAAAAACTAACTATATTTGAAAAATATGGCATAGTCCCTAAAATAAAAAAGAGGAATTAAAAAATTGAATGCTCCCAAAAACAACACACAACTTCCAAATCGCCATTTGGAGTGAGAACACAGAACACTAACCAGAAACAATATAAGTATGAGAATTTCTCAATTGATATTATAATATCTTATAAACCCTATGAATATGATTAGGATGACCACACAGATGACAAGTTTATTGAGACAACTGATAGGAAGTCCAAATGTGTCCATACAACCCACACTAGAAGCACATAGATGGATTTAACTTTACTAAAATAGTAATGGTACATTTTGAAGATGGATTCCCATCACCACCACCCCTTTGATCAATATTCTCACTTTGCAGATCATATTTACTAGCACTAGTGGAAATTAAAGCATCTTCAGACACATGTTACCCTATTAAGAGTTCCTCTCAAATGATGGCCTTATAAACCGCTTCCATAAATGTTGTCATGCCAAAATAAAGAATCGAAAAATGTGGTACCAAATGAAGGCCCCAAACAAATAACCACACATTTACATCATCCATATAAAACTATAAATGGAAATGCACTAAGCTAGTAAAATGTTCAACATAACCCTTTATTGACTGATCACCCTAGAGGATACTAAAAGCATTCATCGACTTATCAACTATAACTTCTTCAAGATAAAATAGCTGAATGAAGGAAGCCATAAAATATTACCAATGCATAGCCTTGAATTGATTTAGATGAATGGTGAGATTCCACCACCCTAATCCAAAACGTTTAAACAAATAAGTGGTACACCACACCCTAGATGAATTAGCAGTTTGTAGCACATCAAATCTATCTTCTACCATAGCCATTAACCTAATTTCCTCATGGGATATTTTAACACCATAATGTACGTGAGGAATAATTCTTAATAACACTCAATTATGATCCTTGAGCTTAGAGGATAACGAAACTACCACTCCATCATGATTCTAGGTAGAGTCAAAGACCAAAAAGATAAATCCAAGGTCACAAAGAAAAATATCAAATGCATTCCATTCTTGAATATCAGATTCTTAAATAGGGCACTAATTCCAAAACATCACTATCAAAAAACTCAAACCAACACCCTTCTAAATCTCAGCATAATGAAATAAACAAAACCAAGCCTTGAAAAAGAAAAACTATAAAACATTATCAAAACTCCCCCAAAAGGGAAACACAATCTCAAAGGAACCAAATAAATGTCACAATCCCCTTCGAAAGTTTCATCCAAAACCACTGGAAAAATTTCATACCACAAACATAAAGCATTTTGGAACTGTCACAATGTCAAATAAATTTATTTTTAAAAAGTTAATTCAGTTATGGTTGAAAAATATTCATAAAAACAACACCACAACTCACCAAAAACATATCAAGGATTCCATAACATAATTACCCATGGAGTTGTCTCTTTGAAAACGAACACCACCAATTAAAATTTTATAGAGTCAACAAATTAATATCATAAAGAAACTTCAGAAACCAAACAATTTCTACCAAATCAATTTCCAACACCGAGGTGTAAAAAATTTCATTTAAAAAAATATTAAAAGACATAAAACCTCACTTAAAAATCCTCAAAAAACTCTAGAAAACAATATAATGGATAAAAATAAAGAAAGAGATAAAAAAATTCCAAGCATATTACATTTTTCAAAAATTGGCTATATGGTTTCTTAGACTATGAAATAAATATTAAAGTTCTAATGTATGTTATCTAGAATAGTTTTCATGGTCTTCACATGGTTTTACAGATGGTGGACCTTAACTATGAATTTTACAAAACCCTTCCAATTTTACTTTGAAATAAGATATTCTAGGTAAGTATCCCCAAATATCCAAACAAATCTAATTAATAGCACTCTACAACAACAAATATCACGAATAAGATATGTTAGATCTAACAATTCAAAATAAGTATCCTGACCACCCATGGAAACTTGAGATCCATATTAAGGAAGAGTGTGCCAAGAACTTCCCTAGACCTACCACCTAATTCTCGATGGTCTTATCTACTTTATACCACTGTCCCCTTAAATAAAAATAAGGTCAATATTATCAACAAAGGAAAGTTTTAAGAAATATATTTCTCTAATACAATTTTTTAATAAACCAACCCAGGACTCCATCCTAACCAGCCTCTGAACCAATCCACTACATACCATAGTAGTGTCCCCGATCCACCTGGGATGACCAAAAGTATAAAGGGTATTAAACACAATATATGGGTATGGTTTCTACCTCATGAATTGAAACAAATAAATCAATTAAATGCCTAACCATAAAGAAATAAATATACAGCCAAAACTACGACTCAATATAAAACCAAATAATACATAGTAAAAAACTGAAAAAGAAGATAATTGAAACAAAAAGGATAACCAATGAGGTCAAATAAAAACTCAACTCAACAAGTTCTATGAAACCAATGGTCCAATAAACATCTCCATGTAACACTCAAGTCACCACCATGATCCCAACAAAAAACCACCTCCCATGGACGATGGAACTGAATGTAACCCAAAAAACAAGATGTGGAGATACCTAAACAAGATATGAAGACTACATAACCACCAAAATGATTATTTAAGGTGTGATATAAATCCAATATGATACCACCATGGGTCTATTTCATTTAAAAAAAATGAAACCAATTATGCTTGTTTGAGGACTAGGTGCAGAAAATAGGCTTTTGTTCCATTTTCAAAGCATAAAGATAATAAAAACATGTAGAATTTAACCTTTTCAATGTTTTCCTTTTGTAAAACCATATTATATATATGATTATATTCCCAAAAAAACTAATTTCAAAAGAAAACAAATCTTTATATTTAAAAAGTGACAATTTTGAAAACAAAACCACACATGGTTTAAAGTAATTCAAAATTTACAAACAAATAAAACACTTCAAAAACCATTTCCCCCTTTAATAATAATAGATTTTATAAAATAAACTCCAAGATATTTAAGGAACCAAGGAAGACAATAATTAAAAAAACCATATATGTTTATAAATAATTCCAATCAATGGATGGAGAAAAACCATTCAACATCAATACTAAAACCAAAAAAGGATCACCACATCATGTAATTGTGTCCAATAAAATTAACACACATTACACTACATATAAACAATAATAACTTATGATATATCACATGAGGTAATATTTTAGGGAAAATAGGATAATATGGGACACATATAGGTGCACTTACTTCTAGTAGGTTAATGGTCACACATCCTTTAACTAAATAATACTAACCAATCTCCTTAGTGATATTACCAAAGATGTGAGTTATGTAAATCGATGGGGGGAATATATAGTTCATAAACTTCAACATTCCAAACAATTACCAAATACATCCCACTTAGTAGACATGGATTCCCAATGGAATTATTATAGGAGGTGGGTTGTTAACAAACAACATCATCACATTATAATAAAAAACCCAAGGGTTAATGCCACAACAACATCCTTACCACATCAAAAATACCCTAAAAATAGAAACGATTAATAAAACACCAATAATACATTTCATAAAGTAGTCAGATCATCTATAATATAAACATTATCAATAATACATGGGGGCTTAATAAGGGAACAATCAATGTCATATCATAACGTGCCAACCGAGCCTTCACTTTTCACATATAGTATATAATTTTGAAAATATATTTTAAAATATTTTTTTGAATCCAAACACAATTCCATAGTGAATTATATTCTTAAATATTTATAATCAAATAACATAAGGGAAATTCCATTTTTCCTATAAAAAACACTACCACATTAAAACATGGAACCCATTTAAATACAAAAGGTAAACTCACGTAGAAAACCCAATTTTTATTGTAACCCATTGAACAAGTTATTTTCCTATCAAAAACCATATTTTTTATTTTATAGAACATTTAGAATTCATAAAATACCCATTTAAAAACAAACACCATTTTAAACATGGTATTCCCACAATTTGTCACATGAAAACAAATAATGATTAAGAAAATATTTACGAAACCAAACCTATATAAACCACTAAATAACCATCTAGTTTATTCCCAAATTTAAAACATAAATTATCAATGGAACACTTAGATAAATCAAATTAAATTGAATCACGTACCTCATGCTATGGAACCTTGTCAACTTTTGTGAAATCCTCCATAATGGAACTCATAGTATATATGAAAACCATTTAAAATTAAAATATCCAATTAAAACAAAAAATAACCAAGAAAATTAACCAAAACATTTTCACTTTTATTAGTGGATTTGGATAAAATAAGAGAAATGAAGAGAAAGAGAAGTTATGCGATCATTTCTCTTGACCCGTGTGGAGAATCATCAAGAAACCACCATAAAATAACCATGGATGATCTTGGGAGAGGGTGGAAAAACCAATGGGAGGTGTTGGATTCATGGGTTTTTAATGGGGTTCTTGGGATGGAATCATCCAATTAAAAAGAATAAGAAAACACATAAAAACCCAAAATTAGATAGGTCACATGGTTTTCTCATATAGTACACCAATCCACATGACATGTTTGTGTCTTCCACTACCTAAAGACCCCCATGCATCACAAGATTTCATTAAATAGGTATAGAGAATGAACACCTATCTATTACATGGTGTATGGAATATAGTTTTTGGTAAATGGTTTAGAAACCATGTTCTGTAACCATGTACCCTAGGAAAAGTCTCCGAAACTTCAAAAAATCAACTTGAGACAACCCATACCCAAGTGGAAAACAAACACCCTATTATTACCAATAAACTGACACCAATAGGTATAAAAAAGAAACATATATGGATTTATTCATGGATGGGACAGTTACCTCTAAAAATTTAATCATTTCTGGGTTCTATCCCTCTAATAATTTCAACATGTCTGGTTCAAAACCCTCTATGAATTTTAGCATAATCGGGTTAGAAACCTAAAATCATTTTAGCATTAAAAATAGTTCATTGCAAGATATTAATCCATTCCAACATAAATCATGGGAACACATCAAGAATTTCGAATATTTTATCATACTAAAAAATGATCAAGTCATCAAATTACCATTTTTAACCATTTATATTTCACAAGGTCAGGTTTCCAACTACAAAAATAATAGCCACAATTTATTTTTATTTATCAATTTGGCCCAAAATCCATTAACATGTCAATATATAGATAAAAAATTACGTTAAAATTCCAATCCAATTATACCATAATTTTTATAATTTTAGTCCATGTGATCATGTCTCAATAACTCTATAAAAATCACATATTATTCCAATATTCACATCACCATGTTTGCAAACTCCCTATCAGTACAAGTGTAGGATCACTAATTCGGTGGATGAAAGTCTGTACTGAATTCCTACAGACCCAGTGGGTTCTATGGGAGGTCTAGGTAATGTTATTAACAAGAATCATGTTTTAATTCAACTGTATAGGTCTCACACACTTCATTCTGTCATGATTGCAATTATTTCACATACTTGAAAGAATTGAAAATAAGAATTTATGGAGTTATTCTAGACAATATAATTTAAAAATAGATATGATTTATAAAATAATCAATATAAAATATGTAATATTTATCCTCCTTCCTCAAAAATCTTTTTAAAAAAAACTAATATTTGATTTCAGTTGCTTCTAGTTGAACGAGGACACTCACAGGCCACTGTTGAAATGCTTGGATAACCAAGTATTTATCCTTAGATGGTAGCGATTGAATTCTATTAAAAATTATATTAAAAAGAATTTTAATATCTCTCTAAAAATTCTATGTTTTAGTGGATGATATTTAAGGAACATTGGTATGGTGGGGTTTGTGATATTTATATATAGCCTATAAAAAAGACCACAATAGAGCCCATGGACAATGCTACCGAAATGAATGGTGTAGTGAATAATATGATGTAGTAAGGTACCATGTTTTATCCTCCTTGGTATAGTAATATTTTGATATCCATATTGTATTCCTTTCAATATATCATATAATCTATGGGAGAGGCTATGGATCATCAGAACATACCATGTCACAACACCCCAAAGCTAAAAATGGAGGCTATTCCATAGTTGATATCCATGCCCTGGGGGTGATGAAATTAGAAGAACCATCCAAAATCCATAGCAAAGAGGTTGTTTTGTTGCAATGGTATCAAATCCATAGGGATCAAACATCCTACATGAAAACCTACATCTATAGTAAAATAACAACAAAAAATGGAAGTGTCTTGGATTCTCCCCCTCCCAAGACCCTATGCCACTATGTCGCACTCAACATTTTAGCCTCCCACCTTATGGAATATCCTAATAATATATGGTGTAGAATCATCTATAACTCCTATTTCTTTCTACTTCCTTCCATACAAATCCTAACTACACCAAGGATAACAACCATGTTTTAATTTGAAAACAACTAGCTGAAAGAGGTTTATCAAACATTAAATACAAAAATATATAGTAAATAAGGGATCTTAAAATAGATATTTATGAGACAAAAAACATCAAATAAGGATACATAATGTGTTAAGTCATCTTTAAATGAATAACAACATGTACATGTCATATTTTAAATACACATTGTTTTTAAATTACAAAAAACATCTCAACTTCATGTTTTCACATCAAAAACAAGTAGACTACATGAACTACCTAAAAACAATGTGATGTGTTATATAAATAAACTGTTTACCATCATATCTAGTCTACATGTAGTGTAAATTTAGTACATATGGTGTAAAGTCATTTCAAAATGTCCGAAAGTTCACAATAATGTCCCAGTGTGATGAACATAGATACATGATGTGTGATAAAGGAGTACACATCGTGCATGATTTTACTAACTGGACAGAGTTCATGGAACCTCTCAATGGTATTTTTTGTTGCATTCTTCTTTAATTATTAGATAATCTATGTTATGTAATGATAATCTAAGATGAGGAATAAGTGATATCATTAATGAATTAAGAACAAATTAAAACATGAAATGAAATCAAAAATTTATATATATTAAAGAATATCAATAATTAAATAATTATAATTTTAACGTGATAAGTAAGAAACAACTTGAAGGTTTAAGGTCTTGTCAAAACTCTTATCAAGGATTTTTCTGACATAGAAATTTTTTAATTCATTAAATATTTGTTTATATACATGATGTGGAATCCATGACCAGTGAAATTATTCCGATGAAACATGATAGGCATTCTATAACAAATAAGATCTTAATGTTAAAATTATTAATATAAGAAATAGGTAAGAAGAAAGAATAACATGGTATTGAGATCTTTCTTTTAATAAGATATTGATCGTACAAACACATTTTGGTTTAACACCATTATATTTGCAATATGTAAGGTAGAATCCCTTTAATGGGGATCGACATATTCTCCTTTTATCTCCATTAAACGATGATGGATTTCCCAGTGCTTACAATGAATATTAATCATCTATTGATATTCTTCTTGATTTTTATGATGATTAATTTTGTTTTAAATAATTATCCTTGAACCCTGATTAATAAGAAGGTGTAGGAGGGATGATAATCTACATATTTTGATAAAAGAATCACAAGAACATTCTCTATTCTTGTGAGATATCTTTAGATTTTTTATGCATAATGATTCATTAATAATTGATCAACCCCATCGTACTATACATAATCATCTATTTATAGATTTATTATTAGAGTTAAAATATTATTTAATTTCATAATTTCCCGGAATAATTTATTAGAACATTAAATGATTCCATTCCATGTAATAATTATAATGTTATTATTTTCTCAAAGTGCGTTCTAACGAGCACAATGAAAAATTATTTTACCATCTTTAAAATTAATGTTTATAGATAGACTTTCTATTAATACCCTCATCCTTATTGATATTTATTTAATACCCAAATATAAATTATTATTAAATATTCTTTCATTAAAAAATTAAATAAATAAATATTATTTATCCATATTATTAAATAATTAACTTAATAATAAAAAATATTTAATTTTTGTTATAAATAAAATCTAAATTAAATTATTCTTTTAACATTAGAATGATATTTTTCCAATAATTAAATTCAAAATGAATTTAATTTAGATCAATGGAAAAACTTATTGTGTGATGTTATAGGATTTTTCATCATTATAATAAGTCGGGCTTTTAATTCCCTGAGATTTTAGAAGAAGCCTATGTTTGATAGTATACAGGGCCTGAAACACTTAGGTTTAATAAAATTTAAATAATATTATTAAAATATGACTATTATAACATTTCCATTGAATTGAAAGATATGAATAAAAGTAAATAAATTATAAAATATAAGTATAACGGTCCTAGTAAAATCCATTATATTGTTTGATTATTTGTAAAGAATAACACAATGTTTTGTAAAGTCCTTTTATTCTAAAAAAATAAAATTTCTTAAAAATTCATTTTTTAAATTTTTTTTAGACAATATTATATTAAATATATTACTATAATAATTCATAATTTTCGTACATGAAAATTACATATTTATAGATTAATATTCATTAAATAACATAGTGATCTATCACTAAATAATAAAGGTTCTGTGCATTTTGAAACTTGGTTAGAAAAACAACTCGTTCTTAAAAGATCTAATTATCTACCACTAAGTTCTTAATAACTTGCACTCTTCTTAGATATATCATTATTATTACCTTTCTTCATAATATTGGTAAACAAAACATTGAAAAGACAAATATTATATTAAAAGTAATCATAAAAAAGGAGATACCAAAGATCACTTGGGCATAACCTGAACATTAGGGCATAAGAACATGGGCAGAAAATTTATAAATCATACCCTACATATCATATATCATAATCTTGATTATTTAAATAAGTATTGGAATCTCATAAGACTTTAAACACAAATAAATAAAATAATACGATCCAGGAGAGTATAACATTGGGGTTATAAATAGAAGTATAACAAACAATTATATGTAGGAAATAATTTCCATAGAATTCAAGGATTCATTGCCAAAAATATAATAAGGGATCAGGTTTACCACCCAAACCATCACAGTTGACAATGTTTAATTCTAGGAATATCATAATTGATTGAGTTTACTCCCTAAACTATCTCAGTAGTCATGGTTCACTACCTCGACTATCATAGTGGGAAAAGTCCCTTACTAAATTGGCCTCACTCCTCTTTCTATTCCTATATATCTCATGAGATATTAATCTTTAACCAACGAATCAGAGGTATATATAGGTCACACCTATCCTAGGTAATAACATAACCACCTTCCTTTATTATAACATAACCACTATCCTTGGTTATAATGTAAACTCCATCGTTGGTTATAATGTAACCACTATCGCATAATGAAAAACACACATATGGGTTAAATAATATCATAAAAATTAATCATATTATTGCATCATAATGAATTCCTGGAAAATAGGTTTCATAAACTATTCATCAATTCACTATAGAATACCCCATACATAATAAATTGGTTTCATAAAAATCTCATAAAAAACATTAACCATTTTGCGAAATATTAAGAAATAGATAATTAGATAATATCCCTAGTAAATTATAATTAACAAAAAATATTTCATATTTTATGGATAATGATTTGGAATGACCACATAAAACTTTTATTGAGAAATATATATTTTTCTCTTTAAAATAACATTTTAAAAAAAATAAAAAATTTACAATTATTAAAGAAAAAGTTTTATTTTAAAATAACCTTGAAAACATGTAATGCAATCTTAAAATCATTGAGATTTTTTTTGATATTGGTAAATTCTATTCAGGTCATATATGTTAATAGAAATCATTCCTTTCACATTTTAGTAAAAAGTAAAAATAGTACCTTGTTCAGAAAATGGAAAGAATATTATTTTTCAACAAGTTTTTAATTTTTAAAATAATGATAAAAATTATAATCATTGTATAATAGTAAAAAAAAAATTAACACATTTTTAGATAATATAGATAACAAATAAAAATGTTTTTTCGTCCGAAGAGAGAAATAAATTAAATTTTCCTTATTAACTCATTTTTTTGTATATTGAGTACATAGTATGAAAAAAATGAATGGAAAACATGTATTCTCAAGAAATAACAACTGTATAATAAAAATAATGTGTTTTTTGGTAGGTATATCATATTATTTCATCATTATGAATATATTCATAAAAAATTATAATAAACGATGAGATTGTAACATAAATACCATACCACTTTAGTAACATTTAAATTATAATCACCATGACTGAAAGATAATTATATGGATATATATTTAAAATAAGTTTCATTGTAATAATAAAAAAAAATATTCCTATGAATTATATACATAACACAAAAGAAACAAGCGGTGTATAAGGCTTGTTCCCAAAAGAAATAGAAATCAGATGAAAATCACTTACCTTGGATCTGAATTACTCTATATGATTTTTAAAACCATATAAAGTAAATAAATATTTATTATAAATCTATAAAAGAATACTTATAAAATATATCATACCATATATTATTTACTTATATCCTTTTATCACCCATTTGTTAATACTTTTTTTTAAAATCACCATTCTATTTGATATCTGCTTCATTTTTCATAAAAGTTCTAGGGAAATAGTTTTGGTCCATGTATATGATGTTGGATCAATCATTAATATAATTTTAATAATTATATAAATATCACATATATTCATTATATTCATGTTTATTCTCATTCTAAAAATATAGGTATAGAAAAATAAATTACATTGTTCATGGAGACGGTAGACCACACGTATGCATGAAAACTTTTTTCATGTTTATTTATGGGAAAAAGAAAGTTAAATATTAAATAAAAATTATAGAATCATTAAAATTTCATATATATCATATAAATTCATTAAATCCATCCTTATTTCCATATAATTAAAATATAAATACAAAATTAATCACATCGCTTTGTAGAGCTGGTCATCCACATGTATACTTGATCAACATTATTATTTTTAAATCTTCTGGAAGGTAAGATAAAGATATGATATGATATTTAAATAATTATAATTATTTCATAATAATAATATATAAACATTAAACACATCATAACACCCATATAAAATATATTGTGATGAGAAATAAATTTAATCGTTACGTGGAGACGATAATCCTTACTTATGCATGAGTGATATTTTCACTTCCCATTCGATGGGAAGATGGTAAATAAAGCTGTTTTAATTTTCGTAATAACATTTTATTATATTTATGATAATCAATTTATTATTTTATAAAGAATAAAATAGTTTTATTGGAGGTAAAATTGTGATTAAAAATAATGTAATTGAGTATGCAGATTAATTATTCTTTCAAATAACTCCTTTAGATATCCTCTTAATGATCCTAGGGTTGGTAATATTTGAATAATAAAACCAATAAAATATAAAAAAGGAAGTTTTTAATTTAATTTTAGGGTATATCCATTCTAGAATGCTCAATGTGGTTTGAAGAAGAGAAATAAGGGGTTCCCTTTTATAATTTATGGGAGGGGAACTCTGGGAATTGTTTAAAAAATTAAATTGATATAAATTAATTTTTATGTCCAAATAGATCTAACTTTATAATATTATAACATAATATGATTATGATTTTAAATAATCTCATAATATTACAATTTTACAAGTTTAGATCACATTATTATGCTTATCATTTTGTTTTAGCCCTTTATTAACCCTTTTGAAAATGACCTCAATATTAATGTTTTCAAACTTTTAAGGGTTGATAATATTACTATAATATGAAAAAAATAATCATAAATGGAAGATGGTTTATTTTTAAAAACATATCCTATTAATTTTTATGAATATAATATTTTATTAATTTTATATCATTTAATAAAATATAATTTATTATAAAATATCATTAATGTCATTTTTGACAGTATTCAATTACTTTTGACTTTAAATATATCAAGAAAAAGGGTCAATCAGAACATAATTCTTTCCAACATCCCTAGTATATAATACAGATATATTAAATTCACATGACATATTAATTCATTCAAATTTTATTAATTCTAGTAATTTTAAAATCATTTATTTTATTTTTCTGATAACTGAGTAGATACAATATTAGCATTGCACAAATATTTATGGTCATTATATAATTTCTAAAACCTAGAAATAAATTTCTAAAATGAAAATAATTCCATTAATATCTAAATAGCTAGATATATTTATCTATAACATTATTTTTTCCCTATGTGGGCATTTGTGATATTTAAAACTGAGAGAGTGATATTTTGTAACTTCGATTTAAATATTATATAGGTCAATTTTGTGGAAATGTATACATTAAACAATGCATATTTGAGACTATGGTGATATGGGTACAATTCCATTACTAAAATAATAATATTTATTAAATCCTATAGCCATATCACTTAGTTTAACTTATATAAACTAGATTTATTCTTTACCATGGTGATAAATTTTACCACAGTTACTATTCATATTAAACAAAAATAAAAGTGGTATTTGTAGAAAATTTGAACCAACTTATAAAAAATATGTAATTAATTTTTAATAAACTCAATACATATAAGTTTAAGAAATAAATTTTATAATAAGTGAAAAAAACATGACAAAACACACTTTTAGAAAATACAACACTCTAACATAAAACTAGATTAACTCTTATCTATGCATGGTAAAACTATTTGATTATTTTTTAAAACATTTTTTTAAATTTATAATGTATTTTATTTATAACAATAATTAAAAAATAGTGATAAATATAATTTATTAATATAAAAACACAATATGAGGAAAAAAATCAGTTTTTAGGAAAATTTAATTTTTTTGTATAAAAATGTTTTTATCCTAAATTAAAAAAAATTATTCCAATGAATTTAATCGTATTACTTAAAATATAAAATATCTAATTTAAATTTGAAAAAAAAAGAAATTGGAACTTTTTAAATTCTTAAAACAAAAGAACAATTTTCCATAAAATCTACAATTTCACTATTAATTGGAAAATCAATATTTTCAAAAAATTATCAAAACTACGTAATAAGATAATTTTATTATTCTGGTTTAAAAAATAATTTTCAATTTAAAAAATTCAAATATCTAATATTTTCAAAAACTAATCATAATAGGTTTTCCAAAGAATGTAATAAATATATATTTCTAAAGGAAACATATTTTCAAAGATTAAAATTACTTTACTAAAAATTGAGTGATTATTTTCTAATAATTTATCAATACATTTATATTGATCAGGAAATTTATATATGTTTCATAAATTATTTAATCATATTTATACCTTCCAATTTAATTACTAGGTTATTAATATTAAAAATAATATTATTTTAATTGTATATTATGCTTTGTTTGAACAAGATGTTGCATGTAACATAAAATATTGAATAAATTAAATCTATTTAAAAATAAATATTTAATAAAATCTTTGGGTGTTTCATTCTACCCCTAATTATATTATTATTCCTTATAAATTCACACTTTGAAACAAAAAATGAGTATTTCTTTATTTAATTACTCCCTATGGTTCTCATGTAGCTTCTAAAAAGTTGTGATTTATCCATATAACTTTCACCATTTGAGTATTATTATTTCAGAACACTTTATCTTTATGATCAATTATTTCTAATGGGGTTGTCTTAATTAAAAATATATTTTTCTAGTTGTATGATCTTTAAGTTTATTATATGTTATGAAATATGTATTTACTGCATAAGGAGAGATACATGTAACACATATTAAACATGAGATAGGTTTAGCTGAAGCACCAAATGATTATCTACCATCCCTACTCAATTATTAATCTCTAAAGGGAAAGTATACATAAGTATCAACATTACCTTATTTAAAAATATCATATCCTTACATAATATAGAACTTTATAGAAAAACCATCTCACGAACCTCAAATTTCATGCCACATAGAATATTGAAAACAAAACATTTCTCTCGACTCTAAGCTACCTTGATGTACTTCAGAATGGATCTGACATTCAAGGTCATTTCCTTAGCTATATCAGAACCCAATATCTTTATTTCTATACTCTAGTGACTTTTTTGTGATTTTATCAATTTCAAATTCATCTCTTACTCCATTAAATGAATATTCATGTTTATTTTTTAATGCCTCAAGCCCTAAAATTAACTTTTAACGAATCATAAGATTCATAAGACATTCATTACACCTAAAAATATTTACCAAAAAAACATTACTATCAAAAGATATCGAATAACATCCAAGGTTCAAATTATTCCATTACATATTTATTTAACCTTAGGGATCCTCCCAAATATGACATACCCAAATTGATTCCCTTAGATATCAATGATTTGATCTCTTATAATTTCATGATCAACTTAATGATCATGTTGAAATAATTTTAATCACTCATAATGTATTATACCAAAATTCATATACCTAAATCATCTCCCAAAATAATGTCAATATAATATAATAAATGCATCAAAAAGATAATAAATCTTTTGTTGCTTAAATAAGATAATTTATTAACAAATAACATTTCCATTGGAAGTCTGGGGTTTTACTTGCACCAATATACAATCATATATTAGTTTAGAATATCTCATGTGATATATTTATTTTATAATCTATGTAGAGATATATAATAATTTCTTAAAATCACATCTAAATTCATTAATGTGTGATCAATATGATTTTCATCGGAAAAATTCACTAAAAAATCAATTGGAAATCTCCAACCCTAGATTAGAGGAAAAGGTTCCCAAATTATCATGATTCACTTCAAATATTTCAATTCCACATGCTTTCCCATTTTTACATTAACATAAAAGGCCATTGTGATTATTTATACTAGTTTTCCATTATATTTTCCTATTGATTCCCATAATTAACATTCTCTTAGAATTTATAGAATTGGATTGTGAGTGGTAATTTTTTTATCTTTATCTCTATTAACATAATTATCTATGTCCTTCCCATAACATTGGAATTATATTTCCTGATAAAATTCCTTTAAAAAATTGAAACATACACTAGTTCCCTTAAGAAAATTTCCACATTGTTTCTCTCCCTACATTTATCATAATTAAAGTATAATATTCTTCTCTACATGGATTTTATAAAATCTTTTTAATTACATCATTCTTCTCTAATCAGGACCATGATATTTATGGGTCACTCAAGTACCTATATTCACATTTATGGAAAATAAAAATATTTATTCATCGTTTCTTAAGTCCCATATAGTGAATGACCATTAAAGACTTGGTTTTATTCCACTTAATAAAGGATCAACCTTACTTTCAGTTTTTATGATAATACAAGAAGCATACCTCACAAGTATTTTAATATTTTCCTTATATGTATCAATATATTCATCATACATTTACTTTAGATCAAGTTATTCTGTCTCTATTTTCATATGAATCATATGATGAAAATACATAATAAAATATAATCTCTAAATCTCACCCACCTTGTGTATTTAATCTATTCCCAATGCCTTGTATTCTTGACAGGATTCCCCTATTGATCAACTTCATCTTCCAAATTATAGAAAAAATGAATTTTTTATACTCTGAACACCGAAGAATGGAAAATATATTTGAAATGGTACTAATAAAATCTCTCAAGAACATGTAGATAAGTGGAAATACTAAAATAAAGTAGAAATTTCCCCATGAAGGAATCAATAGAATTTTATTTATTTATTTGCTCATTTGGAAGTTCAACATGATTCATATCTTAAGTTAGTATTGTGATCATACCAATTATATTTTTCATTCTGTATCCGAAAATAATTGGTTTATCAGGGGTAAATTCATTTTATGGACCATTATATTCTTCATTAACATGATTCCTTCAGTTTCCAACCAATAAGTTAAACATAAATCATATTGTTAGAAATAATAATCATAGTTGAAAACATGATAATCCTGAAATATAATTCATATGATGTCTGAATCATGATACCTTATTCTATGAAACCATAGGTTTACCCTAGGTCATTCATGATTGTTACCAAATCATTAAAATTTAATCCAATTATTAGACATATCTCTAAGGTTCTCACTAATGTTATCTCATCGTAGTTTCATAACGTTAACTAAACCTTTCTCTAATACCAATTACAGTGAACCATACTTTTTATAAATACACATCACATATTAATATATGAATATTCAGTACATAACATAATGATAAACACCAGAATCATATAAGTATAGTTCCTTTGGAAACATAGACTCATAAAACAACTTGTTCAAAAAAGTTCCAAATCATCTCCCACAAGGTTCTTCATAACTAGAACTCTTCATAGATATAACAAACTTAGTACCTTTATTTATAACATGGGGAAGGGAAACCTAATAAAGGGTGATATTATATGGTAATTTTGTCTAATAATGGAAGATATCAATGACCAATTTAGAATAATATGAACATAAGGGTGTGAAAACATGGGCATAACATTTAAAAATCATACCCTCCATATCATAGATTTTAATATTAATTCATAGAATAAATATTTATATTTCATAAAACATGAATCATTTTGGAAGCAAAGAACATGATCCATAAGAGAATAACATTGGTGTAAGTAATAGAATTATGGAATACACCTAAACATAGAAAATCATTTTCTTAGTATTTAAGGATTCAGTACAAAAAATATTTTTGTAGTGGGTATTCTTCCCAAACCATCATAGTAGTCAAGGTTCACTCCTAAGACTATAATAGTATATTGGGTTCACTCCAAAACCATCATAGTAGTCATGGTTTACTATTGTGACGATCATAGTGGAAATATTCTTCACTGAACTATGTTCACTCTCCATTCCAAGACTATTAATTCCATGAGATATCAATATTTACCAAATGAATTGGATGGAGATATAGGTCCCAAATGTCCTTGGTTATAGCCTAACCACAATCCATAGTTATAACATGAACACTATCCTTGGTTAAAATGAAACCACCATCCATGGTTATACCAGAACCAAATTCACATAATTAAAACTATACATATGTGTTCCATAATATCATAAAACATTGATCAAATCATCATATAAAAACCTGTAAAAATAAAATGGGTTGCATAGACCTTTTATCAATTAAATATAGCATAAACTGTAAAGAATGAATGGGATTAATAAACATATTATCAACATAAACATTAACCATCCAGAGAAATACTAGTAATGGTTTAATTGGATCATATTCCCTATAAATCATAAATAATATCAAATAGGTCATCATAGATGGAAATTTATCTTAAAATATCACTTGGAAACTTTATTGAGAAAAATATATTTTTCACTTCAAAATAACCATCTAAATACAAAAAAATTTAAAATTATTAATGAAAAAAATTTCTAGGAAAATAAAATTTTAAAATTGTAATGTGAGCTTTAAATAATTCTGTGTTTATGGTGGTTGACAATTTAATTCATACTGTATAAGTTAAACTAAAAAATTCCCTTTACATTTTCTGTAAAATGTTTAAATAGTGAATTTAAATATTTACCTTTTAAACCAATTTTTAAAATTTCCAAAAAAGGTAAAAAAATAATTTAAATATTCATTTTAAAATAATAAAAATCTTTCTTTAAAACTTTTAATAAACCGTGGAGTTGGAAAAAAAAATTCGACCGATGTGAGAAAAAAAATTGATTTTAATTAAAAACACAAATTTGGTATATTTAGAAAATAATTTGTGTAAAATGAAGTGAAAAAAATATATTCTAAATAAATAAATATAATATAATAAAATTAATGAGTTTCTTGATAAGTAGATCACAATATTTCATCTTCAAAAATATAATCATTGACAATCTTAATAAACAATGAGATTGCAACATAAAATCCTTATAACATTGGTAAAATTTTTATAATAATACCCCTGAAATAAATAACCTTATATGGATATTTTTTCTCCTAATTTTCATGATAATAATCATAAAATACATTCATGGTTATTATACACACCCCAAAAAAGAAACAGGTGGAATATAAGGCATGTTCCCTACATAAATAAAAGTATATGAACATCCATTACCTTAGGTATAACTTCCATCATTCACATTAGGACCTAGAAATTAATAAATATCAATTTTTTATTCATATATTTCAGAAACATACTCATATATATCATACTATATATGATTTAATTATAACATTTTATCACCCATTTGTTAATAATTCTTTATTAATATCAATATTCCTGGTGGAATCTTCTATATTTTTTTATGTTATAGTTCAATAGTTCTTTCCCTTATATTTTGATCATGGTTAAATAATATATATATTTTTTAGGATATAAATATTTTATATTTTAATTATATACATGTTTATAGTCATTGATAAAACATGTAGATAGAAAAATTAATTATACCATTCATGGAGATGGTAGGGGATACGTACGCATCAATGATGTTTTCATTTTTTTTGATGAATTGAAAGACATAAAGGTATATAGTAAATCAAACATAAAGAATAATTATTATAAGATATATATAATATATATTTTATAAATCTACCCTTAATACTGTACATGTAAACTAGAAATGAAAAACAAATCATATCACCTCATAAAGGTGGTATTCCACATGTATGTATGATCAACATTGTCGTTTTACAATTTTTTGGAACATAAGAAGGTATATATATATTATATTATCATTATATAAGTATAATAATTTATGAATTATAAAATATAAACTATAAAACCAAAATAATATATATCAATAAAAATGGCGATGAGAAATGAATTGTATTGCTACATGGAGATAATAATCTATACGTAAGAATGAGCAATATTTTCACTTCCCATTTGATGGAATGAAGTTGAATAAAGGAAACTTCATAATCATAATAAACTTTTAGTATATTTAGTATAGTGAATATATTATTTTATGAAGGATAAATCATATTAATAGAAGATAAAAGAATAATTAAAAAGTAATTGATTGATTAAGGAAATTACCTCTTCTTCAAAATAACTCCATCAGATGTCATCTTAATGGTTAAAGGGGTGGTCTTTTGGGAAGACTAGAAACTCAAGAATTCAAGTAAGGAAGTTGGGAATGTATTTTTTCAAGGTATGGTAATGAAATATATGTAAGGGTTATTGGAATAATTGAATGGATAGGAGCACCTTTATAATTGAGGGGAGGGGCGCACTTGGTATTTCATAGAATATTTACTTAATATATATTAATTTGGATGTAAAAATGTCTAAATTCATAATATTTAAATATAATATGAGTATGAGTTCATATAATATCATAAAACAAAATTTTTACATGTTTTTATCACATCTTACCCATATCTTTTTGTTTTAACCCTTCATTAACACTTTTTACTATTATCCTAATACTAATGTTTTCTACAATTTAAAGGTTGATAATGTCACAATAAAATTAAAAAAGACTCATAAATGGATCACATATAATTTTTAAAACCATATAAGATTCATTTTTATGAATTTCATGTTTATAGTAATTTTATATCATTTAATAAATTATTCTTTTTGATAAATTATCATTAATGTATTTTTAACACACTTATATTAATTTGAAATTAAATAAATAAAGAAAAAGTTGGAATTAGAATTAAATTAATTAAAACATCCAAATTATGTCATATAAATGTATATTTTTTAAATATTAATGCATTCAAATAATATCTCTTTTAGTATTTTTATAATCATTTATTTTATTTTTCTGTTTATTGAATAAATTCTCCACTAGCGTTTCAAAAACATTTAAGAACATTATATAATTTGAAAAAATTATAAATAAATTTATATAATAAAAATTATTTCAACAATATCAAAATATACACCAATATTTTTTAATAACATGATTTTACCCTCTATAGATACATAATATATATTTTTAACCAAGAGATTGTGATTTTGTAACTTTCTTTGATTTAAATATTATATAGGTCATATTCAGGGACATGTGTCCATTAATAAAGTAAATTTAAAATATATTTTGATAATATTATAATTAATTTAATTTAATAAGTATTGGGAAGACTATTATGGCTTTATCACTTATTTTTAACCTATATTTACAGAATTTACTCTTTAGTGAGACGATAAATTTTACCACAATTACTATTAATATTGACATAAAATAAAAGTATCCTATTTGAAAAAATTTAACCTAATTTTTAAAAATATGTAATAAATTAAATAAAATTCAATAATTATAATTTATAAAAACTAATTTTAATAAAACTGTGCAAAACGTGATGAAATCCACTTTTAAAAAAATATAGTTTTTATGAATAAAACAAAATTTATTCTAATCACATGAATAGGAAAAATATTAGAAGAAAGTTTAAAATATTCTATTGAGTATTTCAAATATAAATTTATTTAAAAAAATTCAGAAATAGTGAAAATTTTAAATTATTATGATAAAACCACATTGGGTACATAAAAACAGTTTTCCCAAACGATGCCCTATTACATATAAAACGTTTATCATAAATTCAACCATAAAATCTATTCGAATGAAGTAAATTATATTATTTAAAATATATTAGAAATAATTTTATATTTAAATCATTTTATAGTGTATTTTTTAATATTCTAATAACAAAAATTAGATTTTCAATAAAAATCAATAAAATTCAATCTTCACTGAAAAATCAATATTTTTTTGAAAATTATCAAGAACACTTAATGAGATAAATTAATTATTCTGATTAAAAAAATATTTTTCACTAGAAAAAATAACATTTATAATTTTTCAAAAAATTAATCATTATATTTTCTCTAAAAAATATATTTTTTGAAAAAAAACAAATTTTATAAAAATAAAACAACAATACTAAATATTGAGGGATTATTTACAAAGAATTGATCAATAAATTCTTATTGAGTAGGAAGTTATGATATATTTCATAAATTAATTAATACTATTTGAACATTACAATTTAATGATTTTAATATAACTTTGAAAAATAAATTTTTTTAATAGTATGCTATAGTTTATTTTAATATGGTGTTGGGTGTAGCGTAAGATATTGAATAAATTATGTCTATTTGAAAAAACATATTTCATAAAATATTCGGGTGTTACAACTGAAATATCAGAAATTTTATTTTATAAAAAGTATATCTTTTTTGAAATC
Organism: Viscum album; assembly: GCA_963277665.1. Lineage (NCBI taxonomy): Eukaryota > Viridiplantae > Streptophyta > Magnoliopsida > Santalales > Viscaceae > Viscum > Viscum album. Next base: position 1,219,715,910 of record OY728147.1, on the reverse strand, counting down.
ATTACATGAATACTATATAAGGTTGAAATTTTTGGATTTTTCTAAAAGGATAGACTTTTCAATGAATAGTGAAAATTACCAATTTTATAGAAAAATATAAAAAAATTTCAAGTTCTTTTAAAGTTGAATTTTATTTAGAACTGGTTCAAAAAAAATTATTCATTTTTTTAAACAAAATCTAGTATGTTTTTTTGAATTCACGTTATTCTTAATTTCATTATAAAATGATTTTTATACTAAAAATGTATTTACTTGGATAGAAGTATATAATTGAATTTAGGGAGTTTATATTAAAAGTAATATTTGATACTTATAGGAGTTGAAGTGTATAAAATTAATTCCTTATATTGAATCACCATTTCTAAATTTTTAAAATATGTTAACATTACTTTTAGTCAAAATGAATATCATTGAAGGTCAAAATTTATCACCACTATAAAGGGTAAATTACGTTATCAATTGTTAAACTAATTTGAAATGGATATAAAATAAAAAACAAATTCCTATAATTTATTATATGAGTTTATTTTTAGCCCCATAGAAATCTACGAAAACATGGAATTTTGGATAAAGTTTTCCTTGATAAATATCTATATATTATTTTAACCAAATTAACATTCCAAAATTTCTCTTCATCACTTTTAATATATATCATATTTTTTACATAGATTAAAACATGATATGAATGGTTTCAAGAAGTTATTTTCAATAATAATAATAATTTATGGTGGTAATTTATTTTTAGTTTTTAATGAAAAAATTATTTCCTGAATTTCTTACACAACATCGACACAAAGCTTGTGCATAAATTAGAAATGAGAGGTAAATTGTTTTAAAATTAATAAAATTAATAATTTTCAGGTGATTTATGAATCCCTTTATTTTTAGATAAATTTAATGTATTACAAATGTGATAATTTTATACATTCTAATTAAATTTCTATATTTATATTTTTTAAATTCATATTTTGTGAATAGTCTTGAAAATAAATTTAACGGTATTTCAGTTCAAATAATATTTTATTAAATTATTTATATTTATTAAAAATATTATAATTTTTCAATATAATGGTAAATGGTTGAAAATATCAATGATTTTACACTTATGGGTCAATTTTCATTTTATAGTAATGTTTTTGACCCCTAAAGTGTAAAAAACATTATTATCATAGTAATTGTTAAAAGGGTTAATGACATGTAAAAGCTAAGAGAAAAGGGAAAAATAAATGTCCTAAAATCTTCTAAAAAAGATTATTTAGACTTATATTCATCCAATATTAAAAATTTATCAATTCCATTCCACTTAAACATTAAAAAAATATTAGTTTAATACTTTAAGTAATTTCAAGGGTACCCATCCCGTCTCTTTTATAAGGATATGATTCCTACAATCTTCCACACATTTCATGAGCCATATAGTTGAGAAAACCCTTAAAATACACACTATAAATTAAATATCTATTTTATAGATGTATTTTTATTCTTAAAATTCCATCCCTTGGGTATTTAAGAAGATATCCCAATGAGATTCTTCAAAGAAGAGGTAATCATCTAGATCAAAGAATTTCATTTTACATCTTATTAAACATCATTCAATTATGTCCTAAAAATTAAAATATTATAACATGAAAATATTCCATATAAATAGTTTTTATTCTGTTATGGATTAAACCTATTTATCTCATTTTTTAACGAAATGGGATATAAAACTACCAACAGTGCATACATACATAGTACCACCTCACGAACTAATGTATGTAATTTCTCATCATCATTTTTCATGTATGGTCACTATGATGGATTTAATATAAATTAATTATAAAAATAACATAGTCAATTTCCTTAAAATATAATATATAATATATTTTCATACCATTCCAATCATTAAAAATGGAATACTTGCATGTGAGTACGTACATATTATCTTCTCCATGTGACGATGTACTTTGTTTTTTAATGCCAATTTTCATGAATGCTCATGGGGATGAATGTAATGAAGTTACCTTATGATAATAACTTGGTAATTATTTTTAAAAGACAATCTTTTATTTCATTATTTATTTCCCATCCAATGAAATGTAAAAACATCACTCGTGTGTACATATAGACTACCACCTTAGGAACCGATGCATTTTTTCGTAACTAATATTCAGGGATTACTCTAAAATATTATTTTAATAATAAATATTATAATTATTTCATGGTTATTATTCTGGATATTATGTATCAATAAACCCTTTTACCATGGACAATATGCCAAAATCATTTGGAAATTTGGAATCTAACAACCTCAAAATAACTAATGTGAACCAAAAGGATCAAGAAATAAAACACGTCATTCAAAAAATTAAATAAATGGTACAATGATTGGTGAATAGATATGTAATTTTTTATTGAATAATTAAATAATTAAAACTATGTTGTTTTATTTGATTTAAAGGGCACACATAGCAATTTGGGACCCTAGTTAATGTATTTCATTACACAATTTCCACTAATTGGGTTATACTTACACTCCATTGAGTATATTATTTAATTTTTATGTTTGACATGGAATATTGTTATATTATACTATATTTACACATTTTTATGTGGTTTTACAATTTTTTTGCAAAACTAATCAGCGAAGAATTCTCACTTTAGTGATATAATATGTGTAAGGATTATTCATCTTAATATTTTTTCTTTGAAGCAAGCCTCATATTACCAACCTACGTCATTTAATATGCTTTATATATTGTCTATTGAGAAATTATATCATTAATTAATATTTAATCATGTTATTTAATGATCCTTTGTATTTATTACCTTCATTATATATTTATTCAAATATTATAAAAGTTGTATGGGTTTTAATGGTCTCAATTACAATTATTTGAGAAAAAATACATGTTATGAACCATGTATTATTTTATACGGTCTACTTAATACCACATTAATGAATAATGAAATATTATATCTCTAAATTAATGTAATATACATATATATTTTACATTATTTCTTCTGATGTATTTGGATTTGAATGTCACCAAAGTAGTAATGTTTTAATGTTACATTCTCATATCTTTTCAAGATTATTTATGTTTAAGGTCCCGTTAGGGGAAATTATATGATCTTAATTTCATAAACCACATCCCTCTTATTATCCTTTTTTACATGTATTACATTTTTTTGTTTCATTTTTTCTCTTTGGTACTTCAGGTGATCATAAAAGTGTTTTTTGTAAAAAATCAACCTCATTTTTATTTTTGGTCAGCAATCATTTTAATTTCATATACATAATCTCTAAAATGTTTTCAGGAATGATATTTTGTATGAATATGTGAATGTTTAGAATAATTTTCAATAATATTTTACTTTAAATTTTTTTTAAAGAAACATTATTATATTTTCCTGAATATGTAACTTTCATTATTTACTGAAAGTGTGAGATGTATCTCTATTTTATTTTTTACTGAATGAATTGATATTCCCCTCATTATAGATATTATTTTATTTTATGTTTAATTTTAAATTTTACAATGTTAAGTTAAAAAAATATTTTCCTCAATACTTTTGGATTTTTTATTTAAAAATTTAGCAAAAGAGAAGGATGTTTTCCTTATTTTCACAAAAAAAGTATCAAATGTTATTTTAAATGTATCATTCATTAACGGTAATATCCATTATTGTTTTAATATGATATAGTATAAATATGTTATAATGATTTCAGCCATACTATTTATATGTACATATTATTATTTTTTTAAAGATATTTCCATGGAACTAGTTTCTCATCCAAGGGTTAACAAATCTAAAAAGGAATTACGATTGTTTTCAAGGGTGTTATATTGAAAAGAGAGAATTATGAATATTTTCTCATTATATTATACTAGGAAATATATATGGATAATTTATGGGTGATTCTATTATAATACAAGGATGTTTGATTAAGTTATAAACCATGTATATGTGGCTACGTTATAAACCTTTGATTGATGGGTCTGTTATAGTACAGAAATGTGTTGGTTAAAGTGATTACGTTAATCGATTGTAAGTTTCTACTAGGTGAAAATATTGTTTACTGGTTATAATTTGCTCATATGACATAATAGAATTATCTATTCAGGTGATTCCATGATTTTTTTGATGTTTCAAGATACTAAAACATTTTATCTATACAGGATATGACTTTTTAGTGGTTACTTTGACCAAGATTGACATCACATGGATCATGATTACAGATTCTTATGAATATTTCCTTTATTTAATCATTATTACACAACAAATTTTTAATCAAATAGGGTTTTATGGGTTTCAAATCTATTACTTAATTATAATTCACTTTGAATATGTTCCCATACCCTTATTCTAATATTGTGATCACTAAAATATCCAATTGGCAATGCCTATGTTTACCCGTACTAAGAATTATATGTCACTATTATTATGAATATTTTCATAATTTGATAAATAAATATGATATGTAAGATATTTATGGAATTATATCATGTGTTCGATGATGAATAATTAAGGTGTAATAATAAAATATTGATACAATATTAAAATTATCACTTAAAGACATGGGTATTATTATATAAGAGTTTTTCCTACTTATATAAAACATTATAAGCAAATAGAAATTGGTTTTGTAAGTAATATAATATTTCCATTTCATTTTTATTCCGTATATGGCTAGTATTGGGTTACGTTTATTGGTATCAAATCTATAAATTTAAAGTTTATGTTTTTAGGATCGGATCTAGGAGTGTATGTTTCGAGCTACTACAGTTGGTATCAGGGAAAAGTTCAGATAAACATGGAGATTGGGATGTTTCCATAATATATTGAATTAACATTTATGGATACCATGATGGGATTACAATTTTAATTTTTATGAAAAGTTCAAAGTAATAGAATCCCATTTTTAGGTTTTTAGAGATGATATTTAATGTTGATTTAGGATATTTTGGGAGACTTTTTATTAGGTTTATGTATTTGTAACCCATAGGATTACCATGATGTATTAGTTAATAATAATTCCACTACATTTTTATATATGTAAGATTAATTTTATTTGATAAAATTTTATATTAAATCCTTATTTCATTTTTATTTTATTGAGGTAAGTTGATATATTGGTTTAGTTGTTTATGGATTATTCTATGTTGATCTTTGGGGGTTATTATGGAAATTTTGTAGATAGATATATCATTTCTTCATATAATGGTTTATTAATTTTGGGAAGTATGGTATCTTATGCTAAAAAATTTTTATTTAAAAAATATTAGAAGAATATATATTTTATCCATATATAGGCATTATTATCATTTATATGATGATGATTTAGGCATGATTAATATTCATCATGCATTCTAATCAATAAAAATATTAGATTGATAGAGGTAGAAACTTATTAGAAACATAAAAAATGGGATGGAATTTAATTTATAATTTTGAATAAAATAATGTCAGTATATTATAAGACGTTTTTAGAATGGATAAAAAATTAATTACAAATAAATTTTAAATTCAATCTTTGTACAACCATTCTGATGAATTGATTTCATTTTTTCTCTCTTTTTAATTCATGATTTTATGCTTATTAAAATTATCATGATCATATTTTTTATCAATTAAAATAATTATTTTTGACCTTACCTTTCTAATACATGTCCATATTTTCACATCCCACTAATGTTGTCCAACTTAAACACCTATTTATTTTTTATTTTAGATAACAATCATATTCTTTTTCCCCTCTTCTAATTAGTATATTTTATTAACCCTTTTTATGATGTTGATTTTCAAAGAAGGTATTTTAAAATAATAAAACCTTTAATTGCTAATAATTATATAAAATTGTGGGGATGAAATTTATTTAATGGAGATAATGTAATACCGTAATATTTTAAAATAAAAATATGTTTGATAGTATTCATGGCTCGAAACACCACACTTTAACGACAAAAATCTATTATTATTCAAATAGGATCATTAGAACCATGTAATTGAATTCAAGTATATGAATATAATTAACCAAATTATAAAATATATGTATAAATGTACTACTCAATATAAATATATTGATTTATTTATAGTAAATAAGTACTCAATTTGTGGTAATAACATTTTACACTTTAAAAATACATTTTTTTCAATAACGTTTTGTATTGAGTTTTTTGGGAGAATATTATTATTAATTTATACCAATTATTGAAATTTTATTTGATAAAAAGGATATATTTTTTTTAATTATTATATCAAAAATATTTTCGAGTGAATTTTTTGGATTTCTCTAAAAAGATTGATTTTTTAAGGAATCGTGAAAATACCAATTTTATAGAAAACAAACATATATTTTCAAGTATTTACAATGTACTATTTTGTTTTCAAATGTATTTGAAATGTAATTATTTACTATTGATTAATAACAATCAAAAAAATTTCATTTTAATATAAAATTATGCTTAATTTTGATATAAAACCATTTTCAAACTTAAAATTAAATTTTTCTAGAAAATTGATTTTAATAATGTTTTGTGGGTTTATATTAAAAGAAATTTTATACACTTATAGGAAATAAATTTGATAAAATGTTGTTAATATTACGAATCATTATTTTATAATTTGGTAAATAGGTCAACTTTATTTTTTTAATAAAGAATAGTAATCGTAGTAAATATGTTTGACCATGGTAATGGGTAAATTTGGATCAATAAAATTAAAAATAATTAATAAATGCTTTAAAATAACACTAAAACTTTCTGTTAATCTATTGATTTAGTTTACTTCAACGAACCCATTCAAATATTGGAAAATATGGCATTTTTTCTATTTGTTTTTTATAAAGAAATTTAAATAATATTAACTAAAAGAAAATTAAAAAATGTCTCTTTTTTTGTTTAATATATATAATATTATTTGAAAAGGATAACAACAATTTATGAATGGTTTTAAGAGTTTATTTTTTATATTTATAGTTTTTCAGGATGGTAATTTATTTTTAAATTTTATTTATGAGATAATTATCTTAAATTCTTACAAAATGATAACATAGTACTTGTGCAAACAATATAAAAACAAAAAAATGATTTGAAATACATTTAATGTAACATTATTTGGGTGATCTATGGTGTCCCACTAATTTTTAGACAAATAAAATGTATTAGAAGTTTATATGTGAATTGTATTACAATATTTACATTAGTTTAAAGTTATGTTTTCTGAATAGGTCTAAAAAAGAATTTAAGGATATTTTATGTCAAGAAATATTTTATTAAATGATTTAACATTTATGAAAATATTATATTTGGAAATATAGCACCCCCCAGTTTGAGGTATGCCATCATTTCACATATGTTCTTTTCATGGAGTCATGGTTTAATTTAATTGGGAGTATGAAAAATTGGGCAGTGTGTTGGAAAACATAGAAGAACAAATAAAGGATATATAAATGTAATACATAATGTAATTAGTATTTCCAGATAATAAAATCTAGGAGAAATTATTTTTGAGCTATATGGCCTCAAGAAAATTCATCATGTGTATATAAATTACATGCCATGTAAATTTTCATGCCCAATAAGTTAATATATGATCAGAGTGTATTTTTGTTCTCACACATCTTATTTGACACCCTCTTGACTCCCAAGGATCTCATGGGTGCATTTCCATGATTTTCAAAATCTGAACATCGATGACATTGAATCTTTGAGTGTTTTTTTGGAATCTAAAGGTTAAAGTTCCATTCTACTATCTCAAGTTGGATCATATTTTATTGTCTTGATTGGAACCATAGATCAAGGTTTTTATACCCATATCTATGTGTTTATATTTTTATTGATGTGATATTATTGGATTTTGAAAAAGTAACAAGAGGAAAAAGGCTTAATCTGTGAAATCATATTGGATACTTTGTGATAATTTTATTGAGGTAGGAAAATTCTATCCCAATATTTAATTCTAGAACTTATTGACTTGAAATTTCAACATCATATTTATTTTATGTTGGAATGTGTTTTTGGGATTAATTGGAAAACTCTTGTTGATGTGATTTCAAAAGGGTGGGATTTGGAAGATGGGATTTTGTTAAATAAATGTTTTATTGTAAATTTCATCATAAGGGTGTGGTGTATGTTCATAAAATTTTTGGATTGGTAATGGTCAGAACTACCAAAATTAAATGGTAATAATAATAATATGGATAATTATCAGATGTAGCACCATCAAATAATAATACTTTGGGAAGGATCGTGTTCAGATGTACCATAATCAAGTCAGTCACAAAGTGATAGTTTGGAAAGAACATGAGTTTCCACCTGTGAGTATAAGAAGGTCCATGGTTTCCAAAATTGTGTTTGTGCTTGGGTGTGGAATGAGTTAATTATTCCAATTGAAATTAAATGGTTTTATAATATTTATCTAGTTGTTTTATTATGTGAAAACTATTTAAAGTTAAGAATAATTATATTTCCTTATTTTATCCATTTTTATAAAAATATTCTATGCTCTTCTTTCCCAAGTTGTGCGTGTTGGGATATCATTGGGTAAATACTTCTGAGTTTTTCTACTAACCCAATTCATGGGTACACATCTGTGTATGTAGATCTCATCTACTGAGATTCAAGGAAGGGTCACATTTCATACTTCTCTTGTGGTGAAAATTGACTTCATGGATTGGTTATAGAAGTTGGAGCTTGGGAGAACTATATCTTGGTTTGTAACAGTTCCAATTGGTTGCTGGTGTGTTTCTACTTGGAATCATAGGCTTTAAATTTCATTTTTTTTTACCCAGTACAGTCTTATGGTTTATTCTTTATTATAATTTTAATGAGTTATGTGTTTTATTCTCTTTCATAATTTATTCTATGTTGCATTGTTGTACGACTCTTGACTGGTTGTGCGTTTTTAGGGAAAATCAACTCCCTCCATCCTGTAATTTTTTTTGAAATTTATTTTCATCCTTTGGTGTCATGTGGATGCCACCTTTGTCCTTTGTCACTTATCCTCTTCACAAGCCAATGAAGAGGGGAATGGTGTTACAAATGACATCAGTCTTGGTCGATTAGAATGTCTTTTTAAGACAAATGGTATCAATTTTTTGTTCTATGAGTTTCAATGGTATTACTATTGATTAGTCATTCATTTTGGTTGGTAGTAAACATATATAACTATCATCTCTTATAATGTATAGTATAAAATCTCTTAGCTAACATTTTTGTACTGAAATTTATGTTACCATTGTGGTTTGGGAACAAAAGTGTTTTGTCCCATTATTGTGGGTTTAAAAGACGAGTGTTGTATACCATGCATTATGATATGAATTCCCACTAGGATTTCATTGTTCATATTCTATTCAAATGATTTTTGAAAAATTAGTAAAATGATTTATCTTTGAAAACAAGGTTATAATATTTATTCCTTATGGTAGTGATAATTGTTTTGACGTTTTGGAATTTATTAAAGATGTCAGTTACTTGAGAGAAATAGTCTAAATGGTGTATTGTTCTTCTTAAAGAAAATGGAACCTGGAAGACCCCGAAAAAACTAGTAGCAAAAACTACCAAGAATGTTATTTCACTTGAAATATAGGTGAACCAATAATTTATATAGAGTATTGTTCAAGTGTTTCAAGTAACTGATAGAGGAAATAAAAAGGATGAACCAGGGTAACTTGATCATTCAACATAGTTTCAAAAGAATAATCCATCGATGTTTTGAGGGGATTCCAAAATAGAAAATGAATAAGTGTATCTAAATTGAATAAATAAAATTTTTTATTTTCTTGGTATACTGGAAGAGTCAATGATTAAGATTTAAACCTATATATTGGAAGATATTTCATACCAATGGTTGGATTTACCTATAAAATCTACAAAAAATTAAAGAATTATGTGGGAGTATTTTGAGGATATGTTCAATAAATAATTCTATCCTCACACTTTTAAAATACAAAGAACAAAAAATTTCTCCATATTAAAGCAAAATAACCATTCTATGATAGAATATGTAGCAATGTTCATGAACTAGGTTCGTTTCACTATAGAGGTAGATAATAGATAATACATGATGGTGTGTATATTTTAATCAAGATTACGACTAGATAATCAACCCAGAAAAGCCTTCATATGTATTGGGGATTATATATTAATGGTTAATAGTGAACCGGTGGATGAAAGGGTTATTGTTGGGAATTCAAAAAGAGGTATTCCATTTATACTCATGGGGACATGTTTCTAATCTAGAATTGGAAATAAGAGATGGGATGTCTATTATCATGGAGGTAACACACCCAATAATCATTCTACAAAATCATTTCATTTTCCTCCAAAATCCAATATCAAAACAAGTTGTTTTTAATGTAGTTATTTGAAAGATAGGAGGATGGAATTTACTCAACCATTAAGGAATTTCCACCATAGCGACATGAAATTCCATATCAAAAAGAATTATCATAAAATTTTGATATCAGAAAGTATATTAGGCTTGACATAGCCTCAACCTTCATATGATCATATATAATAGTCTAATAAGACTAGTTCATGTCCCAAAACATAGATAAACCTGGTCATTTCCATTATATCTTCAATTGTTTTGTTGACACCTATGTTGGGAAGCAAGATCTATCATGTGAAATATGAGAAAAAACTTTATGGAGTAGAGCGGGATATTGTGAGTGATAAATCAGGTCCTTGTACAATGTGATATACTATTTTTCCAAACATTAATATTATGTAATTCTTATTTCATACCATCACATAATATTTTTTTCATTTCTTCTTTTGTGGTTAAACAAATGGGAATTGACAAGGAAATGATTCCTCATGTAAAGAATATCGGCACCCCCCATGGATAGATGGAGTATAAAGGATTTGAATGACCAATGTTATATTAATATTGGAAATGTGTAGTTTCTTGGGGGTGTATTATTCTAGAAAAGGACATATTTTATTTGATATTTATTTTGGACTAGCAGACGAGTTTTAAAAACGTCATAGAATAATATGCTCAGCATGTCATGTTTACATCCCTGTTTGTATATTTTCAAGTATTAAAGGGTTATTGGGATAGAAATGGATGTATAACATGACCTATAATGAAATTAGGTAGATAAATATCAATACAGTTAGTGAAAAGGACATTGGAATATATAAAAGAAACATGAAATGAGATTATTCGTGTCATATTGGATCAATACAGAGATATTTTTTCTGAATTATTTCTTTGGGTTACCACCATTGTGGGAAATTTTATTTACTGTCAAATAACTCTCATGATCATGTTTTATTTCTTTACAATCATACAGATTTTATTTGGAAGAGTTTCAAGAGATAAAGGCTCATCATGAATAATTGAAAAGTAAAGGCTTTATCAAATTGAGTACATCACCTTGGGCTACGCCTATTTTGATCTTAAATAAATAACATGAACTCTCCGGTTATGGGTTTTTATCATAAAATAAATAAATCCATGAATAAAAGTTGATATCCTATTCCTCATATTGATGACTAGTTTAACCATTTGAAGGGAGCCAAATGGTTCCCTATTTTATCTATGCTCTTGAAATCATCAAATTAGAGTTATACTAGTGGATATTCAAAATAGAGTATTTCAATTTGATATGAAAATTTTGAATACGTTATCATGCCTTTTGGTTTAATGACCGTTTCAATATTTTTCACAACTTTAATGAATCATATACTCCATGGATACCTTTATTATTTTTTAGTGGTGTCTATTGATGGTATTATAGTTTATTTTTGAAGATGAAATGAATATGAGGAGCGCTCTAGAATTGTACTGAGTATGTCGCAAGAACATCATTTGTATGGAAAGTTTTCTAAATGAGAATTCTGGATACAATAAGTTTGTTTCCTCGGGCATGTATTCTCTAAAGTAGGAATGTGTTTGGATCCCAGAATGATATAAGTAGTTACCTCTTGGTAGAAAGAACATAATGTTTTATATGTATACAATTTTCTGGGATTAAAATGATACTAACGCCGATTTGTTCAGGATTTTTATAGACATGCTTCTCTCATGAATATTCTAATAGGAAATAGTGTTCCATTCATATAGAATGATGAATGTATGAAATGATATTTGGAACGTAAGACTTGTCTAACCTCAGCTTGAACACCCCAATATTTTACGGTATTCGATTTTTTTTAAAATTTTACTTCTTCGATAGCTTACAAGCTTACAAGTGATTTAAATATTATTATTTAATTACTAAAGTTTTCTCCTAGATGTTGGAAATGATGAGAATGAATGATATTAAGTAAATTAGAAAAATATAGGTTTCACATGTTTATAAATTTAATTAATTAAAAAATAAAACAAATTAAACATAAAAAAGTTTTTTTATAGAAACTACATTTACACCAAAAATGAAAATTTATTTTAATAAATTAAATTAATCACTATTAGTGAAATATGTTAATCATATTTATATATTATATTTTAAATTAAATTTTGTTTACATTCATCTAAAACATTTTTAGTGGCCTAAGATAAGAATAAGTCAATTTTACAAATAAAAGGCTATATTTTTCTAAATTTTATTTTTATAACCTTTTAATGGAGAACATTTTTTAAATATAAATTTTGAAACTTTTATAAATTATATTTGAAAAAATAATGATTAATTTTTAAATCATTATATAAAAATTTTCTTTTTTTAAATCTTTGGTTTTTGTATAATAAGTTTCATTTTTGATGAATAGTAATGTGAATGTTGGAACAATAATGGGACCATTAAGAATAGTAATGTGTTTGTTATAATAATAAACTCACCTATTAATATCTATATAAAATCTATACATATTATAAATGGTAATATTATATAATTATATCATGTTATAAGTAAATGATTGTTTTAAATTTTTAATTAACTGTTTGTATTTTTGTTAGTCATAAATATTTAATTAAAATTATAAAACTAATTAAATTATTCAAAAGGAATTTTTTTCATAAAATGTATTCATAAATTAATATTTTTTTTCTTATAATTTTTGGATAATTTTATGATACCTTAGTTAATTTTTCAGAGTGTTATAAATTCAGTTATAAATATAAAATATATATTTATTGAGTAAATGATTATTTTAATTAAATACTAAATTATTCATAATTATAATAAAAATTACTTTTTTTTTCAATTTTTAATTCTACGCATTCAAAAATTTAAGGGTGAATTTTTGGGATTTTTCTAAAATAGTTGACTTTTTGGTGAATAGTAAAATATGATAATTTGTGGTATTTAACAAAATACATTAATAATGGAGTCATGGGTGATGTATGGTTTATTTGGGACCATAATATCGAACTATAATCTATTATTCTACTATATTTGGTGATAATGTTCATGCTTTTCTCTATGTTGTTCCAAAATAATAAACAATTGGATAAAATATTCAAAAATCACCCCTCTCCTCCACTATAAATACCACCCCTCACCACCTCTTCTCCAAACTCCTTCCATGCTTTGAGCCTTGTTAAAGTTTTTCCAAAAACTCTTAATAAGACCCCCCATGTCCATGAGACATTTTTATTAATAATAGAAGAAAAATAATTCCATTAAAGATGTTCTCAAGGAGGAGAATTCAAGAAGTGACAATTATTTTAATTTTCATTTATTTTATATTCAATTTCATTTATTTTTGTATCCTTCCATCACCACCTATATCCAAAGAGACATGATAAATACAGAAGCATTTATATATTGGAATGATATCATGTTAATGGGATATGAATCATCAATTTCCTTTCTCTCAATCTTTTATTCTATGAATTAAAACATTACTCGTAGTGTGTCAATTTACCTTCATCATGGATGATATATTTTAATTTTCTATTAATACCATAATGGATGGTTGTAATACCATTATTATTGTAAAAAATTTATAATATATTTATAAAACCTATTTAATTTTTTTAAAAAGTTAATACACATGATGTTAGTTAATAAAACAAAACTAGTCTATGATCATTGAAAAATGCCAAAATAATCTAAATGATTATCAAAAATATCTTATCTAATGATTCTTCCTCTTCAAAAAATGATTTATTTAATAATTTAATATTATATATATTCATTAATAGCATATAAGTTCAACTTTGAATATCTCTTCCCATTTCACTTGAACTTCCATACTCATATGCAAGTAAAACGATCAGAAAAAACCTGGAAACGAACACTCTTAAACGATAAAATAGAATCTTATAACTTATAAAAAAGACCATAAAATAAATTAATAAAATTATAATAAATCAAATAACTGAATAATATTTTTTTAATTAAATAATTAAGAGATTTAATTTGATTATCCTATACATTTATTTCATGTTCATAACACATTCAGACATAATGTAAGGGTTTCTTCCCGAACCTCCATTTTCCATTCGGGTTATCCTTAAATTCTATTTAACCTAATGTAATTATTCATTAATTTTATATAATTTTTTTAAACTATATTCATATGTTCTAAATTCATATATCTTGATCCTCTCATCTATATTTAATTGGAGAATACATGTTTTATAATGTTCTTTTTTCAATACTGCCCGATAGGCAAGCCCAATTTAAGGGTACCTTCAAATTACTATCCCATTTTCAAGTGCCACACATAAAAAAATTTAAGCTAAAAATATTTTAAAAAATCACATATTTTACCAGGAAATACTATATTTTATTCTTTCTTATTTTATATGAACAATTATTTCTTTTTTTTCATTTTCAAGACTCTTTAATATCTTCCTTAAACAACATTAAAGAGGCTCTTTTCTAAAGTTTCTTAAACACACTTTTTACATGTTCTCACTTTGGTTAGACATCAAATATTCCTCAAATATATTTTCTTTTTTTTCTTACCTTTTATTTTCTAGGTTAAAAATATTTACAATCTAATTTTGTGAAAAATAGAAATGATTTTCCAAAATAACTCTTCTTTCCAAAGAAAAAGGGGTTTTCTAGTCTCACTTTTAATTTTTTGAGATATATTCCTTGTTCACCACTTATTCCTTGAATGTGATGTATGTAATGAACCTTGAAATGTCACACCATGAATCTTCTTATTCTTAGGATATTTTAAGTTTCATTTAATTTTATTCTGTTATAGGGATTATGATTTAAATGTTTAAAAGTGATATGGGACACTTTGGAATGTTAAATGATTATTTTCTTTAAGAATTTATCAATGATTTTATTAGAGTATTTTCATTTATTATTATGATTCAAATATTTCAATGTGGTATAGGACATATTGATTTAAAGATATATTTTTACTTGACATTTAAGGAATGATTTGGACTTAGTAAGAGACGGGCGAAACCCTCTATATCCCCTCGAATGATCAATAGGTCTCACAAGACAAAACAAATATAGACTTGGTTGTGGCATTTTCCATTTTCAAATATGGATTTGGATGAGGCCTTAGACATTTATTTTCAAATTTATTAGACGAGGCATTAAAAATATGTTTTAGATGTCTGAAACTATATATTCCCTTATTATGAAATTAGTAATGGATAATCCATGTGAATACTTGACTAATTGAATATTCATGGTTACGTTTCACTATCATTTGATTATTTTAATGGAATTTTTTATTTAGATTTTATCATTCCATTATATGGCCAAGATTAAGTTCTAGTGACAATTTTTGTCATTCACCACGCCTCTTCATTTATATTAGCTTACATTGTATTACTTACCCGTACTAGGAATCTAATCTCACCCATTAATTTTTTTTATTTTTCCCTGGGGTGTGATGATATATTTTATGAATGGATTTCAGGGATAATCTATGAGTCTATGGGTGTTTATAATGTAGTTTCTATATTTTATTTCGTTTCATGTTCGAATTTAATGGTCATCTATGCTATATAGCTTCCAAATTGTCTAAAATTATAATTTCATTGGGATTTGTGTATTGTATCTATCCTAATGTAATAAAGAAAGGCACAAAATCTGAGTAAATGGGGTGGGGGTCCTTTACTGTTGGTATAAAAGAATTTTTATTAGAAACCTTGGAAACAATATTTAGGAAACATAGATTAGGGAACATAAACCTAAGATATAATTTAAGGATAAGTATAGAATACCATCCTATAATTTTGGTAAGGTATATATTATGTGCATCTTCCTAGAAACACATCCTTGCCTGGATACTACACGTGGATGTGGTTCGGGAATCGATGTAACTATGGGAAACGACTCAGACAAGGTGTCCCAAGTATGAATCTGGGTATCTTGGTATAGAACAACAGGCATTACAATTAACATTTTTTGACACTCTTCGTGAATATTTTCATGATAATTCACATGTGCTTTAAGATTCATTATGATGGATTTAAAAGTAAATATTTCAACAAAGAAAACCTATTTAGGATTCTGAGATTAGCTACACATATACTATTAAATCTAGGTTAATTATTTTACTTGTTTAGGTATTATACATTATGTTTCATAATGTTATTATCTAATTTCTGGTATTTATTTATTTAAAAATAGAACCTAGTATATGGAATGGGAACCACATTAATGAACATTATGCAATGAGTAAAAATGACCATTTCATTAATGAGTGTCATGTGAATGGAACTAGTCTCTCAAAAATTATCATCATGTAAAGAGATAATATCATTTTCTAAGAAGAAGGATAAATATATTTATATTTATTATAAATTTGGATAGAAGTATGAAAACAAGAGTATAACTTGATAAAATTTGGATAAATGAACAGAGAGAAAGATTTATTTTCCCACATGAGATAATTATGGAAGGAAACACCCTCGTACTTTCTTAAGGGAAATGATAGTTTTCTACATGTCTGAAGATAAAGGAAACTATTCTAGTGATTGAAATGGTAATACAAAGCTTTTAAATATACAATTTATCAACTGAAAAGAGATGGGTCACTACACAAATGAATATCCAAATAATCTAGGGAGTATAGCATAGAAGAATCAAAGGTATCATGGTCATGCTTATGCTACTACATTAGACGAAGAGGAATGATTAATATAATAGTTTTTGGATTTAATAAATATGTTATTTTAGTATTTCCTAAACAATTGCTTTGTTATCATGAGATATATACGTACATTACTTTAGTAGGTTTTCATTATGGATTGGAAATCATGTGTTGAATGGTACTAGGAAAATCAATTGAGTGGAAAGTTGATCTTTTGAAAATACTTAACTTAGAGAAGATAACCCTGTATTTTTTCTTGATATTTATATAAAAATAAATTGAAGGTATTATGATATTATTATTGACTATGAAGGTTTTTAGTGATTTAATGGTTTATATAATATTTAGTGGGATTATTAGATGTTTGGGTTTAAAGAATTTATTTAACATCTTGAGAATTTTACTATTAGAAGTATTCATGTTTTATAGAGGTTTAAAGGTGATAAAGGTAATCATATGTTTGTAATGTAGGATTCATAAATACATTATTTATGGAATATAATTTTATTATAATTTTAGAAATTTAGTGATCGTCATTCAAATTTTTTGTTGTTGAATGTGGGAAGACATGTTTTAGATGTGTATTATGATTAACTATATGTGTAATGAACCAAGTAAAAAATTGGAAATTATAGTTCATTGATAACATGTGATAACATTATTAGTTCATTAAATAATTAATGATATAATTAATGATGTAAAGACCATATGATTTGTTAAAAGTCCTTCAAGTGTGAAAAATTCATCACAAACAATCATTTTTAGGTGCAAGTGATATGTGAAAATATATCAAAGCATAAAAAATGACGATATTATTCTTATAACCTAGAAAGCAATAATGTATATTTACTTTCTTATATTACTATATGTATATTTAAATAACCCCTAAACTATAGGAAAATATTTTTTGAAACAAAAACATTATCTTTGTACTTTTGTTTATGATAAATCAATGGTATGTTATCTAATCAAAAGATTTGTAGTTTTGTGATGGTTATATTTCTAATGAACTTTTACTTTATCATTCTCAATTGGAACTCTATCATTATATTATTATTCCATGTACATATTTTCACTTCATAGAAATTTCATCCTATTCAAATTCATAGTTTTATCATGATGTATGCATTTTCCTATCCCTTTTATTAAAACACAATTTTATTAACCCTGTTTTTGATGGGGTTTTCCACAAAATAATTCTCATTAATCAACCTCTTATTATTTATAACAATTTAAAATTTTAAGAAAATAATTTATTTAAGGATGGGAGAATGTATCACCCCAAGATTTTACAGTATTCCTCTTTTTTTTAATATTTAACTAATTCTATATCTAAATAGCATAAAAATGATTTAAATATTATTATTTAATTATTATAGTTATCTCATAGATGCTGGTATTGAAGGGAATTAATGATATTTGGTAATGTGTGAAAATATAGATTACAAAAGTTTATAAAATTAATTAATTTGAAAAGAAACCCCATTGACTATAAAAGATGTATTTTTATGAAAACTATTTTACACCCGTAATCAAATTTTATATTAATAAATTAATCTAATCACTATTACTAAAATATATTATTAAAATATTTATATTATATATTCAATTAAATATGTTTACATTTATACAAAACATTTTTAGTGGCATAAGATAAGAATAATTCCAATTTTATAAATTAAAGACAATATTTTTCGAAATGTGGTTTTTGTTGACTTTTTAATGGGAAAATATTTTAAATATAAATATTTACACTTTTATAAATTATTTTTGAAAAAATAAACATTATTCTTGAAATCATAATATCAAAATTTACATTGGTTAAATTTTTGTAATTCATTTGATAAGTTTTATTTTTGAAATAAGAATGTGACCATTAAGAATAGAAATGTGTACATTTGAATAATAAACTCACCTATTCAAGTGTAAATAAACTTAATGCATATGATAAATGGTAATATGATATAATTATATCATTGTATAAGTAAATGAATATTTTTAAAATCATTAATCAAGTGTTTGTATATTTGTATGTCATAAATATTTAAATACAATATTATAATGAAAAAAATATTATGAAAGAAAATAGATTTTCATAAAATTTATCGATAAATTATATTTTATTGTATTATTATTTTAGAATAATTTTATCTGACCTTTGTTAATATTTTGTAATGTTATAAAATTAGTTATAAATTTGAAATCTGTATTTTTTGAGTAAATGATGATTTTAATTAAAAATTAAAATTTTCATATTTGGGTTTTTTTTCAAAAAATGGAGTTCATTTTTGAATTTTACACATCTAAATGTTGTTAGGGTGATTTTTTGGGGTATTTCTAAAATAGTTGCATTTTAGGTAAATAGTAAAATATAGTAATTTACGGTATTTAACAAGATACATGAATTATAAAGTCATGTTTGATGTATGGATGATGTAAGCCTATCATATAGAAGACTAACTCATTATTTTAACATGTTTGGTGATTATTATCAAACAATTCATTTTCATGAGCCAAAATAATAAAAAAAATGAATAAAGTATTCCATAATAAACCCTATCCTCCACTATAAATACCACCTCTCACAACCTCTTCTCCTAACACCTTACAAGCATTGAGCCTTGTCCAATTAATTACCAACAATATTAAAAATTGTCTACCCCACATCCATGAGCCCTTCTTCTCAATAAAATACCAAAACCGATCACCTTAAGGAGGATCTCAAGGAGGAAAACTGTAATACCCAGAGATTTTATGAGATAAATTCTTTTTGATTTATTTGATGTTGTGTGATGTTTGATAAAACAATATTATCTTTTAGTACATATAAAACCTTATTATCTTACTGTATATAGAATACAATTCTTGGATTTGTTTATACACAATGTCGAGTTCTTTTGATAGAATTCATTTTAAGAAAAATAATATTTAAGAAAACAACTAAATATTATTATGTTACCATATAACCTAACCATTATATTACCGATTATGAAAAATATTAACTTAATTATGAAAAAAATTATTAATTATTTGGTGCAAAATTAATTATTAATGAAAATAAATACTATTTTAAATCAAAGGAAATGTTTTTATGAAAAACCATTTAAATGAAAATAAGGGAGTTTTAAAAAATCGCTATTTATAGATTTTTTAATTAAATATATTTTTAATTTATTCAATATAATGGTTAAAATTAATCTTATTTTATTTCTAGACACAATATAGGAACATATTTAATGTTTTTATAAATGAAATATTTTTCAAAATATGTTGTTTTGCAGCCTCTTAATGGCTCATACATTTTAAATATATATTTTTTACACTTTTATGGGATTAATTTGAAAAAATAAAATATTTATTTCGAATTGGGACATAACAATTTATTTTGGATAATTTTTTGGTATTTTTCTGATAAATTTCATAATTTAATGAATAATGAAAAATACTTCATTTTAATTCAAAATTGTTTTTCCATCTAATTAATTTATAATGTTAGACTGTATATTTAATTTGTTTTAAATAATAATTAAATTAATTTTTTATCATTTAAAACATATATGGTCATTGAATGTAATTTCACATTGAAATTTTATATAAACATATATCAATCTTTTGATGGGTTTTACTTTCTAAAAACATTATTTCTTGTTCCCTCAACATAATTAATTTAAATTTAATTACTGCAACTTCTGTATTTCAAATTTTGATAAATTTATTCCATATGTATATTAATGAGGTTCAAATTATTTTAACAGGTTATTTTTACGTATTTGGTTATTATGAATAGTAACAAAGATAATTGTTATTAAACAAGGTTAAAGTTAAATTGAGTGATTTAGGTAACGAATTAGTATGATAAAGACAACACAATTACCCTAACACCAGAACAAATAATATTTTAAGAGTATCCATCTACCCTTAACAAATAATTATTATAAACGAATCATTTAATGGGCATTTTTTCATAAAAATGATATAAATATTAATAACATAAATGAATGTGACTTGAAAGTGAAAAAAGGTCACCCAATAATTTCTTAAAGGTATACTAATTTTAACATTATGATAAAAATGATAAAACATTAATAATAAATATTCTCCTGAAATATAATTAAATTATCTACATCATTATAATTTATTTAGAATTTTTAGAGACTAAATAATTACATTAAAGGCCTATATAATGATGATGAAACAATTATTTAACTGATCAAAAAATCAATTAAAGGATATTAATTAAAATGGTAATAACTATTAAAAGACACATACACTTGAAAAAATCATATGGTTCATGTATATCTATACCCTAATCATACAATTGTTGAGTTATTGACCATTTTGAACCATATATAAGGGATTATGATAGTTATATTATTTTTATTAAAGTTGAGTCAAAGTAATCACCTTCATATTTTTAATACTACAACATTTTAAATATTGGGTTAAAGAAAAGATATATTCTACTATATATACTATTCTGAAATATAAAAAAATTATCTTCATTGTGAAATTTTATTTTTAATTTTTAGAAAACATATATGTATATTAAACCATTAATCAAAACTAAAGTAGTAATTATTTAATTAAGGGGAATAACAAATAAATGATATAAAAAATATTAATATAAATATAATTTCAGATAATTTATATTTAAAATGAATTTCAATTATTCTCTTTAACCCTTAAGGATATAATAATTTTTTTCTAGGTTATTATCTTCTCTTCATATTTTTAAAAAACCATCAAATTAATGGTGTCCAAATTTACACTATTGATATTTTGTCAAAATAGTATTTATTAAATTATTTTAAAATCATAATACATATTTCAAAATAAAAATAACAATAATATGATATTAAATATTCTAATTTATCCATTTATTTATTATTTTACATAAAATAAGTAAAATGAAAAACTTTTAATATTGGAAAATTTGTTACCTTAGTAAATATTAAAATTGATAAATAAGGATTCATTAAACAGATAAGTATTAAATTGACATAAAAACATGTATAAATTTAATTCATAGATGATATTAAAGTATTATAATATCTTATCATAGAATATATCTCATTTTTGGTATTTTTATTGATATTGAAATTAATATAAATTAATTGTTTCGGAAATATCAAAAGGTCCCCTCACATCTAGTATAAAATTAAACCTCCTCCCATAAATATTAACTCCAAAATGATCATTTTAAATTAAAAATCTATACTTATTTCCCTTTTGAAAATACCATAGTCACATTCTATAAGTTTTTTATTCTAGAAAAACCAACTCAAGTGTTCCTAAGAAGATATTTAAAGAGTGATCTTAGAAGAAGTGAAAACATCCTTATCGACTTTTCAAAATAATTTCTTCTTCTACTTATTATTCATATATTGTTTCAATTATAATTTAATAACTTCATTATAACCCATATTCTGGGATGTTATTATGGTTATGGAACAACAATATTCCACCTTCTTTCTATTCCAAGATAAAATAAAATCACTACATGTGTGTTTGTACGACCAATCGTCTCCACACCATGGGGTAATCTGTTTTTCAACACAAATTTATTTGGATGGGTTTGATGATATAATTAAAAAAGATATATAATAATTATAAAATTACACTTATTATGGAAATAGCATATATAACATTCATTGACATAATTATTACTATTAAGGAAATGATACTATCGCTTTTGCGTACGTACATACTACTTTCTCTACAACATGATGAGATTCATTTTACTTATTCACCAATCATTAATGGAAAAATAAATAAACATAAAGAATAAATATCATATATAATAAATTAATTCCATTATGGAAATGATTTTATTAAATCCTAGGAAGAATATTTCGGACTTATATGACAAAACATGCTTTTAAAAGATGAAAAAATTAACACCTAAGAAAGAAGATAAATAATGAAATATTATTAAACGAGTGATAATATGATCATATATGATATCATAAATATATAAATTGTTATATAATAATATAATAAAATAATTTAATCATTTATACATGAGTTTTTGATACGTACAAAGGAACCCCGACCTAAGGTAAAGGAATTTCACCTCACTTTTTTATTTATTTCATATGAATGTCTTATTGACCAATTTTCTTTGTGGTGTACATGCTTCCCATGAATGAATTATATGAATTTTATAATCTATGTTTTGAGTATTTACATATCCAATTTACTATCTCCATTTAATGGGGCTTCAGGGTTCAAAAGATACCAAATGTGTAAGTAGTTTTGTCCAAATTTTCCTTCTTTGAGACACATGTTTTTCTATGAACCTATGTTCTTATATGAGTAGTATATAATACCATTTGAAATGTTATCTCAGAAATATATTTATTTTCATGATATTATAATCTTCTTTTATTGTTTTCATTTCATTTGGATTTTTATTCAAATGTTTCAATCTGGTATGGGACACTTTGAGATGTCTAAAAATTATTTGACTCAAGAAATGTTTATAAAAAATATATTTATATCATTTTCAAGGAAAATTAATTTAATTTATTTATTATTAAGTTATATATTATATGTTTTCAAAGATATTTTCAAAGAATTTTTTTGAGAAATATTTTTTCATGAAAATCAGTTTTCCAAAAAAGGGATATTTTCCTCAAAAACGATTTTCAAGAGTTCTCTCAAAATTATTTTTCAAAAAAGACCATATTATTTTATATTACTTATGTTTTATTGGGGCCAAGAACTTCCCCAGACCTACCACATGATTCTAGATTGACTTATATACTTTCTACCATAGTCCCCTTAAATAATAAGGCGGTGAATCTTATTAACCTAGGACATTTTTATGAAATATATTCCTCTCATACAAATTTTAAATGAACAAACCAAGGCCTCCATCCTAACCATCCTCTGAACCAGCCCACTACATACCCTAGTATCATCCCCGATCCACCTGGGATTACCACTAGCATAAAGGATATTAAACAAAATATATGGGTATGGTTTCTACCTCAATAATAAAAAAAACCATCAAAGCTATTCATAACCATAAAAAAAATAAATATACAACCAAAATTACAACTCAATATGAAACCAAATAATACATAGATAAAAAATTGAAAAAGAAGATAAATGAAACTAAATGGATAACCAGTGAGGTCAAATAAAAACTCAAATCAACCATTTCTATAAAACCTAAGGTCCAATAACCATCTCTATGTAACACTCAGGTCACCACCATGATCCCAACAGAAAACCATTTCCCAAGGAATATGGAACTGAATGTAACCCGAAAACCATGATATGGAGATACCTGAACAAGACATGAAGACTACATAACCACCAAAATCATTATTTAAGGCGTGAGATAAATACAATGGGATACCACCATGGGTCTATTTCATTTCATTTAAAAATGAAACCAATTATGCTTGTTTGAGGACAAGGTGTGGAAAATAGGCTTTTGTTCCATTTTCAAAGCATAAATATAATAAAAACATGTGGCATTAACTTTCTCAAAGTTTTAATTTTGTAAAACCATATTACAGATATGGTGATATTCTCAAAAATACTAATTTCAAAAGAAAAAAACCTTTATCTTTAAAAAGTAACAATTTTAAAAATAAAACCACACATGGTTTAAAGTAATTCAAAATTTACAACCAAATAAAACACTTCAAAAACCATATCTCCCTTTATACATAATAGATTTTATAAAATAAACTCCAATATATGAATAGAACCAAGGAATATAATAATTAATCAAAACCTTTTATGTTTATAAATAATGCCAATCAATGTATGGAACTAAACCATTCAACATCAATACTAAAACCAAAAAATGATAAACACATCAAGTAATTATGTCCAATAAAATTAACACACATTCCAATAAATATAAAAAAGAAAAAATTATGGTATATCACATGAGGTAATATTTTAGGGAAAATTGGATAATATGGGACATGTACAGGTGCACTTACATCCAGTAGGTTAATAGTCATACATCCTTTAACTAAATTATACTAACCAATCTCCATTGTAATATTACCAAAGATGAGAGTTATGTAAATCTGTGGGGGGACAACCTAGTTCATAAATTTCAATGATCCAAACACTTCCCTAAACCATCCCACTTAGTAGACATGGTTTCCCAATGAAACTATTATATGAGGTGGGTTGCTAACAAACAAAATCATCACATTATAATAAAAAACCCAAGGGTTAACACCAAAATCGCATCCTTACCACCTCAAAAATACCATTAAAAATAGAAATAATTAATAACACACCGAGAATCCATTTCATAAAGTAATATCTTGTACAATATAAGCGTTACCAATAATGCATGGGGGCTTAATAATGGAACAATCGATGTCACATCATAATGTGCCAATCTAGCCTTCACTCTTCACATATAGTATATAATTTGGGAAATATATTTTATAAGAATTTTTTTGAATCCAAACACAATTCCATAGTGAATCATATTATTAAATATTTATAATAAAATAACATAAGGGAAAATACATTTTTCATATAAAAAACACTTCCACTTTAAAACATGGAACACATTTAAACTCAAAAAGGTAAACTCACGTAGAAAACCCCATTTTGATTAAAATCTATTGAACAAGTTATTTTCCCATCAAAAACTATATTTTTAATTTAATCAAACATTTAGAATTCATAAAATACCCATTTACAAACAAATACCATTTTAAACATGGTATTCCCCCAATTTCCCATATGAAAACCAATAATAATTAAAAAAAATATTTACAAAACAAGACCTATATAAACCACTAAATAACATTCTAGTTTATTCTAAAATTTAAAACCTAAAGTATTAATGGAACTCTTTGATAAATTAAAAGAAATTTAATCACCTACCTCAAGAGGTGGAACCTTGTCACCTTTTGTGAAATCCTCCATAATGGAACTCCTACTATAGATGGCAACCATTTAAAACTAAAATATCCAATTAAAATAAAAAATAACCATGATAATTATCCAAAAACATTTCCCTTGGATTAGTGTATTTGGATAAAATAAGAGAAATGAATAGAAAGAGAAGATATGAGCTCATTTATATAGAACCGGGTGGAGAATAATCAAGAAACGACCATAAAATAACCATAGAGGATCTTTGGAGATGGTGAAAAACCCAATGGGAGGTGTTGGAGTCATGGGTTTTGAATGGGGTTCTTGGGATGGAATAATCCAATTAAAAATAATAAGAAAACACATAAATACCCAAAACTAGATAGGTCACATGGTTCTCTCATACGGTACACCAAACCATATGAGAAGCATGTGTCTGCCACTACCTCAAGACCCTCATGCATCACAATATTTCATTAAATATGTAGATAGAATACACCCCCATCTATTCCATCGTTTAGGGAAAATAGTTTTTAGTAAATGGTTTAGAAACCATGTTCCTTAACCATGAACCCCTAGAAAAGCCTTCTAAACATCTAAAATTCAACTTGGGACTACCCTTACCCAAGTGGAAAAACAAACACTAGATTATTACCAATAAAGTTACACCCCTAGGTATAAAACAGAAACATATATGCATTTAATCATGCATGGTCAATTTACCTCTAAAAATTTAATCATGTATGGGTTCTATCCCTCTAATAATTTCAACATGTCCGGTTCAAAACCCTCTATGAATTTCAGCATAATCCGGTTAGAACCCTATAATCATTTTAGCTTAAAAAGAATTCATTACAAGATATTAATCAAATGCAACATAACTCTTGGGAACACATCAAGAATTTCAAATATGTTATCATAAGAAAAAATTATCAATTCATAAAATTACCATTTTTTATCAATTTATATTTTACAAGTTCGGGTTTCCAACTACAAAAAATAATTGCCACATTTTTTTTGTATTTATCAATTTGGACCAAAATTCATTAACATGTCAATATATAGACAAATAATTGAGATAACATTACAATCCAATTATGCTACAATTTTTATAATTTTAGTCCATGTGATCATGTCTCAAGAACTCTCTAAAAATCACATATTATGCCAATATTCTCATCACCATGTTTGAAAACTCACTATCAGTACAATGGTAGAATCACTACTTGGGTGGTTGAAATTCTGTACTAAATTTCTATAGACACAATTGGTTACATTGGAGGTCTAGTTAAAGTTATTAACAAGAATCATGTTTTAATTCAATCTTATATGTCTCACATACTTCATACGGGCATGATTGTAATTAATTCACATACATGAAAGAATTGAAAATAGGCATTTAAGGAGTTATTCTAGACAATATAATTTAAAACCATAGATGATTTAGGAAATCATCAATATAAAATATGTAATATTTTTCTTCCTTCCACCAAAATCTGTTTTAGACACACTAATATTTGATTTAAGTTTCTTCTAGTTGAACGAGGACACTCAGAGGCCACTGTTGGAAGGCTTGGATAACCAAGTATGTATCCTTAGATGGTAGGGATTGAATCTAATTAAAAATTATATTTAAAATAATTTTAAAGTCTCTAAAAATTCTATGTTTTTAGTGGTAGATATTGAATGAACATTGGAATGGTGGGTTTGTGATATTTATAGAGAGTCTATAAAAAAGACTACAATAGAGCCCATGGACTATGCTACCAAAATGGATGGTGTAGAGGATACTATGATGAAGTGCAAGGGACCATGTTTTCTCCTCCTTGGTATAGTAATATTTTGAAATCCATATTGTATTCCTTTCAATATATCGTATAATCCATGAGAGAGGCTATGGATCATCATAACATACCATGTCGCAGCACCCTAAAACTAAAATTGGAGGGTATTTCATAGTTTAGATCCATGCCCTGGGTGGTGAAGTAATTGGAAGAACCTAGCAAAATACACCCCAAGGAGGATGTTTTTTTTATAATGGTATCAAATCTATAGGGCTCAAAAATCCAACATGATAACTTACCTCTATAGTAAAACAACAACACAAAATTGAAGTGTCTTGGATTCTCCCCCTCCGAAGATCCTACGCCACTATTACACACTCAACATTGTAGCCTCCTACCTGATGGAATATCCTAAGTCTCTTTGGTGTAGAATCATATATAAATACTCCAACTTTTTTACTTCCTCCCATATGAAACCTAACTAGACCAAGGATCACATCCAAGTTTTAACCTGAAAACAACTAGCTCAAAAAGGTTTATCAAAACATTAAATTAAAAAATAAATAGTAAATAAGTGATCTTAAAATAGATATTTATGAGATAAAAAACTTCTAATAAGGATACATAATGTGTTACATCATCGTTAAATGGATAAAATCTTGTATATGTCATATTTTAAATACACATGGTTTTTAAATTACAAAAAACCTCTCGACATCATTTTTCCACCTCAAAAACTAGTAGACTACATGGAATACATGAAAATAATGTGACATGTTATATGAATAAAATATTTACCGTCATATCTAGTCTACATGTAGTGTACATGTAGTGTACATTTAATAAATGTGGTGTAATGTCATTTCAAGATGATCGAATGTTCACAAAATATGTCCCAGCATAATGAACATAGATACATGATGTGTGACAAAGGAGTACATATTGTGCATGATTTTACTAACTGGACAGAGTTCATGGAACCTATCAATTAGTTTTTTAGTTTCATTCTTCTTTAATTATTATCTAATATAAGTTAAGAATATAATAATCGAAGAGAAGGAATAAGTGATATCATTAATGAATAAAGAAAAAATTAAAACATGAAATGAAATCAAACATTTATATATATTAAAGAATAAATATAAATAAATAATTATAATTTTAACGTGACAGCTATGAAACCACTTGATGGTTTTAGGTGTTGTGAATGCTCTTATTGAGGCTTTTCCTAACATAGAAATTTTCAAATTAATTAGATATTTTGTTATCTACGTGATGTGGAGTCCATGACCAATGAAATTATTCTGATGAAACATGATAGACATTCTCTAACCAATAAGATCATAATGTTTATATTATTATTATTAGAAATAGGTAAGATGAAAGAATAAAATGATATTGATATATTACATTTAATAAGATATTGATCATACAAACACATTTTGGTTTACCACCTTTATGTTTACAGGATCCAAGGGTAGAGTTCCTCTAATGGGGATCAATATATTCTCTTTCTATCTCCCAAAAATGATGATGGATTTCCCAGTTCTTAAATTGAATATTACTTATCTGTTGATATTATTCTTGATTGTTATGATGATTAATTTTAGTTAAAATAATTATCCTTGATCCCACATTAATGAGAAGGTGTAGTAGGGATGCTAATATGTATAGTTTGATAAAAGAATCAATAGAACGTTTTCCATTCCTGAGAGATATCTCTAGATATTTTTTGTGCATAGTGATTCTTTAATTGTTGATAAACCCTATCATACTAGACATAGTCATCCATTTATAGATTTATTATTAGAGTTAAAATATTATTTAATTTCATAATGGCCCAGAATAATTTATTAAAACATTATATGATTCCATTCCATGTAATAATTATAATGTTAATATTTTGTCATAGTGTGTGCTAACTGGCCCAATGAAAATATTATTTTACCATCTTTCAAATTAATATTTATCGATACACTTCAACTTAATCCCCACATCCTTATTGATATTTATTTAATACCCAAATATGAATTATTATTAAATATTATTTAATCAATAATTAAATAAATTAATATTATTTATCTATATAATTAAATAATTAACTTAATAATAAAAAATATTTAATTTTCGTGATTAATAAAATCTGAATTAAATTATTCCTTGAACCTGAGAATAATATTTATTCCAATAATTAAATTAAAATTCAATTTAATTTAGATCAATAGAGAAACTTATTGTGTGATGTTCTAGGATTTTTCATCATTATAATTAGTCAAGCATTTAATTCCTTGATATTTTAGAATAAGGCTTGTGTTTGGTAGTATACAGGTCCTGAAACACTTAGGATTCATAAAATTGGAATAATATTATTTAAATATGACTATTATAACATTTTTATTTAATTAAAAGATATGAATAAAAGTAAATAAATTATAAAATATATGTATAAAGGTCTTAGTGAAATCAATTATATTGTTTTATTATTTTTTAAATAATCACACTATTTTTGGTAAAATAATTTTATTCTTAAAAAAGTAAAATTTCATAAAAAATATTTTTTATTACATTATATAAATAATATTATAATTAATTTATTACTATAATGATTCATAATTTTCATACATAAATATCACATATTTATATATTAATATTCATTAAATAACATAGTGATATATCTCTAAATCAAAAAGGTTTAGTGAATTTCGAAACTTGGTTAGAAAAACAACTGGTTCGTAAAAGATCTGCATCATCTACCACTATGTTCTTAATAACTTTCTATATTCATAGGTATATCATTCTTAGTACCTTTATTCATAATATTGGTAAAGAAAACATAGTAAAAGGAAAGAATATATTAAAAGTAATAAAAAAAAGGAGATATCAAAGATCACTTGATCATTACCTGAACATAAGGGCATGAGAACATGGGTATAAAATCTATAAATCATACCCTACATATCATATATCATAATATTGAGTAATTAAATAATTCTTGTAAGGTCATAAGAATTTAAACACAAATGAATAAAATAATATGATCCATGAGAGTATAACATTGGGGTTTGAAATAGAAGTATAACATACAATTATGCATAGAAAATAATTTCCTTAGAATTAATGTCTTCATTGCAAAAACTTTCAGAAGGGATCTATATTTCCAAAAAAAATCAACATAGTAGACCATGATCAATTCTAGGACTATCATAATTAATTGAGTTTACTCCCTAAACTATCTCAGTAGTCATGGTTCACTACCTCGACTATCATAGTGGGAAAAGTCCCTTACTCAATTGGTCTCACTTTTCATTCCATTCTTATATATATCATGAGATATTAACCTTTAACCAATTCATCAGAGGTATATACAGGTCACACCTATCCTGCGTAAAAGCATAACCACCTTCTTTTGTTATAACATAACCACTGTCCTTGGTTATAATGTAAACACCATTGTTGGTGATAATGTAACAACTATCACATAATGAAAAACACACATATGGGTTCAATAATATCATAAAAATTAATCATATTATCACCTTATAACAAATTCCTGGAAAATAGGTTTTATAAACTATTCATCAATTTACTATAGAACACCAAATAGAAAATAAATTGGCTTCATAAACATCTCATAAAAAACATTGACCATTTTGAGAAATATTAAGAATGTTAACAATAGATCATATCCCTAGTAAATAATAATTAACAAAAAATATTTCATCTTATATGGATAATTATTTTGAATAACCACATAAAACATTTATTGAGAAAAATATATTTTTCCCTTTGAAATAATCTTTTTAAAAATAAAAGTTTACAATTATTAATGAAAAAATAATATTTTAAAATAACCTTTAAAACATGTAATTTAATCTTAAAATCACTGATATTTCATGAAAGTGGGAAATTCTATTCAGGTAATATATGTCACGACCCATCCTCGGGGATTGTGTTGTGACTTTCCCAAGCCCACCTTCCATAGGCCAAGGGCTGGCGACTAGCACCATAGGTGTAAATCCTGATAAAAGGGAAGGCATTGCCTTTATAAAAGTAAAAAAACACAACAGAGTACACAACTGAAGTAAGAACTAAGTAAACTGAGTACAAAAGTAAGTGATAAAAAGTAAATGGGCCAGTATACAAGCCCAACAGAAAGTACATTACAGCAGAACAAAAAAGAAAGTACAATAGTAGTAAAGTAAAGGGGAAACAACTGATTCGTACTTTGGATATCCCACCTGAATGGTGGGTATATATGGACTTCCCAGCTCCTCGGGTTGGCCGTCCGCCCTGTGTACGTCCCTCCAAGTGGTCTACCTCCGGGTACCATCCAGCTCCACAAACCTCTACCTCGATCAGTGCTGTCCGTCGTCTGCATCCAACACAAAGTAGTTTGGGCGTAGCCCGTGTAGGGTTGAGTGTACGATACTCAGTAGAGACCCCGAGACCCTCTAAGGTCTCCCAGAATCCAAAAAGGATAAACCACAAAAGAAAGATAAAATCACGAAGTATCAACCCACTCTACTGAGGTATATGCCCATACATATACCTAAGTCATCAATTCCAGTTTGGCTCCAACTCTCGAGCCCAAGCACATCCCAGCCAACATAGGAAATAAGTCAATCACCCCAATGGTAATGAATGAATATTCAAGACTCATCTCACACAGGTATATTACTCATGAAGAAGGGTGGAGATGATTAGATGCAGCCTCTGAATCAACTCCTCTGCCGAACCCACATAGGATCCTAGTACAGAGGTCTTTTTTGTCGAACCCACATAGGATCCAAGTACAGTAACCATCATTGCCGAATCCTAGCAGGATCCAAGTATAGTCTTCCTCGCTACCGAACCCACTGAGGATCCAAGTACAGCCATCATCGTTGTTAACCCAGGGAGGATCCCATCACGGTAGTCGTCGCAGTCGCAGCCAGCTCTATGGTTCCCGCACACAACGTGCTCGATTCCGGGAGGGTATGACCCTTGAGTAAAGGGTTAGAAACATCATCTATCACAAATTCCAGATTTTATGTATCCCGAAGTTTCATCTCTCCAAAAGGTACTCAACGCGACAGATGGGGCGTCAATCGGACGCCCGGTCTGAGAGATATTGGCCTTTTCATTCCAGGGGAACGGTAAGAAATATGCTTGTTCCTAACCCTGCCATTATCCAATTTCATCCAAAACTCACTTATAGTATCGCAAAAGCACCGCCTCATCGATAAGGTCCCAGTTCCGCAGACGGCGCGTCGTTCGGATGTGCGGTCTTCAAGATATTCACTTTTAAGTGAAACAGGCCTGGCCCGTTATGCCCGGTTGGCTAGCGGGTCAGGTCAAGCCGGTCATGGAGGGTCCGACCTGGCTGGTGTTGGACCGACCCGGTGAATAGCGCGGTCCAGCCTGATGGGGGTGTGGCTCGGTCCGGTGGGGTGCGGCCTGACCGGGCGCAGCCCCACCGGCACGACCCGCTGGCCGAGCGGTCTGAGGGGGGGAGAGGGGCGTGGCCCCCCGGTTGCCCGAACCAGTGGCGCCGCCCTCCCTAACCGGCCGGCCGAAGATGGCTGTCCTCTTGGCGCAAGTGGCCCACACAGGCGGGCCACGGTTCGTCCGGCGAGGCTCCCTCCCGGTGCCGTAGCTCTCCTCCACCCGACTGGCTGGCTCTTCGGCCGAAGCGGCCTGCGAAGCGGGCTGCGGTTCCTTCTGCACATCTAGCGTGACGATGCTGGCTTCCTCCACCGTGGCCTGCCCTGGCCACAGCTTCACGTCCCCGGCACGGCGCGACGACAGCATTCTTCCTCCACTGCGGTGTTTCTTTGCATGTGCGACGGCGGCCCTGATGCTCCCAACCTCTTCCATGTTCTTCCTCCAGTCGCCGATTCCAAAAATATATAATCAAAATATAGTGGAGGTTCGTCGGTCTGTGTTCGTTCAGACCGCGTCCTCCGTGTTAGGTGATAGAAATAGGCTGAGACAATCAAAGTTATACAACGAAGAAGAAGGAACAATTTTAATCTATAAAAATTAAACATAATCCCCCTACCTCGAATATGGTATGTTCGTCGTAGATGTGGAAAGTGATGTCGCTCAGTCAATGTCAGAGAAGAACCATCATCGTTGGAGAGTTCCCTGCATCCGTGTCTCCTCCCCTGACATGGAGGAAGAAGAGTATTGGAGAAAATTGGAGCATTCTTCACTGAGTCGTTCTTCGTTGAAGGTGGGTGTTCTTCGTCGAGGAATAAAACCATTCTTTATTGAGGAGAGGAATACTTTTCTCCCTTTCTCAAGAGCTCTCTCCCAACTCCCCTTAACACCACGAATGCCCCAAAAATAAAATAATAGACTAATTCTATTATTTTATTAACACATTAAATTTAAAATTCAAAATTTGAATCACTTAATTAATTAAGTGAAGAGGTTGAATTTATTAATTAGGGTGTGTTGGAAAACAAAAAAGAGAGAGAGGGAGAGGGAGAAGAAAAGTCCTCATAAATTAATGGGTTGTCATGAATTAAACATGGGAGTTTAAAATAGAATTAGAAATGAGTTATAGAAGTTGAAATTTTGGGGCTCGTGTGGGCCCCACCTTTCAATTATCCACACATGGGAAGTTGGGTGAGAGTGGGCCCCACCAATAACTTCCCATGGGAGAAATTATCTTCCATAGATATAAATAAAATTGTTCTAACAATTTTATTTAACTGCTTAATTTAACCCCAATTTTAACTTCCAATCTGCATAAAACGAAAATGTGGTAAAGGTCCCCTTATGCAATTACCAGTGTTCTGAGTTCATTAGTGCCTTTAGATTTCAATTCCGAGTACCACTTCAAATGATAGAAAAACTTGCTCGTTCGTTCACTGAACGTACCCGAGCTAAACTTCATAAAATTATTCCAGGCACACCGGACCTCGGAATCAGGTGCCATCAGAAACTGCGTACTCATAAAATTCCAAGAAATTTAAGAACAAAATTTCATTGAAATTTACAGGTCTTTACATTACCCCCACCTCAGGGCTTTGTGTCCCCATAAGGCTACCACATAGACTAGGGGAACAAATGAGGGTATTGAGCATGCATCTGAGCCTCCCACTCCCATGTTCTCTCCTGGAGGTTCCTCTGCTGCCAAAAAATGTGTACCAGAGGAATCAACCATCCACGTAGGACCCACTCCTGTTGATCCTCGATCTCCCCCAGGAACTCATCAAATTTCACCCTGTCATCTATGTCCAGCTCCCCATGACCGATGATGTGTGATGGGTCGTGCACATATCTCCTCAACTGAGATACGTGGAAGACGTCGTTTACCCAGTGTAACTGAGGTGGAAGGTCTATGCAGTAAGCCACCTTGCCAACCCTGCTGAGGACCTGGAATGGTCCGATGAATCTCAAAGATAACTTTCAGCCCCGACCAAATCTCCGTAATCCACATCGAGGTGAGACCCATAAGAAAACGTGGTCTCCATCCTCAAACTCCAGTGGTCTTTGTCTCTTATCAGCATAGGACATTTGTCTGCTCTGTGCAGTCCTCATCCACTCCTGGATGATATGTACCTTCTCCATCGTTTCCTAGACCATCTTTGGTCCAACAAGTATGGAATCCCCAAGGTCAGTCCATCACAAGGGTGATTTTAATGGTCGGTCATACATTGCCTTGTAAGGTGCCAACCTGATGGTGGAGTGGTAGCTATTTTTGTACGCAAACTCCACCAAGGGTAGGTGATCCTCCCAGCTATGACCAAAGTCAAGGACACATGCAAGGAGCATTTCCTCAAGAGTTTTAATGGTCCTCTCCATCTGTCCATCCGTCTAAGGATGAAAGGCGGTTCTCAGGCATAGCTACGTCCCAAATGCCTCCTGAAATCCCTTCCAAAAATGGGACGTAAAGAGAGTGTCTCGATCGGATAATATAGACGATGAAACACCATGAATCTGTATGATCTCTTGAACATAGAGGCGTCCCAATCTCTCTACTGAGCCCTGCTCTCTGATCTGTAGGATGTGGGCTGACTTGGCGAGTCGGTCTATGATCACCCAGATGGTGTCATGTCCTCTTGAAGTACGTGGAAGCCCAGTCAAGAAATCCATGGTTATCCCATCCCACTTCCACTCCGGAACCTCTAAGGGTAGTACCAAGCCTGCTCGTACCTCGTACTCTGCCTTCACTTGCTAGCAAGTGAGGCATCGTGAAACGAACTCTGCTATAACCTTCTTCATACCCAGCCACCAGTGTTGTCGTCTGAGGTCCTAGTATATCTTCACCACTCATGGATGTACCTCTAGAGGGGATGTGTGAAACTCCCTCAACACTTCCTCCTACAATGCAACTGGTACCATGGTACATCCCCTGAAGAGGATGACATGATCTCCCCCTTCAGAAAATCCATCAGGTGCCTGCCCTGTGGAAATTTGAGAACATCGCGTCTCATAGTCAACATTCCCACACAGTGCCTCTATGACCTACTGACATAGTGGAGGAGTGGTTATGAGAGACTGCAGAAATATTTATCCATCTCTATCCACGAAGGATATCTGAAAAGCAGCTAACTACTCTGTCACCTCCCCTAGTAGTTGTATGACCAATCTCCTACTGAGAGAATCATCTACTATGTTCCCCTTCCCATGAGTATAGAGTATCTCAAAGTCATAGTCCAAGAGGAACTCGATCCATCACCGCTGTCTCAGGTTCAAGTCCTTCTGCGAGAAGATGTACCTGAGACTCTGGTGGTCAGAGTAGACTGTAAAGCGCTCAACCATACGATAGTGTCTTTACATCTTCTAGGCGAAGACCACTGCTGCTAACTCCTGGTCCTGGGTAGAGTAGTTTTGATCGTGTTTTCTCAACTGCCATGAACTATAAGAGATCAATGCACTCTCTTGCATCAGTACACACCTGAGTCCTGTCCCTGATGTGTCTCAGTAAACTAAGTACCCTACGCCCTCCTCCGGTAGCCTCAATATGGGCGCACTAGTCAATCTCTATCTCATACCCTAAAATCATTGCTGACATCTATCTGACCAAACGAATGGTTTCCCCTTCTTCGTTAAAGATGAAAGCGGTGCTTTAACTTTGGAGAAGTCTAGCACAAATCTCCGATAGTACCCAGATAGACCTAGGAAACTCTGCACCTCCGTCACACTCGTGGGTGGTTCCCAAGCAAGTACCGCCTCGATCTTCGCTGGGTCAAATGCACCCCCAGCCTCCAAGATGACGTTTCTGAATAAATTTACCTCTCGAGTCCAGAACTGACACTTTGAGAGCTTACCATAAAGCTGGTTCTCTCGGAGTGTATCCAGTACAACCTGCAAGTGGTAGGTGTTCTCCTCCTCGGTAGCCGAGTATATCAGTATGTCGTCGATGAGGACTACGAAAAAATGATTGAGGTAAGGCTGGAAGATCCTGTTCATGAGACTCATGAACACTGATGGTGCGTTGGTTACACTGAAGGTCATAACAAAGAACTCGTAGTGACCATACCGACACCTGAAGGCCGTCTTCTACACATCCTCGTCTCGAGCTCTGAGATGGTGATAGCCTGATCTGAGATCTATCTTCGAGAACCATCCTGATCCCTTGAGATGATTAACGAGGTCATCAATCCTTAGGACTGGGTACTTGTTCTTTATAGTCACCGGATTCAGACGATGGTAATCGACACATAGTTGTATGCTCCCATCCGCCTTCTTGGTGAATAAAATCGGAGAAGCCCTGGGTGAAACACTGGGTCGGATAAATCCCTTTCCCTATAAGTCTTCCTGCTTTACCCGCAACTCATGATGCTCAGTGGGAGCCATCAGATATGATGGAGTAGATATCGGTGCTATTTTGTGGTACAGGTCAATATAGAATGCTACCTCTATGCGAGGAGGTATTCCTAGAACATCGTTAGGAAAAACGTCCACATACTAATCCACCACAATAGGAAAACTCGAACTCCGCACATCAACCGCTCCTAGGATGAGACTAGCCAACTCATGTGTGATTGGATACCCTCTCCACTGCGTATGTCCATCCCGCGCTGTGAAGGCTCGCTTCTCACCGGTGAAGGTGATCCTGCTCCCATCTGTGCAGACACACTGCACTTTGTACCTAATAAAGTAGATCTGGTTATGGACTGTAGATAACCAGTCCATACCCAAGATGACGTTGTAAGGCCTCGACGCTGCAATAAGAAGATCTCATCCGAAGCTATCGCCTCCTAGGGTAAGCTCACCCTACCGGCACCGGGGCGTAATCATCGAGTCTGCTCCCATAGGAGTCTCTATCTGTAAGGATCGAGCCAATGACTCCGTCGGAATCTCCAAGCTCCGAACAAGGGCAGCGGAAATAAAATAATGACTCGCTTCTGTGACTATAATAACTACAGAAATGGTGGAGTAGACACAGATAGTACCTCTAATCATCTCAGGTGCACCGTGGACATAGGCCTCAACTACCTGGAGCTGAGCCTTCCCCTGTCTGTCAGCTCCCTGTAGACTGCCATGGTCTAACCTCTGCCTCTGCCTCGGAGGTCCCTCCACTATCTGCTGCTCGACTGCATGGCGGATCAGGCAGTCACGAGCCATGTGGCCCTGCCCACCAC
Organism: Viscum album; assembly: GCA_963277665.1. Taxonomy (NCBI): domain Eukaryota; kingdom Viridiplantae; phylum Streptophyta; class Magnoliopsida; order Santalales; family Viscaceae; genus Viscum; species Viscum album. Next base: position 1,219,677,723 of record OY728147.1, on the reverse strand, counting down.
ATGCATAGCATTGTCTTCCCGTCTTCTGGCTGGCTCTACTTTGTATGCCCCAAACATACGAACCAGTATTCTGAGGTCACCCACCTGATGGCCTTGTCCGCTTGGACCTTAATGAAATCTTTCTACTGTCGGCTGTAGAAGACTCCGATATGTGTCGCCCTGCGGTGGGTCTCACTGCTGGCGTCGGCTCAGTAAGAAATCTCTCCACAAGAAGGGATTGCTCCAGCACTCCTGCCTGTGTTGGAATGCTGAGGGAGATCATCGAAGCCCTGATCTCATGCCTCAGTCCCTACTCAAAGGTCCGGGACTAGAATAATGGGTCCCATACGATGTTTGTGGAGTATCATGAGAGGTTGGTAAATCTCGTTGAGTACTGAGCTACTGTCATACTGCCCTGCCAAAGATGTTGTAACTCCTAGATGCGAACCACATGGAGGGTGGCTGGAACAAACTCCGAGAGGAAGAGACTCTCAAAGTATATCCAAAGTAGTGATGCCTCATGGGGAACCTAGAGCATCAAGCTCCACTATCTACTTTCTGCTGCGTGCAGGAGACTTTCCGCAAGGATCACCATAAGGTCAGCTGGTTTCTTTACTAATCTGAAGACTCTGACAATATCCTCCAGCCAATCCTTGGTGGCCTGAGGGTCTGTCTGTGTGCGAAACCTGGGCGGCCTCTTTCGCTAAAACTCGTGCAACACACTCAGGTGGAGTACACTCTCGGTTGCTGGGGATGGTGGTATGGGTGTCCCAGCGGGTAGTTGTACCGCTGGTGCCTCCGCTGTAATGGGGCCCTACACCGAGGCCTCATCGCTCGGTGGGCTGCCATCTTGCATGTAACTAGGAACCCTAGTTGGCTGCCTTTATGGGGATATCCTGAAAAGAAACAGGTGTGCCACAGTCAAACAATATACTAGGTGAGCTGACACAAAGTAATCACAAAGAAAACTTTTGAAACACACTTGTAATCAATGTTTTCATGTACTGAGTCCGAAATCAGAGGTCAAGGTCCTGGTGTATGGATACATCGGTCGCCGCAGCAAAATTGGACTCCCATGACTGATAACCACACTCAATACTCTAAAAACTATTGCTTCACAGAAAAGAATGATCATAGTCCGGAGTTCTGTGGTAGAACTGACTCCTCTAATACCTATTTGTCATGACCCATCCTCGGGGCCTGAGCAGTGACTACCCCAAGCCCGCCTTCCATAGGCCAGGGGTTGACGACTAGAACCAAAGGAGTAAATCCCGATAAAAAGAAAGGAATTGCCTTTATAAAAGTAAAAAACACAACAGAGTACACAACTAAATTATTCACTAAGTAAACTGAGTACAAAAGTAAGTCCTAAAAAGTAAATGGGTCAGTATACAAACCCAACTGAAAGTACAGTACAATACAACAGAAAAGAAAGTACAATAGCAGTAAAGTAAAGCCACAACCACTGAGTCGTCCTCCGGATATCCCACCTGAAGGGTGGGTACTTTAACGACCTGAATCCGGAGCCATTCCACTAGTGCCCCATACCCGGTTCGCCACATGACCTCGGGCGCATTTCCCCAAATGCCAGAGGCTTCTGACTAGAAGCGAGGGCCTTGGTAAGTTCATGGGGAAAGTATGCCCTCATTTGGTAAGGTATACAAGGCGAGAAAACAATAGTCAATAGTGAAAGCAATAAACAGCATACAAACATTGAAACTAAATAGCAGAAACAATGAACATATAATTATAATGATAATGATGCAGCAGGTACAGGTGTCTAAGGAAAGTAGCAACACAACAACGTGCTGAAATACAACTGAAAACAAATAATGAAAGTAAACAGCAACTCCAGTAGCATCGCAAGCCTAAGCTCAGTCCTATGCTCTCCATCTCCCACCAGCAATCATGTACCCTAAGTAGAAGGGCCACAATCCCTATCCACACCTACAACCATATAACCTGTTTGGGCCGAAAAGAAGGACCCAACAGGGTGTGAGACTAATCCCAGTAGGCAACCACCACGATATCTGTGCCCTACTGTCAATGTGTAATATAGAACAAGTAAAGGGAATAAATGAAGCAGAGAATAAGGAGTACACTAAAGAAAACAATCCTAAAAATCTTCATTCACATTTATTTATTAGTTCAGTATAATAATTTATCTATCAACCAAGGAACCTAACAACACCTCTATACTCCCAAGGAAAGCAAGTAATCACAACAGGTAACTCAGCAGTATACCTAAACAACAAGTAGTACAAACCCAATCTTGTTCTTTGGCTTGGTGGGATCATCACAAAAAACCAATAAATAAAGCATTGACTCTCTGGGTGGCTCCAACTAGAAAAACCCTCTAGTCAAGTAAACATACAAGGCACAGACACTCTGGGAAGCTCTCACCATCAATTGCCCTGTGGTCTTGCAACGAAAGATATATACTCTCTAAAGAAGAACTTACGTCTAATTCCCCCTATAGTCTCGCTAAATAACTAAGGACACTCTGAGGAAGCACAAAGTCCCATTCCCATAGGTCCTGCGATCGATACTAATTATAACAGACTCTCTAGGGAAGCCCTAATAGTTAATTCCCCCTTTAGTCTACCACACCAGGTTCACTCAGCTCTGAGAAGTTTAGTCATGCGTAATCAACTGTTATCAGCCTAAGTAAGTTCAGCAACTACTTGGAGAATAGCTAAAAATTCATCCCCAATCATATAAACAGTAGGAAATACATGAAATCAAGTCAACAAGCATACTAGCAATTCAATAGGGTTTGCCTCGTAGGAAACCCGTTCCAAACGACAATAAACAACCAAATAGGGAAGAACACCCCTGGGTGATCCTCAAGCATGAAACAAGAACATATTATCATGAATTAACCTCGTGATAACAAGAAATCTAAGTCAATTTAACCAGGGGATCAAAAACCCTAACCCGGGATACCCGATACATGGGTATCCTACACTCTTTGCAGAAAAACTCAAAGACATTCAATGTTGGGAAACAAACCACCTACCTAAATCCAAGGAGATTGGTATTCTTGAACCTTGGATGGTGAATCATCCTATAATGGAGTAAATCTTCAAGAACTTATAAAATGTTCAACCTCAGATAACTCTCACAAGAGGAGGAATTAGGAAACATGGACAAAGAAGAACTGAGAACTCACCACTGCGATTCTATTGCACCCAACAGCATACTATTTAGACAAACAGTGAAGGATCAGTGGCTCGGAGAAGAATTTTCCCTCTAGATTGCTCTGGTCATAATTAGGCAAAGAAGAAGATGAAAACGGGGATTAGGTGGGACCCCGGTCCGATTAATGAAATAAAAAGAAAAGTACACGGCGTGTACTCCCAGAATACACAACATGTAGTCCCCTTTTCCGTACACCGTATTAATCGGACTCCACCTCATCGCTACACCTCGTGTGACTGGCCCGGACACAGCCAGCACACGGCCTCAAGTGGAAGAAAAGTACACGGTGTGTACTTACAAAATTTCCAGATTCTCCTCTTTTTGTCAACAATGGCCAAAACATACCTTAAAAAGAAGGTACGGGTTCTTACAAACATCCATCCTTAAAGAAATTCATCCCTGAATTTCCCTAGCAAGGTGGCGAAGAAGAAACCTCGAACAACTCTGGCCACTGTGATCGCATATCGGCCTCCCTCTCCCAAGTCTCGTCCTGCACACAGTTGTGCTACCATAGCACCCATACTAGAGGAACAGACCGGCCATGGAGTACCTTTGTGCTACGATCAACAATCCTGATAGGATGCCCCTCGAACGATGCATCCTAATTCATCTCAACCTCCTCGGGTCGAAAAACATGAGACGGGTATGAGAAATAGCGTCAAAGATGAGAAACATGGAAGACTTCGTGCATAGCCTGATATCTTTGAGGTAACTGCAACCTATAAGCAACCAGCCCAACTCTCTCCAGAACCTCGAACGACCCAACGTATCTCAGTGAATGTTTACCCTATCTCTTGATCCTCTTGTGTCCCAACCTCGGGGTAACACATAGGAAAACCTGGTCTCTGACCCCGAACTGTAGAGGATGCCTCCACTAATCAACATAATATTTCAGACGAGACTGTGAAGTAGCCATCCTCTTCCAAATCAACTCTATCTGCTCTGAGGTCTCCTGGACGAGACGAGGTCCTAGAAAAGCTGCCTCTCCTGCCTCAAGCCAGCACAAAGGTGATCGGAATGGCCTACCGTACAAAGCCTCGTAAGGTGCCATCTGAATAGTTTCCTGGAAACTATTGTTATAGGAAAACTCCAAGAGAGGTATATGATTTTCCCAAGAACCACCAAATTCTAGAATGAAAGCTCGGAGCATATCCTCAAGCACCAGGATCGTGCGCTCTGACTGACCATTTGTCTGAGGATGATAAGTTGTACTCCAGAGCACCTATGTAACCAAAGATTTCTATATCCCCTGCCAGAAATGTGAAGTAAAGCAGGAATCCCTATCTAAAACGATAGTACTCGGAACCCCATGAAAGCGCACAATATCACGAACATACAACCGTCCAAGCTCATTGACACTGAAGGTCTCCTTTATCATCAAGAAGTGAGAAACATTCATAAGCCTGTCAACGACAACCCACACCGCATAGTTTCCTCTCGAAGACCTCGGTAACCCTATCACGAAGTCCATCGCGACATCATTCCACTTCCACTCTGGAATGGGTAGCCGCTGTAAAATCCCTGGTGGTCGCTGGTGCTCTGCCTTTACCTGCTGACAGGTGGAACATCTCATGAAAAAACCAGCCACATCTCTCTTCATAACTGGCCACCAGTACCGGCGGTGTAAATCATGGTACATCTTGGTGATGCTAGGATGAATTCCCAAACTGAGGAATGGAAGTCTCGCATCAGCTCCTTGCGTATATCTGCTGGCACCCATACGTGCCCCTGGAAACACAAGATCTCATCCTCGCCAACGGTCCACCCGGGAAGAGGGTCCTCTCCTGACATGCTTTCCTATAGGACTAGCCCCTCTGAATCTGCCAGCTGCGTCATTCGAACTCGGTCCAGAAGTGCAGAGGTAAAAACCATAGAAGATAGGAAAGTCTTCCCCTACCTGTCGTGAAACTCCAAATGCATCTCTGAAAATAGAGCAATCAGTTTCCACTCACTGCTGGTTTCCAGAACTGCATGTATCTTAGTTCTCATGCTCAGTGCATCAACCACAACGTCGCCTTGCCCAGGAATATAGGAAATCTCGAAATTGAAGGACTGGAGATACTCAACCCACCTCTGCTGTCTCAGATTCCGGTCACGCTGCGTGAATATGTACTTGAGACTCTTGTGGTCAGTGTATACCACAAAATGTTCTCCCAGAAGGTAATGTCTCAAACAACATAAAGCATGAATGACCGCGGCCAAATATAGATCGTTCATAAGATAATTCCTCTCATGAGGCCTCAAGTGGAAAGATACATATGCAACCACTTGATCCTCCTACATAAGCACTGCTCCAAGCCCGATGCTAGATGCATCACAGAAAACTGTATAGCTCTTTCCCGGATCCGGAAAAAGGAGGATAGGTGCTGAAGTCAATCTCCACTTCAGCTCCTGGAAGACTGAGTCATAGGCTTCTGACCAAACAAACATCACCCCATTCTTAGTCAAGCATATCAGCAGTGCTTCTAGGAGTGAGAAGTCTTGTATAAACTGCCTGTAGTATCCAGCCAGCCCCAAGAAGCTCTGTACTTCAAAGACGTTCTTCGGCTGCTCCCAGCTAACTACTGCTCTCACCTTCTCTGGGTCTACTGATAATCTTGTCTCTGAGATGACATGACACAGGAAGTGAATCTAGTCCATCCAAAAATGGCACTTTGAGAGTTTGGCATAAAGCTGATGCTCCCTCAGTGTACTCAAAACAATCTCAAGATGGGTTGCATGGTCGTGTCGAGTGTGAGAGTACACCAAGATATCGTCCAAGAAGACCACGAAGAAGGAATCTAAGTAAGGATAGAACACTCGGTTCATCAGTGCCATGAAAACCATTGGCACGTTCGTAAGACCGAACGGCATAACCGTATACTCATAGAGGCCATACATGCTCCTGAAGGCTGTCAGAGGTATATCTGAAGGTCTAACGCGCAACTGATGATAACCAGACCTCAAATCGATCTTCGAGAACACCTGAGCTCCTCGAAGCTGATCGAATAGATCATTAATCCTTGGAAAGGGATATAGGTTCTTGACCGTCAATTGTTTCAACTTCCGATAATACACGCAAAGCCTAAGGGCACCGTCTGCCTTCTTTGCGAATAGGACAGGCGAACCCCAAGGAGAAGTACTGGGTCAAATGAAACCCTTTTCCTACAACTCCTCCAACTGCTTCTTGAGCTCTTTCAACTCAGCTGTAGCCATCCTATAATGAGGAATGGACACCGGTGTTGCTCTCAGCACGAGCTCAATTGATAAGTCTACCTCATGCTCTGGAGGCGAACCTGAAAAGTATTCTAAAAAGACATCTTGAGAGTTATCAACCACTAGAGGAAAATCTAACTGTGAAGTTCCCTGGTCATCCAGATAAAGACTAGAAATATGTGCCGTAAATCCTCCTAGCCCATGATGCTCGAGTTTGGCTTGACTTGCCTAAACATCCCACTCACCTTTATGAAGGAAAGATTCACCCTCTGGTGATACAAAACTCACCCTGCGATGATAACAATCGACGACTTCCTGGAAGGGAACCAACCAGTCCATACCGAGGATGACGTCATAGCTCGTCATCTCCAGGACATATAGGCCCTATAAGAAACGATACCCTGCAACCTAGAGGGGGCACTCCTTGCACTGACGTATGCTAAATGTCCCCATTCCCAAGGGCGTGTCGAGAGTCAACATGTCAACAAACAAAAAGACACAGTGATCAAGGCTTTCCATGACAGAAATAGAGATAAAGCTATGTGAAGTACCATTATTGAAAAGGGTTGACGATAAAACTAAGGCTACTAAGTTCGTACCTCGGATTGTAGAGGGTCCGGGATCCTGCTCCTGATGAATCTTCTCTACAGCAAAAGTCTAGCATGTACCGCGGCCCTGTGTAGCATCCTGAAAACCCTGAGTTGATCCTCCCTGAGCCCGACCACTACGTCCACGACCTCTACCCTGACCTGAACGCGCTGTAGAACTCCAGCCCCCAGTTTTCTGTGGAGTTGGTAATCCCGCTCCTGTACGCAGGGTCGAAACTGATCCTCCTTCACTAGCCGCTGAAAGGGGAACCATGCAGAAACGCTGCAGTTGACCCATCTTGCCACAGGATCGGCACTCCACTAGGTCCCTCGGGCACTGGGGATTCTTATGCCTGCTCCTCCCACACTGATAACATGCCACATGGGTGCCAGAAAGGGCATCTCATCTGCTAGAAAGAATACCCCGCTTCCTCAGGTCACCTCGGGTAGACTCTTGGTGGCACTTCCTACTGTCTGCCTGGAGGGAACCAGCCTTGGATGTTGTACCGCCCTGGTCCACAGCTCCAGTCTCCCTTAGGTTCCTCTCTATGATGAGTTCCTAGTTTACTATTAGAGTAATAGAAGTTAACTGAAAGACATTCACCTATGATCTGATCTCTGGTCTGAGGCCTTCCTCAATCTTCCTCACTAGAAACAACTCATCATTCCCCAGAACGGGAGTGAATCATTTAACTCAGTGAAGCGGGAGGAATACTCCATAATTGAGAGAGTACCCTGCTGCAGGCTCATGAACTCCCTGGCTCTGTCAGCCCGTAGCATTGCTGGGTAGAATTAGTCGTAAAACTTATGCTGAAACTCATCCCAAGACATAGCCTGTCGGCGCCCCGTTTGAGAGACTATGTTCCACCATATCTTGGAGGAATCTCGCAGCATATACGTCGCTAGCTTCACCCTCCTCTCTGGAGGAATCTCCTGATGCTCGAAGATGGACAGCATGGCTTCTAGCCATGACTCTGTAGCCTCAGGTCCACCACCCCCTATGAAAGTGGGAGGATGCTGATGCTAGAAGACTCGCGTCAGCTCTGCCATAGTCGGGGCACGATGCTAAACTCCCTGGAAGGTCTACATGAATCACATGAAACCCTCTCTGAACTGAGAATCGGCACCAGGGTCTGGAAACACTGCAGTTTCCATGTCCGGAATGATGGGAAGAACTACTGGCCGTCCCTGATCGGTCGTATCAGGCGTATGATCAATGCCTGGTTCCTGGCGTGCAACAAGAGGACGTCTCGGTGCCATAGATCTGAAAGAAAAAAACACACCTTCATTAATGTCGAACGTAGTTGCAAAATAGGAGAGTAAAACAAAATAAGAGGAAAAAACCTTTAAATTTTTGAAAAACATGACTACACGGCGTGTAGTACCACTACACGGCGTGTTTCTCAAATGTTTACCCAGGGCGTGTACATTGGCCATACATGGCTGTGTAATCTACCCAGCTACATGGCGTGTTCTTAAACTACACAGCGTGTACTAACCCTTTTCTCCCTGCCCAATTACTCTACACTACTAAGTCACACAGACTGTCCCAGCTGAAGACTATACGGCGTGTTTGAGGCAGACACGACGTGTACTGGACACGCCTTACCTGGACCGTGTTTTTAGTGACATGGCCTGACACAAGGTCGACACTACACGGCGTGTTCCTAATAGACACAGCGTGTACTTGAAGGGAAACCTCAGCCCGTGTTGTTCGTGACATGGTCAGGTACTCGGCTGATCCTTACACGGCATGTTCTGAACAAACACGACGTGTATATGAGAAGATAACACCGACCCATGTTTTTCAAGACACGACCGGGTACCTGGGAAAGGATACAAGGCGTGTGTATACCGAACACGGCGTGTACTAAACATACATTAACTGGACCGTGTTGTTAGTCACACGACCGAGATTCTATTTAACCTCTACATGGCGTGTACCTACCGTACACGGCGTGTTCCTGAAAACCATTTACAGCTCCGTGTCCCTGTCCACACGGTCAGTGACACGGCCAAAAACTACACGGTGTGTATCTATAAAGTACCCAACGTGTATTCTGCGTTTTTCCGGATAGTAGCCTCAGAACTGCACTGGAGCCCAGAAAACACAGAAAAACAAGGTTTAATGTGCCAAATTCCGATCTGTGGGGGCCCATACTCCCCGTGAATCGAAGCTTGGCATGATAATGATGCATAGAACAAGCCACATTATTAGAACTCGCAACCCACCTAATTATGTTCCTTGAGGACCCATAACACCTCTAAGATCAAAGTTTGGCGTCCATGATAAGAAATCTCCAAACAACGATACCTTATCAACATAACAGGCATTCTATCACAGCAGCTATCACAACAACATGAATTGTCTATCACAAATCCTATCAGAATAGCATGAAATCTCCAATGCAACCTAGATGGCATGGCAAAATGCATGGCATGTGATCTTCTAACATGTTCCTATATGATGCATGATATGGAATACCCTCATCAAATCGGGTTGTAATGAAATAGAACCGCAATCATATAAATAGTAACAACACAAAACAAGTGCATCACCCAACGATGAAATCAGTTAAACTATAACATTCACAAAACTAAAAATTTTCAATATCTGAGGTAATCTAGCTTTTTCCCTGTACACAGGTTATAGAATGCCCGGTCATGGCTATTTACCATTTACCCATTCTTTCATATCCCTGTCTAATGTCACTAAACATTATGTCAATAGAAAAAGGAAATAACTCCTCTGATACCACTTTGTAACGACCCGAATCCTGAGGCCTTCCACTGGTGCCCCGTACCCGGTTCTCCACATGACCTCAGGCGCATTTCCCCAAATGCCAGAGGTTGTCGACTAGCAGCGAGGGACTTGGTATGTTATTGGGGAAACTATTCCCTCATTTAGTAAGGTATACAAGGTTAGAAAACAACTCTCAATAGAGGAAGTAGTAAACATCATACAAACATTGAAACTAAAAAGCGGAAGTAATGAACATATAATGATAATGATAATGATGCAGTAGGTACAAGTGTCTAAGGAAAGAAGCAACACAACAACGAGCTAAAATACAACTGAAAACAAAGCACAAATGTAAACAGAAACTCCAGCAGCATCGCAAGCCTAAGCTCGGTCCTATGCTCCCCAACTCCCACCAGCAATCATGTACCCGAAGTAGAAGGGCCACAATCCCTATCCACACCTGCAACCATATAACCTGTTTGGGTTGAAAAGAAAGACCCTGTAGGGTGTGAGACTAATCCCAGTAGGCAATCACCACGAGATTCGTGCCCTACTGTTAGTGAGTAATATAGAAAAATTAAAGGGAATAAATGCAGTAGAGAAGTAGGAGTACACTAAAGAAAACAATCCTACAAATCTTCATTCACATTTATTTATTAGTTCAGTACAATCATTTAGCTATCAACCAAGGAACCTAGCAACAGCTTTATACTCCCAATGTAAGAAAGTAATAACAACTGGTAACTCAGTAGCCTACCTAAACAACAAGCAGTACAAACCCAAGCTTGTTCTTTGGATTGGTGGAATCGTCACAACCAACCAATAAATAAAGCACTATCTCTCTAGGTGGCTCCTACTAGAAAACCCCTCTAGTCACGAGAACAAACAAGTCGCAGACACTCTGGGAAGCTCTCACCGTCAATTCCCCTGTGGCCTTACAACGAAAGATATAGACTCTCTGAGGAAGCACTTACGTCTAATTCCCCCTATAGTCTCGCTAAGTAACTAAGGACACTCTGAGGAAGCACAAAGTCCCATTACCATAGGTCCTGTGATCGATACTAATTATAATAGACTCTCTAGGGAAGCCCTAATCATAAATTCCCCCTTTAGTCTACCACACCAGGTTTACTCAGCCCATAGCAGTTTAGTTGTGCGTAATCGACTGTTATCAGCCTAAGTAAGTTCATAAACTACTTGGATAATAAATACAAATGCATCCACAAGCATATAAACAGCAGACAATACATGAAATCAAGTCAACAAGCATACTAGCAATTCAGTAGGGTTTTCTTTGTAGGCAACCCATGCCAAACGGCAATAAACAGCCAAATAGGGAAGAAAACCCATGGTTGATCCTCAAGAATGCAACAAGAACATATTATCATGAATTAGACTAAAGATAAAAAGCAATATAAGTCAATTTAACCAAGGTATCAAAAACCCTAACCCGGGATACCCGATACATGGGTATCTGGCACTCTTTGCACAAAAACTCAAAGACATTCAACGTTGGGAAACAAAACACCTACCTCAATCTCAGGAGATTGATATTATTGAACCTTGTCATGTGAATCTTCTTAGAACGGAGTAAATCTGAAAAATATTCTAAAACGTTCAACCTCAGATAACTCTCATAAGAGGAGGAGAAGGAAACATGGCCAAAGAAGAACTAAGAACTCACCGTTGTGATTCTATTGTGCTCGATGGCATACGATTCGGACAACCGGTGAAGTATCAGTGGCTCAAAGAAGAATCTTCCCTCTTGGTTGCTCTGGTTGTAATTAGGTGGAGAAGAAGATGAAAATGGGGATTATGCACGACCCGGGTCCGATTAATGAAATAAAAAGAAAAGTACACGGCGTCTACTCCCAGAATACACGGTGTGTAGTCCCCATTTTCGTACGCCGTATTAATCGTACTCCACCTCATCTCTACACCCCATGTGACTGGCCCAGACACGGCCAGAACACAGCCTCTAGCGGAAGAAAAGTACATGGCGTGTACTTGTAAAGTACACTGTGTGTACTTACAAAATTTCCAGATTCTCCTCTTTTTCTCAAAAACGGCCAGAAAGGAAAACATACCTGAAAAAGAAGGTCCGGGTTCTTACAAGTACAGATGGTCTCCCCAGCTCCTCGGGTCCAATCGTCCACCTCGTGTACGTCCTGCCAAGTGGTACACCTCCGGGTACCATCTAGCTCCACAAAACTCTACCTCGATCAATGATGTCTGTCGTCTGCATCCAACACAAAGTAGTGTGGTCGTAACCCGTGCACAGGTGAGTATACAATACTCAGTAGAAACCCTGAGACCCTTGATGATCTCCCAGAATCGAAAAAGGATAAACCAAAAAGGAAAGATACAATCACGAAGTATCAAATGACCCTACTTAAGTATTTGCCCATACATATAACCAAGTCATCAATTCCAGTTCAACTCTAACTCTCGAGCCCAAGCACATCCTAGTCCACGTAGGAAAGAAGTCAATCACCCCAATGGTAATGATTAAATAGTCATGAATCAGCTGACACAGGTATACTACTCACAAAGAAGGGTGGAGATGATTAAATGTAGACTCTGAATCAACTCCTCTTCCAAACCAACGTAGGATCCTAGTACAGATTTCGTAGCTGCCGAACCCACGTAGGATCCAAGTACAGTAACAATCACTACCGAACCCACGTAGGATCCAAGTACAGTCTCCATATCTGCCTAACCCATGGTGGATCCAAGTACAGTCATCCTTGCTGCCGAACCCACAGATGATCCAAGTACAGTCTTCATAGTCGTCGAACCCACGGAGGATCCCAGCAAGGTAGTCGTCGTAGTCGCAGCCAGCTCTAGGGTTCCTGTAGACATCGTGCTCGATTCAGAGAGGGTCAACTCCTCGAGTAAAGGGGTTGACACATCAACTCTCATGAATTCTAGAGATGATGTATCCCAAAGTTCTGTCTCGTCAAAAGGAACTCACTGCGACAGACGGCGCGTCAATCGGACGCCCGGTCTGAGAGATATTGGCATTTTCGTTCGAGGGGCCCGGTTAGAAATACACTCATTTCTAACCCAGACATTATCCAAGGTCACCCAATAATCACATAGAGTATCACAAAAATGACTTCCTCATCGAAAATTTCTTGGTGCCACAGACGGCGCGTCATTCAGACGCGCGGTTTTCAAGATATTCACTTTTAAGTGAAACGGGCCCTGCCCATTAAGCCCAGTGGGCTGGAGGGTCGATTCAACCCGGTCATGGAGGGTCTGACCTGGCTAGTGTTGGACCGACCCTGTGAAATGAGAGGTCCAACCCGAAGGGGGCGCACCTTGGCCCAGCCCGGCAGGGCGCGGCCCGGCCCGACGCGGCCCGGTCTGGCCCGGCACGGCGCAGCCCGGCTTGGCACGGCCACGCTGGCTCGGCCCAAAGACCAAGCGATCCAGGGGGGCGTGGAACCTCGGCTGCCCGAACCGGCAGCGCCTCCCTCCCTAACCGGCAGGACGAAGCGAGTCAGCCTCTTGGAGTAGTCGGCCTGCATGGGCGGGCTGTGGTTCGTCTGGCGCGGAGCCCTCCCAGCGCTGTGGCTCTCCTCCGCCCGGCCAGCCGATGGGCCGGCTGGTTCTTCCACCGAAGCAGCCCACTAAGTGGGGTGTGGCTTCTTCTGCAGGATGGCCCTTACGCCACCATCCTCATCCTTGTTCTGCCTCCAGTCTCCAATTCCAAAAATAAATAATCAAAATCCTGCGGAGGGTCGTCGGGCCGTGTTTGTTCGGCCCGCGCCCTCCGTGTTAGGTGGTAGTAATAGGCAGAGACAATCACAGTTATACAACGAGGAATGATGCATAATTTTAATCCATTAAAATTGAACATAATCCCCCTACCTCGAATATGGTTTGTTCATCGTAGACGTGGAAAGCGATGTCGCTCCGTCAACGTTAGAGAAGAACCATCGTCGTTGGCGAGTTCCCCGCGTCGGTGTCTCCTCCCCTAACTTGGAGGAAGAAGAGGATTGGAGAAACGTGGAGCGTTCTTCATCGAGCCGTTCTTCATTGAAGATGGGTGTTCTTCTTCGAAGAAGAAACCCGTTCTTCGTTGAGGAGAGGAATACTTTTCTCCGTTTCTCAATAGCTCTCTCCCAACTCCCCTTAAAATAATGAATGCCCCAAAAATAAAATAATATATTAATCCTATTATTTTATTAACAAATTCAATTTAAAATTCAAAATTAAAATAACTTAATTAATTAAGTGAAGAGGTTGAATTTATTAATTAGGGTTTGTTGGAAAACCATAAAGAGAGAGAGGGAGAGGGAGAGCAAAAGTCCTCATAAATTAAGGGGTTGTCATGAATTAATCATGGGAGTTTAAAATGGAGTTAGAAATGAGTTATGGAAGATGAAAGGATGAGGCTCGTGTGGGACCCACATTTCAATTATCCACACATGGGAAGTTGGGTGGGTGGGGGCCCCACCAATAACTTCCCATGGGAGAAATTAACTTCTATAGATATAAATAAAATTTTTCTAAAAATTTTATTTAACTTCTTAATTTAACCCCAATTTTAACTTCTAACCAGCATAAAACGCAACTACGGTAAAGGTCCCCTTAATCAATTACCAGTTTTGTGAGTTCATCGATGCCATCGAATTTCAATTATGAGCATCGCTTCCAAAGATAAAAAACACACCCGTTCTTTCACTGAACGTACCTGATCTAAACTTCAGAAAATTATTCCGGGCACGCCGGGCCTCGGAATCAGGTGCCATTAAAAACTGCGTACTCATAAAATTCCATGGAATATAAGAAAAAAATTTCCTTGAAATTTCCGATATAAGTTAATAGAAAACATTCGTTTCACATTTTGGTAAAAAGTAAAAATAGTACACTGTTCAGAAAATGACAAGATAGTTATTTCTAAACTACTTTTTAAAATTTTAAAATAAGGATAAAAATTAAAATAATTGGATAATAGTAAAAAAAATTTGTTTAACACATTTTTTGAAAATATGGATAATAAAAAAAATTTGGCCGAAGAGAGAAATAAATTCAATTTTCCTTAAAAACTCATTTTTTTGTATATTGAGTACATAGTATGAAAAAAATGAAAAGAAAACATGTATTCTCTATAAATAACTATTTTATAATAAAAATAATGTATTTTTTGGTAGGTGTAACATATTATTTCAACATTATAAATATATTCATAAACAATTATAATAAACGATGATATTAAAACATAAATACCATACCACTTTGGTAACATTTAAATCATAATCACCATGAATGAAAGAACATTATATGTATATATATTTAAAATAATTATCATTATAATAATCATAAAGTATATTCATGTGAATTATATACACAAGACAAAAGAAACAAGCACTGTATAAGGCATGTTCCCAATAGAAATAGAAATTAGATGATAATCATATACCTTAGATCTGATTTCCTCCATATGAATTTTAAAACCATATATAATAAATATAAATTTATTATAAATATATTAAAGAATAATTATAACATATATCATACCATATATTATTTACTTATATCCTTTTATCACACATTTGTTAATACATTTTATTAAATTCACCATTCAATGTGATATCTGCTTCATTTTTCATAAATGTTCTAGTGCAATAGTTTTGGTCCATGTATATGATGATGGATCAATCATACAAATAATTTTAATAATTATATAAATATCATATATATTAATTATATTCACCTTTATGTTCATTATAAAAATATAGATTTAGAACAATAAATTAAACCATTCACGGAGGCGGTAAACCACCTGTATGCATGAACACTTTTTCATTTTCATTTATGGAAAAAAAGTTAAATATTATATATAAATTATAGAATCATTATAATATCAAATATATCATATAAATTTTTTAAATCCATCCTTATTTTTATACAATTAAAACATGTATTCTCAAGAAATAACTATTTTATAAGAAAAATAATGTGTTTTTTGGTAGTTGTATCATATTATTTCATCATTATAAATATATTCATAAACAATTATAATAAACGATGAGATTAAAACATAAATACCTTACCACTTTGGTAACATTTAAATCATAATCACCATGAATGAAAGAACATTATATGTATATATATTTAAAATAATTTTCATTATAATAATCATAAAATATATTCATTTGAATTATATACACAACACAGAAGAAACAAGCTGTGTATAAGGCATGTGCCCAACAGAAATTGAAATCAGATAAAAATCACATACCTTAGATCCGAATTCCTCCATATGAATTTTAAAACCATATATAATAATTATAAATTTATTATAAATATATTAAAGATTAATTATAACATATATCATACCATATATTATTTACTTATATCCTTTTATCACCCATTTGTTAATACATTTTATTAAATTCACCATTCAATGTGATATCTGCTTCATTTTTCATAAATGTTCTAGTGCAATAGTTTTGGTCCATGTATATGATGATGGATCAATCATAAAAATAATTTTAATAATTATATAAATATCATATATATTAATTATATTCACCTTTATGTTCATTATAAAAATATATATTTAGAAAAATAAATTACACCGTTCACAGAGATGGTAAACCACTTGTATGCATGAACACCTTTTCATTTTCATTTATGGAAAAAAAGTTAAATATTATATAACAATTATATAATCATTATAATATCAAATATATCATATAAATTAATTAAATCCATCTTTATTTTTATACAATTAAAATAGAAATTAAAAATGAATCACATCGCTTCTTGGAGCCGGTCGTCCACACGTATGCTCGATTAACATTATTGTTTTTAAATGGTCTGGAAGGTATGTTAGAGATATGCTATTATCCTTAAATAATTATAATTATTTCATAATTATAACATATACACATTAAACCCATAATAACACCCATATTCAAAATATTGTCATGATAAATGAATTTAATTGTTATGTGGAGACGATGAGCCTTACGTATGCATGAGTGATATATTCACTTTCCAATTGATGGGAAGACAGAAAACAGAGGAGTTTTAACTATCATAATAACATTTAATTATATTTATGATACTCAATTTATTATTTTATGAAGAATAAAATAGATTTATTAGAGGTAAAAGAGTGATAAAAAATTAAGTGAATGATTATGGAAGTTTCTTATTATTTCAAATAACTTTTTTAGATATCCTCTTAATGATCATAGGGTTGGTAATATGGGAATAATAAAACCAATTTAATTTGAATAAGGAAGCATTTAATTTATTTTTTATGGTATATCCTGTAACGCCCCAACCCCAGCTACCCAGAGCCGGTGCATTACTTCGTAACATTGGCATGATCCCAAAAGATCAAGTCTCGAAAGACCGATTAGTTTAGTAGCCTTGGAAACACTAGATACATTCATAAGTCTTTCATTACATCAAAATTAAACAAACTACAAAAAAACATGGTCTTCATAGTCCACACTCATATCTTCACTGATTATTCTTGCAAGTCAGTCATAAAATACTTCTTCACAACCTGGAAAATTTTTAAACATTGAAAGGGGTGAGCTCAAATGCTCAGTAAGGATAACAATAATGCGGAAGCTTTCATAAATAAACATAAACATTTAAGGTAATGTATAAATAAAACAAAAGCCTTTTAAACATGAACTTCAACATAATATGGCAAGAGTAAAATGAGATAATGCCATTCACTTCTTCACATGGATATTCTACTGGTCGAATAATCACATGCAATAACAATAACCACTTTCATAATGAGGGAATGTATAATGCCGGACATTCTGAAACATTTTGTCAAGGCCTCGGCCAAGACGTCTAAAATGATTAAGGCCTCGGCCAAAACCATAAATCAAATTGGGAAAGGGCCTCGGCCAATTCCACGTCTAGTTGTCTCATGAGACCTACCGATGCATCGAGGAGCTATAGCGGGCTCCACCCGTCACTTATTAAGTCCAATACATTCCTCATACGAATAGGTTTAAACATATCATAAACCATAACATAATCGTATCACATAAAACATGCATAAAGGAAACATAACATTTCCACATTTCAATCACAAGATATCAATACAACACATTGATATAATAAAAACGCTTTCAAAACCATTTTCAATACCAAAATAAAAGAAAGTTAAAACTTTGTATTTATTTTTCATAAAAATGATGGCTTGTAGAGGAAGCCGAAACTCAAATAATGGTCACGGCGGCGGAGAGGTCATTGTCGCCGCATAAGTACGGAAAGAAAAACATTCCCTTTTGTCGTTTAGCAAAACGTTTTGTATAAAAAGATTCCTTTTGAATAACCGTAAAAGTCAAAGGGGTTTATACACCGTATAAAAGAAAGTTGTGTATAAAGCCAAATATGCCTCAATGAAAGGAGATTGAGACAAAGTCCTTAAAAAGATCATTTTTAAAATAAAATAGATCTATTATGTGTATTCACTATAGGTACACATAAAGATAGTAAAAATACAAAATAGGACATAATAATATCATGACATAATTTGAAAGTAGGAGATTAACCCAAAGAATGGAAGTTGGGTTAAGAAATTCCCTTACCTCGTGTCTGACTTGACTCAACCGTTCTTTAACCTCCTGAATAATAAACTAGAGTTAATATATACCTTATTAAGAACCATTTTCAACTTCATTATCCTTATTATATCACTTATTACAATGATATGAACATTATGTAATTATTTAAGTTAATAATGTTCATTTTGTCGGTATTTGGTTCTTAAGTCAAAAATAGGCTTCTTACACTTACATGTTGTTAATTTGGTCAAAGGTTCATTATATCAAGAATGGTATTCATGATGTAGATATCATATATGTCATATATATCCAGTACATACATTCATTTATAATATTACATCACATTTAGAGGTAAGAAATGAAATGCACCGTTCATGGAGACGGTAAGCCGTACGTACGCATGAACGCTACTTCCATTTCTATTTCATATTTTCTGGAATGGAATCATAATGATATGAGAGTATATTATAATTCCAGTATAATAACATATATAATATCATTAACTTTATCCTTCACACATCCCACATATGGTATTAACGAATCAAATCACTTTCAGGGGGCGGTAGTCCGCGCTTCCTAAAATGAAGATATCGTGTTTTACCCATAATGGAAAACATAAAGGTATGCCCAAAATGAAAAAACAGAAGCTTAAGGAAAACATAAACATATTATATATCATATATAAAAATAGTGACATCATAATGGCCACCTTTGAAGGTGTTAAATGAGTGTTGAACAATCATCGTTTCGGGAGGCAGAATTTCACCATCCACGGAAACCTTATGTTCTTTAACCATTTGATGTAGTTGTGTGGAAGTGTAGCTCAAATAAATCTTATAACAACATCCTAGTATATTTAAGATACTGGTGTTGTTACAAAAGAAGTAAATAAAAAGAGTTTAGGGGGTTGGAGAAGCAAAATAAAACAAAAGAACATGAGAGAATGAATTACCTTAAAAAGTGTAACTCCTTTTGAGTTGAGCCTAAAGGCTTCCTTTGAAAGGATTCTGCCCAAAGGGAATCCTCTAGGATGAGGAGAGGGATGTGGAGAGAGCAAATGGGCAGGGGTTGGCCGAGCCAATGGCTTGAAGAGTGTGTGAAATGAGGTAGAGGTGGGGGCCTTTTATAAGAGGAGAGGAGGGGCACTTTTGGAAAGTAAAGGAACATTACATTATTTGAAAATGTGTTTCGGTTTTAAAAGGTCCCACATTGATAGAATTCGTGGATAAGGTGATAAGGCATCGAAATCCACTCATCCAATTGGTTTTGGCCATGTGTAGTTCATAGATTTTATATTATCTTTCCATTTTATTTAAATCGTCAAATAATGATGTCATCGCTGCATCATTATTATGTCATAAATAATTACATTTATTTAATGTCTAAAAATTATAAAAAAAATACTATGATATAGGAAATCTTTTTATCTTTCCAATGACTATTTATAATCAAAATTTGGACTTGTGTAACCCTACTTAAAAATTGTTTTAGTAAAACACTTTATGTTAGTGTCATTTTCACTTTAACATTAAATAAAAAGTAATTTATGTTATTTCCCAACAAAAGTGGATCCATGGGGTCCCCAAGTTAGGCCATGGCTTGTCTTGGTCGGCCATGACACAACCAATGAGGTTGGGACATGTGTCTAGGTCATTTAATATTATTAAAGTATTATTTATACCTTAAACTACCCTAATTACCACTAATCGCGATTAAGAACTTAATAAGTTACTATTCACCAAAAAATTATTTTTATCCCATTGAACCACATTTTACTTCTTAATGACAACCATGTATGTCGGATTTTTGAAAATCAAATCACAGAAGTGGTAATATTTCATTTAAACGAAAAATCAGTTATTTAACAACCACTTAGTGGTTTCACTATTCATCAAAAATTGAAGTTTTTCAGAATAAGGCCAAAATTTCACCCTAAGCTATAATTGATATTCCGAATTGAAAAATGATGTCTATTTTACAAAATTCCAAACATATTAGTTGCATTAATTAATTTTATAATTAATTCCCGCTGTCACAACAAATAGCGTGTTTTTAAGAAACAATTTATATCAAAAGATTGGCAATTGTTTATGTCCAATTTCAATGTTAAATTAATTCTAATGACCACCATTGGATAAAATGGTAAAAATATATTCTAATTATACTTTAAAACCATCAAATATTATAATTTATCACTATAAATTATTTTGATTAAAAAAGTTGTTTTAAGTATTTTTCACTATTTATAAAATTTTAGAAGTTCTCAGAAAAATACCAAAAATTCAACATAGGCTAATTTCGATATTACGAATACAAAAATGAAGTCCATTTTGACATATAAAATTTATAATATTTCAAAAAGAAGGTATTACTATTCATAACGGCTACTTTGATTAGTCGCGGTGTTTTAGAACTCGAAGTTGCGTACAATGCAAGCTATTGTATTACTGAATGAGAAGCGTATCGTGGAAGCTCGGGGTGTTACATTCTCCCCTCCTTCAATAAATTGCGTCCTCGCAATTTGAAATTTTTCTTGGAAAATACAAGGTTGAAAAGAGAAAATACCTTTGAGGAAAACCCACATCGAAAATAAGGTTAATAAATATATAACATTAAAAGAAAGCAGGATAAGTACAAAGGTCACCCGATATAGCCCATTATAGGATTCTATGAAAATATGGATATGGAGGAGAAACAAACCATCAAGGTCTGATGGGGAGTTATAGAAAACAGGATTAGGAGAAAGTTTAACCACAAGAAAATCACAAACTTGTGATTGGTTAAACGGTCATTGAATCCCTAGTTGGAAAAGTTAACCGACAACATTTTTGTTTTAAGTTACCTTTTATAATGTTGAGGATTTTATTTAGGAGATTTACTAAGAACGTAAGGGAATATACATACTTGTTATGTATACTTTCATTCATTAATGAATTTTTACCACAAACCCATCTTTTACTCCAAATGGTAACAGAACTCAAAAATATTCTATTTATCCTAATTGTATAAGGTACCAAAGGTTAACACATACCATTTAGATTAGTAAAATTATTTTGTAATAACCAGGGACTTCCTGTAGGCTAGTGGTAGGAAATAAAGGCCTGTCGCACTTTGATTGTGGGTTCGATTCCTACAGCTTTGTCTGACGCGACGGTTTATGCCCCACCCTGCAGGTTGTCCTTTTCCTAAAACTATAGTATTATAATACTCCAAAAATAATCTTCATAAATTTTTTTAACCTTAAACCATACTATCCAAAAATCAACTTAATCCACTCCAACCTTTATAGTTATCCAAAATACCTCTGTCCAGACTTTCTCTAAAAGGTCTCTTAATTCCAAAATCAATTTATCAGATTCCCCAAACAAAGAAATGTTTCTCTTATTGTCACATACCAAAAATATGATTACCTTAATCATATTAAAACCTTACTGAAATCAAAAAGTAATGCAGTACAATCCATATATATATATTACATTATTCTTATAACCAGAATATAATCCTTGAGTCCAAAAGCACCAATACATTAGTTATTCTGCTTCAACTGTAGTAATAGCATAAGATTGTCCTTGATCCCTTGTCCTTTTCTGAGGTAAGTTTCCTTGACGCTTAGGACATTCATTTGCATAATGACCCATTTCTCTACAATTGTAGCATTCAACTTTGACAGCCTCTTTCTTTCCCTTGCAATCACGTGCCTGGTGACCTTTTTCTCCACATTTATAACAGACTCCCATTCCTTTTAGGCAAGTACCAGGGTGATTCTTCCCACAATTATCACATAATGGAAAATCCTTCTTTCCCTTTTTCCCTTTATCTGTCTCTTGTTCCACCGTTCTCTTCTTCTCTTGCTTTACTTTGTTGTCATAAGACTTTGAGAATTCCTTTTCTGTCTTGATAGCACATGAGACTATATCTTCGTATGTTGAGAAAGATTGTGACACTAGAGCTCGACGGAGAAATGGTTTTAACCCATCAAAGAAACGATCAATCTTACTTCTTGGGTTACGTATATAATCTGCAGCATGCCTCGCTAACCTTGTAAAGTTAGCCTCATACTTTGCGACATTCTCATCCTCCTTTTGTCTCAGACTCAAAAATTGCCTTTCCATATCCGCTCGATGGTCTCGAGGTAAGTATTTTTCTAAGAACAGTTCTTTGAACTCCTGCCATTCCATGTTTGTTAATTCATCATCTTCCTTTGTGTTTTGAATTAGTGACCACCATTGATCGGCATCTCCAGTGAGGCGGTAAACTGCCATGACAACCTTCTCCCTTTCACTACTCCCCAAGGCATGGAATATTTTCTCTAAGGAATTTATCCATTGCTCAGCTACTGTAGGATTTGTACTCCCATTGAAGGTTGGCGGTTGTTGCCTCATGAAACGGTCTAGCATTGATCCTCCACGTTGCGGATCAGGGTGCTCCATACGAGTAAGGTTGTTATTCATAACCTGCGTGAGTTGTCCCAGTATGGTAATAAGTTGATCAGCACCAGTTGTATCTTCAGGTCCACAATAATTATCTTGAGCAGGAGGGCAATCCCTACACGGAGTTCGTGCATTGATACAGTTTCCATTCCTTCTACTAGGCGCCATTTCTAAACAATGGCATAAACTAGATTAGTTTATGAATCAAAATACATAATTCCATACTTGTAAAATACTTAACATAAATTGAACTATTTATGGATATAATCCATAATCATAAAAAGGTTTTATTTGAGGAAGTATATACTCATAACCGTTCATAGTGGTTTGTAAAGAAAATGAGAATTATCCTAAGCGTATCCCCCGGGAGTGTCGTAACCAAGAGTGCAGCAAGGCCCGTTGTCGTGCACCAGTTCCCGTTCGAGTCTAGCTCAAAGCGGTGTTTTCGGGTTTTACCCCTAGGTACATCTGTGCCAGAGCCGCCTCTACCTGCTCGTATCCAGACAGGGATGTATTGCTCGGAAAACTCATATCATCTCTATAATACCAAAATTCTAGGAAGTTCTTCTATACTAATCCTCGAAGCCTATCTTTGGGCTATGCGTTCTAATCAGAGTTTATCTACATCTAGCTTCCAAGGTTAGTACTAAACTGCCTCTGATACCAACTGTAACGCCCCAACCCCAGCTACCCAGAGCCGGTGCATTACTTCGTAACATTGGCATGATCCCAAAAGATCAAGTCTCGAAAGACCGATTAGTTTAGTAGCCTTGGAAACACTAGATACATTCATAAGTCTTTCATTACATCAAAATTAAACAAACTACAAAAAAACATGGTCTTCATAGTCCACACTCATATCTTCACTGATTATTCTTGCAAGTCAGTCATAAAATACTTCTTCACAACCTGGAAAATTTTTAAACATTGAAAGGGGTGAGCTCAAATGCTCAGTAAGGATAACAATAATGCGGAAGCTTTCATAAATAAACATAAACATTTAAGGTAATGTATAAATAAAACAAAAGCCTTTTAAACATGAACTTCAACATAATATGGCAAGAGTAAAATGAGATAATGCCATTCACTTCTTCACATGGATATTCTACTGGTCGAATAATCACATGCAATAACAATAACCACTTTCATAATGAAGGAATGTATAATGCCGGACATTCTGAAACATTTTGTCAAGGCCTCGGCCAAGACGTCTAAAATGATTAAGGCCTCGGCCAAAACCATAAATCAAATTGGGAAAGGGCCTCGGCCAATTCCACGTCTAGTTGTCTCATGAGACCTACCGATGCATCGAGGAGCTATAGCGGGCTCCACCCGTCACTTATTAAGTCCAATACATTCCTCATACGAATAGGTTTAAACATATCATAAACCATAACATAATCGTATCACATAAAACATGCATAAAGGAAACATAACATTTCCACATTTCAATCACAAGATATCAATACAACACATTGATATAATAAAAACGCTTTCAAAACCATTTTCAATACCAAAATAAAAGAAAGTTAAAACTTTGTATTTATTTTTCATAAAAATGATGGCTTGTAGAGGAAGCCGAAACTCAAATAATGGTCACGGCGGCGGAGAGGTCATTGTCGCCGCATAAGTACGGAAAGAAAAACATTCCCTTTTGTCGTTTAGCAAAACGTTTTGTATAAAAAGATTCCTTTTGAATAACCGTAAAAGTCAAAGGGGTTTATACACCGTATAAAAGAAAGTTGTGTATAAAGCCAAATATGCCTCAATGAAAGGAGATTGAGACAAAGTCCTTAAAAAGATCATTTTTAAAATAAAATAGATCTATTATGTGTATTCACTATAGGTACACATAAAGATAGTAAAAATACAAAATAGGACATAATAATATCATGACATAATTTGAAAGTAGGAGATTAACCCAAAGAATGGAAGTTGGGTTAAGAAATTCCCTTACCTCGTGTCTGACATGACTCAACCGTTCTTTAACCTCCTGAATAATAAACTAGAGTTAATATATACCTTATTAAGAACCATTTTCAACTTCATTATCCTTATTATATCACTTATTACAATGATATGAACATTATGTAATTATTTAAGTTAATAATGTTCATTTTGTCGGTATTTGGTTCTTAAGTCAAAAATAGGCTTCTTACACTTACATGTTGTTAATTTGGTCAAAGGTTCATTATATCCAGAATGGTATTCATGATGTAGATATCATATATGTCATATATATCCAGTACATACATTCATTTATAATATTACATCACATTTAGAGGTAAGAAATGAAATGCACCGTTCATGGAGACGGTAAGCCGTACGTACGCATGAACGCTACTTCCATTTCTATTTCATATTTTCTGGAATGGAATCATAATGATATGAGAGTATATTATAATTCCAGTATAATAACATATATAATATCATTAACTTTATCCTTCACACATCCCACATATGGTATTAACGAATCAAATCACTTTCAGGGGGCGGTAGTCCGCGCTTCCTAAAATGAAGATATCGTGTTTTACCCATAATGGAAAACATAAAGGTATGCCCAAAATGAAAACACAGAAGCTTAAGGAAAACATAAACATATTATATATCATATATAAAAATAGTGACATCATAATGGCCACCTTTGAAGGTGTTAAATGAGTGTTGAACAATCATCGTTTCGGGAGGCAGAATTTCACCATCCACGGAAACCTTATGTTCTTTAACCATTTGATGTAGTTGTGTGTAAGTGTAGCTCAAATAAATCTTATAACAACATCCTAGTATATTTAAGATACTGGTGTTGTTACAAAAGAAGTAAATAAAAAGAGTTTAGGGGGTTGGAGAAGCAAAATAAAACAAAAGAACATGAGAGAATGAATTACCTTAAAAAGTGTAACTCCTTTTGAGTTGAGCCTAAAGGCTTCCTTTGAAAGGATTCTGCCCAAAGGGAATCCTCTAGGATGAGGAGAGGGATGTGGAGAGAGAAAATGGGCAGGGGTTGGCCGAGCCAATGGCTTGAAGAGTGTGTGAAATGAGGTAGAGGTGGGGGCCTTTTATAAGAGGAGAGGAGGGGCACTTTTGGAAAGTAAAGGAACATTACATTATTTGAAAATGTGTTTCGGTTTTAAAAGGTCCCACATTGATAGAATTCGTGGATAAGGTGATAAGGCATCGAAATCCACTCATCCAATTGGTTTTGGCCATGTGTAGTTCATAGATTTTATATTATCTTTCCATTTTATTTAAATCGTCAAATAATGATGTCATCGCTGCATCATTATTATGTCATAAATAATTACATTTATTTAATGTCTAAAAATTATAAAAAAAATACTATGATATAGGAAATCTTTTTATCTTTCCAATGACTATTTATAATCAAAATTTGGACTTGTGTAACCCTACTTAAAAATTGTTTTAGTAAAACACTTTATGTTAGTGTCATTTTCACTTTAACATTAAATAAAAAGTAATTTATGTTATTTCCCAACAAAAGTGGATCCATGGGGTCCCCAAGTTAGGCCATGGCTTGTCTTGGTCGGCCATGACACAACCAATGAGGTTGGGACATGTGTCTAGGTCATTTAATATTATTAAAGTATTATTTATACCTTAAACTACCCTAATTACCACTAATCGCGATTAAGAACTTAATAAGTTACTATTCACCAAAAAATTATTTTTATCCCATTGAACCACATTTTACTTCTTAATGACAACCATGTATGTCGGATTTTTGAAAATCAAATCACAGAAGTGGTAATATTTCATTTAAACGAAAAATCAGTTATTTAACAACCACTTAGTGGTTTCACTATTCATCAAAAATTGAAGTTTTTCAGAATAAGGCCAAAATTTCACCCTAAGCTATAATTGATATTCCGAATTGAAAAATGATGTCTATTTTACAAAATTCCAAACATATTAGTTGCATTAATTAATTTTATAATTAATTCCCGCTGTCACAACAAATAGCGTGTTTTTAAGAAACAATTTATATCAAAAGATTGGCAATTGTTTATGTCCAATTTCAATGTTAAATTAATTCTAATGACCACCATTGGATAAAATGGTAAAAATATATTCTAATTATACTTTAAAACCATCAAATATTATAATTTATCACTATAAATTATTTTGATTAAAAAAGTTGTTTTAAGTATTTTTCACTATTTATAAAATTTTAGAAGTTCTCAGAAAAATACCAAAAATTCAACATAGGCTAATTTCGATATTACGAATACAAAAATGAAGTCCATTTTGACATATAAAATTTATAATATTTCAAAAAGAAGGTATTACTATTCATAACGGCTACTTTGATTAGTCGCGGTGTTTTAGAACTCGAAGTTGCGTACAATGCAAGCTATTGTATTACTGAATGAGAAGCGTATCGTGGAAGCTCGGGGTGTTACATATCCATTCTAGAAGGATCAATTTTTTTTTGAAGAAAAGAAATAAGGGTTTCCCATTTATAATTTATGGGAGGGAACTTTTAGAATTGTTTAAAAAATTAAATTGATATAAATTTATTTTTATGTCCAAATAGTTATAAATTTATAATATTCTAATATTATATGATTATGAGTTTAAATAATCTACTAATATAACATTTTTACAAGTTTGGATCTCATTTTTAAGCTTATCATTTTGTTTTATCCCTTCATGAACCCTTTTGAAAATGACATCAATATTAATGTTTTCAACCCGTTTAGGGTAGATAATATTACTATAAAATTTAAAAAACAATCATAAATGGAAGATGGTTTATTTTTAAAATCATAGCCTATAAATTTTTATGAATATAATATTTTATTAATTTTATATTATTTAATAAAATATAATTTATTATAAAATATCATTAATGTCATTTTTGATAGTATTCAGTTAATTCTGACTTTAAATATATCAAGAAAAATGGTAAATCAGATCATAATTCTTTCGAACGTCCCTAGTATGTAATATAGATCTATTAAATTAATGGCACACATTAATTCATTCAAATTTCATTATTTCAAATAATTGTAAAATCATTTATTTTATTTTTATAATAACTGAATAAATACTGTATTAGCATTCCACAAAAATTTAACGTCATTATATAATTTCTAAAAACTAAAAATAAATTTCTTTAATGAAAATAATTTCATTAATATTAAAACAACTAGATATATTTATCTATATCATTATTCTTTCCCTATGTGAGTATTTGTGATATTTAGAACTAACAGTGTGATATTTTGTAACTTCGATTTAAATATTATATAGGTCAATTTTGTGCAAACGTATACATTAGAAAACACATATTTGAGACTATGGTGATAAGGGTACAATTCAATTCCTAATATAATAATATTTATGAAAGCCTATTTCCATATCACTTAGTTTAACCTATATAAACTAGATTTATCTTTTACCATGGTGATTAATTTTACCATAGTTACTATTCATATTAAACAAAAATAAAAGTGGTATATGTAGAAAATTTGAACCAACTAATAAAAAATATGTAATTAATTTTAATAAATTCAATACATTTAAGTTTAATAACTTAATTTTATAATAAGTGAAAAAAAACATAACGAAACACACTTTTAGAAAATGTAATGACCTCGAAATTCCATGGAATATTTTTCCTAAATACATAGGATTTTTACGAGTCTGCGAAATTTTACGGCTCTTGATTCCGAGGCACGGTGTGCCTAGAATCAATTTCTGAAATTTGGTTCAGGTACATTCAGTAAACGTATGAGCGGGTTTTTATAACTTATGAACCGGTGCTCGGAATTAAAATCGGAGGGCACCTTTGAACACGTAGCACTGATATTTTCTTAAGAAGACTTTCACCTCGATGGGAGTTGGTCGAGAATAAAATTTAGTTTTTGGATTTTTATATAAAATAATAAAATAATGTGTGCAACAACTTTATTTTATTTGAGCCGCCTTTGGGTGTGTGGAGGTTAAAACCACCAAGAGGAGGTTAGAGGTAGGGTCCACCACACCTTAACCTATCATGAGAGGTTATGGTGGTGGGGTCCACCCGAACTCACCCTCCCATGGGAGGATAAATGAGGTGGGAACCACCCAGATTTTAACTCCTTGAAACTCTTCATTATGTGGGGAGAACCCTTCAACTCCCCACTTAATGGTGACACCACCCTTGGAGCCTCTTCACCTTTATGAATCCAACTCCCCTTTAATTAATTATGCCGATTCTCCGCATTAATTAAGGGGAGCCTACCAAATTAATGAGTCTAATTCGAATATTGTGCCAAAAAAATTAATAGGATATTTCAATCTATTATTTCATTGGAATATTCTTTTTGGTGGAACTTGAGAAGAGAAACGTGGTAGAAAATCTCCCTACAAAGAATGAAGAATGATCCACCGATGAAGAACATCAAGGACCTTCTTCGACTTCTTCCTCTGACTTCCTCCCTCGAATCCTACCGACATGGAGCATTTTCTACAGCCGACGTAGTCGGGATTGGGAGTACGTGACGAATGTGACAAACGAAAAACTCCTTCGTTTTATTTATGTGATGTCAACAAATGACAAAACAAAGGTAGGGATTATTGCAAGTTGGTGCTTTCGTTTCTGTTATACTCTTCATTGAAAAGAATCGATGTGAAGTATTATTAAATGATTGAAGTTCAACTTCCATGCTTTTGTTGAAAAATTATTATCGCCCCTAAACGCGGAGGGTGCAGGCCAACTAACATCGCCAGACTCCCACTGCCGATCCTTTTCTGATGTTCCTTAGGCATGGAGATGAAGCGACAACGACGAAGTCGGCAACGAAGAAGGTCATGCTACACGCAGCCTCCATGAATTGCACCACCCCCGCGGCGCACCGATGATTCCTAGTGAAATTTTTAGGCCGAGCGACGTCTGACCCACCTACATGCGGCCTCTTGATGCACTGCCCAGCATAAGCCACGGCCAAACCCGCAGCCTACCCCGCGGCCTCCCCGGCGCCGCCGACGCCCTGCTTGGTTCCCCCCGTGCTTCCACGCCCCCGCGCGCTACCCCGTACCCTACCTGGTGCCCCCGCGCGCTGCCCTGTGCGCTGCCTGGCACCCCCGGTGCCCTGCTGCACCATGCCCCGCTTCTCCATGGATTGTCCCGCGCTGCCTGGCGCCTTGCCCGACGCCCTGCTGCGGCCTTCCTGGTGCCCCTGCCCCCTTCCTGGCATCATCGAGGTGTCCCGACTCCCTCACGGCCACCTGGCCGAGCCAGTTTCTCGGCCCCCACATGGTGCTCTCCTCGAACCAGCCAGTTGCGCCCTCTGCGCCGAGCCGTGCCGGGTCGCGCCCTCGCAATGCTCCAGGCCGAACTGGCCCTGATCCCAGGCTGGATCACCCTCACGGTCCACCGTGCTGGGCCTAGCGGACTAGGCCAAAACATAGTGGGATGACCCACCCAATGGGATGCGTCAGACCCATCGAGTCTTACTGGGTCAGCCCAAACTAGATTTGGCCAAGTCGGTCCGACCGGGTCAGACTGGACTCAGACCCATTACAGCCCCAAAACATTCTTTGGCCATACCTTTGGCACCAGACTTCCATTTGACAAACCTTCAGTGACACCAGAATTCTTGGAATGTATCCATCCCTTTGAGAATACCCCACTGGAGTTTGGGTTATATTTGAGTTATGGTCAGGTTGGATCATACACGAATCCAACCAGGCCCCTAGGACTAAAAGGGTAATAACTAACTGACCGGGCGTCCGATTGATGCGTTGTCTCTTGAGTTGAGGCCCCTATGACGTGGCAGACCTTTGATATAATTCTTCGCGATACTTCGCGACAGTTGGAGTATTTCCAAGTAGCTTGTGGAGCGGATCCTTCCACCGACAAGCAGACAGAGTGTGAAGACCTAGTAGCTGGCTGACCTGATGACTGGTTGACCGATTCGACTCAGAGTGATTCAACTAGCCCAATGGGGAGTGCCTGGTAGTTGGTTGTAGAACCACGGCAGAGGAGCTCCTGGTAGTAGGCGGCAGACCTGTGGTACTTGACAGAAGGAGTTCCTCTGCAGGCTATTAGGGGGAGCACCTGGTAGTTGGTGGTAGAACCACATCGGAGGAGTGCCTAATAGTTGGCAGTAGACCCGTGATACTCGACAGGAGGAGTACCTCGGCAGTCCAAGGTCAGTGAGAAGCACCTTGGTGTCGCGACAAGCCCACTATACTCGACAGAGGAGGAGTTCTCCAGCGGCCATGGTTTTGATAATGAAAATCCTGGTTTGAGGTGATTCAATGACTTTTGTGTTTTCCTCATGATTGATATAGGTCACTAGATAACTTAGGTATATGTATAGGAAAATACCTAAGTAGTGGTTATCCGTTGAATTCATACTTTTTGGATTATCTTTGTTGGATTTGGTGAGACTTTGATAGTCTCAGGGTCTCTACTGAGTATCGTTATACTCACCCCTACACGGACTATGCCCGCACCTCATTGTTTTGGTTTTAGATGATGGACAATGCTGAAAGATGTAGAGTGTATTAGGATTGGATGGTACCCAGAGGTGGACCACTTAGCGTGATGGTACACGGAGGAGACAGACAGACGTGGAGTGCTGAGGAGGCTATCTGTACCTACCCTTCTGGAAAAAACCTCGAAGGATGACCTAGTAGCTGCATTACTTTTCTTCAGTTGTACTTGATTTTCAGTTGTACGTGTACTTTCCTGTTGGTCTTGTATTTCCGACCCTTTTTACTTTCTACCACTTCCTTTGTATATAGTTTTACATAGTGTTTTGCTTCCAGTTGTGTACTCTAATGTGTTTCTTTATATTTATAAAGGAAATGCCTTCACAGTTTAGGGATTTGCGCCTTTGGTGCGAGTCACCAACCCCTGCCCTATGGAAGGCGGTCTTGGGGTAGTCAAGATACGGGCACCAGGGGACGAGTCGTGACAAATTGGTATCAGAGGAGTCGGTTCTACCGCAGAACTTAGAACTCTGATCTTTCTTTTCTGCGAAGCCATATTTTTAAGGGTATTAAGTGTGATTTTCAGTTCATGGAGTCGGGTGTTGGTGTAGGCAGCCGACATATCCATACACCAGGACCCTAACTTCTGATTTCCGACTTAGTGCATGAAAACACTGAATACGTGTGTGTTTTTAAAAGTTTTCTTTAAGTCATCTCACCCAAGTGAGCTCACCAGGTATAGTCTTTTGACCATGTCTCATCTGTTACTTTTAGGATGCCTCCCTGCGGACGACCATTTAGATCCTCGAGAGTAATATTTACTGATAGCCCACTGAGCGACAAAGCCTCGGTATAGTTCCCTTTACCAGTGGAGGCAACATCGGTACTACTCCCTGTTGGGCCATCGATGCCACCAGCCCCAGTAGCAGACAATGCACTCCGCTTGAGAGAATTTCACGAGTTCTAGCATTAGAGGCCACCTAGGTTTAGGGGAGAGACGGACCCCCAGGTAGCTGAGGATTGGCTGGAGGCTGTGGTGAGAGTCTTTATGCTAGTAGGGATACCAGCAGACTTTACGGCGATCCTTGCTGCCAGCCTCCTTCAAGCAGCAGTAGGTAGATTGTGGAGCTTGATGCACTAGGTTCATAACAAGGCGACGCTACTATAGACAGACTTCAAGAGCCTGTTTCAGGTGGAGTTTGTCCCAGCCATACTTCGAGCAGTGCAGATACAGGAGATATTGCATCTACAATAGGGTAGCATGAGAGTAGCACAGTACTCAATGAGGTTCATCGACCTCTCGCACTACTCCATGGATATGGTATGAGGCCCATTCTTCAGGTCCAAGACCTTCTAGTAGGGACTCAGGCGAGAGATCAGAGCTCCGATGATCTCACTCAGCATTCTGACGCAGACGGGGGTGCTAGAGAGAGCCCTCGTGGTGGGGAGTTTCATTGCTGAGCAGTCTCCCGCAGTGAGACCCACCACTAGCTGACATGCAACGGAGTCTTCTGCAGCTAGCAATAGATAGATGTCATAGAGGTCCAAGGGGTCTAGAACTATAGGTGGATGACCTAATGACTTAGAATTAGTTGTGTGGGGCACCCAGAGTGGAGACAGAGCCAGAAATTCAAGGAGGGGACAATGTTACTCATGTGGCGGGCTTGGTCACATGGCTTGTGACTATCCGACCCACCATTCTGATAATCAGCTGATGGTTGAGGGACCTCCTAGGTAGAGGCATAGATTCAGTAGAGGTGTTCCGTAGGGAGGTGGTGGATGTGGTAGAGGAGATGGATGTCTAGCTGTTGGTGGACGGTGTTTCGAGGTGTTGCCACCACAACCACCAAGAGGTCCACCCCGACCGCAGGGAGCGGGTGGATAGGGGAGAGCTCAGCTTCATGCCGTTGATACCTACAATCACAGTGCTCTAGAGATTATTCGAGGTATGGTATGTGTCTACTACACCTTAGCTGAAGTTATTATAGACACAGGTGCCAGTCACTCTTTCATTGTCAGTACCCTTGTTCGGAGCTTGGAGATTCTAATAGAGTCGTTAGCTCGATCCTTACGGCTAGAGACTCTTACGGGAGCTGATTTGATGATTACACACTGGTTCTGGAATTTCAATCTTACACTAAGAGGTGAGAGGTTCGGCTAGGATCTCCTAGTAGCGGTGTCAAGGCCTTACAACGTAATCTTGGGTATGAACTAGTCATCTATAGTCCATGCTCAGATTTAGTGTATTAGGCGAAAAGTGTGGTGTGTCTGCACGGATGGGACCAGTTTTACCTTCACCGGAAAAAAGGCAGCCCTTGCAGCACAGGATGGAATTACGTGGAGGAGGGTGCAGCCGATCACTCACTAGTTGGCTTGCCTTATACTCAGAGCAGTTGATGTGGAGAGTCCAACTTATCCTGTAGTGGTGGACCAGTATGTGAATGTTTTCAATGACGATGTTCCTGGACTACCTCATCGTAGAGAGGTGGACTTATATATAGACTTGTAACCTAGGATGACAATGATATCTAGTCTATCGTATCAGATGTCTCTCATGGAGCTTCGCAAGCTACGGGTACAACTATTGTACTTGTAGGGAAAGTGATTCATCCGGCCTAGTGTTTCTCCCTGGGCAGCCCTGATTCTGTTCACCACGAAGGCAGATGGGAGCTTTAGGCTTTGTGTTGACTATCATCACCTAATCCAGGTGATCATGAAGAACAAGTACCCACTCCCAAGGATTGAAGACCTCTTTGATCGTCTGAAGGGAGCACAGTGGTTCTCAAAGATAGAACTCAGATAAGGTTATCACCAGCTCAGAGTTCGAGAGGATGATGTGAAGAAGACAGCCTTCAGGTGTCATTACGACCACTACGAGTTCTTGTTTATGCCCTTTGGAATAACCAATTCTACAGCAGTGTTCATGAGTCTCATGAAAATGATCTTCTATCCATACCTCGCTCACTTTGTCATAGTCTTCATCGACGACATTCTGATCTACTCGACTACTGAAGAGGAGCATTCCTCCCATTTGCAGGTAGTACTAGACACACTCAGAGAGAACCAAATTTATGGTAAGATCTTGAAGTGCCGGTTTTGGATTCGAGTCGTTCACTTCTTGGGACACGTCAGCTCAGAGGGAGGAGTTACAGTGGATCCGGCAAAGATTGAGGCGGTACTTTCTTGGGAGCCACCCAGGAGAGTGCCGAATGTACGAAGCTTCCTAGGTTTGGATAGATACTACCAGAGATTTGTTCCTGACTTCTCCGGGGTTGCAGCACCACTATCAGCCTTGACGAAGAAGGGGAAACCCTTCATGGGGTCGAAGAGATGCCAGCAGAGCTTTCAGGAGATGAGGCAGTGGCTGACTAGTGCCCCCATATTGAGGCTTCCATAGGAAGACATTGGGTATGTAGTCTACTGCGACACATCAAGGACCTGACTTGGGTTTGTCCGGATGTAGGAGCGAGCATTGATCGCATATGGTTCTCGGCAGCTATGAAAACATGAGTAGAACTATGCTACCCATGACCTGGAGTTAGCAGCAGTGGTCTTTGCCTTGAAGATGTGGCGACATTATCTGATGGGCGAAAATTTTACCATGTACTCTGATCACAAGAGTCTCAGGTATATATTCTCTCAGATAGACCTGATCCTGAGAGAGCGATGATGGCATCAGTTCCTCCAGGACTATGACTTCAAGATATTCTATATTCCATGGATGGGGAATGTTGTATCAAATGCTCTTAGTAGGAGATCTGGTATACAACTGTTAGGAGAGGCGACAGAGGAGCTGGCTGCCTTATATATATCCTTTGTGGATAGAGATGGAGCAACCTTTCTACAGTCTCTTACAGTCACTCCCCTATTCCTTTGGCGATTTAGGGAAGCAAAACATATTGACGCTGACTACAAGACATGATGTTCTCAGATACCCATAGGTATGGCACCTTTTGAGGCCTTGTACATGCGACCTTGCAGATCACCCTTGTGCTGGACAGTCCTTAGGGAGTCAGCACTTCTGGGACTAGAGGTGGTGTGAGATACTGCAGAGAAGGTGGAAATCATCTAGGAGAAGATAAAGAATTCATAGAGCTGGCCGAAGTCATACGCTGACAGAATACAGAGACCTCT
Source organism: Viscum album (assembly GCA_963277665.1). NCBI lineage: Eukaryota > Viridiplantae > Streptophyta > Magnoliopsida > Santalales > Viscaceae > Viscum > Viscum album. Next base: position 1,219,642,454 of record OY728147.1, on the reverse strand, counting down.
GGAGTTCGAGGATGGTGACCAAGTCTTTCAATGGGTCTCACCTCGATGAGGTCTATGGAGATTTGTCCAATACAACAAGTTATCTCCAAGATTCATCGGACCTTTAAAGGTCCTCAACAGAGTAGGGGAGGTGGATTACCACTTTTCTCTTCCACCTCAGTTGCACCGGGTGCATGACGTATTCAACGTATCTCAAGTGAGAAGATACGTGCATGACCCTTCCCACATCATCGACCATGGAGAGTTGGACGTCGACGATGGGGTGACCTTCAAGGAGGTTCTAGTGGATATTGAGGATTGACAGGAGTGGGTCCTACATGGATGGTCGAAACCTCTAGTGCGCATTCGCTGATAGCACAGGAACCTCTAGGAGAGCACATGAGAGAGGGAGGCTCAGATGCATGCTCAGTACCCCCATTTGTTCCCATACTTCGATTTGTAGCTTATGAGGATGTAAAGACCTGAGGTGGGGAAAATGTAAAGACCCAAAAATTACATGGAATGTTTTTTTCATAAAAACATGGTATTTTTATGAGTTCGCGAAATGTTACGGTGCTTGATTCTGAGGCCCAGTGTGCCCGGAATCACATTATGAAGTTTCGTTCGGGTATGTTCATTAAACATACGAGCGGGTTGTTATAACGTTTGAACCGGTGCTCGAAATTGAAATCTGAGGGCACTGTTGAACTCACAGTGCTAGTATTCGGTTAAGAAGACTTTCACCTCGACGGATGTTGGTTGAGAATAAAACATAGTTTTTGGATTTTTATGAAAAATAATAAAATACAGTGTAAACAACTTTATTTTATTTGAGATGCCTTTGGGTGTGTGGAGGGTAAAACCTCTAAGAGGAGGTTTGAGGTGGAGACCACCACACCTTAACCTCCCATGAGAGGTTATGGTGGTGGGGCCCACCCAAACTCAACCTCCCAACGGAGGATATATGAGGTGGGGACCACCCGATTTTTAACCCCTTGAAACTCTTCATTAAGTGGGGAGAACCCTTGAACTCCGCACTTAATGGTGCAACTACCCTTGGAGCCTCTTCACCTTTATGGAGCCAACTCCCATTAATTAATGGTGCCAATTCTCCTCTTTAATTAAGGGGATCCTACCAAATTAATGATTCCAATTCGAATATTGTGCCAACAAAATAAATAGGATATTTCAATCTATTATTTTGTTGGAATATTCTTTTTGGTGGAACTTGAGAAGATGAACTTGGGAGAAAAGCTCCCAATGAAGAACGAAGAACGCTCCACCAATGAAGAATGCCATGGACCTTCTTTGATTTCTTCCTCGGAATTCCCCCCTCGAATCCTACCGATGTGGAGAGTCTTCCACAGTCGACACAGCCGGGATTTGGAGTGTGTGAAAAACGTGACGAATGGAATACTCCTTCGTTCTCTTTCCGCGATGTCAATGAACGAAGAAACAATGGTAAGGGGTTATTGAAAGTGGGTGCTTTCCTTTTCTTTCTCCTCTTCATTGAAAAGAATCAATGTGAAGTATTATTAAATGATTGAAGTTCAACTTCCATCCTCATGTTGAACAATTATTATCACCCCTAAACGTGGAGGGTGCGGGCCAACTAACATGGCCCGACTCCCTCCGCCGATCCTTTGGTGATGTTACTTCTGCATGGAGATGAAGCAACGATGACGAAGGCAGAAACGACGAAGGCCGCGCTACCTGCAGCCTCCATGAATCGCGTCGCCCCCGCGATGCACCGATGTTTCCGGCCGAACACCGTCGGTCGAGCAGCATCCGACCTGCATGCCTGCGGCCTCTCGACGCACTACCCGGCGTGCATCCCGGCCGAACCTGCGGCCAACCCCGCAGCCTTCTTGGCCCCACCGGTGCCTTTCCTGGTTCCCTTGAAGGCTGCCCGGTGCCCCAGCGCGTTGCCCAGCACCCCCGTGCGCTTCCCCGCGCACTGCCTGGCTCCCCCGTGCACTGCCCCGCGCTGCCCGACGCCCTACTGCGCACTGCCCATGCCCCCGTGCACTGCGAGGCACCCCCGGTGCCCTACCCCGCTCCCTCGTGCACTGCCTGGCGCCCCCACGTGTTGACCCACACTGCTCGATGCCTTGTTGTGCTCTTCCCGGCGCCCTCCTGCGCTCTTCCCGGTGCCCCTACTCCCTGCCCGGCACCCCCGTGGCGTCCCGACTCCCTCGCGGTCACCCGGCTAGGCTGGTGTCTCGGCCCCCTCGTGGTGCTCTGGCCGAACCGGCTAGCCACGCCCTCTAGGCTGAACTATCCCCGACCCCAGGCCGGACCACCCTCGTGGTCCCCTGGGTCGGGCCTAGTGGGGGCCAAAACATAGTGTGCTGACACGCCCAATGGGCCCGTTCTGTAACGACCCGAAGTTTCATTAATGGAAAATCCCTCTTGATCCAGTTAAATGTTTCTTTATGAAAAATGTTTTTATAAGATATCAACTTTTTAGTTTTACTTTAAGATTTGTGACCGTTACTTTTATAGCCGTTCAACAGTGATCATTTGGGTAGTTTAAATATAAGGCTTTAACGAACCAATTTTCTACTTAGACAAAGGAAGCGATGGCCTCATCCAGTAGAATTGCCCCTTACGAAGCCCATTTGTTGGAGCTCGGAAAGGAGGTGGCGTCTTTGGGCTTTTCCCTTGACCAAGCCCAAGCTGAGCTTCTTCAAGTCAAGCTCAAGCGTGATCGTCTACGGGAAAAATGGAAGTTGATAGAGTTTACCACTCGAGCGATGTTATCCGAGCAACCCCAAGAGTCTGTCACCATCGCACACCTTACCCTTAGGTCTTATGCGTCTATTTTAAGGGGTTATGTAACAAATAAGTAGCACCATGTTCACGTACATTATTTTTGTATATAATAATGAATATAATTTCTAGTCATTTTTGATAGATTGTAATTCGTTTTTAAAGTACAAATGGTGTTTTTAGTTATTATTTAATTAAGAATTATATTTTATTAAATTAAAGGATTTTTGAATTAAATAATATTTTAATAAAAATATTATTATTAATATTAAATAAATTTTTATTAAATATAAATGATCTTATAATTTTATGAATGCAATTAAAATTTTTATTAAGGTTTGAAAGCCATTTCTGTCAAAACCCGTGAATTTTTTATAAATGTTGGTTTTTATTTTAAAAGTGAAAATTCACATATTTAGAAAATTATTTAGATAAAATAAATATTATTTTTGGAATCAGGACGTCGAAATTATCCAACGGTGAATTTTTCATAATTTTCTGAGACAGTCAAATTTTTGGGTAAAAATTAAATACCATTTAAATATATAATGTGTTTTATGACATCATAATGACCAAATGGTGATGTAATAAAATACCATAATCCTTATGTTCGGCCAATATATGTTTTATCATTAAAATAATGAGGTTTTGGGTTTGTTTGACTCACTTTTCAAAGCATTAATGGAGCCCTCAAGACTTATTCAACACTTTGCCTTTTTAAATTAATTTCCACGGGAGTGTGACTCACCTCCACATAAGCAACTCTAATTTTTTAATAGGTTCGGACCTTGGACTTGTAAAATATTGTTTTCCTCTTTCCTTTTCCAGAAACCATGGGCAAATACCATGGGATGGTTTGTGGTTTGGATTATTTTAATATAAGTGGTCCCAAACCTAAATAATAAAGAATTCTCTCACCTTTCCTATATAAACCCACCCAAGCTCCCACTTCCTCCTCACTCAAAGCCCTTAAAGTTCGTCCAACCTCTGCCCTACTCTCTCTAGAATCCTCCCAAGGTGCCCCAAGCTCCCAAGAAGCCTCTCACAAGCCTCTCTCTAGCCTTTGGAAGCACACTTCCAAGTAAGGGTTTTTTCTTCCTATCTCATTTTTTGTCAATTTTCTTTAAGTTGTATTTCCCTTTTTATTTCAATTATGAATGTTGGGGTATGGTTTCTCACCTCCCCCATACTACCCTCTTATTGTTTGAATGATGGGAGAACCCTTTATCTCTCATTAAATGCCTCCCATGTACACCCGTTACTATGCCGAAATTCCGAAAGGAACTTCTCTCTCTTCTTTTACATTCAAGCAATACTTTTGTATCATGAATCTAAATTCCATTTCAATTGTTGGGACATGTCTATTACATGTAAATATGATGAGGAACCCCTTTCTCTCTCATCAACTTTTTTTTATGAATTCTTATGTCACGCCGTTATGCTGCCGAAATCGCACCGATTTTCTAAGCCAATGTCTTTGTGTTGTGAATACCATGCCCATTTCTCCATCAAGGGTATTCACCTTTATGCACATTTACATATTGATTTTAAAGTTTCATGTATGAATTCCACATTTCTTTATCGTGGAATAAATGATTATGTTTTATGAATCCATGTTTTATGATCCATGTGGCACACTTATGCATGAAATGAAATGTTTAAGAAGGGTGCGCCCTTTATAGCGCTCCAGTGCATTGGGTAAAGTATAGTATCATGATACGTCATGTGCAATGAGTGTTGACTCATGCTAATTCAAGTGCAACGAGGGTTTACTCGTGCTTCAAGTGCAATGAGGGTTTACTCATGCTCCATGTGCAATGAGCATTGGCTCATGCTAATTCAATGTTAAGTGTTGTTGCCACATTTCCATGTTATGATTATCATGCTTTATCATGCCTTTATGTTCATGTATCTCTTATGCTCTATTGATATCACTATTGCCTAACATGTATTGTACTCCTCATGTTATTCATTGTGTACTCCCTTACTGGGCTTTATAGCTCACCCTTTTCTTATGCATGTCCTCAGGTTATCCCATGCAATGCTAAGTACGAAGGAATGTAGTGGTCATGTAAAGGATGTTTTCAATAAGGATATTGTATTTCAAGTTTAAAGTTTTTATGTAATGATCTTAAGCCCCAAAGACACTAAACCTCTCGATCTTCTTTGTTGTATCAAGTGAAGTTTTATGTAATAAAGCATGTTTAAGTTGTAATAAAAAGCAGGGTTGTCATAGTTGGTATCAAAGGATAGGTTTAGTTATTTTTGGGATTAGGAAGCCCTAGTAAAGACTTAGATACAAGAATAAGCATAATAAAAACATCCCTAAGTTTTGGTAAATACTAAGTAAGTGTTTTATCAAACAAATACATCCCTGTCTGGATACGAGCAGGTAGAGGCGGCTCTGGCACAGATGTATCCTAGGGGTAAAACCCGAAAACACCGCTTTGAGCTAGACTCGAATGGGAACTGGTGCACGACAACGGGCCTTGCTGCACTCTTGGTTACGACACTCCCGGGGGATATGTTTTGATAAATTCACAATCTTAGTATGAACCCTTATTAAGGGAAAAATGCCCCTAAGAATATATGGTAGAAGGAAGATCATGAAAAGCCTGGATTGAATCCTATAGACTCATGAGTTGAAGAGATTAAAGTTTATTTATAAGTCATCAACTTTTGTCTTTATTTTAACCTTTATGTGTTACCCCTAACTTTCCTTTTATTCCAGCCAATGGCCGGTAATAGGAGAACTCGGGCTAACAACCGTTGTGAAGATCAGTGTGATGATTGTACTTATGAGATGCCCAATCCAATGGGAGCGGGAATCGCGAACTTTGTCACGCTTCTCTCTCAGCTAACTAAAGTTTTGAATAGAAACACTGGTCAAGAGGAACGTTCAACCCCCCCTAAGAAAGAACAAGTCGCTATTGAAAGCTTCATGAGACAAAGGCCTCATACTTTTAGTGGATCATCTGATCCCACGATTTCTGAACAATGGATCAACTCCATTGAAAAGATATTCTCCATCCTCCAATGCTCTGAAAAAGAGAAGGTTCTCCTGGCGGCTTATCGTATGGAGGGTGAAGCTGAACAATGGTGGACGTTGATCAAAAATACGAAGCCTGAGGAGTAGATCGAGGCTTTGGAATGGAAGGTATTCCGGAAGATGTTTTTCGATAAATATTTTCCATGCACCCTCCGTCTTAAGATGGAAAGGGACTTCCTTTCCCGCAAGCAGAAAGATGAGGAATCTGTGGGAGCGTACGAGGCAAACTTCACAAGGCTTGCACGATACGCTTCCGGATTTGTCGTTACCCCCGAATGAAAGGTTGACCGCTTCTTTGGTGGGCTGAAGCCTAGCTTGCGGAAAGCATTAGCGATCCGTGACTTCGACAGCTATGAGGAAATTGTCCGATGTGCCCTCAAGGTTGAAATGGAGATCGGAGAATCACAGGGGTATCATGGGGACAAGAAGCGGAAGGTGGACTTCAATGCTGGTGGTCCGATGGATAAATCCAATGGCGCTAAGAAATTCCAGCACCCCACTTGCCAAAAGTGTGGAAAGAAGCACCCTGGAAATTGCCTTAGGGGGACAAGAAAATGCTTCAAGTGTGGAAGAGAAGGGCACCTAGCTGTTAACTGTCAGCAAGAAGGACCCGCGGCTGCGACGGAGGGGAGGAACGCTCCGTTCGAACCTCAACGCATTGTTCAATTCTTCAAATGAAAAGAACCGGGTCATTTTGCGAATCAGTGCCCTAATCCAAGGGTTATCGGAGGCAATCAACAACCTCCAAGACAGCAAGGAAGAGCTTTTGCCATCACTTCTGCCGAAGTGAACCCCGACAACGAAGTGGTGACAGGTACGCTAGTTATTCATTCAAGAATAGCGAACGTACTTTTTGATTCAGGTTCTATGCATTCTTTTATATCTCAAAAGTTTAGTAGAACAATCCCTGCACCACCACAAATCATGGAAGTAAAGATGTCGGTGAGTACGGCAAATGGGGCAATCATTGCATCCCATGAGTATAAGTCCTCCCCTGTTATAATCTGTGGATTGAATTTCCCGGCGAACCTCGTCATACTCCCTTTGGTGGAATTTGATGCAATTATTGGCATGGATTGGCTTTCCTTATATAGAGCCAACATAAATTGTCGGGAGAGGGAAATCACACTCCATATGAAGAATCGACCCCCGATTCTTTACAAGTGTCAGGAGGAAGATGAATCTCCTTTAGCTCCATCATCTCAAGCATGGATATTACTGCCTTATGAGCACGCATATCTGGCTCAGATGATTAAGTCCAAGGAAGAAACCAACCTTGAAGAAATGCCTATTGTGAGGGAATTCGCTGAAGTATTTCCCGAGGAACTTCCTGGTCTTCCTCCAAGAAGAGATGTTGAGTTCTCAATTGAACTTATACCTGGGGAGCTACCAATATCTAAGACTCCATATAGAATGGTTGTGGTTGAGCTTGAAGAACTGAAGAAACAACTACAGGAGAATCTGGATAAAGGGTTTATACGCCCAAGTGCATCACCATGGGGTGCACCAGTCCTCTTCGTCAAGAAGAAGGATGGGTCAATGCGGCTTTGCATCGATTATCGTGAACTTAACAAAATCACGATAAAGAACAAGTATCCTCTCCCAAGAATCGATGACTTGTTTGATCAGCTGCGTGGAGCACAATACTTCTCCAAGTTCGACTTGCGGTCGGGATATTATCAAGTAAGGGTGAAGAAGGAAGATATCCCCAAGACTGCTTTTCGTACAAGGTACGGGCACTATGAATTCATAGTAATGCCCTTTGGACTCACCAATGCTCCAGAAATATTCATGGACTTGATGAATAGAGTCTTTAGAGATTACCTAGATAAATTTGTGGTAGTCTTTATAGATGATATTATAATATACTCCAAAACCAAGGAGGACCATGAGGAGCATTTAAGAACTGTACTGGAGACTTTGCGCAAGGGGAAGCTCTATGCCAAGTACAGCAAGTGTGAGTTCTGGTTGAAGGAGGTCTCATTCTTGGGCCATATCATCACAAGCAATGGGATATCTGTGGACCCCTCCAAAACAGATGCAATTGAGGGATGGCCGAGGCCAACATCGGTAACTGATATCCGTAGCTTCTTGGGGTTAGCTGGATATTATCGACGATTTGTGAGAAACTTCTCACGATTGTCCAACCCTCTTACCAAGCTAACTCGAAAGGGAGTAAAGTTTGCTTGGAGTGATGAATGCGAAGAAATATTCAAGGAGTTAAAAAGGAGGCTTATCACTGCACCCGTGCTCACTTTACCCACAAGTGGGGAGCTTTTTGTGGTATTCAGTGATGCTTCGAAGAAGGGATTAGGATGTGTGCTGATGCAGAATGATAAAGTGATATCCTATGCCTCAAGACAGTTGAAAATCCATGAGCGAAACTATCCAACGTATGATCTGGAGTTGGGGGCGGTGATCTTTGCCTTGAAAATCTGGCGGCATTATCTCTATGGAGAGAAATGTGAGATATATACTGACCACAAGAGTCTTAAATATATATTCACACAGAAAGAGCTTAATATGCGCCAGAGAAGATGGATAGAGCTCATAAAGGATTATGACTGTTCAATACATTACCACCCTGGGAAGGCGAACAAGGTGGCGGATGCCCTAAGTAGAAAGGATCCAGCAATTCTATCAATGATGAGAATTGAGAAGGATCCAATCTTCTTAGACTTGATGAATATGGACGTGGGAATCATAAAGAAGGGAACATCATCAATCCTTTCACAAATGATTGCTCAACCATCTCTTTTGGAAAGGTTAAAGGATGCTCAAAAGGATGATGTGGGAATCAAAGGAAAAGTGGAAGCTATCAAAAAGGGAAAATCCTCAGAGTTTAATGTTAATGAAAAAGGAATTGTACGGTTTGGGAAAAGACTATGTGTCCCATCAAGTTCGGAGCTGAAGAAGGAACTTTTGGATGATGCACATAGTTCAAATTTCTCTATTCACCCAGGGAGCACAAAGATGTATCGAGATCTCCGAGAAAACTTTTGGTGGGATAATATGAAGAAGGAGATCGCCGAATATACATCAAAGTGCCTGGTGTGTCAGCAAGTGAAGGCAGAGAGGAAGAAGTCTAAGGGGATGATGCAACCATTGCCCATACCAGAATGGAAATGGGAGAACATCACCATGGACTTCGTCACTGGACTTCCAAGGACATCCAAAAGCAACAATGCAATCTGGGTTATTGTGGATCGTCTTACAAAGACTGCACACTTCATTACTATTCGAGAGGATTTCTTTTTGGATCAACTGGAACGGATATATATCAGGGAAGTGGTACGGTTGCATGGAGTACCACTATCTATTGTGTCAGACCGAGATCCAAGATTGACCTCTAAGTTTTGGAAGAGTCTTCAACATGCTCTGAATACTGAACTGAACTTCAGTACGGCCTATCATCCTCAAACTGATGGCCAATCCGAGCGGACTATCCAAACACTTGAGGATATGTTGAGAGCGTGCTCAATGGACTTTAAAGGAGGATGGGATCAACATCTTCCACTAGTTGAGTTCTCTTATAATAATAGTTTCCACTCGAGCATCCAAATGGCACCATATGAAGCCATGTATGGGAAAAGGTGTAGAACACCGGCATGTTGGGATGAGGTCGGTGAACGTAAGCTGCTTGGACCAGAAATGGTCGAAGAAATGGTGGAGAAGGTGAAAACCATTCAGCAGCATATCAAGGCAGCCCAAAGTCGACAGAAGAGTTATGCAGATAATCGTCGACGAGACCTTGAGTTTAAAGTCGGAGATATGGTGTTTTTACGCATATCTCCGTGGAAGAAGGTCATGAGGTTTGGAAAGAAAGGGAAGGTAAGTCCAAGGTACATCGGCCCATTCGAGATTCTTGATCGTGTTGGGGCTGTGGCCTATCGACTAGCACTTCCACCTACTATGGCCAAGGTGCATGATGTCTTCCATGTATCCCTCTTAAGGAAGTACATACCAAACCCTTCACATGTACTCTCTTCTGAGGTGGTACAATTAGAAGACGATCTTTCTTATGAGGAGAAACCAGTGAAGATCTTAGATCGTAGAGAAAACGTTCTACGAAATAAGACAATGCCCCTCGTCAAGGTGTTGTGGAGAAACCACAAGTTTGAAGAAGCAACTTGGGAGTCGGAGGATATGATGAAGCTAAGTTACCCACATTTTTTTTAGTGTGGGAAAAAGGAAAATTTCGAGGGCGAAATTTCTTAAGGGGGGAATGTTGTAACGACCCGAAGTTTCATTAATGGAAAATCCCTCTTGATCCAGTTAAATGTTTCTTTATGAAAAATGTTTTTATAAGATATCAACTTTTTAGTTTCACTTTAAGATTTGTAACCGTTACTTTTATAGCCGTTGAACAGTGATCATTTGGGTAGTTTAAATATAAGGCTTTAACGAACCAATTTTCTACTCAGACAAAGGAAGCGATGGCCTCATCCAGTAGAATTGCCCCTTACGAAGCCCATTTGTCGGAGCTCGGAAAGGAGGTGGCGTCTTTGGGATTTTCCCTTGACCAAGCCCAAGCTGAGCTTCATCAAGTCAAGCTCGAGCGTGATCGTCTACGGGAAAAATGGAAGTTGATAGAGTTTATCACTCGAGCGATGTTATCCGAGCAACCCCAAGAGTCTGTCACCATCGCACACCTTACCCTTAGGTCTTATGCGGCTATTTTAAGGGGTTATGTAACAAATAAGTAGCACCATGTTCACGTACATTATTTTTGTATATAATAATGAATATAATTTCTAGTCATTTTTGATACATTGTAATTAGTTTTTAAAGTACAAATGGTGTTTTTAGTTATTATTTAATTAAGAATTATATTTTATTAAATTAAAGGATTTTCGAATTAAATAATATTTTAATAAAAATATTATTATTAATATTAAATAAATTTTTATTAAATATAAATGATCTTAAAATTTTATGAATGCAATTAAAATTTTTATTAAGGTTTGAAGGCCATTTCTGTCAAAACCCGTGAATTTTTTATAAATGTCGGTTTTTATTTTAAAAGTGAAAATTCACATATTTAGAAAATTATTTAGATAAAATAAATATTATTTTAGGAATCAGGACGTTGAAATTATCCAACGGTGAATTTTTCATAATTTTCTGAGACAGTCAAATTTTTGGGTAAAAATTAAATACCATTTAAATATATAATGTGTTTTATGACATCATAATGACCAAATGGTGATGTAATAAAATACCATAATCCTTATGTTCGGCCAATATATGTTTTATCATTAAAATAATGAGGTTTTGGGTTTGTTTTACTCACTTTTCAAAGCATTAATGGAGCCCTCAAGACTTATTCAACACTTTGCCTTTTTAAATTAATTTCCACGGGAGTGTGACTCACCTCCACATAAGCAACACTAATTTTTTAATAAGTTCGGACCTTGGACTTGTAAAATATTGTTTTCCTCTTTCCTTTTCCAGAAACCATGGGCAAATACCATGGGATGGTTTGTGGTTTGGATTATTTTAATATAAGTGGTCCCAAACCTAAATAATAAAGAATTCTCTCACCTTTTCTATATAAACCCACCCAAGCTCCCACTTCCTCCTCACTCAAAGCCCTTTAAGTTCGTCCAACCTCTGCCCTACTCTCTCTAGAATCCTCCCAAGGTGCCCCAAGCTCCCAAGAAGCCTCTCACAAGCCTCTCTCTAGCCTTTGGAAGCACACTTCCAAGTAAGGGTTTTTTCTTCCTATCTCATTTTTTTTCAATTTTCTTTAAGTTGTATTTCCCTTTTTATTTAAATTATGAATGTTGGGGTATGGTTTCGCACCTCCCCCATACTGCCCTCTTATTGTTTGAATGATGGGAGAACCCTTTCTCTCTCATTAAATGTCTCCCATGTACACCCGTTACTATGCCGAAATTCCGAAAGGAACTTCTCTCTCTTCTTTTACATTCAAGCAATACTTTTGTATCATGAATCTAAATTCCATTTCAATTGTTGGGACATGTATATATATGACCTCCTTACTGTCTATTACATGTAAATATGATGAGGAACCCCTTTCTCTCCCATCAACTTTTTTTTATGAATTCTTATGTCACGCCGTTATGCTGCCGAAATCGCACCGATTTTCTAAGCCAATGTCTTTGTGTTGTGAATACCATGCCCATTTCTCCATCAAGGGTATTCACCTTTATGGACATTTACATATTGATTTTAAAGTTTAATGTATGAATTCCACATTCCTTTATCGTGGAATAAATGATTATGTTTTATGAATCCATGTTTTATGATCCATGTGGCACACTTATGCATGAAATGAAATGTTTAAGAAGGGTGCGCCCTTTATAGCGCTCCAATGCATTGGGTAAAGTATAGTATCATGATACGTCATGTGAAATGAGTGTTGACTCATGCTAATTCAAGTGCAACGAGGGTTTACTCGTGCTTCAAGTGCAATGAGGGTTTACTCATGCTCCATGTGCAATGAGCCTTGGCTCATGCTAATTCAATGTTAAGTGTTGTTGCCACATTTCCATGTTATGATTATCATGCTTTATCATGCCTTTATGTTCATGTCTCTCTTATGCTCTATTGATATGACTATTGCCTAACATGTATTGTACTCCTCATGTTATTCATTGTGTACTCCCTTACTGGGATTTATAGCTCACCCTTTTCTTATGCATGTCCTCAGGTTATCCCATGCAATGCTAAGTACGAAGGAATGTAGTGGTCATGTAAAGGAAGTTTTCAATAAGGATGTTGTATTTCAAGTTTAAAGTTTTTATGTAATGATCCTAAGCCCCAAAGACACTAAACCTCTCGATCTTCTTTGTTGTATCAAGTGAAGTTTTATGTAATAAAGCATGTTTAAGTTGTAATAAAAAGCAGGGTTGTCATAGGTTCGGACCCAGCAAATCTGACCGGGTCGACCCAGACCGGGTCGGCCCCGAAAGGATTGGGCCGAGTCGGTCCGACCGGGTCGGACAAAACTCGGGCCCATTACTGCCCCTTTACTTTCTTTGGCCTTACCTTTGGCATCAGATGTCCGTTTGACAAACCGTCAGTGGCGCCAGTATTCTCGGAACAAAGCCTTCCTTTTGAGAATACCCAAATAGAGTTCCTGGTATATTTGAGTTATGGTTAGGTTGGATCGTACACGAATCCAACCGGGCCCTCGAGACTAAAAGGCTAATAATTAACAGACCGCACGTCTGATCGATGCGCCGTCTGTTGCGTCGAGACCCCTATGATGTGGCAGACCATTGAGAAACTTATTCATGGAACTTCACGATAGTTGGAGTATTTACTAGTTCCTCATGGGGCGGATCCTACCATTGAAGAGAATACAGAGTGTAGAGACCTAGTATCTGGAAGACCTGACGACTGCTTGCCATGACACTTCGCAATAGTTGGAGTATTGCCCAGTTGCTCATGGAGCGGATCCTACAAAAAAAAAGAATACAGAGTGCGGAGACCTAGTAGCTGGAAGACCTGACGACTGCTTGACCGATTTGACTCAGAGTGATTCAACTGGCCCAGTAGGGAGTGCCTGGTAGTTGGTGGCAAACCCACGGTGGAGGAGCGCCAGGTAGTTGGCGGCAAACCCATGATGGAGGAGCGCTTGGTAGTTGGCGACAGACCCACGATACTCTATAGGAGGAGTATCTCTGCAGGCTATTAGGGGGGCTGGTAGTTGGCGGCAGACCCATAGTGGATGAGCGCCTGGTAGTTGGCAGTAGACCCGCGGTACTCGACAGGAGGAGTACCTTAGCTGTCCATGTTTAGTGAGAAGCACCTTGGTGTCGCGACATGCCCAATGTACTCGACAGAGGAGGAGTTCTCCAGTAGCCGTTGTTTCGATAATGAAAATCTAGGTTTGAGGTGAGTCAATGACTTTTGTGTTTTTCTCATGATTGATATGGGTTACTAGATAACTTAGGTATATGTATGGGAATGTACCTAAGTAGTGGTTATTCATTGAATTCATACTTTTTGGTTTATCCTTGTTGAATTTTGTGAGACCTTGAGGGTCTCGGGGTCCCTACTGAGTATCGTTATACTCACCCCTGCACGGGCTATGACCGCACCTCGTTGTGTTGGTTGCAGAAGATGGACATCGCTGATTAAGGCAGAGTGTAGTAGGATTAGACGATATCCATAGGTGGACCACTTAGTGTGACGGTACATGGAGGAGACTGACGGATGTGGAGTGATGAGGAGGCCATATGTACCTACCCTTCAGGTAGGAACCCCGAAGGATGACCCCGTAGTTACTTTACTTTTCTTCAGTTGTACTTTCTTTTTAGTTGTACTTTTAATTTCCTGTTGGGCTTGTATTTGCGGCCCCTTTTACTTTCCAGCAATTATTTTTATACAGTTTTACTTAGTGTTTTGCTTCCCGTTGTGTACTCTGATGTGTTTGTTTGCAGTTATAAAGGCAATGCCTTTTTAATTTAGGGATTTACGCCTTTGGTGGTAGTCTCTAGCCCCTGGTCTGTGGAAGGCGGAATTGTGGTAGTCACAATACGGGCCCCGGGGGATGTGTTGTGACAGAAAATACAACACTCTAACATAAAACTAGGTTAACTCTTATCCATGCATGGTAAACATATTATATTTTTTAAAACATTTTGTTAAATTTATAATGTATTTTTTTTTTGAAAATTATTCAAAAATAGTGATAAATATAATTCATTAATATAAAAACACATTATGAGGATAAAGATAGGTTTTTAAGAAAATTTATTTTTTTTGTACAAAAATGTTTTTATCCTAAATCAAAACAAAAAATTATTCCAAGGAATTTAATCATATTATTTAAAATATAAAATATCTAATTTAAATTTGAAACAACTTTAAAGTGGAACATTGTAAATTCATAAAACAAAAAAACTATTTTCAAAAAAATTCTATATTTTATACTATTAATTAGAAAATCAATCCTTTCAAATAATTATGAAAACTTTTTAAAAAGATAATTTTATTATTCTAATTTAAAAAATTATTTTCATTTTAAAAAATTCAAATATCTAATATTTTCATAAACTAATCATAATTGTGTTTTCACAAAAAGTAATAAAAATATTTTTTTTAAAGGAAATGTATTTTTTTAAGAGTAAAATTACTTTACTAAAAATTGGGGGATTATTTTCTAATAATTTATCAATAAATTTATATTTATTAGGAAATTAATATATGTTTCATAAATTAGTTAATCATATTTATACCTTCCAATTTAATGATTAGGGTATTACTATTAAATATAATAATATTTTAATTGTATATCATGCTTTGATTAGACAAGATGTTTCATGTTACATAAAATATTGAATAAATTAAATATATTTGAAAATAAATATTTAATAAAATCTTTGGGTGTTTCATTCTACCCCCAATTATATTATTATTCCTTATAAATTCACACTTTGACAAAGAAAATGATAATTTCTTTATTTCATTACTCCCTTAGGTTCTCATGTAGCTTCTTAAAAGTTGTGATTTATCCATAGAACTTTTACGAGGTGAGTATTATTATTTTGGGACACTTTATCTCTATGATCATTATTATTTCTAATGGGTTTTTATTAATTAAAAATATATTTCTCCAGTGGTATGATCTCAAAGTTAATTATATGTAATAGACCATGTATTTACTTCATAAGGGGAGATACATGTAACAAATCTTAAACATGAGATAGGTTCTGATGAAGCACCAAACGATAAGCTACCGTCCCTACTCAATCAATAATATCGAAAGGGAAAGTATACATAGGTCTCAACATTCCCTTATTTAAAAATATCATATCCTTCCTCAATATAAAAATTTACAGAAAAACCATATCACGAACCACAAATTTCATGCCACAAAGTAGATTGACAAGAAAAAAATTCTATCGACTCTGAGCTACCTTGATGTACTGCTGAATGGACTTGACATTAAAGGTTATTTCAATAGCTATATCAGATCCCAATATCTTTATTTATATAATCAAGTTCATTTTTTTCTTTTATCAATTTCAACTTTATCACTTACTAAATTAAAATAATATTCATGATTATTTTTTAATGCCCCAAGCCCTAAAATTAACTTTTTACAAATCGTGAGATCCATAAGTCATTCCTTACAGCTAAAAATATTTAACAAAACAAAATATTACTATCACCAGATATCCAAAAACACCAAGGATCATATTAATCCATTACATATTTATTTAAACTTTGGTGTAAATTACATATTAAAATATAATCTCTAAATCTCACCAACCTCGTGTATTTAATCTATTCCCAATGCCATGTATTATTGACAAGATTCCACCATTGATCCACTTCTTCTGCCAAAGGATAGAAAAAATGAATTTTTACACTCTGAACATCGGAGAATAGAAAATATAATTTAAAGAGTACTAATCCATTTCTCAACTATATGTAGATAGGCGGAACCACAAAAATACGGTGGATGTTTTCCCATGAAGGATTCAATAAAATGTTATTTTTTTCATTTGATCTTTTGGAATGATTCATATCTTATGTTATAAGTATGATCATACCAATTATATTTTTCATTCCATCTATTAAAATAATTGATTTCTCAGGAGTAAATTCATTTTTTGGACCATCTTATTCTGCATTTGCATGATTCCTTCAGTTTCCAACTAACAAGTAAAACATAAATCATATTGTGAGAAATAATAATCATAGAGGATAATAACATAATCCTAAAATATAATTTATAAGATATCTGAATCATGATACCTTATTCTATGAAATCTTAGGTTTACCCTAGGTCATTCCTAATTGTTACCAAATCATTAGGATATTATCTTATTATTGGACTTATCCCCCAGGTTCTTACTATAGTTATCTCATCCTAGTTTCCAAATGTTAACTATTATTTACTTTGATACCAATTATAGAGACCCATACTTTTCTTACATACACATCACATATTAATATATGAATATTCATAAAATAACATAATTATAAACACCAGAATCATATAAGTATAGTTCTTTTGGAATCACAGTCTCAAAAAACAACCGGTTCTTAAAAGTTCCACATCATCTCCCACAAAGTTCTTCATAACTATAAATCTTCGTAGACATAACATAATTAGTACCTTTATTCATAACATGGTGAAGGGAAACCTAATAAATGGTGATCTTATATGATAATTTTTTCTAATAAAGGGATATATCAATGACCAAATAAGAATAATATGAACTTAAGTGTGTGAAAACATGGGCATAAAATTTTAAAATCATACCCTCTATATCATATATCTTAACATTGAGTCATAGAAAAAATATTTATAGTTCATAAAACAGGAATCATTGTGGAAGCATAGAACATGATCCATAAGAGCATAACATTGGTGTAAGTCATAGAATTATGGAATAAACCTAAGCATAAAAAATCATTTTCTTAGTAGTTAAGGATTTACTACAAAAAATATTAGTGTAGTGGGTATTATTCCCAAACCATCATTGTAGTCAAGGTTCACTCCTAAGACTATAATAGTATATTGGGATCACTCCCAACCCATATTAGTAGTCATGGTTTACTATCATGACTATCATAGTGGAAAAATTCCTCACTGAACTACGTTCACTCTCCATTCCCAGACTATTTATCCCATGAGATATCAATATGTACCTATTGCATTGGATGGAGATATAGGTGTCGAATTTCCTTGGTTATAACCTAACCACTATCCTTAGTTATAACATTAACACCATCCTTGGTTATAATGAAACCACCACCCTTGGTTACACCATATCCAAATTCACATAATTAAAACTATACATATGTGTTCCAAAATATAATAAAACATTGATCATATCATCATATCATAACTTATGAAAATAAAATGTGTTTCATTAACCTTTTATCAATTAAATATAGCATAACCCATAAAAATGAATGGGATTAATAAACATATTATCAACATAAACATGAACCATCCAGAGAAATATTAGTAATGGTTTAATTTTACCATATCCCCTATAAATCATAAATAAGATCAAATATGTCATCATAGATGGAAAATTATCTTAAAATATTAGTTGAAAATTTTTATGAGAAAAATATATTTTTCACTTTGATATAACCATCTAAAAACATAAAAATTTCAAAATTATTAATGAAAAAAAATTTCTATGAAAATAAAATCTTAAAATTTTAATGTGGTCTTTAAATAATTTTGTGTTCAAGGTGGTTGGAAATTTAATTCATACTGTATTAGTTAAACTAAAAAATTCATTTCACATTTTTTTAAATTGTTGAAAAAGTGAATTTAAATATTCACCTGTTAAACCAATTTTTAAAATTTAAAAAATAGGTAAAATAATAATTTAAATTTTCATTTAATAATATTAAAAATCTTTCTTTAAAACATTTTAATAAACCATGGAGATGGAAAAAAATGTTTTTCGACTGAAGCGAGAAATACATTTGATTTTAATTAGAAACATAAATTTGGTAAATAGACTATTTAATTTGTGTAAAATGAAGTGAAAAAATATATTCTAAAAAAATAACTAGAGTATAAAAAATTAATTAATTTCTAGATAGGTAGATCATAACATTTCATCTTCATAAATATAATCATTGATAGTCCTAATGAACAATGAGATTGCAACATAAAAGCCTTGTAACTTTGGTAAAATTTGTATAATTATACGCTTGAAAGAAATAAATTTATAGGGATAATTGTATCCCCTAATTTTCATGATAATAATCATTAAATAAATTCATGGTTATTATACACACCACAAAAAAGAAACAGGTGGAGTATAAGGTGAAGTGCCCAGATCAGTGTGAATCACTGAGAGGGGGAGGGGGTGAATCAGTGATCCTTTAAAACTTTTTACTAATTGATTCTTAATCAATTAAACCTCTATGGCTGGTTAAAGCCTCGATCCACTCTTCTTGTATCTCTCAACCTTTCCCGGATAATGCAGTAATGAAAAGGCACAGGACACAAGGATTTACAAGGTTCGGCACCAAAGGCCTACATCCTTGCCATGCTCTC
This sequence comes from Viscum album, assembly GCA_963277665.1. NCBI lineage: Eukaryota > Viridiplantae > Streptophyta > Magnoliopsida > Santalales > Viscaceae > Viscum > Viscum album. The sequence continues at coordinate 1,219,623,639 of OY728147.1, read as the reverse complement.
CCAGCATGGATTCTCCATTATAACCTGTTAAAATTACAATGGTCGATACAGAGTCCCACTGTATCTCTCCTGAGTCCCACAGGAGGGTCTTTATACTGCGTCCCATAGTGTTACCAGAGTCCCACTGGCCTGCTCCAGAATCCCACTGAAGACTTCTTCTCCCTGAGTCCCACAGCGTCTTCTCTTGGCTCCTCGAGTCGCACGAGTAGCTCTTCTTCACTTTAAGTTCTTCAAGTATCCTCAGCAGTCTGGGATAAAGACTGCTGGCCTTGCTCTTCTTCTGATCACTTGTGGTGAACAGGTCTTCTCGTCTAGCTCGGGCTTTATCACCTTCTTCTAAGGATGACCCGGCTTCTCTCTTCAACTACTGAATGATCAGACAACTGATATCTCTAACTTCAGTCTGGTCCAGTCTCAGTTCACTTCAACATCATGCACTGAGTGCATGGCAACTCTTCAAGATCTTCAAGTCTTGGACTCCTCAGATGCACACCACTGATTTAGCACTGTTCACGTGTGCACGTGCATGCATGCATGCATGCACTTTCCCTTTCCTCTTCTTGGTGCAGTAGACCCACAAAGGGTTTAGTCACTTTAAGCACACACCTTCACTGAACTTCACACACTTAATTCAATTTTCTTACACACTTAGAGTGTGTTCTACTTTAGTGTGGGTCACTCCTTCTTCTTCTTCTAATGTGTATACACTTTTAGTGCACACACCTAGGTTCGGCCACTTCTTTAATTTGCACACAATTGTTTCACTTTAGCACACACATGAGTTGGCCTCCTCCTCTTCTTGTTGCACACACAACTTGTTTCTTCCTCTTGCACACACACACAATATGTGTTCTTCTTTGTTGTGGTCTTCACTTGGTGCACACAAGGCACTAAGGCCTGGGTCTTCTTTGGTTGCACAAGGCTACGGGCTTTCTCCTTCACTTTGCACACAAGGCATGCAAGTCTCGGCCTTCACTTGAATTGCACACACACACAAAAGTGTGGTATTCCTCCTTATGCACACACACAGCCACGGTGTATAATTCACATCACCCGAACACCTACTGCCCTTCTTTGCACTTAGCACACACTCAAGGGGAAATGTGGCTACGACCTTCTTGACTTCTTCTTGCACACACAAGGTGTGTCTTTCAATTTGGCACATACACAAGGCCTCGGGTTCTTCTTCTCCTCTTAGCACACTCACGAAGCAAGGCCTCGGCCTTCTTTGGCACACACAAAATGTGTGTAGAACACAACCCGAATCTCCCTGTCTCAAATTAAGGCGCGCAAGGGGTGCGGCCAATCTTCCTCAACACTGGCGCAAGTCCTTGCAAGGGGCAGTCGCGCAAGGTGCATGAGCACAGGGGCACGCAAGCTCCTCCTGCCGCGGGGCGCGCAAGTGCAACACCCGCGGGGCTTCAACCGTGGGCGCGCAAGATGTCGCGGCCACGGGTTCTTCCTGCCACGCAAAGGGAAGGCGCGCAGGGATCTCTCCCTTTCTTCTTTTGTGCAAGTATGCACAAAAGGAACACTTCAGAGCTAATGGGAGCTCCGGGCTTCTGCCGCGCAAGTGATGCGCGCAGTAATTCTTCGCGAGGCACAGGGTGCTTCTCACGGGACTCCTCAAATATTCAGAATATCAGCAAGCTTCTCCAGCACCTCGGGTCTTCTTTTTATAGGCGAGGAGAGCCTCGGTTCATCCGCGTGAGAAAAACTTCAAACACCCGAGATCATCGGATCTTCAAGATTTTTCCAAATCTTGATATTTATTCTCGGTTTGACGCGGGCTCATTTATTATTTTCTTCCTCCTCGTGCATGCGATTTATAACGCATGCACAGCCTCTGTTTAAACCCAATCCATGCATGCATAAACACCCCAAAGCCTCGGCAGATTCTCTTGCCTCGTCCTTCTTCGAATTCTTCCAAACATAGCATGCAAGCCAATTTTTAGGCATGGATCTGTTCGGTGTAGCCAGACGAGCCGAATGGAGGTCTCAGTTTCGAAAATGGTGGCCGGGAACTCGAAATAGGTCCTCGGGAGTGCTCTGGTTCAGCGGCTGCTCGCGGGTGGCTTCGGCTCGAGCTCGACGAAGGAGATGAGCCGGGAGCCGTTGGATCGGGCGATCAAAATACATTTGACGGCCTGGATTAGATCGCGGCGTTGCGGATGGATCGTGCGGCGCAGATCAAGCGCGCGATGAGACGGACGGCCAGGATCTCTTCCGCGGGAAAATCCCGCGTCCCACATCGAAACGCCGCCCAGTTTTCTCGCGGCTTATTACCCAGCCGCTCCCTTGAACGGCCAGTTGAAACTCCTCCCTCCACGGTGCCGCCCCGCACCGTGTTCTCCCTGCGGGCGCGCTCTGCGCCCACTCTTGCTCCCGCGGGCGCGCTCTAGCGCCCACTATGCTCCTCCGGCGCGCGGGTTTCACCACCGCGTGCCCTCGGGGGCTTATACACGGCCCCCTGCGCTCCTCCGGGCGTGCCCCAGCGCCTCTGTGGTGTCTGCGGGTGCGCCCCTGCCGCCCTGAGCTCGCCCCACGGGTTCCCCCTTGGGCGTGGCGCCTTAGGCCCACATGAGCCTTGGGGTTGAACCCACAAGGTGCTCACGGGCAGGCCAATTTTTTGGCTAAGTCTTGAATAAGACTTTGTAAAAACAAAGTCCTCCATGTAAAATATGCCAAGTGCCACTTGCCCTTCAAGGCATTCTTTTCCTTCATCTTCTTCTTGAGAATTCAAACATTAATCTTCTTGATTAAAAACAACTCCTCAATTTATAATTCTTCTTCACCATCTCATTTTAAACTTAGGAGAGAATTCTCAAGGATCTTCATCAACCGAGCTACTTGATCAATTATTTCTTCTTCATTAGAATTCCTCCATTCTTCTTCAACATTTATTCATCACTTTGTAATGGAATTCACGAAGGGTCTTCATCTTCAACTGGGCTCCTAAATCACTTAAATTCTTCAATGTGCTTCATTGATCCAATCAGAGATCAAATTGGGACTTCTTCAGATTCACATGCACTAAGTGTTAGTGCATGGACTTCATTAAACCACTTCACCCACTTAGAAGTTGTGGATGGATCTTCTTCTCATCTCCTCATGCATTGTCAATACAATGCATGGTCTTCTAAAGCTTGTTGTGACATTGTATCCAGTTGATACAAGTTCTTGGAACTTTAAAGATCAGTTCAACAATCGTCTGATGTTCATGGAGAATGTTTCAACCACAATTTCCAATACCACTTAGTGAATCTCCTAAGTGACATGCATCTTAGTACCATGGCCATTCTCCTTCATCACCATCACCATCACATCCTTTGACATTCACATCTTGACTCCTTGACATCCATTCATTCCAAGACAACTTTATGCCTCATTGACAACAAATGCAACACAATGCACTTCAATCTCCCCCTTTGTATTTGTTGTCAATACACTCCATCAGCACATATGAATGGGTCAATATGTGTGTCCAATCTTTTCTCCCCCTTATTGGCAATCAAATGCAAAGGTGTGGTGTGGTTCACTTTCACAAATCTCTTCCTCCCTTATAAAAGCATTTTCTTCAAAATCACTAAGAGAGGGATGATGTCACATGTTCACTTGAGCAATGAACCTTTAGTAAATCAGCTCTAAGTCTACTTGGGCTAACCCGGTGTAGAAAACAAGAGTGATGTAACCAAGGTACTCAATGCTGTCCAACATTCACTATACATGTGAGATCATGCTTCAGGGGTTTGAAAATTTTTCAGATATAACAACGAATTGCTAAATCCTGCACATACTTCACAAAACTCATTAGAAAGTTCAGTGCAATGATAAAGCTCCCCCTTTCATCCATTTATCTTCAATCCATACTCCCCCTTAATTGACAAGAATACTCAATTAAGAAACAAGGGATGAAAGTATGATTGGAATACCTTCAGCTTTTCTCAAGATGGTATTAATCTTAGAATCCCATCTTCTTCAGATTGGCTCCCCCTCAAGGGGTGCACTCCATTCTGTCCAAACAACTCTCCAGTTGAGAATTATCATCATCTTCAATTCCCTGCAATGTTAGCACATGTAAATACCAATAGTATAAGGGAATAAGATGGAACCTCCTTGGTTCATCAATGTGAACAACAAGGTTGAGAAGATTCTCTCAACCGAGATGTCCCATTTTCACCATTCTTCACACTTGCACATTTGATCTTCATTGATGATTGTGCTGGTGTGGTTCTCAAAACATCTTCATGTGAAACCTTCTTCTTCCCTTTTGCTTTAGCAATTGCCAGAACTTCATCTTCAGCTCTCTGCAGATCTTTGGCAAGTTGCAACTGATGTGGCCATATGACAAGTAAATCATTTGGAAGGGTGGCCCCAGTTCTGGAAGTTCCACATGGTTCTTTTGATGCTGTTAAGCTACCTTTCTTAGGCAACTTATTTTCAATCAATCCCTTCTGCTTCTTCTGGATTGATTGTCTGTTTGAGTTCAGTTGGCTTCTATTGATTTTCATGGCTTCTTTACAAAGATCCATGATATGTCCTTTCTTCCCACAGTAGAAGCATGTCTTCTTGGTGGCTCTTCTTGATGCATCAACCTTTTTGGATTCAGACTCCAAGGACTTCTCTTCATTTCTCAAAATCTTCTTGGGAGCATCTTCCACTTTCTTCTGCTTGCTTCCCAAGGAATCTTTCTGAGCCAGGTTCTGTGATCTTTTCTTCCTTTGAGCTCTGGATACAGTTGGAGACTGACATGTATCTTTTTGACCACTTTTGCACACATCCCAGATGTTATCAAGTAATCCAAATCTATTTGCAGTAAACAGATGTCTCTGGACCTGTGGATGCTGCTTCTTTTCTTCTGGCTTGCTCCCCCTTGGCATGAGCTTCCTTTGTGCTTTGACATTTAGTAGATTGTACCAACAATCCTTTGCACAGTGCCCATACCTGTTACAACACCAGCATTGTCCCACGAATCTTGACCTCTTCAGTCCTTCTGATTGTAGGGTACTTTTCTTGACCTGTTGTGCTGTTTCAGGAGAGCTCTGCTTCTTTACTGTCTTCATCCATATTTGTTTGGAATTATTCTTCCATCCTGCACTTTTAGTAGAAACACTTTTAGAAGCATGAGTACAAGATGGTATGGATGGTACCTTCTTTCTAGAAGATGTTGCACTTTTATTGGAGGATGTCTTTCTCTTAGAATCATCCTGCTCAAAGCATACTTGAGTAGCAACATGTCTTCTTTCGGCTGACTGGGAGGATTCAGCTTTAGGTGATTGCTGATTTTTCAATATCACCTCCAGTTCTAAGCATTTCATATTGAGGGAGTTCTTCTCATCCTCAACAGTTCTTAGCTTTCCTTCCCAATTCTCCACCAGTTGTTTCATCTGGTCTTCATGCACCTTCTTCAATTCTTGCAATGAATTGTCCAGCTCCTTCACCCTTTTGACTTTGTCTTCTAGTTGAGCATCTCTGACAACCATTGACACTTTGTGCCTCTTTTCCAGTGCATGGAAAACTTCTTTGACCAATACTTTAAAGAATTCTTTCTCAGAAAGGCTTATCTGCAATTCTTCAGTAGTGTCTTCATATCTTTCATTGCAAAGAGAAACAGTTTCATCTTTAGCCTTCACCAGCTTTCTGAGAGTGTTGGTTATGCCAACCCTTTTTGCCAATTGGACTTCTAGAGAATTGGCTTCATCTTCTAGCTGTAATTTTTCTTCTTGAAGATCAAGGAGGCCTGTAGCTATACACATTGAAATTTCCTTGGGGACTCTCTTCTGAAGATATTTGATTGCATTGAGAAGATCATTGTTTCTTCCATCTTCATCACAGCTAGAGCAGGCTTCATCAGAAGAATGATAAAAGGAATTGTCATCTGATGTGACTTTCACATTTGTTTCCATAGAAGGAGTTTCTCTGATTGCAGCAACCTTCTTCCTCATCTTCTTTGCCTGTTTCTTCTTTCTATTTTTCTGAGTCTTGGCAGATATCTCCATTTGAGGCTGGTCACTCATTTCCTCAAATCTGCACTCCATAAAGACTCTCTTGGATCTTTTAGAGGGAACCTCCCTCTGATACCAATTGAAGTGCCCAGATCAGTGTGAATCACTGAGAGGGGGAGGGGGTGAATCAGTGATCCTTTAAAACTTTTTACTAATTGATTCTTAATCAATTAAACCTCTATGGCTGGTTAAAGCCTCGATCCACTCTTCTTGTATCTCTCAACCTTTCCCGGATAATGCAGTAATGAAAAGGCACAGGACACAAGGATTTACAAGGTTCGGCACCAAAGGCCTACATCCTTGACATGCTCTCCCAGCATGGATTCTCCATTATAACCTGTTAAAATTACAATGGTCGATACAGAGTCCCACTATATCTCTCCTGAGTCCCACAGGAGGGTCTTTATACTGCGTCCCACAGTGTTACCAGAGTCCCACTGGCCTGCTCCAGAATCCCACTGAAGACTTCTTCTCCCTGAGTCCCACAGGGTCTTCTCTTGGCTCCTCGAGTCGCACGAGTAGCTCTTCTTCACTTTAAGTTCTTCAAGTATCCTCAGCAGTCTGGGATAAAGACTGCTGGCCTTGCTCTTCTTCTGATCACTTGTGGTGAACAGGTCTTCTCTTCTAGCTTGGGCTTTATCACCTTCTTCTAAGGATGACCCGGCTTCTCTCTTCAACTACTGAATGCTCAGACAACTGATATCTCTAACTTCAGTCTGGTCCAGTCTCAGTTCACTTCAACATCATGCACTGAGTGCATGGCAACTCTTCAAGATCTTCAAGTCTTGGACTCCTCAGATGCACACCACTGATTTAGCACTGTTCACGTGTGCACGTGCATGCATGCATGCATGCACTTTCCCTTTCCTCTTCTTGGTGCAGTAGACCCACAAAGGGTTTAGTCACTTTAAGCACACACCTTCACTGAACTTCACACACTTAATTCAATTTGCTTACACACTTAGAGTGTGTTCTACTTTAGTGTGGGTCACTCCTTCTTCTTCTTCTAATGTGTATACACTTTTAGTGCACACACCTAGGTTCGGCCACTTCTTTAATTTGCACACAATTGTTTCACTTTAGCACACACATGAGTTGGCCTCCTCCTCTTCTTGTTGCACACACAACTTGTTTCTTCCTCTTGCACACACACACAATATGTGTTCTTCTTTGTTGTGGTCTTCACTTGGTGCACACAAGGCACTAAGGCCCGGGTCTTCTTTGGTTGCACAAGGCTACGGGATTTCTCCTTCACTTTCCACACAAGGCATGCAAGTCTCGGCCTTCACTTTAATTGCACACACACACAAAAGTGTGGTATTCCTCCTTATGCACACACACAGCCACGGTGTATAATTCACATCACCCGAACACCTACTTCCCTTCTTTGCACTTAGCACACACTCAAGGGGAAATGTGGCTACGGCCTTCTTGACTTCTTCTTGCACACACAAGGCGTGTCTTTCAATTTGGCACATACACAAGGCCTCGGGTTCTTCTTCTCCTCTTAGCACACTCACGAGGCAAGGCCTCGGCCTTCTTTGGCACACACACAATGTGTGTAGAACACAACCCGAATCTCCCTGTCTCAAATTAAGGCGCGCAAGGGGTGCGGCCAATCTTCCTCAACACTGGCGCAAGTCCTTGCAAGGGGCAGTCGCGCAAGGTGCATGAGCACAGGGGCACGCAAGCTCCTCCTGCCGCGGGGCGCGCAAGTGCAACACCCGCGGGGCTTCAACCGTGGGCGCGCAAGATGTTGCGGCCACGGGTTCTTCCTGCCGCGCAAAGGGAAGGCGCGCAGGGATCTCTCCCTTTCTTCTTTTGTGCAAGTATGCACAAAAGGAACACTTCGGAGCTAATGGGAGCTCTGGGCTTCTGTCGCGCAAGTGATGCGCGCAGTAATTCTTCGCGAGGCACAGGGAGCTTCTCACGGGACTCCTCAAATATTCAGAATATCAGCAAGCTTCTCCAGCGCCTCGGGTCTTCTTTTTATAGGCGAGGAGAGCCTCGGTTCATCCGCGTGAGAAAAACTTCAAACACCCGAGATCTTCGGATCTTCAAGATTTTTCCAAATATTGATATTTATTCTCGGTTTGACGCGGGCTCATTTATTATTTTCTTCCTCCTCGTGCATGTGATTTATAACGCATGCACGGCCTCTGTTTAAACCCAATCCATGCATGCATAAACACCCCAAAGCCTCGGCAGATTATCTTGCCTCGACCTTCTTCGAATTCTTCCAAACATAGAATGCAAGCCAATTTTTAGGCATGGATCTGTTCGGTGTAGCCAGACGAGCCGAATGGAGGTCTCGGTTTCGAAAATGGTGGCCGGGAACTCGAAATAGGTCGTCGGGAGTGCTCTGGTTCAGCGGCTGCTCGCGGGTGGCTTCGGCTCGAGCTCGACGAAGGAGATGAGCCGGGAGCCGTTGGATCGGGCGATCAAAATACATCTGACGGCCTGGATTAGATCGCGGCGCCGCGGATGGATCGTGCGGCGCAGATCAAGCGCGCGATGAGACGGACGACCAGGATCTCTTCCGCGGGAAAATCCCGCGTCCCACATCGAAACGCCGCCTAGTTTTCTCGCGGCTTATTACCCAGCCACTCCCTTGAACGGCCAGTTGAAACTCCTCCCTCCACGGTGCCGCCCCGCACCGTGTTCTCCCTGCGGGCGCGCTCTGCGCCCACTCTTGATCCAGCGGGCGCGCTCTAGCGCCCACTATGCTCCTCCGGCACGCGGGTTTCACCACCGCGTGCCCTCGGGGGCTTATACACGGCCCCCTGCGCTCCTCCGGGCGTGCCCCAGCGCCTCTGTGGTGTCTGCGGGTGCGCCCCTGCCGCCCTGAGCTCGCCCCACGGGTTCCCCCTTGGGCGTGGCGCCTTAGGCCCACATGAGCCTTGGGGTTGAACCCACAAGGTGCTCACGGGCAGGCCAATTTTTTGGCTAAGTCTTGAATAAGACTTTGTAAAAACAAAGTCCTCCATGTAAAATATGCCAAGTGCCACTTGCCCTTCAAGGCATTCTTTTCCTTCATCTTCTTCTTGAGAATTCAAACATTAATCTTCTTGATTAAAAAAAACTCCTCAATTTATAATTCTTCTTCACCATCTCATTTTAAACTTAGGAGAGAATTCTCAAGGATCTTCATCAACCGAGCTACTTGATCAATTATTTCTTCTTCATTAGAATTCCTCCATTCTTCTTCAACATTTATTCATCACTTTGTAATGGAATTCACGAAGGGTCTTCATCTTCAACTGGGCTCCTAAATCACTTAAATTCTTCAATGTGCTTCATTGATCCAATCAGAGATCAAATTGGGACTTCTTCAGATTCACATGCACTAAGTGTTAGTGCATGGACTTCATTAAACCACTTCACCCACTTAGAAGTTGTGGATGGATCTTCTTCTCATCTCCTCATGCATTGTCAATAAAATGCATGGTCTTCTAAAGCTTGTTGTGACATTGTATCCAGTTGATACAAGTTCTTGGAACTTTAAAGATCAGTTCAACAATCGTCTGATGTTCATGGAGAATGTTTCAACCACAATTTCCAATACCACTTAGTGAATCTCCTAAGTGACATGCATCTTAGTACCATGGCCATTCTCCTTCATCACCATCACCATCACATCCTTTGACATTCACATCTTGACTCCTTGACATCCATTCATTCCAAGACAACTTTATGCCTCATTGACAACAAATGCAACACAATGCACTTCATAAGGCATGTTCCCCACATAAATAAAAGTATATGAAAATACATTACCTTAGAAATAACTTCCATCATTCACATTGGGACATAGAAATTAATAAATATATATTTATTATTCATATATTTCAGAAATATTTCCATATATATCATACCATATATGAATTAATTATTATATTTTATCACCCATTTTTCAATACTTCTTTATTGAAATCAATGTTCCGGGTGAAATCTTCTATGTTTTATATATTATAGTTCAATAGTTTTGACCAATATATTTTGGTCATGGTTAAATAATATAATTTTTTTATCATGATATATATATTTTATATTTTAATTATACACATGTTTATAGTCATTAATGAAACATAGAGATAGAAAAAAGAATTATATCATTCTTGGAGAAGATAGGTGATACGTACGCATCAATGATGTTTTCATTTTTTTCGATGGATTGAAAGACATAAAGGTATATAGTAAATAAAATTTAATGAATAATTATTATAACATATATATAATATATATTATTTAAATCCACCCTTAATAATATAAAAGTAAACTAGAAATTAAAAACAAATCATATCACTTCATAGAGGTGGTAGATCTCATGTATGCATGATCGACATTATCATTTTACAATTATTTAGAATATAAAAAGGTATATATATTTTATTATCATTACATAAGTATAATAATTTTTTAATTATAATATATAAACTATAAAACCAAAATAATATCAATTTATAAAATATGGTGATGAGAAATGAATTCTATTGCTACATGGAGACAGTAATCTGTACGTAAGAATGAGCGATATTTTCACTCCCCATTTGATGGAAGAAAGTTTAATAAAGGTAACTTCATAGTCATAATAAAATTTTAGTATATTTAGGATAGTGAATATATTATTTTATGAAGTATAAAACATATTTATAAGAGCTAAAAGAATAATTAAAAAGTAAGTGATTGATTAAGGAAATTACCTCTTCTTCAAAATAACTACATCAGATGTCATCTTAATGGTCAAAGGGTTGGTCTTTAGGGAAGACTAGAAACTCAAGAATGCGACTAAGGAAGATGGGAATGGATTTTTTCAGGGTATGGTCAAGATATATGTGTCAGGTTTGTTGGAATAATTGAAAGGTCATGTGCCCTTTTATAATTGAGGGGAGGGGCACACTTGGAATTTCATATAATATTAACTTAATATATATTAATTTAGATGTAAAATGGTATAAATTCATAATATTTATATATAATATGAATATGAGTTTATCTACTATCATAAATTAAAATTTTTACAAGTTTTTATCACATTTTACCCGTATCTTTTTGTTTTAACCCTTCATTAACACTTTTGACTATTATACTAATACTAATGTTTTCAACAGTTTAAGGGTTGATAATGTCACAATTAAATTACAAAAGACTCATAAATGGATCACATATGATTTTGAAAACCATATAAAATTCTTTTTTTTTGAATTTTATGTTTATAAAAAATTTATATCATTTAATAAATTATTCTTTTTTATAAAATATCATTAATGTATTTTTTACACTCTTATATTAATTTAACATTAAATAAATAAAGAAAAAGGTGGAATTAGAATTAAATTAATTAAATCCTCCAAATTATGTCATTTAAATGTATATTTTTCAAAAATTAACTCATTCAAATAATATATCTTTTAATATTTTTACAATAATTTACTTTATTTTTCTTTTTATTGAATGAATACTCTACTAGCATTTCAAAAACATTTAAGCACATTATATAATTTAAAAAATTATAAATAAATTCATATATTAAAAATTATTTCAATAATATTAAAATATACACTTTTATTTATTAGTAACAAGATTTTTCCCTCTATGGATACATAAGATATATTTTTAACTAAGATATTGTCATTTTGTTACTTTCTTTGATTTAAATATTATATAGGTCATATTCAGGGACATGTGTCTATTAAAGTAAATTTAAAATTTATTCTGATAATATTATAATTAAATTAATCTAATAAGAAATAAAATTAAATTTATTGCTTTGTCACTTATTTTTAACCTAGATTTTCTGAATTTACCCTTTAGTGAGACAGTAACTTTTCCCACAATTACTATTAATATTGACAAAAAATAAAAGTTTCTTATTTAAAAAAATTTATCCTAATTAATAAAAATATGTAATAAATTAAATAAAATTCCATAATTATAATTTATAAAAACTAATTTTAATATATGTGTGCAAAACACGATGAAATCAACTTTTAAAAAAATACAGTTTTTAGGAATAAAAGAGAATTTATTCTTATCACACGAATAGGTAAAATATTAAAAGAATGTTTAAAATATTTTATTTAATATTTATTATTTAAATTTAATTAAAATAATTTATCAATAGTGTAAACTTTAACTTATTATGAAAAAACTACACTAGGCGCATAAAAACTACTTTCCCGAACGATGCCCTATTACGTATAAAATTTTCATCATAAATTCAACCATAAAATTTATTCGAATGAATTAAATTAAATTATTTAAAATACATTAGAAATATTTCTAATTTTAAAACATTTTATAATGTATCTTTTAACATTCTAAAAACAAAAATTAAATTTTCAATTAAAATTAATATAATTCACTTCTCACTGAAAAATAAATATTGTTTTTGAAAATTATCAAGAACTCTTACTGAGATAATTTAATTATTCTGATTTAAAAAATAATTTTCATTAGAAAACATAACATTTCTAAATTTTCTAAAAATTAATGACAATGTTTTCTCTAAAAAATAAAATAAAAATCTTTTTTGAAAAAAAAAGAATTTTTTAAAATAACCACATTACTAATTATTGATGGATTATTTACAAAGAATTGATCAATAAATTTTTATTTAGTAGGATGTTTTGATATATTTCATAAATTAATTAATAATATTTGTACATTGCAATTTAACTATTTTAATATAACTTTCAAAAATAACAATATTTTAATAGTATGCCATGATTTATTTTAATATGGTGGTGGGTGTAACATACGATATTGATTAAATTATGTCTATTTTTAAAAAATATTTCATAAAATATATGGGTGTTACAATTCAAATATAAGTAATTTTATTCTATAAAAAGGATATCATTTTTGAAATCATTATATGAATACTATCCAAGGTTGAAATTTTTGGATTTTTCTAAAAGGATAAATTTTTAAATGAATAATGAAAATTACCAATTTTATTGAAAAATATAATTTCTTTTCAAGTTCTTTTAATGTCCAATTTTATTTAGGACTAGTTTTAAATTTTTATTTATTCATTTTTTTAAACAAAATATAGTATGTTTTTTTGGAATTCATAATACACATAATTTCATTATAAAATGATTTTTATACTAAAAAATTACTTTTCTTTGAAAGTTGTATATCATTGAATTTAGTGAGTTTATATTAAAAGTAATTTTTAAGACTTATATGAGTTGAAGTGTATAAAATAAATTCCTTATTTTGAATCCCCATTTCTAAATTTTTTAAATATGTTAACATTACTTTTAATCATAATTAATTCCATCCATGGTTAAAATTTATCACCACTATAAAGGTTAAATTATTTTAACAATTGTTAAACTAATTTGAAACAAATATAAAATAACAACAAAAATTTCCTATACTTTATTATATGAGTTTATTTCTAGCCTCGTAGAAATATATGAAAACATGGAATTTTGGATATATTTTACTTTGATAAATATCTATATATTTTATTAATTAAATGAACATTCCAAAATGTATCTTCATCAATTTTAATATATATCATATTTTTTATATAGATTAAAATAGGATATGAATGGTTTTAAGTTGTTATTTTTAATAATAATAATAATTTATGATGGTAATTTGTTGTTAGTTTTTAATGATTAAATTATTTCCTTAACTTCTTACACAACATCTACACAATTCTTGTGTATAAAGTATAAAGGAAAAGTAACTTGTTTTAAAATAAATAAAATTAATAATTCTCAGGTGATTTATGAATCCCTTGATTTGTGGATAAATTTAATGTATTATTAATGTGATATTTTTTACATTCTAAATAAATTTATGTATTTATATTTCTTTAAATTCATATTATGCGAATAGTCTTGAAAATGAATTTAATGGCATTTTAGTTCAAATAATATTTTATTAAATGATTTAAATTCATTAAAAATATTATAATTTTACAACTGAATGGTAAATGGTTAAAAATATCATCTATTTTACACTTATCAGTCACTTTTCCTTTTATAGTAATGTTTTTGACCCCTAATGTGTACAAAAAATTATATTCACAGTAATTGTTAAAAGGGTTAATGAGATGTAAAAGCTAAGAGAAATGGGATAATAAATATCATAAAATCGTCTAAAAAAGATTATTTAGACTTATATTCTGCCAATATTAAAAATATATCAATTCATTTCCACTAAAACATTAAAAAAATTAGATTAATATGTTAAGTAATTTCAAGGGTACCCCTCCCATCTCTTATATAAAGATATGATCCCTCCAATATTTCACCCATTTCATGAGCCATATAGTTCAGAAAACCCAAAAAACCCACACTATAAATTAAATATCGATATTATAGATGTATTTCTATTCTTAAAATACCATCCCTAGGTATTTAAGGAGATATCCCTGTGGGGTTCTTCAAAGAAGAGGTAATCATCTAGATCGAGCATTTTCATTTTACATATTCTTAAACATCATTCAGTTATGTCCTAAAAATAAAAATATTATAACATGAAAATATTCCATATAAATAGATTTTGTTATGTTATGGATTAAACATATTCATCTCATTTTTGAACCAAATGGGATATAAAATGGCCAACTGTGCATACATACATATTACCACCTCAAGAACTGATGTGTGTATTTTATCATCATCATTTTTAATGGATGGTTATTATGATGGATTTAATATAAATAAGTTAATAAAATAACATAATTAATTTCCTTAAAATATAAAATATCATCTATTTTTATACCATTACAATAATTAAAAATGGAATCCTTGCATGTGTGTATGTATATACTATCTTTTCTATGTGACAATGTACTTTTTTTTCAATGCCAATTTTCAAGAATGGTCACGAGGATGAATGTAAAGAAGTTCATTTATGATAAGAACTTGATAATTATTTTTAAAATATAATCTTTAATTTCATTATTTATTTTCCATCCAATAAAATTTATAAACATCACTTGTGTGTACGTATAGACTACCACCTTAGAAACCGATGCATTTTTTTAATAACTAATATTTAGGGATTAATCTAAAATCTTATTTTAAGAATAATAATTATAATTATGTCTTGGATATTATTCTGGATATTATACTTACACTCCATTGACTATATTATATAATTTCTATGTGTGATGTGGTATATTATTATATTATACTATTTTTACACATTTGTATTTCATTTTACAATTTTTTTACAAAATTAAATCGGTGATGAATTCTCACTTTAGTGATATGATATTTGTAAGGATTATTCATCAAAATAATGTTTCTTTCAACCATTCCTCGTATTACGAACCTACATAATTTAATATTCTGTATATATTGTCTGTTGAAAAATTATATCATTAATTAATAATTTATCATGTTATTTAAAGTTCCTTTGAATGTATAACCTTTATTATACATTTATTCAAATGTTACAATAGTTTTACGGGTTTTCATGGTCTCAAATTGAATTCTTTGAGACAAAATACATGTTATGAACCATATTTTATTTTATATGGTCTACTTAATACCACATTAATGAATAATGAAATATTATACATCTAAATTAATGTAAAAAACATATATATATTTCACATTATTTCTTTTGAGGTATTTTGATTCGAATGTTACCAACGTAGTAATGTTTTAATTTTATATTCTCATATTTTTTCAAGATTGTTTATGTTTATGGTCCCCTAGGGGAAATTGTATGATCTTAATTTCATTAACCACATCTATCTTATTATCCTATTTTATTTATATGCATAACATTTTTTTATTTCACTTTTTTCTCTTTGGGACTTCAGGTGATCAAAAAAATGTATTTAGTAAAAAATCAACCTCATATTTTTTGGTCCGGAATCATTTCAATTTCATATCCATCATCTATAAAAATTTTTGAGGAATGATATTTTTTATGAATATGTTAATATTTTGAATAATTTTCAAAAAGATTTTACTTTAATTTTTTAAAAGAAACTTTTTTGTATTTTCCTGAATAAGTAACTTTTAGTTTTTACTGAAAGTGTGAAAGGTATATCTATTTTATTATTTACTAAATGAATCGATATTCCCCACAATCATAGCTATTATTTTATTTTATGTTTTATTTAAAATTTTATATTATTATTTTAAATAAAATATTTTCCTCAATACAATGGGATTTTTAATTAAAAAATTTATCAAAAGAAAAGGATATTTTTTCTTTTTTCACAAAAAGTATTAAATGTTATTTTAAATGTTCCTTTTATTTATGGTAATATCCATTATTTTTTTCATATGATCTAATAAAAATATGTTATAATGATTTCAGCCATACTATTTATATTTATGGATTATTATTATTTTCAGTTATTTTCATGGAACTAGTTTCTCATCCATGGGTTAACAAATCTAAAAAGGAATTACGTTTTTTTCCATGGTGTTATATTGAAAAGAGAAAATTATGAATATTTCCTCTTTTTATTGTACTAGGAAATATGTATAGATAATTGATGGGTGATTCTATTATAAACCAAGGATCTGTGATTAAGTTATAAACCAAGTATGTGTGGCTATGTTATAAACCTATGATTGATGGGTCTATTATTACCTAGAAACGTGTTGGTTAAAGTGATGATGTTAATCGATTTTAAGTTTCTACTTGGTAAAACAATAGTTGACTAGTTATAAGTTGCTCATATAACGTATGGGAATTTTCTATTCAGGTAATTCCATGATTTGTTTTTGATGTTCCAAGATACTAAAACATTTTATCTATACAGGATATGACTTTTTAGTGGTTACTTTGATCATGATTGACATCACATGGATCATGATTACAGATTCTTATGAATATTTTCCTTGTTTAATCATTATTACACAATTTTTTTAATCATATGGGGTTTTATGGGTTTCAAATATATTACATAATTCTAATTCACTTTGAATATGTTCCCATACCTTTATTCTCATCTTGTGACCACTAAAATATTCAATTGGTAATGCCTATGTTTACCCTTACTATGGATTTTAATTAACTCTTATTTTGAATATTTTCACAAGTTGATAAATAAATTTGATGTGTAAGATATTTATGGAAGGATTTCATGTGTTTGATGATGAATAAATAAGGTGTAATAATAAAATATTGAAATTGTATTTAAATTCACACTTAATGACATGGGTATTATAATATAAGAGTTTTTCCTACTTCTATAGAACATTAAAAGTAAATAGAAATTGGTTATGTACGAAATATAATATTTCCATTTAATTTTGTATTCCCTATATGGTTATTATTGGGTTACATTTATTGGTATCCAATTATAAATTTAAAGTTTATGTTTTTAGGATCGGATCTAGGAGTGCATGTTCTAAGCTATTATAGTTGGTATCAGAGAAAGGTTTAGTTAAACATTGAGATTGGGATGTTTCCATAATATGTTGAACTAATATTTTTTGATACCATCATAGGTTTATAATTTTAATTTTTATGGAAAGTTTAATGTAATAGAAACCCATTTTTAGGTTTTTAGAGATGATATTTTATGTTGATTTATGATATTTTGGGAGACTTTATATTAGGTTAATGTATGTATAACCCCTAGGTTTACCATGAAGTAATAGTTAATAATAATTCCATTATATTTTTGGGGATGTAAGATGAATTTTATTAGATGACCTTTTAGATATGTTTCCTCAAAAATGGGGATGACCTTATTTGTTTAAGGTTCAAACATTCCAATAAGTTTCTAACGGGTTTGTTCATAGAACCGGAAACATCCCATGATTCTATATCCATTTGGACCTACTTTCCAAAGGTAGGTGCTCATTAGTTTTGAACCGATGATACTTAATAATTTTCATTGGTTGAGAGGATGGGAGGTCGGACTCATCACACCTTTTTGGGGGGAAATATTGTCTACTCCGAGACTCTCTTTATAGATTTGAGTTATGTTCCTGAATCCTTATTAAATTACCAAGTATGAAAATGATAATTCCTTTAGATATGACAATCAATGATTAATATGTATGAGATTTATAGAGTCTTTTATATGTATTTTATGTTCTTCATCGATAGAGAATAATCTGTATTTGTTGGAGATTATTAGTCAATGGTATCCTTCAATACATTGTATAGGGATCTCTCAGTAATTATGATAACCATACTGGTTTTAAAGCCACTCAGTGGGGCACTTGAAGTTTATTATTGTTCAGAAGGACATGGGTTTTTTCATAGTTGGGATCGTACCCGCAGATGAGCTACCTATGTATCCTTGTTTAGAAAAGGAATCAGAACCCACATAGTTCGAGTAGAGAAGTATGAGTTTTATGCATGATAGATGGCCCAAGGAAAGATGACATAGTTACTTTTACACTCTAATCTCATGTGAGTCATGCTCAGTGTGAGAAACAAGGGGAATTAGTAAAGCCTGATGATTGTTCCACAAAAGTTGCTATCATAAGAAATAATATGGGGCTTATGTATGTATGACTGCCCAGATAGATGAGGATTGGGATTTACTTCAAGGAAGAAACCCGGGAATAAGGTCCATAAAGGTATATGTGCTTTATGGATATTTAGATACTTAACTTAGGGATTACTCTTGAGAAGGATGCACAAATTAGAGGGGACTTATGATTGGGTTTTACTCCTGAGTTGGAATCCCAAATCAAAAGTAAATTAAGACTGGGGCTTACTCTTGAAGAGGAGGCCTAGGTTAAGGGACTTGGGGCTTACTCCTAAGGAGGATTCCCAAATTAAAGAAGCTTATGACCGGGGCTTATTACTGAGAAGGAGACTCAGGTTAAGAGGAATTGAGACGTTGGGGCTTATTCTGGAGGAGGAGGCCCAAGTTAATGGAACTTGTGACTAGGTCTTACTCCTAAAAAGGAGGCCCGAATTAAGGGGATTAAGACGAGGGATTACTCCTGAGAAGGAGGCCCAAGCTAAGGAAATTAAGACTGGTGCTTACTCCTAAAGAGGAGGGCCAGGTTGGGGGACTTGGATTGGGGCTTACTTCTGAAAAGGAGGCCCAGGTTAAGGGGAATTATGACTAGGGCTTACACCTGAAAAAGAGGCCCAGGTAAAGAGGAGTTAGGAAATATGGGGATTACTCCTAAGGAGGATTCCCATATTAAGGAAATTTTGAGATTGGGGCTTACTCCTAAGGAGGATGCCGATATTAAGGGAACTTGGACTAGGGATTACTCTTGAAATGGAGGCCTAGGTTTGGAAAATTGGGGATTACTCCTAAAGAGGATGCCCAGATTAAAGATCCTATCATCTTTAAAGGAGAGGTTGAATGAATTTAATCTCTAACCTTAGTGACATAATGATATGTAAATCACTTAGGTTTCGAGAGATGTTCCACAGAATTCCTTTCAGATAAGGAAGCCAACAAAGAAATCAAACCAAAAATGGCTTTGAAGAGGGTTTTGAAGGCTAGATCTTGAAGATGAGAGGTGGATTTGAAGAAAAGAGGTGAATAAGTAGGAGCAGCACCCAAAAATATATAGGTGCGCAAGTCCTGGTGGGGCGCGGAAGTCTTGGGCATGCAAGTGTACTTGCACGGCACTTGGGTACTTCTGAGCCGGTCAACCCATAGGGTAATACTTGGGCGAGGCTTGGTTCAAGCCCATAGTATTATCCCAAAAGACTTCCAAATGAGTGGTGCCCAGGTTCTATTGAAAGGATAAGGTGGCATGCAAGTGTGACCATTTCCCTTTAAGGGTTAGACACCTAGGAACACAAGTGTTGGTGAATATCAATAGTTAGGCCTTGTTCCCCCTCTTTTGATCTTCCATTCTAGGTAATAAATTACCTTAGAAGTGTTTGGAAAACATCAAGAAAAGACTAGGGCCTCGGGAGCTCAAATCTGACTTTTGGAATTTTCCATCCCCGAAATGGGGTGCCCACAAGGGGTATTTATAAGCTACTGAAGAACATGGGAGAAAATCCAATAGGGCATGCAAGTCACCTGTGCACCAAATATGTGGCGCACAGGTATACTTGCCTGACCATGATGAAACATTCACGACCAATCATTAAAAAATTCTTGTTCATACCTTTGTAAATTTTTTGAAGTTTTTTCAAAGGATGAATCACTTTGTGCTTAAGGTATTCCCCTTTTCATTCATTAGACTCTGTGAACAAAAGGAGCATCAACAAAAGGCCCCCCTCAGAGTTGGATCCGAAAGGAATGGAGGATTTGACTCTGAGGTAATGGAGAAAACCAAGGAACTGTGGCGCATAAGTTGTGATCATGCAGATGGCAGCGCGCAAGGGTGAGCCGCATGGGCTTCGGAGCGTAGAGATGTGGCCTTGCCTATAAATATGCACCCCATTCTTGCGCAAAGAACCCAGCTCTCAAAAATTTATGCTCTCAACACACAAGTTGTCCTGGTCACGCAAGTGTCTTGATTTTCCACGGTTCATTGATTTTTTTTCGTGTCGTGCTTCTGCAGAGGTATTTTGACCTGAGTGGTGATACATATGCACTCAAAACATGCGCGACACATTTACACTTACACGCCTACATTGGACTTGCATGCCTTAATACCTTAGCCATTTTTTTCATTTTTCTTCACAAATATTATGAAAAACCAACATACTTAAGAGTTAATTATTCATCCTTTGTGTAGATTCAATGGTTCCAAGAAGAATTGGAATGGGTGATGAACTGGATAGAAAGAAAATTGATGATATGATGAACATTGTTGGCCATGATTACTATGATATCTGCGATAGCACTCTCCCAGATTTGGCCAAGTACTTGAAGATGTATCATCTTAATTTTCCATAGAGCATCTACTTGCCTCTGTATGGGCATGGTCATCTACAAGAAGTCAATATTCCAGAGGCAAAGAATTATCTCCCGCATTCTTGGTTTCAGAATTAAACCAATTTTTCTATAGCAAATATCTAAATTGGAGGATCATTTGTTAATTCTGGAATAGTAGAGAAGGCCTACATAATGCATCATAGTTTTTGTTCCCCAGATCTGAAACCTCACAAGCCCGAGCTGCAACCACATTTTTATCCTTCAATCTTCCGAAATTCTCAGATGGATCAATCCAGAGGCTGGAAGAAGAGTTGGGACTTCCTTCCTGGAGGAGGTGTGAAGCCAACGAGGATGTGGTCATATTGGGTGCGACAAACCTCTGCAGAGTTTTTCAAGGATTTGAAAGGAGCTGCAATATAGGAATCCATCATGGCTGGCCAGACATATGTCTATAGGAATGATGAATTTGTACCGGAGATAATCATCCACTGGAGCCCAGAAACCAATTATTTCTATCTGAATCATGGAGAAGTAGGCATCAGTTTGTGGGATTTCTATAAGACCATGAGGGCTCCAATTTCGGGTGATATCACTAGTACAAGAATGACCTTTAGAGGCCGCCAAAAGCCATCGCTAAAGGCCTATAGCGGCCACCTAGAAGCCGCCAAACGACGACCACTTTTCCCCGTCTCTGTTACTATCAGCGGCCGCCATTTGGCGAATGCTTTAGGCAAGCCGGGATGGGCTTTAGCGGCCGCCATATGGCGACCGCTATTAAATTTTTATTTTTTTTAAAAAAATCAATTATACATTAATATACAAAATAAATCCCAGCTGTCATCTTCCAAGCTCCGCATCCATCATCACATATAACTGCATAACAAAATTTAATAACAAACTTAGTACCGAATAAAACCTAGAAAACAAATATTTAACTTCAAACTTACTGTAACAGATCTCATGTATTTGATTTTCAAAATAATATTCATAAATTTTATTACCATTTTATAAATTTAAAATCACTAATTCTATTGTTCTAATTGGATTGTTGTCCTGTGATTTCAGGTCAATTCGATGTCGTCCGCTAAGAGTTTGACCGTTAGACGCCAGTTTTGGTCGTTTATGACACCAGAACGGCGTTCCCGGTCACCACAGGCACACAGAACGTCTGATTGACATTCCGTCTACTCGAACACTTCACAATTCACTCACCCTTTGATGTCGTCCTATTTCGGGCCATTCGGACATCGTTTGGCCAGTTTGGACCCCCCCCCCCCCCCCCACGTGCGTTTATCAAGCACGCGCAACGCTTAATGAACGCATAATGAGCCCTACCGCGCAGACCGCACGTCCGATTGACGTGTCGTCTGTGCGTGCACGTCGTGAATAATAATTTTATTGTTGTCCTGTGATTTCATGTCAATCCGATGTCGTCCGCTAAGATTTTGACCGTTTGACGCCAGTTTTGGCCGTTTATGACACCAGAACGGCGTTCCCGGTCACCGCGGGCACACGGCACGTCCGATTGATGTGGCGTCTGCTCAACCACATCAAAATTTACTCACCCTTTGATGTTGTTCGATTTCAGGCCATTCGGACATCGTTCGGCCAGTTTGGACCCCCCTACGCGCGTTTATTAAGCGCGCACAACGCTTAAAAAATGCATAATGAGCCCTATCGCACAGACCGCACGTCCGATTGACATTCCGTCTGTGCTTGAACGTCGCGAATAATAATTTTATTGTTGTACTGTGATTTCAGCTCAATCTGATGTCGTCCGCTATGAGTTTGACCGTTAGATGTTAGTTTTGGCCGTTTATGACACCAGAACGGCGTTCCCGGTCACCGCGGGCACACGACACGTCCGATTGACGTGTCGTCTGCTCGACCACATCACAATTCACTCACCCTTTGATTTCGTCCAATTTCAGGCCATTCGGACATCGTTCGGCCAGTTTGGGACCCCCCCACGCGCGTTTATCAAGCGCGCACAACTCTTAAAGAACGCATAATGAGACCTACCGCGTAGACCGCATGTCCGATTGACGTGTCGTCTGTGCGTGCACGTTGAAAATAATAATTTTATTTTTGAACAGCAATTTCAGGTCAATCCAATGTCGTCCGCTAAGATTTTGATCGTTAGACGCCAGTTTTGGCCGTTTTTGACACCAGAACGGCGTTCCCGATCACCGTGGGCACACGACACATCTGATTGACTTTTCGTCTGCTTGACCACATCACAATTCACTCACCCTTTTATGTCGTCCGATTTCATGCCATTCGGACATCATTCGGCCAGTTTGGTACCCCCCCCCCCCCCCACGCGCGTTTATCAAGCGCACGCAACGCTTAAAGAAAGCATAATGAGCCCTACCACGCAGACCGCACGTCCGATTGACATTCCGTCTGCGCGTCCATGTCGTGAATAATAATTGTATTGTTTTCCTGTGATTTCAGGTCAATATGATGTTGTCTGCAAAGAGTGTGACTGTTAGACGCTCGTTTTGGCCGTTTATAACACCAGAACGGTGTTCCCAATCACCGCGGGCACACGGCACATCGGATTGACGTTCCGTCTTCTCGACCACATCACAATTCACTCACCCTTTGATGTCGTCCGATATCCGGCCATTCGGACATCATTCGGCCAGTTTGGACCCCCCCACGCGCGTTTATCAAGCGCGCACAACGCTTAAAGAACGCATAATGAGCCCTACCGCGCCGACCGCACGTCCGATTGATGTGCCGTCTATGTGTACACGTCGCGAATAATAATTTTATTGTTGTCCTGTGATTTCAGGTCAATCTGATGTTGTCCTCTAAGAGTTTGACCGTTAGACGCCAGTTATGGCCGTTTATGACACCAGAACAGCGTTCCCGGTCACTGCGGGCACACGGCACGTCCAATTGACGTTCTGTCTGCTCGAACACATCAAAATTCACTCACCCTTTGATGTTTTCAGATTTCAGGCCATTCAGACATCGTTCGGCCAGTTTGGGACCCCCCACGTGTGTTTATCAAGCGCGCACAACGCTTAAAGAACTTATAATGAGCCCTGCCGCGCAGACCGCACGTCCGATTGATATTCCGTCTGCGCATACACATCTCGAATAATAATTTAATTGTTTTCCTGTGATTTCAGGTCAATCCGATGTCGTTCGCTAAGAGTTTGACTGTTAGACGCCCGTTTTGGCCGTCTGTGACACTAGAACGGCGTTCCCGGTCACCACGGGCACACGACACATCCAATTGACGTGTCGTCTGCTCAATCACATCACAATTCACTCACCATTTGATGTCGTCTGATTTCAGGCCATTCGGACATCATTCGGCCAGTTTGGACCCCCCCATGCGCGTTTATCAAGCGCACGCAACGCTTAAAGAACGCATAATGAGCCCTACCGCGCAGACCGCATGACCGATTGATGTGCCGTCTGCGCGTGAACGTCGCGAATAATAATTGTATTGTTTTCCTGTTATTTCAGGTCAATCCGATGTCGTCCTCTATGAGTTTGACCGTTAGACGCCAGTTTTGGCCGTTTGTGACACCAGAACGGCGTTCCCGGTCACCGCGGGCACACGGTACGTCCGATTGATGTACCATCTTCTATACCACATAAAAATTCACTCACCCTTTGATTTTGTCCGATTTCAGGCCATTCGGACATCGTTCGGCCAGTTTGGGACCCCCCATGTGCGTTTATCAAACGCACGCAACGCTTAAAGAACGCATAATGAGCCCTACCGCGCAGACCGCACGTCCGATTGATGTGCCGTCTGCGCGTGCACATCACGAATAATAATTTTATTGTTGTCCTGTGATTTCAAGTCAATCCAATGTCGTCCGCTAAGATTTTGACTGTTAGACGCTAGTTTTGGCCGTTTATGACACCAGAACGGATTTCTCAGTCACCGTGGGCACACGGCACGTCCGATTGACATGGATTCTGCTTGACCACATCAAAATTCACTCACCCTTGATGTCGTCCGATTTCAGGCCATTCGGACATCGTTCGGCCAGTTTGGACCCCCCACGCGCGTTTATCAAGCGCGCGCAACGCTTAAAAAACGCATAATGAGCCCTACCGCGCAGACCGCACGTCCGATTGACGTTCCGTCTGCACGTGCATGTCGCGAAGAATAATTTTATTGTTCTCCTATGATTTCAGGTCAATCCTATTTCGTCCGCTTGGAGTTTGACCGTTAGACACCCGTTTTGGCCGTTTATGACACCAGAACGGCGTTCCTGATCACCGTGGGCACACGGCACATCCGATTGACGTGTTGTCTACTCGACCACATCAAAATTCACTCACCCTTTGATTTCGTCTGATTTCAGGCCATTCAGACATCGTTCGGCTAGTTTGGGACCCCCCACCAGCGTTTATCAAGCGCGCACAACGCTTAAAGAACGCCTAATGAGCCCTACCACGCAGACCGCATGTCCGATTGACGTGTCGTCTATGCGTACACGTCGCGAATAATAATTTTATTATTGTCCTGTGATTTCAGGTCAATCCGATGTCGTCCGCTAAGAGTTTGACCGTTAGACGCCAGTTTTGGCCGTTTATGACACCAGAACAGCGTTCCCGGTCACCGTGGGCACACGACACGTCTGATTGACATGTCGTCTGCTCGACCACATCACAATTCACTCACCCTTTTATGTCGTCCGATTTCAGGCCATTCAGACATCGTTCGGCCAGTTTGCCCCCCCCCCACGCGTGTTTATCAAGCGCACACAACGCTTAAAGAACGCATAATGAGCCCTACCACGCAGACCGCACGTCTAATTGACGTACCGTCTACGCGTGCATGTCGTGAATAATAATTTTATTGTTGTCCTGTGATTTCAGGTCAATCTGATGTCGTCCGCTAAGAGTTTGACCGTTAGACGCCCGTTTTGGCCGTTTATGACACCAGAACGGCGTTCCCGGTCACCGCGGGCACACGACACATCCGATTGACGTGTCGTCTGCTCGACCACATCACAATTCACTCACCCTTTAATTTCGTCCGATTTCAGGCCATTCGGACATCGTTCGGATAGTTTGGACCCCCCCCCCCCCCACGCGCGTTTATCAAGCGCGCGCAACGCTTAAAGAACGCATAATGAGCCCTACCGCGTAGACCGCACGTCTGATTGACGTTCCGTCTACACGTGCACGTTGCGAATAATAATTTTATTGTTGTCATGTGATTTCAGGCCAATCTGATGTCGTCCGCTTTGAGTTTGACCGTTAGACGCCAGTTTTGGCCGTTTATGACACCAGAACGGCGTTCCTGTTCACCGCGGGCACATCGCACATCCGATTGATGTTCCGTCTACTCGACCACATCAAAATTCACTCACCTTTTGATTTCGTTTTATTTCAGGCCATTCGGACATCGTTCGTCCAGTTTGGGACCCCCCCCCCCCACGCGCGTTTATTAAGCGCGCACAACGCTTAAAGAACGCATAATGAGCCCTACCGCGTAGACCGCACGTCCGATTGACGTTCTGTCTCCACGTGCACGTCACAAATAATAACTTTATTGTTTTCCTGTGATTTCGCGTCAATCCGATGTCGTCCGCTATGAGTTTTACCGTTAGACGCCCGTTTTGGCCGTTTATGACACCAGAACGGCGTTCCCGGTCACCGCGGGCACACGACACGTCATATTGACCTGCCGTCTGCTCGACCACATCACAATTCACTCACCCTTTGATGTCGTCCGATTTCAGGCCATTCGGACATCGTTCGGCCAGTTTAGGACCCCCCCACGGGCGTTTATCAAGCGCGCACAACGCTTAAAGAATGCATAATGAGCCTTACCGCGCAGACCGCACGTCCGATTGATGTGCCGTCTGCGCGTGCACGTCGCGAATAATAATTTTATTGTTTTCCTATGATTTCAGGTCAATCTGATGTCGTTCGCTAAGAGTTTGACCGTTAGACGCCGGTTTTGGCCGTTTATGACACCAAAACGGCGTTCCCGGTCACCGCGGGCACACGACACATCCGATTGACGTGCCGTCTGCTCGAACACATCAAAATTCACTCAAAATTTGATTTTGTCCGATTTCAGGCCATTCGGACATCGTTCGTCCAGTTTGGGACCCCCCATGCAAGTTTCTCAAGCGCGGGCAACGCTTAAAGAACACATAATGAGCCCTACCGTGCAGACCGCACGTCCAATTGACGTGCCGTCTCCGCATGCACATCGTGAATAATAGTTGTATTGTTTTCCTGTGATTTCAGGTCAATTCGATGTCGTCCTCTAAGAGTTTGACCGTTAGACGCCCGTTTGGCCGTTTGTGACACCAGAACGGCGTTCCCGGTCACCGCGGGCATACGGCACGTCCGATTGACGTGCCGTCTACTCGACCACATTAAAATTCACTCACCCTTTGATGTCGTCCAATTTCAGGCCATTTGGACATCATTATGCCAGTTTGGACCCCCCCCCCCCCCCCCCCCCCCCGCACGCGCGTTTATCAATCGTGCACAACGCTTAATGAACGCATAATGAGACCTACCGCGCAGACCGCAAGTCCGATTGACGTGTCGTCTGCGCGTGCACGTCGCGAATAATAATTTTATTGTTTTCCTGTGATTTCAGGTCAATCTGATGTCGTCCGCTATGATTTTGACCGTTAGACGCCAGTTTTGGCCGTTTATGACACCAGAACGGCGTTCCCGGTCACCGCGGGCACACGACACGTCCGATTGACGTGTCTTCTGCTCGACCAAATCAAAATTCATTCACCCTTTGATGTCGTCTGATTTCGGGACTTTAGGACATCGTTCGGCCAGTTTGGGACCCCCCCCACGCGCCTTTATCAAGCGCGCACAACGCTTAAAGAATGCATAATGAGCCCTATTGTGCAGACCGCACGTCCGATTGACGTTCCGTCTACGCGTGCACGTCTCGAATAATAATTATATTGTTGTCCTATGATTTCAGGTCAATCTGATGTCATCCTCTAAGAGTTTGACCGTTAGACGCCCGTTTTGGCCGTTTATGACACCAGAACGGCATTCCTGGTCACCGCGGGCACACGGCACGTCCGATTGATGTACTGTCTGCTCGAACACATCAAAATTCACTCACCCTTTGATTTCGTCCGATTTCAGGCCATTCGGACATCGTTCGGCCAGTTTGGGACCCCCCACGCGTGTTTATCAAGCCCGCGCAACGCTTAAAGAACGCATAATGAGCCCTACCGCACAGACCGCACGTCTAATTGACATGTTGTCTGCGCGTGAACGTCGCGAATAATAATTTTATTGTTTTCCTGTGATTTCAGTTCGATCTGATGTCGTCCGCTAAGAGTTTGACCGTTAGATGCCAGTTTTCGCCGTTTGTGACACCAGAACGGCATTCCCGGTCACCGCGGGAACATGGAACGTACGATTGATGTTTCGTCTACTCTAACACATCACAATTCACTCACCCTTTGATGTCGTACGATTTCAGGCCATTCGTACATTTTCCGGCTAGTTTGGGACCCCCCACGCTTGTTTATCAAGCGCCGGCAACGCTTAAAGAACGCATAATGAGCCCTAACGCGCAGACCGCATGTCCGATTGATGTGTCGTCTACGCTTGCACATCGAGAATAATAATTGTATTGTTTACCTGTGATTTCAGGTCAATCCGATGTCGTCCGCTAAGAGTTTGATCGTTAGACGTCCGTTTTGGCCATTTATGGCACCAGAACGGCATTCCCGGTCACCGCGGGCACACGGCACGTCTGATTGACGTGTCGTCTGCTCGACCACATCACAATTCACTCACCCTTTTATGTCGTCTGATTTCAGGCCATTCGGACATCGTTCAGCCAGTTTGGACCCCCCCACGCGCATTTATCAAGCGCGCACAACGCTTAAAGAACGCATAATGAGCCCTACGGCGCAGACCGCACGTCCGATTGACATACCGTCTCCGCGTGCACGTCGCGAATAATAATTTTATTGTTTCCTTGTGATTTCAGGTCAATCTGATGTCGTCCGTTAAGAGTTTGACCGTTATACGCCTGTTTTGGCCATTTATGACACTAGAACGGCGTTCCCGGTCACCGTGGGCACATGGCACATCCGATTGACGTGTCGTCTACTCGACCACATCACAATTCACTCACCCTTTGATGTTGTCCGATTTCAGACCATTCAGACATCATTCGGCCAGTTTGGACCCCCCCCCCACGCGCGTTTATCAAGCGCGCACAATGCTTAAAGAACGCATAATGAGCTCTACCGCGCAGACCGCATGTCTGATTGACGTTCCGTCTACGCGTGCATATCGCGAATAATAATTTTATTGTTGTCCTGTGATTTCAGGTCAATCCGATGTCGTCCGCAATAATTTTGACCGTTAGACGCTGGTTTTGGCCGTTTATGACACCACAACGGCGTTCCCGGTCACCGCGGGCACACAGCACGCCCGATTGACGTGTCGTCTGCTCGAACACATCACAATTCACTCACCCTTTGATGTCTTGCAATTTCAGGCCATTCGGACATCGTTTGGCCAGTTTGGGACCCCCCATGTGCGTTTATCAAGCGCGCGCAACACTTAAAGAACGCATAATGAGCCCTACCGCGCAGACCGCATGTCTGATTGACGTTCCGTCTACGCGTGCACATCGCGAATAATAATTGTATTGTTGTCCTATTATTTCAGGTCATTCTGATGTCGTCCGCTAAGAGTTTGACCATTAGACGCCAGTTTTGGCCGTTTATGACACCATAACGGCCTTCCCTGTCACCGCGGGCACACGGCACGTCCGATTGACATGTCGTCTACTCGAACACATCACAATTCACTCACACTTTGATGTCGTTCTATTTCGGGCCATTCGGACATCGTTCGGCCAGTTTGGGACCCCCCACGCGCATTTATCAAGCGCGCGCAACGCTTAAAGAACGCCTAATGAGCCCTACCGCGCAGACCGCACGTCCGATTGACGTGTCGTCTGCTCGACCACATCACAATTCACTCACCCTAAAAAGATACAAATATTGAAAGAGTTCTTGGGATTCTCCCAAGAAACAAATGTCTGGAGTTTATCTCTATCCACTGGCACACCTTCCTCTGAAATTATTTGACCCAATATCTATACCTATATAATCAATACAAAACTGACATATATATAGCTTGATGTATAGTCAATAAGTGTAATATGTATGATGTCAAGATGTTGGGTATGATCATAATCACTCATGGAGTGCATGAAGATGTCATCCACATATATTAAAACAAACTAATCTAGGGTAAAAGGAAAATTATATCCATCAAGGATATAAAAAAATTCTAAAGAATTCATCAAGACAAATGAAATTACCTCATGCATGGGGTTCATTCTCATCTGGATCACCAATATCAATGTGATGTCCACCAGATGTATTCGAAGCCTACAATATATATCAATATTATGTATCTTAAACATATCAATAAAATTCAATCTGAGTATGGTTTGTTTTATTGTTTACCTGTGGTGCCACTTGTTGCGTCGTCATTTCATCGTTACGTGATGACATCTGTGGAAACCTCTCCTCATACTCTGCACGAAACTGCTGAAACTGTGAATCAAAATTGTGCTGCATATCCTGCATGGAAGCATCTATCTCAGCCTGTGTGTGCATCCATGACTCTCTGCATGCACTAATCACATCTGCACCAACAACTGCACGTCGTGGGACACCGCCGCCATAAGTCAAAGAATAACCATGACCGTCACGCGCCACGACACGATGAAATATTTCATCTCTACGCACAGTACTACGATGTTGCTCCTCTGGAAACTCTGCTAACTGAGCGTCAAACTGAGCATGTAGCATATAATTAATCAATGAACAAATATGCACAATTTATATAAAACAAAAAATACATTTATTAATTAGTAAATAATTTTCTTACTATAACACCGGCAACATCGGGATCACCCGCCCTACGAGTCATCATCCATATGGACATCCGATCGATTGGCTCGCCGCGTTGGTGTAACTATAATAAAGGGGTTCACCATGTTATACTACAATATTTTTAAAATATGAATGAAATAGTGAATTCTGAACTTACATCATGTCTGAGCTGTGACACATGTCGAGTGCCAAGTCTGGAAGGCGTGGCCTGCATGGCCCGATAATGTGAATGACGAGCAGACTTGGTCTAAATTCAACGTATTTACTTAATAGATATTTTCAAAATTAGTCATTTATAGATTAAAAGTAATAAATCTTACCATCGCTGCCTCACTCAACCAAAACGCAACCAAATCCTGCCACTGCGCAGGAAGAATGCCCGGATGGAATCGCTGTAGAATGTCTGGCACACCCACAAATGGTGTCCAGTGATCTCTCTTCACCCTTGACTTGTAATCCTTCCATAATTTTCCGCATTTCGACATACAAATAGCCCAAAACTCATCTGGACAGGATGTCAAGTTATCCTGTTAAAAATTTTGTCAGTAGATGGAAGAATAATAATAACAATATCATGAAAAATTAAACATTAAATTTACCTGAACCTCCCTCCATAATCTGTCCATCGTATCCTGAGGGAAAGAACTCCAGTCACGAGTCGTCAGAGGGAATCTGCGTGAGTCTCGTATCATATGCCCGAACTGATGACTCAATGCAGTAGCACCATCTACAACTGGATGAAATGTGTCGTTAAATAACACATCCAATCGGGCTCTAGAGTTCCAGGATCGAACCCCTCTACCAGGACCCCTGCGTCTGCTGGAAGAAGCAGTATATCCTGATAAACATAAATTCATAATTCAATTACAATATAAATTAATGATTAGAAACAGTTAGGGAAATATAAACAGAAAATTGCAATAAATTAATTTAGAAAAATGAAAACATACATACCAACAACATCAGGTGAACCACTGTGACCACCCTGTGACATACCTGCATTAAAAGAAATTATAATTAAATCAAGCAATTTTTTTACATATATAACTGATAAATATTTTTACAAATAATAAATAGGAATATAATTAAAATTTCCACTAATCATGCAAGTCTATCGTATCTCCTTCAACCGTCTCTCTTGTCTATTGTATATCTTCATCTCGTATAACTACTATTGTTTGGTCAAGTGTTTGATCAGGAAATGCGACAACTTCAGGTTCCTCTTGGTCAATCAGAAAAACCCCTCTTCTAGACATTTTCACCACAACTTTCCAATCAGAATCAATGCCGACAAAGTAAACTTGTTCTGCCTGCGATGTCAGTATGAAGGGCTCATTGCTTACCCAGTCATCTTTATATAGAATATTGTTATGTTTACTAATGTAAATTGGAAGTTATCAACTTTCGTTCCACGAACTGGATTGACCCAATCACACATTAAAAATATGTGTTTTAAGCCACGATCATAAATAACCTCAATAATATCTCTCAACAATCCATAATAATAACCCATACCAACAAAAGAACAACCAACTCCACTATTTTTTGTGGCTCGGTTCATGTCAACATCGCTAATATGAAATAGGAATCCTTTAGAATTCATAGAATTGTAGCGATGAGTTGTAATAAATGGACCATCAGCTAGTTGGTTGAGTTCTTCGCTCACATGCTGGGTTAAATCACATAACTTTTGAATCTGCAAATTTCACATATATAGTTTAATGGATAAAGGATTGTGAAAATAAAACTTAGTTGCGCTATAAAAATATTAAATCAATTATACGTACATGAGTCTTGAACCACTCATGAAATGTGTTGAAATGATGTTTTTGGATTTGATACTCAGTTGCACGGGGCCTTTAACATTTCAACTCAGCGATATGAATCATAAATCACAACACAATATAAGGTAACCAATAAAATAAATATATAAACAAAATACACATCAACTATGAAACTTACTGTATCAATGGAATAACTGATGGAGTGTTGAACAACACATATCGATGAGCTTGAACCCACTCGTCGTTCCGCATATCAAATGTTATTCCTTCTCCAATTGGACCCTCGTCAGTCTGGGACGATTTATCTATCTTTGTTTCAACCTCATCAATATATGAAGCACATGAATTAGTACACTCATCCATTAAATATCCCATGGAAATTGATGCTTCTGGACGAGCATTGTTGCGCACATAGCGTTTCAATGTATTTAAGTATCGCTCTATTGGATACATCCACCTCAATTGCACGAGACTGCCATTAATGACTTCACCAGTTAAATGCACAGTCAAGTGAACCATGAAATCAAAAAAATACGGCGTAAAGAGTTTTTCTAGGTGACATAGTGCAAGTACAATCTTATCCTGTAGCTTTTTCAAATCACTCATGCGATGATTCCTAGAACAGAGCTGTCTGAAAAAATTAGAAACTCCAATCAATGGCTCAACAACCTGGGAAGGTAAGCAATCACGAATTGCTATAGGAATTAACTTTTGTAGAAGAATATGATTATCGTGACTTTTCAAACCCTGTAATGTCATGCTCGTCATATTCACGCGCTTCGAAATATTAGAGCAATAACCATCTGGAACCTTAACAGTCTTCAAAATTGATAGAAATTTTTGTTTCTCTTTTTTACTCATTGTGTACTGTGCAGCAGGAATGTATGCCCGATTACCTTCACACAGCTGTAAATGTAAAGGTTTTCTCAATCCCATTTCTTTCAAATCACGTCGAGCATTATCACTGTCCTTTGATTTCCCCTTGATGCCTAAAATGGTGCATAATATATTATCACATACATTTTTTTCAATGTGCGTCACATCTAAATTATGCCTTAAAATATTATATTTCCAATAAGGCAATTCAAAAAAAATACTTCATTTCTTCCAATTATGAACTCATTGTCTATTTGCAGCAGGAATAGAAGGCAATGCAGGAACCAATAAATCTTGAAAATCATACATTGTACGAATGTTTTCTTCATCAATATGTGCACAAATTTCAACCCCAGACAGTATTTGCGGTGATGGGTCAAACTCTCTATTCTCATTAAACGATACACGGTCTTTTCTGAACCTGTGCAATGGAGGAAGAAAGCGTCTGTGACCAAGATATTCCCACTTTCTACAGTGCTTAATCCATATAGATTTATTACTCTTATTACAACAAGGGAAAGAAAATTCTCCTTTTGTACTCCAACCTGATAAGTTAGCATACGCTATAAAATCATTAATTGTCCATAACAAAGTGGCCCGAAGTCTAAAAATTTCATTTACTGCCGAGTAAAAAGTCATTACACCATCAGCCCAAAATTCTTGCAGCTCATTAATCAAAGGTTGCATATAAACATCAATTTTATCACCAGGTCCTCTCAGTCCATCAATTAGAATTGATAGTAACAAAAAAGGTTTCTTCATACATACCCATGGGGGAATGTTGTATAGAACCAACACCACTGGCCATGTACTATGTGTCGCACCAACCATGTACCTAAATGGGTTAAAACCATCTGCTACCAAACCCAGTCGAATATTACGATCATCTCGGGAAAAGTCTGCGTGTCTCTGATCAAACTCTTTCCATGCCAATGAATGTGCTGGGTGAGTTAATTTATCAACCTCTTTCTTTCTCTCTGAATTCCAAGTCATCAATTTAGCAATTTTAGTGGACAAGAAGAATCTCTTCAGTCTCGGTTTCAGTGGGAAATAACGCATCTGTTTAGCAGCAACTTGTTTCCCTTGATTCAAGACTCTCCCAGGAAGAATCTGACTACCTTGATTAATCTCATTGGTCTTCCACCTGGATGTATAGAAAACAGTACAATTATTTAATTGTGCATTCTCTTTTCTGAACAATATACAATTAATGCGACATGCATCAATTATATCATATTTAAAACCAAGATCATCGATTAACTTGCGAGCTTGATAGAATGACTCCGGAATCTTCACTCCAGCAGGGAGTACCTTCTTCAATAATACCAAAAACATGTCGAATTAGGTGTTTGACCACTGGTTCAAGGCCTTCAGGTGTAAAAATTCAACGATGAATGACAATTTACTAAATTTAGTGCATCCAGGATATAATTCAATACGCGCATCGTCAATAATTTCAAATAATTTCAATGCTTGTAGAAGAACGAGGATTACTCAATCCAACGTCGTCATTTACGACATTACTGTCTTCAGATTGAAACTGACGCATCATGTCATTCAGCATTATGTTCATTGGATCAACTGTTTCCAAATCAACATTCATATGGATATTTTCTGAGTGATGACATGAAACCGAATCTTCTCCATGACGCGTCCATGTCTTATAGTTTTTCAAAAACATATTCAAAAACAAATGTTCTATAACACTATCTCGTTTTAAGAGATATCTATTTTCACATTTTCTGCATGGACAACTAATCATATCGCTTGGAAATTTGTTGGTGAAATCCATAAATCGCTTAATCCCCTCATAATATTCAGCTGAAAATCTATCTTGAATATCAATCCAACTCCTATCCATATGTGTATTTAATAGAAATAAAAAGTGAAATATCTTATTTAAATTCTAAAAAAACACATATCATTAGAATTTAAAAACCAAATTTGGATAAAAAAACATTACCTGCGGAGGACTAGACTGCGGGTAACGAGGTCTGACTTGATTGCGGATCCATTAGGGCGATGTGAATTGACGACAGAGGTTCGACAGCCGGACTCGAAAGGAGCGGAACCATTGGACCACGTGGAGGGTTCTACATGGCGGGGCACAATGGACCGGAAGGGTCCAACAGAGGCAGGAGGACTTGCCAGAGGGATGCAACGGGGCTGCGAGGGGACGGCGGCGGTAGGGCTGTCCAAAGGTGCAGCGTGGGCAGAGGTGGGGGTTGCTGGGTCGCGGGGGTGTCGGGGTCACGGGGGCGCAACGCGGAGGCAAGGCGGTGGGGGTCGCCGGGGTGCAGCGCGGGCAGGGGGTGTCGGGGTCATGGGGGTGCACCGTGGAGGCAAGGCAGTGGGGGTTGTCGGTGGCGCATCACGAAGGCAAGGGGGTGGGGATCGCCGGGAGGTCTCCGGGAGGTCGGGGGCGCACGGAGGTCACCGGGAGGTCGCCAGGAGGTCGGGGTCGCCGGGAGGTCACCGGCAGCACATATGTAAGGGGGTGGGGTCTCGGGGGCGCACCGGGGGTTGCCGAGTCGTCGGGAGGTCGGGGGTCGGGGTCGACGGGGGTCGGGGTCGCCGGTGGGGTCGGGGTCGCCGGGGGTCGGGGAGGGTCGCTGGGGGTCGGGGAGGGTCACCGGGGGTCGGGGTCCGGGAGGGTTTCCGGGGGTCGGGGTCAGGGTCGCGGGGTTGGGGAAGGGGGAGGTCGCGAGGTCGGGGAGCGGAGGGAGGGGAGGGAGGGGAAATTAGGGGTTTTTTTAGGAAAAATTGCAGCGGCCGCCATTTGGCGGCCCCTATAGATGCCCCGCCTCCAAAACCAGATTTTCTAGTAGTGTATGTATGATGAATTCATCCCTCCAAATGTGACTTAGAATGATTTGGAGAAGACTCCGTCTTTGGCTCGAGAATTATTGAAAATTTTCTACAAGCTCAAGAACTCAAAGACCTCAAAAACCCATTTTAGAAAGGAAATTCATCCAGAAGAGTGGATGGATATGTTTCCTTCCAAGAAGGAGGTAAAGGGGCCCACCTGTACTCGTCCTACTACCTTCCCCAGAACAGATAAGAGGGGTGCTTCTGGAACATTCTGGCCGACTATAGAAGCAGTAGAATTTTAGAAGTGGGGATATGAATTGAATCAGAGAATCCCAAAAAAGACCCATCTGGTGGGCTATTTAGCCTTGTGGCTCAGTGTTTATCTTCGGCCCGTCAGGGATTCAAAGGGAGGTGTCAGGCCAGAGACCTTCTTTGAGGCATCCAAGTTGGCTGAGAAGAAAATGGTTGGGTTTTACACCCCCATTTTAGCAAATATTCACAGGAGCTTACTCCATGTCTTTATGGGTTAGTATCTTTTGAGAATAGTGGGACCATTCCAAGTTTTGTGGGGATGGATCACCACTCATTTCAGGACATATGATTAACAGAACGGAGTACAAGTTCCTGGAAGTTCTTTCAGGCCATCAGTGCAGGCATTTTCTGGAGTTGCTCTGTTAGCTCTCAATGTCTATGATATGAAGGTGAGGCTGAGCATGTTCATGGAATTCAATTTCTATCCTTATGGAAATCCACCAACCTGGTGGTTTGTTGATGATGGAATAGTTGGCCTGGAACAGAGGCCATACATGATGGCTTGTAGAGATGTTGTACTTGCCACCAGGATTGACAGAGAGATTATATGTGAGGCCTGTGCTCCATACATATTTTCACACCAATTCAAGTGTCTGCAGCATATTGTTGTATCCCCTCCTGTGCAAGTTAGGTCAAAGAAGCATCTGATGGTTGCCTGACAACTATGGTTGGTGACATCTATGGAGAAGACCGGGGAAGTGTTTGATCTACCATTTGATAAAGTGATGAGTAACTTGACTACATGGTATGCCGAGAATAGGATAACATCATACCCTGAAGGGGTACTAAATCATCTGGTTCATCAGGTGGGGAAAAAGAAAAGAACTGTAGAGAAAGAAACCCTTCATCTGGAAGGTGACGCTTCCCCACCTGGTGCTGATTCACCAAGTTCCTCACCTAGGGATGACTCACCAGATTCCTAAGATGAGGATGATGAGGCACAACACGCGGAAAAGTGGCCTCATTCCAGATATAATCCTCATATTAGAATCAAGATACTAACTCCATCGACTCCTAGTGTGTTACTTCATTGAGGTAATTTAATCTCCATTACATTATAAAGAAACAAGTTTCATTTTTTTATTCTCTATCTGTAGTTGCAATAGCTGAGAAGAAGCTGAAGTCTTAAGATTGTATGACCCTCCGCATAGACTTCTGGTACACACGCTGAATATCTACGACCATAGGTTGTCCAGACAAGGCAGAGTTTATATTGTGCTGCTGAAACTGCCTGGCTGGATCTGTGCGAGGGGTTACACATCCCTGGAATAGGGAATCTTCGGGCCTCCACTGATATTTGTTTCGAGGACACCCACGATGAAGTGCAGGATTACATCAGAGAGTTTGAGATGCTCATATATGCCACCGATGATTCCATTCCTATCACCAAGTGGGTGAAGGAAATGATAGATCGTGGCACCACTGAGGGGACTTGTGCTTCCAAAGATGAGTAGTGGCATAATTACGTGTCTCCTGAATATGTAAGTCTCTTTCCTTATTTTCTTTGTAACATAATTCCAGTTAAAGATTTGTTACTCAATGAAATTACTTTCTTCATCTGGAATCATGAAAATAAAGGAGTTGTTGATGTTCCTTCACCATAGTATAGCCCCGGTGGTACTGCCATCGGGACTAATGAATCTCCTCGCGAGCCGGGCGAGTTATCTCCAGGCCAGCAAGCCATAGAGGAGGAGTTAGACATGGAATTTTATTCTCTAATTTCTGTATTTGGAGATGAAGATGTCATCACTCCCAAAAATCTAAAGAAATAAAGACATCAAAGGAAGAAGTCCACAGCTCAACGCTTCATCAGTAGTGGTAAGTCCTTCGGATAGTCATGTGTCTTAACCCATGAAAATATTGCTCATACTTTTTGGGACTGTATGGGCCTCTTCAATTTCCCCTTTGAGGGAGAGGACTAACCCTCCTCTGAGAACGATGGAGGGTTCTGGGGAAAAGTCGCAAATTCATGCTGACTTGGCTGCTCCTGAAGAAGATCCAGCATCTATTCCCAGTATCGATCCTACTGCTACTGAACAAGAGAAGATCATGCTTATAGTAAATTAACAATGCTTCATAAGATGTTGAATGAAAACATCAAATGACTTACATTCTGTGATAATTTAGGATCAGCTCCGGTACCGGAACATTTAGTGGCCACTGCAACTAATGCCACAATTTTATCTGAAGAAGTTGTCTAGGGTCAGAGGCCGCAGAATGAGGGTCACCAAGAATAAGTATTGAATGCTCCCACAGGTGAGACTAACAAGGAATCTGAGATAACATTTGATGGAATGATGGAACTTGGAACATCTTTTGAAGATTTTTTAGATCTTGTTAAATTACCATGTAATTTAGAAGATTTTGGACGTGATTGTTATCCTTAGTCCTGTTAAAATAACTTCTTGTTACATCTCTATCCATGATTGGTTCAAATGTGCAGTTCCATATGAGTAAGTTGCTGAACATTCAATTCCTGAAGGGGGTATGGACAACCCTCCTATTGCAGAGACACTAGCTCAAGTGGAGATGAACCAGGTAGAGGTTCCTGAAACTCATCTTGAAAATATTGTTAAAGTAAAGAAAGATGAGGAGGATCCTTCTCATACTGTTGATCTACCGTTGGGTAAGGGATAAAAATATTTGCGACTATACTTAATTTGAAAGAAAACCAATAAACTTTTCTTATCCATTGAAACTAACCAATGATTTCAATTGACTATGTAGTGCCATCAATTTCAGTAGCTAGATCTGTTGGTGAAGCCTCAGCCTCTGCCCCAACGGGAATAGAAAGTGAAGTAACAAGGGTCAGGGGGGAAGGAGCAGAACATGGAACTTCTTTAAGTGCATTAATTCCAGATTATTTTCCCCCCTATGATAGTGATACTGAGTCAGATCCAGAGGTACAAAAGGTGCTTCAGTTTTCTCATCGCAAGTAATGTCAGAACATATAGAAGATCATATCTGAAGTTCCTCTAGAAGAGCTATCTTTGAAGATCTCGCGACTGTCATCCCTGTTTTTCATGTTGGAACTTGGCGGTTTTGGATATCAAAAGATCCATACCACGGTGAAACATGTCATCTTAAGAAGGGAGTAGGAGCAAAAGTGCCATCAAGATTTGACCATGGTGAGGCCGTTGACCAATGTCTGTGAATTGGAGGCTGCGGTGTCCGGAGCTGAGGCTGATCATGCTGCCAAGTTAAAGGAGCTGAAGCATAAGATCAAAGAGAAAGTCGTCTAGCAGATGCACCTTCTGCAATAGTTAGATGATGTTACTGGGGAACTTGACCAACTTAATAATTCACTGGAAGTAGTTCAAACGAATGGTATGAAATCCATTGTAGATGCCAAGAAAGAACTCTATAAAGCTGAAAAGATTAAAGCTGGTCGAGTGCATGAGCTTCAAGTGGTTGATGATGAAGCTCGGGATGCCGTGAATCAAGTGAAGAATTATGTTGACAGCCTTTTATAATTCTTGTAAAAGATAAGAAGCTCCAGTTTACTGATGTCCTTCAAACTCTTGTGCATAAATGAAGAATACTTTTATCTTCAATCATTTGTGCCTGTATTCTTTTGCTATCTACTTTAAATTTTTACCTAAGACGATGG
The DNA here is from genome assembly GCA_963277665.1 of Viscum album. NCBI lineage: Eukaryota > Viridiplantae > Streptophyta > Magnoliopsida > Santalales > Viscaceae > Viscum > Viscum album. The sequence continues at coordinate 1,219,583,575 of OY728147.1, read as the reverse complement.
GCCTAGTAATCATAGTTTGATTTTTTCTAGGATTATAAAAATAACCCTACAAACATTGAATCTTTAATTGCTCAATATTACCTAAATCATGCAAAATGTATGTTTAGTGAGATGGGACTTGAATTTAGTTCAGATTTCCCTTGTATTTTGTGGGCAGTTTAAAGTCATGCACATCGGACATAAAAAGGCTAATTTTTAAGGTCGAAATAGATTTTACCGAATGAATTAAAATTGACTAAATTCCTTTATAATTTATCTAAAAAAATATCACCATATTCAAGTATGGGGTAAAACATGTAAACTATGACTTAAGAAGTTTTTAATCTGAGGAATGATATGAAAAAGGGATAAAAGGCATTAGAAGATATATTTTCCAAGAATGAAGTTACCACTATTTAACAAACCCGTTAGGGGGTTGAATTATACAGGGACACTTAAGGGCATTGTCTGCATAGTCAAATAATAGTATCTTTTGGCTGACAGGTCTATTATGTAGACTACTTATGCAAGGCCGCCTAAGGAAACATGTTGCATAGTCAGGCAAAAGAACTCTCAGAAATTTACTTTTCTACTGCTAAAAAGAAAGTGGAAGTTTATGGAGATTGAAAATTTCCAAAGCATAGAGTTTGCTATATGGAGAGAGGTACATGAATATGGAGAGGATATTTCCAATCAATATTGTCAAATAATTGGATGAATGTCACTCCTACGAAGGTCTGACCTAAACATAGGGAAGGGAAATATAAACCATATTCTTAAATACTTTAAGATTATGAAAAATAGCATGGGACAAATACATTAAGGATGACTATTTTTGCAGATCCCTACATGTTTTCATTAAGACGAATATGGAAAAAAGAGTTTTTCCTCCCAAGAATGAGGTTACCATTATTTGACAAACCTGTTAGGGGGTTGAATTGTGCATGATCATCAAAGGGATTTGGCTGCATAGTCAAATAATAGTATCTTTCGGCTGACAGTTCTGTTATGTAGACTACTTATGCTAGGCCGCCTAAGGGAACATGCTGCATAGTTAGGAAAAATAACTCTCAGGTATCAGACATTTTGTGACCAGAAGTCAAGAAAAGGGTTATGGAGATCTTGAAGTATTTAATGTTAGAGGTATGACACATCAAAATGGGCATTGTTCAATGCATGTAGAGATACACAGACCAATTCTAACCATAATCATGTTGTGGATGGGTCCTGAATTGAGATGCTGGACTTCACTACGAATCCTATAAGGATAAGAATCAAGCCATACGTAGTTCTTGAAATATAGTTTAACGTCATATGGGACGAGAGTGTGGGATATTTTAGATTAAGGTCATAGAGCTCGGACCATTATAAGGAATACACAGGGTAAGTTTGTTATAAACCTGATGTGAATGAAGACCAGGGTTTTCATACCACATTCATGTTTTCACAAGGGGACTTTTCAGCCGAGGGACTGAAAGTGGAATTTGGGGTTAAGCCCAAAGACTTGGGGCTAGATTCGAGGGATGCTCAAACATTTCTATGTATCCCATAAGGATGGGAATCAAGCTGCACGTAGTTCTTGAAATACACTCTACACAGATTTGGTTCGTACAAGTGAATGGTGAAAGGAGACTTTAGTGCAATGATGGTTTGACCCAAGATAAAAGGTTCGGGGATTTCCACGTATGCACATAGTCTTTAGAATATAACATGATTGGATATCAATGTAAATAATGATTCCCTCTCTGGTGAGGGTGTCAAAGAATGTTGTAGTTTATTATCGTACAGGAAAAAACTGTTGTACAATTTAACATCATATAGCAAGGAAAAAGGTGAACCAATGTGATGATATTGATTCTGGGGGCGGCTTCATGAATCAACATTGTATGAGATGGAGGTGAACCGATGTAAAGATATTGTTTTTGGGCTTGAACCTTGGGAGATTGCCTACGTATCCATCCTAGAAGACAAGGATCAATGTCCGCATAGTTCAATTGAATAATGAATTGGTGATCAAGTTATTTTTGAGGACACCGATCTAACAAGAAATTATTGGGACTTATGCATGGTTAGCGGCCCATAGAGGGTGTTATGGTTGAAGATTTACTCTAAGATCACGTGATTCATACTCGGTGTGAGAAACAAGAGGTAGCAACAAACCTAACGATGCACAGTTCAATGTCATGTTGGATGTATAAGTGACTGAGCACAGTTTAATGTCATGTTGGACAATGGGGGACTATGAATTTTAATGTCATGCAGTTAGGACAAAAGAGGGGGTTGTTTAGAATAACATCCTATAGCTAGGACAAAAGAGAATATTATACAGCTTAAAGTCTTGTAGTAAGGACTTTGCGGACTGTGCAGTTTAATGTCATGCAGTAAGGACAACACAGTTTAACATCATGTTGGAAAAAAGTAGACAATACAGTTTAATGTCATGTTGGATGATGGAGTGGTGTACTATTTAGTGTCATGTAGCTAGGACGTAATTTAGGAATTTTTCTTCAGTTTAACATTATGTAAGAAGAGAGTATAGTTTAATGTCATATTGGACTAGAAAGGGACTTTTACAGTTTAACGTAATATAGTACGAAGAGGTGCACAGTTTAACATTGTATAGCTAGGATGATGGTTAGGCAGTTTAACGTCATGTTGGACGAAGAGGGACTGTGATGTTTAAAGTCTTGAAGCAAGGAAAACAGAGTTTAACGTCATGTTGGATGAGAAGATGTACAATTTAACGTCATGTGGGATGTACAAAGGGACATTTACAGTTAACCATCATGTTGGACGTACAATACAGTTTAATGTCTTGTTAGATGAAAGAGTGACTTTTACAGTTTAACGTCATGTAGGACGAGAAGATGTATTTGTGTTACACAAAATACTTCTTCAAGAATATTGCATTGGTTGGAGTCGTAATGAGTTCTACATCCATTGAAATTAAAGAATAGGCTCCATTGGAGTAGACCTTATGTATTGAGTAAGGTCCTTCCCACTTTGTCTCAAGTATGGGAGGTTTCTTTCCTAGTATCATTGGAGTTCTGAGAACCAATACCAATTCTCCCTGAATGAATGAATGAAGATGAACTTTTTTTTTCAAAGCTCATGCTATTCAATTCTGATAGACTTCCAAGTGATGCAGGGAGCACAACCTTTTCTCATATAATCATTCCAATTTATCCAATCTCTTTTGAGATTTTTCATCTGTAGATGACTGATCACAAATGACTACTCTGAGTGAAGGTAATTGAACTTCATTGGGCAAGACTTCTTCTATTTCATATACCAATGAATATGGAGTTGACTGCGTTGCAGTGCAGGTGGTGGTTCGATAATCCCATAAAGAATGAAAGAGTTTATCAGGCCATGATTTCTTATATTTACCCACCATCTTTTGCATTATGTTTGAAAGAGTCTTATTGAAGGTTTCTATCTGGACATTGGCTGCTGCATGATACTGAGATGAATGGTTGGATTTGATTTTGTATTCTTGATACAACTTCCTTACCTCAAATGAACAGAAGTTGGGAATATTGTCCATCAATATGGTATGAGGGACACCAAATATGGTAACAATTTTAGACTTGATGAAGCTAACAATGCTTTTATAACTATCTTGTTCCAAAGGTACTGCCTCTACCCATTTGGAAAAGAATTTAGTAGTAGTAAGAATATACTTAAACTGCTTGGCTGTATCTGAAGGGTAAGGTCCCACTACATCCATTCCCCATGTGGCAAATGGCCATGAGTATTTAGCTATATGAAGCAACTCTGGGGGTTGATGAATGATGTTGTCATGTACTTGTCATGAATGACACTTCTTAGTGAAATCAACACAATCTTGTATCATTGAAGGTAAAAGGTATCCATGCATTTGAATTTGATCAGACAGTCTATGTACAGACTGGTGGGCACCACAGACTCTTTCATGTACTTCTTTCATGACATCCATTGTCTCTTCACCATCAATGCATCTGAAGAGAACTCCATCAAAACCCCTTTTTTAGAGATTTTTTTCTAGGTGATCAGGGATATCATAAAGAGTAAAATTGACCACATGTCATCAGATTTGTTCTTTCCCAGCTCTATCAGGTGGAATTGTTCCATTTTGAAGGTATTCCCCGATAGGTGTCATCCATCCTGTAGTATGACCATATGGTTTAGAAATGGGACTAATTTAATCGATTTCCTTTATTCTGGTTTGAACATAAAGTGAAATTGTACGATGGTGGGCAATACTATTGATTGCCTCGTCTCGATTTGGATTTTCCAGGGCTGTGGATATATTATCCAGTGCATCAGCTTGGGCATTTTGTGATCCTGAGGCATAAGAAAATGTCGGTTCTGAAGGAAATTCCTCCATTAACTCTCTAATTTAATCATACAAAGGGATTAACTCTTCTTTTCTGATGGCATAATCCCCATTGACTTCTTTGATTACCTGGTCTGAATCACCTTTCACCTTTAAGTGATTCACTTGTGCCTGAAGCGCCAACTCCAATCCTGCGATGAGAGCTTGATATTCTACTTCATTATTTGTACCGCCTTCTCACAATAAGAAGGAATAGGGTATCACTACATTTTCTGGGGAAATAAACATGATTCCTATCCCAACTTTGTTTAATTTAGGATCTTCCATTTTCTTCCCTGTTGGAATTCTGGAAGCACCATCAAAGTACATTTACCATGTTTGAAGATTATCTTGAATAGAAAAGACTTCTTCATCAAGATGTCCAATATCTAAAGACGTATCTTCTACTAAAGGATGTTAAGCATGGAAACCAACCATAGCTTGGACCTTTATCTACTTTTGAGACACATATTGGATATCAAATTGCTGCAAAATAACTTCCCACATTTCCATACATCCTGTAAGCATTGTACGACTAAGGATGAATTTGAGCTGGTTATTACGAGATACCAATTGGACCTCATAATGTTGCAGGTAGTGTCTCAATTTCTGAACTACAAATATTAATGCTAGGCAGCACTCCCCAATACTTGAATATCGGATTTCTTCTTCAAGCATAGTCTGACAGAGATAGTAAAGGTTTTTTTTCATTCCGAGCATCATTTTTATGGGCAAGGAAGGCACCCAATGATCGCTCTAAAGTTGTCACATAAAGAACAAGTGGTATTCCTTAAACTTTTGGCATTAATACCGGTGGACTCAAGAGATATTTCTTTAGAATATTTAATTCTTCTTAACATTCTTCATTCTACTGGTAAGTGACTCCCTTCTTCATCAATTTGGTGAAGGGTAAACTTTTTCCTGCCTAATCGGCGATGAAACACCGAATATATGCTAAGTGTCCTTGATGTCCTCTCAATTATTTCAAATTTTGAGGAGGTGACATACCAAGGATTGACTTTTTATTCTCTGGATCGACTTCAATACCACGATGGCATACAAAAAAGCTATAAAATTTTCCCGAGGTTACCCCAAAAGAACATTTTAAGGGGTTCATCTTCAAATTGTGTTGTCGAAGTTTGTGGAATATGATTTCCAAATCATCCAAGTGATTATAATTTCGTCTGGATTTAACCACCAAATTTTCCACATAACATTCAAAATAAATTCCTAAAAAGTGTATGAAGATACAGTGCATGGCACACTGATATGTTGCACACGCATTCTTCAGTCCAAAGGGCATTACCTGATAGAAAAACACACCATGAGGGGATTTGAAGGCTGTAGATTCTTCATCTTCTAGATCCATTCAGATTTGATTATACCCGGAATATCCATCCATGATGGAAAATGCTTCATAGCCAGTTGTTGCATCAATTAAGAGTTCTGTGATCGGAACTGGAAAATCATCCTTGGTACAATGCCGATTAAGATATCTGAAATCAATGAAAACTATAATTTGTCCATTCTTCTTTTTCACAGGGAAAATATTAGCCATCCATTTGGGATGTTGAACTTCTCTGACAAAGTTATATTTGATAAGCTTATCCACTTTAGCTTCAATTTTGGAAGAATAAGTTGAGTGTGTTCTTCTTGCAGATTGCTTAAATCCTTGATGTTCTTCTAGAAAACCCAAATGATGAGTAGCAACATCATGATCAAGCCTTGGAATTTCTGTATAGTTTCAGTCAAATATATCTCGATTTTTATTTAAAAATGAAATATACATCTCTTTCTCTTCAAGATTCATGGCCGAACTAATTATAGTGGGATGTGGATCTTATTTTGTACCCAGATTTATTTCTCTATGTTCATCCACAGTGGTAGAGATACCCTCTTCAAATGCTGGAGGAGAATCCCAGATATCTTCCTCTTCTTCTTCAACACGTATTATTTCTTCTGTTTCTACTTGCATATTAGATGATGAAGCTGAATTTCCATGATTAGAAGAGATGTTAAAATTTGAACATTTTGAAGAAGAAGCTTCCATTTTTGACCCTATTGATGATGAAGGGTCTTCCTTGGGTAATAAAGAGGAGATGATGGATTGAGAATCAACATCATCATCCATCTCTGACATTGCTATAACGTCTTCTGGATTGATTGTCAAAGTATAGACTTTCTGGATTTTAGCAGATGAAATGAAGAAATCTCTATTTGAGCTTTCATCATTTCTTGGTGAATCACCGATTTCTCACATGCTGTCTGGATTGATTTCCATAATTGACATTATAGAAGTTTCCATAATAGTATTTAGATTTCGGTATATCCTGTCAATTTAAATAATATGCAACACATAATCTATTCTCACATGTATGAATGGGTTTATGAGAATCTTTTCCAAACCATATGGAGCATCAACTTTGGTAACCTCCCTTATTGTGGATTTATCCTTACCCTCCATGTGATAGAATTCTGCCTCAATGTATTGATATTCACATGTTTTGAATGGGTCTTTATCACCCTACAATGTCCCAATTTTCCCATTGAATCAATATTTGAGACATTGATGGTATGATGAAGGGATAGCCTAATGTTGATGTAGCTAAGGTCTTCAAAGAAAAATGTTGAAAGCTGTGTCATGATGAACAACCATGAAATATGAATTGGATACAAGATCTCCAAACTTAGTTCTGAGTTTGATCTCGCCCAGATGTTCTTGTTCATTTTTATCATATCCTTGAAACATCAAAGTGGAAGGAGATAAATTAGATTCGGTGAGGCCCAATCGACGAAGTGTACGAATAGGGATGAGGTTGACTCCTAAACCATTATCAATGAAAGTTATTAGGATGTCTACATCATTGACTATTCCAGACAAATACAAAGTTCAAATATGTCCAAGCACAACATCATATTCATCTTCATCTATGAAAGATATCAATGCATGGAATTCTGCATGATTATTCTCGACATGGTAGACTTCAGCTATAGCAATTTCAATTACAAATTCCTGAGGACTTGACAAAGCCTCGCTGAGTGCCTCCCGAAGATCCTTTGAAAGATTTAAAGCATCCAAAATTGATAACTTGGATGGTACTTTGGCCAAATGTTTCAAGACATCATATTTTTGGTCTAAAGGTCTGTGTTTCCCAACATGAACATGTGGTTTTGTAGGTGCCTTAGAAGTTGAAGATTTGGAAGTAGATTCTTCTTGTATCGGGGTAGGAGTTGGAAATACTCATGGCTTTGGAAGATTAGACCGACTAGGTCTATTTACTTGCTGAGAAGAAGAAGGTGTAAGCTCTAACCGATCCTCCAGAATAACTGTTCCAGGACTGAATCTGTCATGTGTGGATGAACTTTCTTGTTCTTTTTGACCTCATTGAAGGGCTCTACCATGAGTTTATGCTGGTAACACAGTTCTAGCAGGGGTAGAATTGGAGTAGTGGCTTCTGGGATATCAACGTCTTCCTCTGTATCCCAGAACTCTGGAACTCCCTCTAATTCCACTATTTGATATAGGGAACTCAGGTTCATCAAGATCGAAACTGTGACTGGCATAAGGATCTATTAAGTGAATCATGTTAACAGAACCAAAGATAAACTCTTCATCTGATGAATACTCTGCCAGATTAGCCAATTTAGGTTTTGCCTTTTGGTGGGGCGGATCTCGTGGCTTCGATGTAGATGACATAAAATCTTCCAGATTCAAAGACAACTTGGTCTTTGACATGATCTCATCTGCTTCTGACTGCTCTTCTTTATTTGAATTATTCCGTTTCTTGGAATATTTTCCGTCTGATGAAGGGGGTTTTTCTTTGGCATTCATAGCAGAAGACACAATTGGTTTCTTCAATTGGGTTTGTAAAATGTCATGAGTTCGGTTGATTGTTTTTCTGACCATCCAATCATCATATTTCTGCGCATTTTTATTTTTACTTCTTATCACTCGCCTTCATCCTCTGGATCTATAGTAGTAACACATGTTACATGAGAAGAATAACCTTTTAATTTGACTTGTCCTGAGTCTAACATTTTTTTCAGGAGGTCTTTGAAGAAAAAACACTATTGAATGGGTTGCCCCAACATCTGATGAAATGGGAAATAATTGGGATGGTCTTCATCTCCTTCCTTTTTTGCCCTTTTGGGCCCTGGAAATCGAACCAAATTAATTTCCTTAGTTGAAATGAAATAACCAGTACATTCTTCATTTCAAAAAGAATAAACTTTTCTCTTCAACTCCTCAAATTGCTTTGGTCTTTGATCTCTTTGATCATCTTGATGAAATGGCCTCTGTTGTTGATGCTCGGTAGGTGGAGAGCTTCTAAAAGATGAAGGTTTTAAATTAGATGCATGTAAAGGTTCTTGTTTAAGCGTAATTGTAGCAGTCTCTACTCTACCCATTCTCTTTCCTGGAGCTGATGGAATTACACAAGTTTTATCCTTAGTCTTCGTAAGAGATTCTTCAATCTTTTGATCAATTGAAGTAAGGTCTCAAAACACTCCTGTGTATTTCACAGGGATCAATGGTGTGCGTAATTAACCACCCAAATTTTCCACACAGATTGGCAACAATTCCTCTTGAGGGAGTGCTAAGAAAAAAAAATTCTAATCCCTTCCAGTGAGAAATGAAATCCAAACCTCTTTCATTCTCCCTTTTCTTACAATTTGTTAGATAAAAAACAGTTGTCTTTGGAAAAGTAGAGTTGAATTTAAGATTGAATATTTGGGGGAGATCTTCCCATCCGATAATTGACTGGGATTGCAAGCTTGTATACAAAACAAAATCACGCCCTTGTAATGACTTTACAAAACACCTGCGCTTAACTGCTTCCTGTTGCTGAGGGGTTCCCATCAAATGATCACAATGAGAAACAAAATGTGTTAAGTGTTTCTATGGGTCTCCTGAACCATTAAAGATTGGGAATGTGGTACTTGCAAAATTTTATGGGGGGGGGGGATTTGCATCAACCCATTCAGGGTAAGCTCTCATTTCAAGTTGAATTTGAGAAAATTTTCCCTCCATAAATTCCAACCGAGCTGTTAATGACTCAATAGTAGTTATTAACTTTTGAGAAACATCTGGTTGAGCATGGGCCTGAGCAGATGCAATAACTAGTTCATGGACAGGTATGGTGGCTGGTACTGTAATTGATGATAGCTCCACCGATTTTTGCTGCGCATGACCCATAGTATTATACCTATGAGGGTATACTCGTAAAGGAGGATACTCTTGATCTATCTCAGTAGCCGCAACTAATTCCCTTGGCTGACTGACTCCACCACGCTTAGGAGGAAGACTACCTTGAAGTAGTTCTGCATTCAACCTCCTTAACTCCTTCATTTCTTCCTGTTGTTGTGCGAACCTTCTCTCTAGTGAGAGTGATTTACCTTCTCCAGAGGAAGGGTATGCAACCTTATTCTTTCCTTTACCCTTATTAGATTACTTTCAGGGAGGAGGAAGTTGGTTATTTGAAGGAATACCTAGATTCTGGGTAATCCTTTGATTTTGTGTACACACACCTTTTTTATTTACCTCTGTGTGCACAGCCTCTTGTGCAGGAACTTCTTCATCTGATCCCTTTGAGTGAGCCTCATGTTTTAGAGGATCAGAAACAATGGCATTGATGACATTTATTGATGCATAATGCATTACATCTCTTCTATCAGAATTTCTGCGATACTGTCTTCTTCCATGTCCCTGATGAGACACTGCCTTCTGTTGAGTTGATCCCTCTGGAACTTCTTAATGAACAGTAATTTGGAGGGAATCTCTTGATAATTTAGCTCTTCGTTCCTCTTATGTCTTCTTCCTTAATCAATAGAAGATTTTTTTTCTAAGGAAGAGATTAAGGATTTGAAAAAGTCCCCAGTCCGATGGACTCGGGCTATTCCTGCTGTTTCTGCTCAACTCCTCGAAAACTATTTGTTGATTATGAGGGTTGGGTTAAAAGAGTCCCTAGACTGGCAAGATAGGGTTGTTCTTGAGCTGATACATCTGAGACTTTCTTAAAATCTCTCCTGAACTTGCAGACTTTAGTCTGGAAATTGGTTGGATGCATTAACCTACATTCACTCAAATCACCTAGCTCAAATGAACTCTATATGATTTCCAACACTTCTATCACCTGATGATGTGCTCGCTCCAAACGAGAATCCTATTCGATATTCTCATTTTCTGATGCAAAAGTAATTCGACAACTTGTTATCTATATGCCTGACTTTGGGAAGAACTACTTGAGGCATGTTCCTGATCAAGCCTTTGATTACAAACAAATCCAATTGGTTGTGGCCGTCCACGGGCAATAACATTACATGAGACAATTTTATTCGGGATTTGTTGACTGGCGAGTACAGTGAAATGAAGTTCTCCATGAACACCCCATCCCCTGATATGAATACCAAGAGGGGAATTGGAAATTAACTAATGCAATATTTTTAGTGTGCAAAGGCATGAACGCTGGATGGCCTTCTACTGCTTTTCAGCCTTTGAATATCGAGAAACTTGGAGAGAGGCCAAATCAATTTGGCATTGTAACCCTTCTATTATCTTGACATGATTTTCATATTCATCATAAGATAATATTTTATTTTTCAATTTAGAAAGAGTTTTCCACATGTTGAGACGAAAATTGTGAATACGATCTTCCGTCAACATCTCTGGAATGTCATAATGAGAGTCAGCCAAAGGCCAAAACATGACTGTCACTTCACCTTTCCCGAGTTGTTTTCTCATATTCTACACTTCATCTTTATCATTCAATGAATATTCTTCTACCTGATTAGACCAGAGCTGATGCTTCCTTGTTTCTTCATGAGATTAAACAATATTGGTAGAGAATTCACTTATCAAACTAGAAGATGAATGACCCATGGGTGGTTCGGAGAATGACCTACAACCTAGGCTATCTTCTGATTGAGAATGTATTTCACCTGCTAGCGGCAAAGCATTAGACATGACTGTATTCACATTTGCAAGTGCCTAAAGATAAGAGGTTTTCTCGTCACTACATTGTCCATTAGATAATTTTCCAGGCAATGTGAATTACTACATCAGAGAGGACTTTCACATCTGTATTCATCATCATGGGGAGGACCACCATGGTAGGTTACAATAAAAGATGAAACCTTTTTCTCCATGATCTTTTGGCCACACAGAGGGTTCTTGTGGCTCTCATCTGAAAATGATACTTCGAGATCGACCAAAATGTCATGAAGCAAGGATTCACGATGATGTGTCTGATTAAGACCTTAGGAATTAATGTTCCCATTACTGGGAAATGAGAGAGTATAATCTTGAATTCCAACAGATAATTGTCTGAGGTCTTCAAGAACTCCAGTATCAAGAAAGGACTTGTTACAAATTGGCCCTTGATTTCTTGACTATGTTGGATGGGTATTCTTCTTTGATTCCTTCTTACTCACATTGGGAACCACTTTTTGATGAAAGTAGTTATTATGGGTAGGTGTATATTCCTTCTCAGGAGAAATAGGTAGGTTATGATGATTATCTCTATTCAAATCAGGTGTATGTGCCTTACTTGATTGTTCATATGGCATGGGGAGTATGCCCCACCACCCTCTTGGACTAAAATAGAGGTGTGTGTCTGTTCCAGAGTGATATGTTGATGTTTCACTCCACTGGTAGGGAAATATTTTCATTTCTTTCCCTATGATGTTTCCAAAACTGTTATAAAATTCTGACAGGCATCCAGAATATGAGTAGGGATTTTCTTCTGCTCTTTCACCATTATTAGAATGTTATTGGTAACTTCAGCTGCTGAAACATGAAGATACATCCATTCCATGTCTGGAGTAGGTGTGTATTCCTGTTCCTTTCCTCCTTTTCCTGTTAGTGAATTCTGACAGTACTCATGTGTGGGGGAAGAGAGTTGAGTCTGCTCCAAATTTGTCATCGGAGCTTTTGGACTAACTTATCTGGATTCTACCAAACGAGACTGTTGGCGGGCTTGATGAATATTGGTAGGTGTATGTGCCTTCTGTGTATTTGTCGTCTAGTACGGTTGCCGATTTTCCTTAAATACTGGTAGACGAGACTGCTGACAGAATTGTTGATTGTAAACAGGTGTATGTTCATATTTATCAGATGCTACCATATCAAATTGGTGACCTTCTTTGGTTGTAGTCAGACGAGCCAGCTAACTAGTTGATGAGTTATAAATAGGTTTATATGCATTCCTATAATACTGCGTCGGAATTCCCTGGAAGGATAGGCGTGTTGCTGCCAGAGGAGTCTATTGGGCAGTGACATCAGGACGGATGGGTGTATGTGCCTGCTCGTTGCTTTCCATCAAGTTGGATTGATGGACTTCTCTAGAGGGGGGCATAAGTAAGAACATTCTCTCTGTTGACAAGATTTTGCCTCTGGGGTTTCGTCTTTCAAGCTTGGGGTTGAGGGACCTGATTCGAACCCCTAAAAGTGATACCCTCATCATGTTGAGGGCACACTGCTGCACCATTCTGGCGATGATTGTTGATGGGAGCCCTCGAGGAGGACTCCTGTATCCTTGAATTAAGGCCCTGAGTGACATTCTCATTCCCCTCCCCAGAATGTGGGAGGGACTGGTGATTGCCTTCCGAGGATAACAACCCGAAACGGTTGGAGACGGTGGCTGTAACCACCTGCTTCTTGATCGCTGGTCGTCGCTGTCCGGACAACCAGGGTGAATTATTGACTTGTAGGGCTTGTTGAGTGGCCTCCAAAGTCTGAATGGTACCATGTTGATGGTATTCATTAAACAGTGCATTTGATACCCAACGTTGAAGATGCTGAGTAGGTAATTTCTTCCTCAGAGCGGATGAATATCCAGCAGGAGTAGCAGCAGATGCATTCACAGGTGTGAACTATAGAGAATCCATTTCTCTAATGTAGAGAAATCTTGGAAACGAGTTCTGTTTTGATATAACAGACATAATCAAGATAAGTTTGGCCACTAAATCTTTTGGATGATCACATATGTTATTGATTGTTTTGTTGACCCTCTCATTGAGTTTAAATAAGGGCCTAACAAATAAGTAAAATATCATTTTAACTTGGTTAAGGATTCACGTCGGGTTCACCATTTTTAGTTTCCATTAGAAATGGGGATGACCTCGTTTTTTTAAGGTTCAAACATTCCAATATGTTTCTAAAGGGTTTTTTAATAGAACCGGAAACATCAAATGATTCTATATCCATTTGGAATTACTTTTCAAAGGTAGGTGCTCATTAGTTTTGAACCGATGAGGCTTAATAATTTGCAATGGTCGAGAGGATGGGAGGTCGGACTCATCCCAACTTTTTGGGGGGAATTATTGTCTACTACAAGACTCCCTTTATAGATTTGAGTTATGTTCACGAATCCTTATTAAATTAACAAGTATAAAAATGAACTTTCCTTTAGATCTGACAATCAATGATTAATATGTATGAGATTTAGAGAATCTTTTATATATATTTGTGGTTCTTCATCGATAGAGAATCATCTATATTTTTTAGAGATTCTTAGTCAATGGTATCTTAAAATACATTGTTTAGAGATCTCTTGGTCATTATGATAACCATAATGGTTTTAAATATTCTCAGTGGGGAACTTGAAGTTTATTGTCGTTCAGAAAGACATGGATTATTTCATAGTTGGGATCGTACCCGCAGATGGGATACCTACGTATCGATGTTTCGAAAAGGAATCAGAACCCACGTAGTTCGAGTAAAGAAGTATGTGGTTTATGCATGATTTATGTCCCAAAGAAAGATGACATAATTACTTTTACACTCTAAGCTCACATGAGGCATGCTCAGTGTGAGAAACAAGAGGTATTAGTAAAGCCTAATGATTGTGCCACGAAAGGTGCAATCATAATAATTAATAAGGATCTGATGTATGTATGACTTCCCAGATAGATGAGTATTGGTATTTACTTCAAGGAATAAACCGGGGAACAAGGTCCATAAAGGTATATATTCTTTATGGAGATTTAGATACATAACTTAGGACTTACTCCTGAAAAGGATGCCCAAATTAGAGGGGACATATGATTGGTTTTTACTCCTCAGAAGGAATCCAAAATCAAAAGTAAATTAAGACTGGGGATTACTCCTAAAGAGGATGCCCAGGTTAAGGGACTTGGGGCTTACTCCTAAGAAGGATGCCCAATTTAAAGAAGCTTATGACTGGGGCTAATTCTTGAGAAGGAGGCCTAGGTTAAGAGGACTTGATATGTTGGGGCTTATTCATGATGAGGAGTCCCAAGTTAAGGGAACTTGTGGCTGGGGATTTGTAGAGACCTCAAGCTTTACGTACATGGAAGTTAAATTACTTTTTCGGAATATTTAATACATAACAAAAATATACACCAAAGGACCGTAATAGTTTAGTGTCTTTGAAAACACGGAATATAAACTTCTAATCATGTTGAAAGATCTTCAACATCTCCCATAACAATCTTCCCATTTTTTTGTTTCCAAACCTAAAACCTTTATTTATATCCTGGGGAAAGGAAAACATAAAAAAAGTGAGCTCAATTGATCAGTAAGGGAAAACATAGAGAATATAAAACAATCCATAAACATTTGATTGCAAAAACTTGAACGTAAAATATAAACATCAAAATCATGAGAAACGACATAAATCTTGGAAGTACACAAGGCATAGATCATAAAGGAACATTAGTCATGATAAACTTGCATGGTAATAAAACATGTAATTGTGGCATCCATTAATCACATGTTATGATTTCAATAGTATCCAAGACATTGCGGCCAAGACCATCCTAGTGGACAAAGTCCCATTCTGAATCGAGTTCACTCCTCATTCTAGTCATGTAACACCGAACCAGATTAACTTACCGTTCCAGCCATGTCTATCTCATGAGATATAAATCTTTACCTAATGCATTGTAGGGAGATATAGGTCCCACCCATCTCATAATGAAATCATTCTTACTTGTGCCACAAAATCATAAATCATACATCATAGTATAACCCATGTAAGAAAAATGGGACTCTTAAACATCATGACATCATCACATAACCCATATAAAACAAATGGATATTTCATCATTAGAAAAGAGAGACCATGTAAATCATAGAGAAATTACACTTGAAACATACACATATGAAATAATTCCATCTTATATGGAAAATGGTTTTGATAAAACACTTGAAATGAATTCTTGAGGAAAATATCCTTTCTCCTTCAAAATCATTTTATTTTCACAAAATTCCATGCAATTTTAAAATAAAAAGATTTTTTTTGAATACAATCATGAAATATTGTAGAGTAATCTTCTGGAAAATAATGTGTTATGAAATCGTAAGAATCTGTTCAAGCCATATATTATAAAAAAACATTCTTCTCGTACTTTTGTCGAAAAAGTAACAAAGTACCTCGTATGGTAAACAAAAGAAAGATTCCTTACATAAAATGTAGTAAAAGTAAAAAATGGGTAAAAAGGACATTAATAATACATGAAACCATTTTTAGGAAATAGGGACATGGATGATAAATATAACCCCAGTAAATACATACGTATAAGCAATCTCGGATAAAAATGATATTTTCAAAATTAGCCCTTACCTTTTGTTTGATATTCTTCGTATGTATCTGAACCTCCAATATAATGATTTAAATAATTTCATTGAATTATTACAGAATCATATTCCTTGTTATTATATCATATATGGTTCCCTTAGGTATTTATATTACCTGTTCATTTGTCAATTACATGTTAAAGTAGTGTTTTGGGTAAAATAGTTTCATTTATCGTACGTGTTTGGACTTGTTGTTGTTGATATTATTATTACTTATATCATGATTTAATTACTTCCAGAATGTAAAACTTGATTTATATATCATATATATATAGTATATATATATATATTATATACAAAAATGAAATGAAACACACCGTTCATGGAGACGGTAGGTCATACGTACGCATGAACGTTGTTTTCCTATCTTTATTGACTTGAATGGAAGTAAGTAGATGACACACATATATATATACATATATATAGTAGCTTCATTTTGTCATATATTTAATTATTATTCATTATATATACTTTATAATCATTCTTTAATGGTTAACATGGAGAATTAATCTCATCGCGTCGTGTAGACGGTAGTCAGTACGTACGCGCGAGTGATGATATCATTCCCATGATCATGGAATTGTATTGAAGTGTATGTATAATATTTCATAATCAATATCAATTTACAATAATCATATATGGTTATTTATTTACACCATTATACCCATCCAAGTAAGGTGGTGGTCGAAAACAGATTACACCACGGCGTAGAGACAGTATTCCGTACGTACGAACGCACGGTGATTTCGTTTTCCGTAGGATGGATAGAAGGTGAGATAGGGTTGTTTCATATTTATAATAAAATATCTGTATATGAGTGATAATGATGTTATTACTTCGTAATGAAACAACTAATTACGAATAATTAGAAGAAGAAATAAACTTGAAAGAATCGGTAACATACATTACCTCTTCTTTGAAGCGCCTCTTCTTAACCTCCTCTTAGGGCACTAAAAATTGTCTTTGAAGAAGGCCAGGACCTATAGTATTTTTCTAGGGAAGTGGAGAAGATAAATTGGTAGGGTTTGTCTAAGATTGGAGGCTCAAAGTGTTGTGAGGAAGAGAGGGAGGAGGTTCCCTTTTTTAAGGGAGGAGAGGGGTGCCTTAGGAAAAACTAAAAATATTATTTTATTATAAAGTCATATTCAGTTTTTAATATCTCCAAATTGATTTATTTCGAATATAAGGTATGTATGGTTCGAAATATTCTCATCCAATAGAATTTATACAAGTTTAGGTTTCTATTTTAACCTTATCATTTAGATTTAACTTTCAGTTAAATAATTTTACTTTTACCGTGTCTTCCTATTTTGTTACACTATAAGGTTAATAAACTTACTATAACAAGACAAAAGAACCCCAAGTTGATTATTATTAATATATATAACCTTATCTAAGTCATTTGGCCGAACCATAGATTTTTAGGAATAAAATAATAATTAATAATATAATATTTGTTTTAAAAACTATTTTATGTCAATTTTGACACTATTTGGTAATTGATTTTTCTGAAAATCATAACAGAATGATTAGTTTGAAAAAAGTTAATTAAATCAATACTAAAATATCATATTAACCTAGAAAATTATTATAATTCATAAAAAGTCTCAAATTACATTTATTTGGGTATTTATAACATCAATTATGTCAATATTTTATTAATGCGATAATTACTGCATCATCATTGTGTCATAAATAAATTAAATTATTTAATGTCTAAAAATTATAAATAAAATACAATTATGTATGAAATCTTTTTATATTTCTAATTAATATTTATAGTCGAATTTATCTTATTTATAATCATATATTAAAAATGTTTTAGTTATTAAACTTTGATTTTAACTATTTTAACTATTCTTTAAATAAAATAATATTAAATGTCCTAATCTAATCCAAGTGGGCCTAAATGGTCATATTTTATTCCTAAGTTTTTTTGTTCGAATTAAACTTATAAAATAGAATTATTACATGTTTTAGGGTAATATTAATATCATTTTTACCTTTAATTATCCTATTTACTTTTAACCATGGTAAAAAAAGTAAAGAGTTACTATTCACCAAAAATTATTTTCATCTCATTGAACCACATTTTAGTCCTTCATATTAACCGTGTCTCCCGGATTTTCATAATTCAATTCACAGAAGTGGTAAAATTTCATTTAAATGAAAAAGACTGTTTTTTAACTACTACTAAGTAGTTTCACAATTCATCGAAAATTGAAGTTTTTCAAAAAAAATACAAAAAATTCAGCCTAAGAATTATTTGATATTCCGAATTCAAAATTGATGTCTATTTTTCCAAATTCAAAAAATTGAAGTGACATTAATTAATTTTAAAATTAATTCCCATTATCAAAACAAATAGCGTGTTTTTAAGAAAGAAAAACTATCAAAAGATTGATACTTGTTTATATCCAATTTCAATGTGAAATTAATTCCAATGAACAAAATTGGATTAAATGGTAAAAATATATTCTAATTAAACTTTAAAACCAAATAAAAAGATAATCTAACCATATAAATTATTGCGATGAAAAAAAATTGTTTTTTAATTAAATATAGCATGTTTTTAGTATTCATTAAAATATGAAAGTTATCAGAATAATATGAAAAATTAATCCAAAGTAAATTTTTATATCTTGATTCCAAAGAAGAATTTTATTTTTTCAAATTGAACTTATAGACATGTCAAAAGTAAGATTTAAGGTGGGTGCGCCATCAAAAGGTGGGAAAACTGTAATTTTGGAAAAATACATATTTTACACGAAAAATTTATTTTGTTCTCATACCATATTCTAGAAAATGTGTAAGATGAATAATAATGTTATCAAAATGAAAAATGTAGTTAGTAATATTCATAACAGCTAGTCCATAATAACAATATATCATTGTTTAGTGAAACCCGTTATTGCGTACTACACACGCTATCGGGGCAGGTCGCGATTGCATGTAATGCAAGCCAAGAATAGTGTTGCATATACTGCAAGCTAATGAGGTGTTGGGTATAGTACAAACTAATATTGATGTAGTGTATAATATAAGATCAAAGAAAATAATATATCTCATAAAATCTCGGGGTGTTACATTCTACCCCCCTTAAAATGAATTTCGTCCTTGAAATTCGTCGGGGTTATAAATCGTTTAATATTCATAGAAACCCACATCATAAAAAGAAATACTAAAACTCAATTTTAAACAATAAAGTATGAAATGTAACGATTTCCCAAAGTAACTCATCACTGGTTTCCATATAGGAGAACATAGGTGAAAATATGGATATAGAAGAAAAATCAAACCATCAAGTTCTGATGGAGAGTGGTAGAGAACATGGATATGAAGAAGCCAACAATAACAAATCCATATATTTTT
Organism: Viscum album; assembly: GCA_963277665.1. NCBI lineage: Eukaryota > Viridiplantae > Streptophyta > Magnoliopsida > Santalales > Viscaceae > Viscum > Viscum album. The sequence continues at coordinate 1,219,564,271 of OY728147.1, read as the reverse complement.
GATGATCTAAGGTACCATATGATTCATCGGATATAAGGTCACTAGGATAACATTTTTGGTTTTCAAGATCATTTCCCTAAAGTTGAAGAAATTTTAATTAGAAGAAATACGTTCTTTGATTTTGGTAGAGTCTCACCATTGGTTGTTCCTTAGAAAATTTCCACTTCATCTCTTAAAGAAATAAAGTTGAATTTGTGATTCGTGACGTGTTAGCAGATCATGTGATAGAATGATGGGTCATTCCATCTGTTTCAAACAAAAGGTTAGAAAAAGTTATCAAATATACATAAGTCTATTTATGGTGAGGTTAATCATATATGATTCCAAAAATGGACTTATACTTCATATATCATACTTCTTAATATAATAAAACTAGTTTATACTAACTAGGGACTTCATTTAGGCTAGTGGTAGGCGATAAAGTCCTGTCGCACTTCAGTTGAGGGTTGGATTCCCACAGGCTTGTCCGATGCGACGGGTTGTCGCCCATTCCGCATGTTGTCCCTTTTCTAAAACTATAGTATCATAACATTTCATAAATAAAAAGTTATATCCTTATCCAATACTATATGATGTCCATTCCAACCTTTAAGCTTATCGAAAATACTTCTCTCCAATCTTATAGTATAAAGAAAATGATTACAAGAAATTTCATCAACCAAGCATATGATTACCATCATTTATCCCCCATATATCTTGTTGGTCACATTCCAATCATGTGAATACCTTAATCATGTATTCTATTGAAAAATGATTACCCATTGAAACATAGCGAAAACAATAATTCTTTCAAAAGTTAACTCTTTCCACATGAAAAAATACCAAAAATTTCTATATACTCAAACCATGATTTAACTTTTTCCTTATATTAGTCATGAGTTCATTTAATTTTCTCTTTATCCCTTCATTATGCGCATATCATCTACTTTCCAAAATATTTGAATCACTTTTCATGGTTACCGGTACCATAAAATTATTGAAAACCACAATAGACTAATACAAAAATATTCCAATACACCATAAAAGTACATCGACAACATTATTATTGAATACCAATACATAAACACTTCAATCCATCCTCTTCAATGATTTTCATGGAATAAGTCCTTCCTTGAATTATAAGTAACCTCTTAGGTTAGGGAATTGAGTTGGGTAATTCCCATGTTCTCCACAAAGAAGACATTGAACTCTATAACAGTCTATCACTCTATGACCCTTTTCTCCACACAGATAACATCTTCCCCTCCATTTGAGGTATTCCTCAAGGTTCTTCTTCCCTTCTTTAGAAATATCAATCATCCTTTCTCTATGCTCTTCACCATGCGAACATGGATAAAATTACATCTTCCTCTTATTTGATGAATTATGAATACCACCAAAGTTCACCTTGTTAATCCTATATCGTGATGACTAATTCCGCATAATCACAATATCTTTCTCTCTAGGAATTACACAATTTTGTTGATCACAGTCACCAATTTTTTCATCAGAATCAATGTTAACTGAATTCCTTCTTGTTCCCTCCATTGACTAAAACCATAAACCATAGTGTAAGAAATAGTTAAAATAACGAGGAACCGCATAATCATTAATATTCACTTATGGGATGTCTAACTTATCACACATTCTTTAATCCATGACACCTTAGGTTAACCCTAGGTTATTCACGATCGTCAACATAATTCTAGTACTGGAACCTATAGTTATACTAAACCTTAGGGATATCCCTAGACATACCTTAGAAATATCTCTAGGGATCTCACTAATGTTTTCGCATCCTAGTTTCCAAATGTTGACTAAACCTTTCATATGATACCCACTGTAGAGACCTGAAGCATGACGTACATGGAAATTACATTAATTTTGTGGAATATTTAATATATAACAAAAATAGACACCAAAGGACCGTAATAGTTTAGTGTCTTTGGAAACATGGAATAGAAACTTCTAATCATGTTGAAAGTTCTTCAACATCTCCCATAACAATCTTCCCGTTTTTTGTTTCCATACCTAAAACCTTTCTTTATATCCTGGGGAAAAGAAGACCTAAAAATGGTGTGCTCAAATGCTCAGTAAGGGAAAACATAGAGAACATAAAATAATCCATAAACATTTTAATGCAAAAACTTGAACATAAAATATAAACATCAAAATCATGTGCAACGACATAAATCTTGGAAGTACACAAGGCATATATCATAAAGGAACAATAGTCATGATAAAATAGAAAGGTAATAAAACATGTAATTGTGGCATCCATTAAGCACATGTTATGATTTCCATAGTATCCAAGGAATTGCTTCCAAGACCATCTTAGTGGACAAAGTTCCATTCTGAATTGAGTTCACTCCTCGTTCCAGTCCTGTAACACTGAACTAGATTTACTTACCATTCCCGCCATGTCTATCTCATGAGATATAAATATTTACCCAATTCATTGGAGGGAGATATAGGTCCCACCCATCTCATAATGAAAACATTCTTACTTGTGCCACAACATCATAAATCATACATCACAGCATAACCCATGTATTAAAAATGGGATTCTTAAACATCATGCCATCACCACATAACCCATATAAATCAAATTGATATTTCATCATAAGAAAAGTGAAACCATGTAAATCATAGAGAAATTACACTTTAAACATACACATGAAATAATTCCATCTTATATGGAAAATGGTTTTGATAAAACACTTGAAATGAATTCTTGAGGAAAATATCCTTTCTTCTTCAAAATCATTTTCTTTTCAAAAAATTCCATGCAATTTTAAAATATAAGGATTTTTTTGAAAACAAACATGAAATCTTGTAGATTAAACTTCTTCAAAATAAGGCGTTATGAAACTGTAAGAATCCGTTCACGCCGTATAAGTTAAAAAACATTCTTCTCGTACTTTTGTCGGAAAAGTCAAAAAGTACCTCGTATGGTAAACAAAAGAAAAATTCCTTACATAAAATGTAGTAAGAGTAAAAAATGGGTAAAAAGGACATTAATCATACATGAAACCTTTTTTTGAAAATAGGGACATGGATGATAAATATAACCCCAGTAAATACTTACGTATAAGCAATCTCGGATAAAAATGAGATTTGAAAAATTATCCCTTACCTTTTGTCCGATATGCTTCATATGTATCTGAACCTCTTGTATAATGATTTAAATAATGTCATTGACTTATTACAGAATAATATTCGTTGTTATTATATCATATATGGTTCACTTAGGTATTTATATTACCCGTTCATTTGTCAATTCCATGTTAAAGTAGCGTTTTGGGTAAAATTGTTTCATTTATCGTACGTGTTTGGACTTGTTGTTCTTTATATTATTATTACTTATATCATGATGTACTTACTTCCAGAATGTAAAACATGATTTATATATCATATATATTCAGTATATATATATATATAATAGATATATAAATGAAATGAAACACACCGTTCATTGAGACAGTAGGCCATACGTACGCATGGACGCTATTTTCCTTTCTTTATTGACTTGAATGGAAGTTAGTAGATGATATATATATATATATATATATATATATCAAGTAGCTTCATTACGTCATATATTTCATTATTATTCATTATATATACTTTATAATCATTCTTGGATGGTTAACATTGAGAATGAATCTCATCGCGTCGTGGAGACGGTAGTTCGTACGTACGCGCGAGCGATGATATCATTCCCATGATCGTGGAATTGTATTGAAGTGTATGTATAATATTTCAGAATAAATATCACTTTACAAAAATAAAATATGGTTATTTATTTACACCATTATACCCATCCAAGTAAGGTGGTGGTCGAAAATAGATTACACCACGGTGTGGAGACGGTATTCCGTACGTATGCACGCGCGGTGATTTCGTTTTCCGTAGGATGGATAGAAGGTGAAATTGGTTTGTTTCATATTTATAATAACATATCAGTATATTAGTGATACTGATGTTATTACTTCATAATGAAACAACTAAAGAAGAAGAATTAGAAGAAGAAATAAAGTTTAAAGAATCGGTAATGGACATTACCTCTTCTTTGAAGCGCCTCTTCTTAACCTCCTCTTAGGGCACTAAAAATGGTCTTTGGAGAAGAAAACGACCTCTAGGATGTTTCTAGGGAAGTGGAGAAGAGAAATTGTCAGGGGTTGTCTGAGATTGAAGGCTCAAAGTGGTGCGGGGAAGAGAGGGAGGAGGTGCCCTTTTATAAGGGAGGAGAGGGGCACCTTAGGAAAAACTAAAAATGTTATTTTATTATAAAGTCATATTCAGTTTTTAATAGCTCCAAATTGATTTATTTAGAAGCTAAGGTGGGGATGGGTCGAAATCATCCCATCCAATAGAATTTAGACAAGTTTAGGTTTCTATTTTATTCTTATCATTTAGATTTAACTTTTAGTTAAATAATTTTACTTTTACCGTGTCTTCTTGTTTTCTTACAGTATAAGGTTAATAAACCTACTATAACAAGAAAAACGAACTCCAAGTTGTTTATTGTTAATATATATAACCTTATCTATGTAATTTGGCCAAACCGTAGATTTTTAGGAATAAAATAACAATTTATAATATAATATTTATTTTAAAAACTATTTTATGTCAATTTTGACACTATTTGGTAATTGATTTTTTCTGAAAATCATAACTGAATTATTAGTTCAAAAAAAGTTAATTAAATCAATACTAACATGTCATATTAACCTTTAAAATTAGTTTAATTCATAAAATGTCTCAAATTACCTTTATTTGGGTATTTATAACATCAATTATGTCAATATGTCATTAATGAGATAATTATTTCATCATCATTGTGTCATAAATAAATTAAATTATTTAATGTCTAAAAATTTTAAATAAAAGACCATTATGTATGAAATCTCATTATCTTTCTAATGAATATTTATACTCAAATTTATCTTATGTATAACCCTATATTAAAAATGTTGTAGTTATTAAACTTTGATTATAAATATTTTTACTATTCTTTAAAAAAAATATTATTAAATGTCCTAATCTAATCCAAGTGGGCCTAAATGGTCATGTTTTATTGCGATGAATAAAATTGTTTTTTAATTAAAATATATCGTGTTTTTACTATTCATTAAAATATGAAAGTTATCAGAATAATTTGAAAATTTAATCCAAAGTATATTTTTATATATTGATTCGAATGAAGAATTTTATTTTGTCAAATTGAACTTATAGACATGTCAAAAACAAGATTTAAGGTGGGTGCTCCATCAAAAGGCAGGAAAACTGCAATTTTTGAAAAATACATATTTTACACGAAAAAATTATTTTGTTCTCATACCATATTCTAGAAAATGTGTAAGATGAATAATAATGTTATAAAATTTAGAATGTAGTTAGTACTATTCATAAAGGCTAGTCCATAATAACAATATATCGTTGTTTAGTGAAATCCGGTATTGCGTACTACACACGCTAGCGATGTAGGTCGTGATTGCGTGTAATGAAATCCAAGAATAGTGTTGCATATACTACAAGATAATGAGGTGTTGCATATATTACAAGCTAATCTTGGTGTAGTGTATAATAAAAGATCAATGAAAATAATATATCTCATAAAATATCGGGGTGTTACAGGCTTACTCCTGAAAACAAGACCAAGATTAAGGGGATTAAGACTGGGGCTTACTCATAAAGAGGAGGCCCTAGTTGGGGTAGTTGGACTGGGGCTTACTCCTGAAAAAGAGGCCCAGGTTAAGGGGAATTATGACTGGGGCTTACTCTTGAAAAAGAGTCCCATGTAAAGAGGAGTTAAGAAACTTGGGGCTTACTCCTAAGGGGGATGCCCATATTAAGGGAATTTTGAGATTGAGGCTTACTCCTAAAGAGGATGACCATATTAAGGGAACATGGATTAGGGATTACTCCTGAAAAGGAGGCCTAGGTTTGGAAACATGGGGCTTACTCCTAAGGAGGATGCCTAGATTAAAGATCCTCTCATCATTAAAGGATGAGGTTGATTGAATGAAATATTTAACCTTAGTGACATAAAGATATGTAAATCACTTAGGTTTTGAGATATGTTCCACAGAATTCCTTTCAGATAAAGAATCCAACAAAGGAATCATGCCAAAAATGGATTTGAAGAGGTTTTTGAAGGCTAAATATTGAATATGAGAGGTGGATTTGAAGAAAATAGGTGAATAAGCCGGAGAGGCACCGAAAAAGAAGTATGCGCGCAAGTCTTGGTGGGGCGCGCAGGTCTTGGTCGCGCAAGTGTACTTGCACGACACTTGGGTACTTGTGTTTCAGTCAACCCATAGGGTAATACTTGGTCATGTCTTGGATTAAGCCCTTATTATTATCCCTAAAGACTTCCAAATGAGTGGGGCACAGGTTCTGTTGAAGGGATAAGGTGGCGCGTAGGTGTGACCATTTCACTTAAGGGTTAGACACCTAGGCGCGCAAGTGTTGGTGAATTTCAACACTTAGGCCTTGTTCTCCCTCTTTTGATCTTCCATTGTAGGTAAGAAATTACCATAGAAGTGTTCAGAAGACTTCAAGAAGAGACTAGGGCACCAGAAGCTCAAATCTGACTTTTGGAATTTTTCTGTCTCTGAAATGGGGGGCCCACAATAACTATTTATAGGCCACTAAAGACCATGGGAAAAAATCAAATAGGGCGCACAAGTCACCTGCGTTCCCAATATGTGGCGCCAATGTATACATGCGCGACCATGATGAAACTTACGCGGCCCATCTTTAAACAAATCCCTTTTCATGCCTTTGTCAATTTTTGATGTTTTTTCAAAGGATGAATCACTCTATGCTTAAGGTATTCCCCTTTTCATTCCTTAGACTCTATTACAGAAAGGAGCGTCAAAAAAATTAAATCATTATTTAATTTTTAGTTTATTGAGGTAAATTTATATATAGGGTAAGTTGTTTATGGATTATTCTATGTTGATCCTTGGGTGTTATTATGGAAATTTTGAAGATAGATGTATCATTTCTTTATATAATGATTTATTAATTTTGGGCAGTATGTTATCTTATGCTAAAATTTTTGTATTTAATAATTATTATAGGATTATATGTTTTATCATTATATAGGCATTATGATCTATTAAATGATGATGATTTAGGCATAATTAATATTCATCATCAATTCTAATCACTTGGAATATGGGATGTGATAGAGGTTGAAACTTGTTAGAAACATGAAAAAAGTATGAAATTTAAATTATGATTTTGAATAAAATAATGTCAGTATATTATATGATGTTTTTAGAATGGATAACAAATAAATTTCAAATAAATTTAAAATGAAATATTTGCAGAATCATTATGATGAATTGATGGTATTTTCTCTCTCTTATTATTTCATGATTTTATGGTTATTAAAATTCTCATTATCACATTCTCTGTCAATTCACATAATTATTTTTGACATTACGTTTCTATTACACATCCATATTTTCACATCCCACTAATTTTGTCCAATTTTAACACCTATTTTATTATTATTTTAGATAACCATCATATTCTTTTTTTTCTCTTTTAAAAAGGATATTTTATTAACCCTTTCTATAATGTGGATTTTCAAAGAAGGGATTTTAAACTAAGAAACCCTCTATTAGCTAATAATTATATAAAATTATGAGGAAGAAATTTGTTTAATGTGGACAATGTAATACCGTAATATTTTAAAATAAAAATATGTTTGATAGTATTCATGGGTCGAAACACCACACTTTAACGACAACAATATATTATTATTTAAATAGGATAATTAGAACAAAGTCATTGAAATCAAGTATATGAATATAATTAACCAAATTATAAAATATATGTATAAATGTACTACTCAATATAAATTTATTTATTTCTTCATAGTAAATAAGTACTCAATTTGTGGTAAAGACAATTTATGCCTTAAAAATACATTATTTTCAATAATTTTTTTATATGGAGTTATTTGGGAGAATATTATAATTAATTTATACCAATCTTTTAAATTTTATTTGATAAAAAGGTTATCATTTTTTAAATTATTATATCAAAATTATTTTAGAGTGAAATTTTGGGATTTTTCTAAAAAGATTAAATTTTTAATGAATAGTGAAAATACCAATTTTATAGAAGACAATCATATATTTTCATGTATTTACAATGTACCATATTATTTTCAAATGTATTTGAAATTTAACTAGTTCTTGTATTAATAATAATCAAATAAATGTCATTTTAATAGAAAATTATGCTTAATTTTGATATAAAACCATTTTTAAACTAAAAAATGCATTTTTCTGGAAAATTGACTTTAATCAGGTTTTGTGGGTTTATATTAAAAGTAATTTTATACCTTTATAGGAAAGAAATTTGATAAAATGTACTTAATATTATGAATCATTATCTTAAAATTTGTTAAATATGTCAACTTTACTTTTTTCATAATGAATAGTAACCATAGTAAATATGTTTGACCATGGTAATGGGTATATTTGGACCAATAAAATTAAAAATAGTTAAAAAAGATTTAAAATCACACTAACACTTTCCGTTAAACTATTGGATTAATTGAGTTCAACGAAATCATTCAAATATTGGAAAATATGACATTTTTTTCATTTGTTGTTGATAAAGAAATTTATATTATATTAAGTAAAAGAAAATTAAAAAATGTCTCTTTTTTATCTTAATATATAAAATATTATTTGAAAAGGTTAACAACTGTTTATTAATGGTTCTAAGATTTTATTTTTTGTATTTATATTTTTTATGATGGTAATTAATTTTTAAATTTTATTTATGAGATAATTATCTTAAATTCTAATGAAATGATGACATAGTACATGGGAAAACAATATAAAAAAAAGATTTCAAATACATCTATTGTAATATCATTTGGGTGATCTATGGTGTCCCACTAATTTTTAGAAAAATAATATATATTAGAAATGTTTTAGATGTTTATATGTGAATTATATTAGTATATTTACATTATTTTAAAGTTATTTTTTTTAAATAGGTCCGAAAATGAATTTACAGATATTTTTTGTCGCCAAAATATTTTATTAAATGATATTAAATTTATAAAAATATTATATTTGTAAATTTATTACCCCCCCCCCCCCCAGTTTGAGGTATGCCATAATTTAACATGTCTTATTTTCATGGAGTTATGATTTAATTTAATTGGGAGTACAGACAATTGGGCAAGCTGTTGGAAAACACAGGAGAACAGATAAATGATGTATAAAAACAATACATCATGTAATTAGTTTTTCCAGAAAATAAAATCAAGAAGACATGATTTTTCTGGTATATGGCATCAAGAAAATTCATGACATGTATATGAATCACATGTCATGTAAATTTTCATGCCCAATAAGTTAAAATATGATCAAAGTGTATTTTTGTTCTCACACATCTCATTTGACACCCTCTTGACTCCCAAGGGTCCCATGGGTGAATTTCAGTGATTTCCAAAATCTGAACATCGTTGACATTGAATTTTTGAGTGTTTTTTGGAATCTAAAGGTTAAGGTTCCGTTCTCCTATCTCATGTTGGATCATATTTTATTTTCTTTATTTGAACCATACATAGATGTTGTAATACCCATATCTCTATGTTCATATTAATATTGATGTGATATTATTGGATTTTGAAAAAGGAACAATAGAAGAAATGCTTAGTCTGTGAAATCATACTGGATACTTTTTGATAATCTTATTGAGGTAGGAAAAATATCTCCCCGTATTTCCTTCTAGAACAAATTCAAAATCATATTGATTTAATTTTGGAATCTGTTTTAGGAATTAATTAGAAAACTCGTGTTGATGTGATTTCAAAAGGGTGGGTTTTTGGAGATGGTATTTTGTTAAATAAATGTTTTATTGTAAATTTCATCATAAAGGTGTGGTGTATGTTCATAATAATTTGGGATTGGAAATGTTTGGAAGTACCAAATGTGAATGGTAATAATAATTGTATGGGTAATTATCGGATGTACTACTATCAAATAATAATACATTGTGAAGGATCTTTTTTAAAGTACCATAATCAAGTCAGTCACCAAGCAATATCTTGGTTAAAAGGTGAGTTACCACCCGTGAGTATAGGAAGGTCCATGGTTTCCTAAATTGTATTTGTGCTTTGGTGTGTAATGAGTTAATATTCCAAAGGAAATTAAATGGTTGTATAATATTTATCAAGTGGATTTATTATGTGAAAACTGTTTAATGTTTAGAATATTTATATTGTCTTATTTTATCCATTATTATAAAATATTCTATTCTCTTCTTGCACAAGTTGTGTGTGTTGGGATATCTTTGGGGAAATACTACTGAGTTTTTTTTCAAACCCCCTTCATGGGTAAACTTATGTGTATATACATCTCATCTTCTAAGATGAAAGAAAGGGTCACATTTCATACTTCTCTAGTGCTGATCATTGACTTCAGGGTTTGGTTATATATGTTTTGGCTTGGGAGAACTCCATCTTGATTTTTAAGGATGCCAATTTGGTGTTGGTATGATTTTCACATGGATTCAAAGGATATAACTTTCATTTATTTTCCTAGTAAAGTCTGATGGTTTATTCTTTATTATAATTGTATTGAGTTATGGGTTTTATTCTCTTTCATCATTTAGTATATCTTGAATTGTTGTATGAATCTTGACAGGTTGTGTGTTTTTAGGGAAAATCAACTTTCTCTGTCATCCAATTCCTTTGCAATTTATTTTCATCCATTGGTGTCATGGGGATTCCACCTACATCCTGTATAACTTCTCCCCTTCCCAAGCCAATCAAGAAGGGAAGGGTGTTACAAATGGCATCAGTCTTGGTCGATTCAAATGATTTTTAGGACAAATGGTATCAATTTTTTGTTCTACGAGTTTCAATGGTATTATTATTGTTTGGTCATTCAGTTTGGTTGGTAGTAAATATATATAACTATAATAGCTTGTAATGTATTGTATAAAATTTCATAGCTAACATTTTTGTATTGAAATTGATGTTTACACAGTGGTTTGGGCACAAAAGTGTTTTTATCCCATTATTTAGGGTTTAAAAGATGAGTTTTGTATACCATGCATTATGATATGAATTCCCACTAGGATTTCATTGTTCCTATGATATTCAAATAATTTTTGAAAAAATGAATAAAATGACTTTTCTTTGAAAAGATGGTTATAATATTTATTTCTTATGGTAGAGACAATTATTTATGATGTTTTGGAATTTATTAAAGACTTCAGCTACTAAAGAGAAATAGTCAAAATGATGTATTGTTCTTCTTATAGAAAATGGAACCAAGAAGACCCCATAAAAACCAGCAGAATGAACTACTAAAAGTGTGGTTCCAATTGAAATATAGGTGAACCTACAATTTGTACAGAGTATTGTTCAAGTGTTTCAATTAGCTGATAGAGGAAATAAAAATGATGAACCAAGGTAACTCGATCATTCAACATAGTTTCAAAATAATAAACCATTGATCTTTTGAGGGGATTCAAACTAAAAAAGGAATAAGAGTGTCTAAACTGAATAAATATAATTTTTTATTTTCATGGTACCCTGGAAGATTCAATGATTCAGTTGGAAACCAATATGTTGGAAGATATTTCATTCCAATGGTTGGATTTACCTATAAAATATATAGAAAATCAAAGAATTACCTCGGAGGTTTTTGAGGAAATGTTCAATAAATAATTATATCCTTTCACTTTTAAAATACCAAGAACCACAGATTTTTTCAGATTAAATCAAAATTACTTTTCTATGATAGAATATGTAGCAATGTTCATGAACTGGGTTCGTTTCACTGTAGAGGTAGCTACTAGAGAATACTTGATGGTGTGTATGTTTTTGTTCAAGAATACGACCAGAGAATCGACCCAAAATAGCCTTCATAGGTATTGGGGATTATATATTAATTTTTAATAGTGAACTAGTGGATGAAAGGGTTCTTTTTGGGAATTCAAAAAGATGTATTCCATTTATACTCATGGGGACATGTTTCTAATCTATCTCTAGAAATAAAAGAAGGGATGTCTATTATCATGGAGGAAACATACCCAAGACTCAAACTACAAAATCATTTAATTTTCATCCAAGAACTGATATCAAACCAAGTTTTTTTAATGTAGGTATTTGACACATAGGAGGATAGAATTTACTCCCCCACCAAGGAATTCCCACCATAGCAGCATGATTTTTTTTTCAAAAAGTAAAAACATAAAATTATGACATCAGAAAGTAGATTAGGCTGGACATACCTCAACCTTCATATGATCATATATAATATTCTAATCAGACTAGTTTCTTTCCAAAAACACAGATAAACCATGTCATTTCCATTAAATCTTCAATTATTTAGTCGACACCTTAGTTGGGAAGCATGATCTATCATGTGAAATATGAGAAAAAAATTTGTGGAGTAGAGCAAGCTATTGTAAGTGATAAATCAGGTCCATGTACAATGTGATATACTATTTTTCTAAATATAAATATTATGTAAGTCTAGTTTGATACTATCACATCATATTTTTTTCATTTCTTATTTTGTGGTTAAACAATTGGCAATAGACAAGGAAATGATTCCTCGTGTAAATAAAATCAAGATGCCCCTTGTATAGTTTTAGTAAAAAGGATTTGAATGACCAAAATGTTCTATTAATATTGGAAACGTGTAGTTTCTTAGGGGAGTTTATGATTCTAGATATAGACATATTTTATTTGATCTTTTTTGTGGACTTGCAGACAAGGTTTCAAAACATTATTGACTAGTATGCTCAGCACGTCACAATTACATCCTGCTTGTATCGATGCAAGTATTAAAGGGTTACTGGGATAAAAATGGAGGTATAACATGACCTATAACAACATTAGATAGATAAATATAAAGACAGTTAATGAAAATGACCTTGGACGATACAAAAGAAACATGAAATGAGATTATTCCTGTCATAGTGGATCGATACACGTATATTTTTTATGAATTATTTATTTGGGTTACCACCTATGTGGGAAATTTTATTTACTATAAACTAACTCTAAGGATCATGTTTTATTTCTTCACAATCATAAAGATTGTATCTCATAGAGTTGCAAGAGATAAAGGCTCATCTTAAAGAATTGAAAAGTAATGGCATTATAAAATTGAGTACATCACCTAGGGATACACCTATTTTGTTCTTAAATAAAGAAGATGAAACTCTCTGGTTATGTGTTTATTATCATAAAATAAATAAATCCATGATTAACAATTGATATCCTATTCCTCATATTGATGACTAGTTTGACCAGTTGAAGGGAGACAAATGGGTCCCTATTTTATCTATGCTCTTGATATCATCAAATTTGTATCATAATAGTGGATATTCCAAATGGAGTATTTCAGTTCAATATGAAAACTCTAAATAAGTTATCATATCTTTTGGTTTAATGAACATTTTAATATTTTCCACAATATTAATGAATCATTTCTTCAATGGATACCTTTATTTTTTGGTAGTGGTGTATGTTTATGGTATTATTGTTTATTTTTAAAGAATCAATGAACTTGATGAGCTCTCAGGAATTGTAGTGAGTATGATGTGAGAGCATCATTTTTATGGAATGTTTTCTAAATGAAAATTCTGGATACAATAAGTTTGTTTCCTCGGGCATGTCTTTTATAAATTAGGAAAGTTTTTTGATCCCAGAATGATATAATTAATTCTCTCTTGGTAGACACCAAATAATTTTTTCTAGGTATACAATTTTCTGCGATTAGAAGGATACTAAACTCGCTTTGTTTAGGATTTTTATAGATATGCTTCTCCCATGACTATTCTAATAGGAAATAGTTTTTAATTCATATAGAATGATGAATGTATGAAATGATATTTGGAACTTAAAACTTGTATAACCTCATCTTTAACACCCCATGATTTTACTGTATTCTATTTTTTTAAAATTTAACTTTTTTGATAGCTTAAAAACATACAATTGATTTATATATTATTATTATTTAATTACTATAGTTTTCTCTTAGATTTTGGAAATGACGAGAATGAATGATATTAATTAAATTATGAAAATATAGGTTATACATGTTTATAAATTTAATTAATTAAAATAGAAAAAAATTGAACATAAAGGATGTTTTTTTTATAAAAACTACTTTTATACCCAAAATGAAAATTTATTATAATTTATTAAATAAATCACTATTACAAAAATATATTAATATATTAATATATTATATATTAAATCAAATTTGTTTACATTCATCTAATGTTTTTTTAGAGGCCTAAGATAAGAATAATTCCCATTTTACAAATAAAAGGAAATAGTTTTCTAAATGTGGGTTTACAACCTTTTAATGGAAAATTTTTTAAATATAAATTTTGAAACTTTTATAAATTATATTTGAAAAAAAAATTATTAATTTTTAAAAGGTTATATAAAAACTTTCTTTTGTTAAAACTTTGGTTTTCTTCTGATAAGTTACATTTTTGAGGAATAGTAATGTGACTATTGGATTAATAATAGGACCATTAAGAATAGTAATGTTTCCATTATAATAATAACCTCAAATATTATTGTCTATATAAAATTTATATAATTATATAATAGTATAACTAAATGATTGTTTTAAATTATTAATTAAGTGTATGTATTTTTGTTAGTCATAAATATTAAATTAAAATTTTAAAATTAATAAAATTATTTAAAAGATAATTTTTTTTCATAAAATGTATTCATAATTTAATATTTTGTTTTATTATAATTTTATGATAATTTTATGATACCTTGGTAAATTTTTCAGAGTGTTATAAAATTAGTTATAAATTTAAAAGATATATTTATTGAGTAATTGATGATTTTAAATAAATACTAAATTTCCTATAATAATAAAATTATTTTTCATAATATTTATTGCAATTTTTAATTCAACAAATCGAAAAATTGATAGGTTTAATTTTTGGGATTTTTCTGAAATAGTTGAATTTTTGGTGAATAGTAAAATACGAAAATTTGTGGTATTTTACGAAATACATTAATTATGTATCTATGCATGATGTATGGTTTATTTGAGACCATAATATCTAACTATCCCCTATTATTCAACTATATTTGGTGATAATGCTCAAACTTATCACAATCTTGTTCCAAAATAATAAACAAATGAATAAAATATTCAAAAATCACCCTCTCCTCCACTATAAATACCACCCCTCACCACCTCTTCTCCTCACTCATACAAAGCATTGACCCTTGTAAAATTTCTTCCCAACACTCTTCACAATACCCCCATGTCCATGAGACATTTTTATTAACAAATAGATGAAAAATAATTCCATTAAGGATGTTCTCAAAGAGGAGAATTCAAGAGGTGACAATTCATTTACTTTTCATTTATTTTATATTCAATTTCATTTATTTTTGTATCCTTCCCTCACCACCACTATACAAATAGGCATGATAAATATAGAATAATTTATTTTTTGGAATGATATCATGTTAAAAATATATCAATAATCAATCTCCTAGGTCTCCATCTTTTATTCTATGTATTAAAACATCACTCGTAGTATGTCAATTTACCAACATCATTGATGATATATTTTCATTTTCTGTTAATACCATAATGGATGGTATTAATAATATTTTTACTATTAAAAAATTATAATATATTTATATAACCTATTTAATTTTTTAAAAAATTAAATACACATGATTTTAGTTAATAAAACAAAACTAGTTTGTGATCATTGAAAAATATCCAAAATAATCTAAATGATTATCACAATCATCTTATCTAATGATTTGTCCTCTTCTGAAAAAAGAATAAATTATCTAATAATTTAATATTATATATGTTCATTAATATCATATAAGTTAAATTTGTAACATCTATTCCCATTTTACTCGAACTTCCATACTCATATGCAAGTAAACTGATCAGAAAAACCATGGAAACGAATACTCCTAAACAATAAAATTAAAACTTATAACATATTAAAAAGACCATAAATTAACTTAATAAATTTATAATAAATTAAATAAGTGAAGAATATATTTTTAATTAATTAATTAAAGGATTAAATTTGATTATCCTGTACATTTATCTCAAGTTCATATCACATTCATACATAAGGTAAGGGTTTCTTCCCAAACCTCCATTTTCCATTTGGGTTAAGCTTTCATTCTCTTCACACAAATGTAATTATTCTTTATTTTTATATAATTCCTTGAAATAAAATTTATATGTTCTAAAAGCATATATCTTGGTGATTTAATTTATATTCAATGGGAGAATACATGTTTTATAATTTTCTTTTTTCAATATCTCATGATAAGCAATCCCAATTTAAGGGTACCTTCCAATTTCTATCCCATTTTCATGTGCTACACATAATATTATTTAATCTACCAATATATTAAAAAATCACAAATTTTACCATGAAATAAAATAATTTTTTCTTCCTAATTTTATACTAACAATTATTCCTTTCTTTCATTTTGGAGACTCTTTAATA
This sequence comes from Viscum album, assembly GCA_963277665.1. Lineage (NCBI taxonomy): Eukaryota > Viridiplantae > Streptophyta > Magnoliopsida > Santalales > Viscaceae > Viscum > Viscum album. Next base: position 1,219,547,753 of record OY728147.1, on the reverse strand, counting down.
TCTTACTTAAACAACATTAAAGAGGCTCTTTTCAAATGTTTCTTAAAAAATATTTTTACATGTTTTAAATTTAGTTTGACATCATCTATTCTTAAAATATAATTTAATTTTTTCCTTACATTATTTTAGGTTATAAATATTTACAATCTTATTTTATGAGAAATAGAAATGATTTTCCAAAATAACTCTTCTTTCCAAAGAAAAAGGGGGTTTCTAGTATCACATTAAATTTTGTGAGATATATTCCTTGTTCACCACTTATACCTTTAATGTGATGTATGTAATGACCCTTTATATATCATACTATGAGTATTATTATTATTAGGATATTTCAAGTTTCATTTAATGTTATTATGTCATAGGGATTATAATTTATATGTTTAAAAGTGGTATGGGACACTTTGGAATGTTCAATGATTATTTTCTTTAAGAATTTATCAATTATTTTACTAGAGTATTTTAATTTATTTTCATGATTCAAATATTTCAAATTTCGATGGGATATATTTATTTAAATATATATTTTTACTAGACATTTGAGGAATGATTTGGATTTAGTAAGAGACGGGTGATGCCGGCTACAGCCCCTCGATGAATCAATAGGTTTCATGAGACAAAAAATATAGACTTGGTTGTGGACTTTCCCATTTATAATATGGAGTTGGTTGGGGCCTTAGAAATTTATTTTGATATTTCTTGGATGAGGCCTTGAAAATATGTTTTAGATGTCAGACACTCTGCATTCCCTCATTATGAAATTAGTAATAGATAATCCATGTGAATACTCAACTAATAGAATATCCATGGTAAAGATTCAATATCATTTGATTATTTTAATGGAGTTATTTATTTAGATTTTATTGTTCCATAATATGGTCAAGATTATATTCTAATGACAATTTTATTCACTCACCATGCCTCTTCATTTATATTAGCTTACATTGTATTATTTAACCTTACTGGGCATCTAATCTCACCCATTTATTTTATTTAATTTCCCCTAAAATGTGAAGATATATATTATGAATGACTTTCAGGGATAATCTAGGTTTTTATGGGTGTTTCTAATGTAGTTTCTATATTATATTTCGTTTCAAGTTGTAATTTAATGGTCATGTGTGCAATGTAGCTTCCAAAACATCTAAAATGATCATTTATCTGGGATTCGAGTCTTGTATCTATCCTATTGTAGTAAATAAAGGCACCAATTCTGAGTAACTAGGGTGGGGCTCTTTTACAGTTTGTATAAAATAATGTTTACTAGAAACCTTGGAATATATATTTAGGAAACATATATAAGGGAACATAATCCTACGATACAATTTGTGGATATGTATAGAATACCATCCTATAATTTTGATAAGGTATATATTATGTGGGTCTTCCTAGAAATATGTCCTTGTCTGGATAATACACATGGATGTGGTTCTGGAATACATGTAACTATGGGTAACAACTCAGACAAGGTGTCCCGAGTATGAATCTGGGTATCTTGGTAGAGAACAACAGGCCTTACAGTTTATCATTTTTAACACTCTTCATGAATATTTGTAGGATAATTCACATGTTCTTTCAAAGTCATTATCATAGATTTAAAATTAAATATTTCATCAAAGAAAACATGTTTATGATTTTGAGATTAGCTACACATATACTATTCAATCTAGGATAAATATTTTACTTGATTAAGGATTATACATTATGTTCCATAATTTTATTATATAATTTCTTGTATTCACTTATTTAGAAATGGAAACTAGTAAATGGAATGGGAACCACATTAACAAAAATAATGCAATGAGTAAAAATGATAATTTATCTAATGAGTGTCTTTTGAATGGATGTAGTGTCTCAAAAATTGTCATCATGTAAGGAAATAATATCATGTTCTAAGAAAAAAGAAAAATATATTTATATTTATTATAAATTTGAATAGAAGTATGAAAAAAAGAGTACAACTTGATAAAATTTGGATAAAGGAACAAAGAGAAAGATGTATTTTCCCACATGTGATAATTATGGAAAGAAACAACCTGCTACTTTTTAAGGGAAATTCTAGTTTTCTACATGTCTGGAGATAAAAGAAACCGTTCAAGTGATTAAAATGGTAATAACAAGATTTCAAATGTACAATCCATCAATTGCAAGGAGATGGGCCACTACACAAATGAATATCCCAATCAACTAAGGAATATAACTTAGAAGAATCAAAGGGATCATGGTCAAGCTTATGATATTACATTAGGTGAAGTTAAATGATTAATATAATAGTGTTTGGATTTAATAATTATATTATTTTAGTATTTCCTAAAAAATTATTTTGTTGTCATGAGATATATAAGGACTTTTCTGTAGTAGGTTTTCATTAAGGATTTGAAAGAATGTGTTGAATAGTACCAGGAAAATCGATTTAGTGGAATGTTGATCTTTTGAAAACACTTAATATAGAGAAGATAACTCTATATTTGTGCTTGATATTTATTTAATAATAAATAAAAGGTATTGCGATATTAGTATTGAACATGAATATTTTTAGTGATTTGATGGTTTATATAATATTTAGTGGGATTATTAGATGTTTGGGTTTAAAGAATTTATTCAACAACTTGAGAATTTTACAATTGGAAGTATTCATGTTTTATATAGGTTTAAAGGTGATCAATAATATGTTTTTAATGTCAGATTAATAGATACATTATTTATGGAATATAATGTTATGATAATTTTAGAAATTTATTGACCGTCCTTCAAATTTGTGGTTGTTGAATTTAGATAAAACATGTTTTAGACGAGTCTTAAGATTAACTATTTGTAGAATGGATCATGTTAGACTTTAGAAATTATAGTTAATTAATAACATGTGATAACATTATTAGTTCATTAAACACTTAATGATATAATTAATGACTTAAAGACTATATGATTTGTTAAAAGTGATTCAGGTTTGAAAAATTCATCATAAACAATCATTTTTAGGTTAAAGTAATATGTGAAAATAGAAAAAATCATAAAAAATGACGAGATTATTATTATAAAATGGAAAGTAATAATGTATGTTTACTTTCTTAAGTGATCATATGTATATTTAAATAACCCCTAAACTCTGGGAAAACATTTTTTGAAACAAAAAAATTATCTTTGTACTTTTCTTTAGGAGAAATCAATGGTATTTTAACTGATTAAAAGATTTATAGTTTTGTGATGGTTATATTTCTAATGAAATTTAACTTTATCATTCTCTATTGGAACTCTATGGTTAGATTACTATTCCACGTCCATATTTTCTCTTCATACAAATTTCATCCTATTCGAATTCATTGTTTTAATGTGATGTATGAATTTTCTTATCCCTCTTATTAAAAGTATATTTTATTAACCCTATTTCTGATGTGGGTTTCCCACAAAATAATTTTAATTTATCAACCCCTTATTATTTATGAAAATTTAAATTTTCAAGAAATAAAATTATTTAAGGACGTGAGAATGTAGTACCCAGTGATTTTACAGTATTCCTGTTTTTTTGATATTTCACTAATTATATAGATTAATTACTTAAAAATGATTTAAATATTAATTTTTGTTTATTATAGTTATCTCATAGATGCTGGTAATGAAGGGAATTAATGATATTAGGTAAAGGGTGAAAATATAGATTATGAAAGTTTATAAAATTAATTAATTAGAAATGAAAACCAATTAACCATAAAAGATGTATTTTTATGAAAACTATATTTATGCCCATAATGAAATTTTATATTAATAAATTAAACTAATCACTATTGCTGAAATATATTATTGAATTATTTATATCGTATATTCAATAAAACATTTTTACATTCATCCAAAACATTTTTAGAGGCATAAGATAAGAATAATTCCAATTTTATAAATAAAAGACACTATTTTTCAAAATGTGGTTTTTACTGAATTTTAATGGAATATATATTTTAAATATAAATCTTTACACATTTATAAATTATATTTGAGAAAATAGAAATTATTCTTGAAATCATAATATCAAAATTTATATTGGTTAAATTTTTGGATTTCATCTAATAAGTTTCATTTTTGAAATAAGAATGTGACCATTAAGAATAGTAATGTGTACATTTGAATAATAAAATCACCCATTCAAGTATAAATATAATTAAGGCATCTGATAAATGGTAATATGATATAATTATCTCATAGTATATGTAAATGAATATTTTTATAATTATTAATTAAGTGTTTGTATATTTTTATGTCATAAATGTTTAAATACAATATTATAATTAAGAAAATATTTAAAAAAAATTAATTTTCATAAAATTTACTGATAATTTTTTTTGTATTATTATTTTGGTATAATTTTATCAGACCTTAGTTAATTCTTCATAGTGTTATAAAATTAGTTATAAATTTGAAATCTTTATTTTTCGAGTAAATGATGAATTTAATTAAAAATTAAATTTATCATATTTGGATTTTTTTTCAAAAAATCGAGTTTATTTTTTAATTCTACACATTCAAAAATTGTTAGGGTGATTTTTTGGGGTATTTCTAAAATAGTTGTATTTTTTGGTGAATAGTAAAATACATTAATTTGCGGTATTTAACAAGATACATGAGTCATCAAGTCAAGTGTGATTTGTGGATGATATTATCCCATCTTCTAGAACTAGAACTCATTATTTTAACATATTTGGTGATTATTATAAAATTATTCATTGTCAGGAGGGAAAATAATAAAAAAATGAATCAAGTATTCCTAAATAAACTCTCTCCTCCACTATAAATACCACCTCCCACAACCTCTTCTCCTCACACATTACATGAATTGAGCCTTGTCCAATTTACAACCAATAAGATTAAAAATAGTCTATCCACATCCATGAGCCTTTTTTCTCAACAAAATACCGAAACTGATCACCTTAATGAGGATCTCAAGGAGAAGAACTGTAATACCCTGAGATTTTATGAGATAGATTCTTTTTAATTTATTTGATGTTGTGTGATGTATTCTAAACCAATATTATCTTTCACTATATGGAAAACCTTATTATCTTATAGTATATGGAATACAATTCTTGGATTTTATTATTCACAATTTCAAGTTATTTTGCTAGAATTCATTTTACAAAAAATAGTATTTAAGCGAACAACTAAATATTATTATGTTACCATATAACCTAACCATTATATTAGAGATTAAAAAAAATATTAACTTATTTATGAAAATATTATTAATTATTTGGTGCAAAATTAATAATGAATTCAAATAAATACCTTTTTAAATCAAAGAAAATGTTTTTATGTAAAACCATTTAAATGAAAATAAGTGAGTTTATAAAATAATAAAATAACTATTTATAGTTTTTTAAAATTAAATTTATTTTCAATTTACTCAATATAATTGTTAAAATTAATCTTATTTTATTTCTAATCACAGTATAAGAACATATTCAAATTTTTTTGGTAAAAGAAGTATTTTTCAAAATATGTTGTTTTTCCGCCTCTTAATGGAGCATACATTTTAAATTTATTTTTGACAAATTTATGGTATTCATTTAAAAAAATGAACTTTTTATTTCTAATTGGTACATCAAAATTTATTTTGGATAATTTTTTGGTATTTTTCTGATAAATATCAAATTTTAATGAATAGTAAAAAATATTCCATTTTAATTCAAAACTATTTTTTCATCTAATTAATTTATAATGACAGAAAATACATTTAATTTGTTTTAAAGAATAACTATATTAAATTTTTATCATTTAATACATATATTTTCATCATATGTAATTTCACATGGAAATTTTATATAAACACATATCAATATTTTGATGGTTTGTACTTTTTAAAAACATGTTTTCTTGTTCCCTCAAAGGGACTAATTTTAATTTAGTTACTACAACTTTGGTGGTTCAATTTTTTATAAATGTATTCCATATGTATAAAAATTGTGTTCAAATTATTTTAATACATTAATTTTATTTATTTGGTTACTATGAATAGTAACTACGATAATTTTTATTAAACAAGGTTAAAGTTAAATCGAGTAATTTAGGTAACAAATTAGTATGATAAGGAAAAGAAAATTACCCTAACACCTAAAAAAGTCATATTTGATGAGTAAAAATCTACCCTTAGAAACTAATGATTAGAAGTGACTCGTTTAATATACTCTTTTCCTAAAAATGATATAAATATTAATAACATAAATGAAAGTGATGTGAAAGTGACAAAAGGTCACAATATTATTTCTTAAAGGTATATAAATTTTAATATCGTGATACACATGATAAAACTTCAATAATATATATTCTCATGAAATATAGTTAAATTATCTACATAATTATAATTTATTTAGAATTTTTAGAGACTAAATGATTACATTAAAGGCCTATAAAATGATGATGAATTTTTTTAACTGATCAAAAAATCAATTAAAGTATATTTATTAAAATGGTAATATCCATTAAAATACAAACACATTATAAAAAATCTTATGGTTCATGTATATCTCGACCTTAACCATACAAGCATTGAGTTATTGACCATTTGGAACCACATATAAAGGATTATGATACTTTTATTATTTTTATTAATGTTGAGTCAAAGTAATCACCTTCATATTTTTAATACTAAAACATTTTAAATTTTGGGTTAAAGAAAATATATATTCTGATATAAATACTATTCTAAAATCTAAAAAATTTATCTTTATCATGATATTTTATTTTTAATTTTTAGTGAATAAATATATATATTAAACCATTAATCAAAACTAAAGTAGAAATTATTTTATTAAGGGAGATATCAAAGGAATGATATTATAAATATTATTATAAATATAATTTCCAATAATTTCAATTTCAAATGAATTTTGAGTATTCTTATGACCCATTAGGGATAAAATATGTTTTTCTAGGTTATCATCTTATCTTGATATTTGTAAAAATCCATGAAATGAATGGTGTCCAAATTGACACTCTTGATATTTTTTCAAAATAATGTTTATTAAATTATTTGAAAATCATAATAAATCGTTAAAAATACCAAATAACAATAATATGCTATGAAATATTATAATTTATTCATTTATGTTTTATTTTACATAAAATAAGTAAAATGAAAAACTTTTAATATTCGAAAATTTGTTACCTTAGTAAAAATTAAAATATATAATTAAGGATTAATTAAATACATAAGGATTATATTGGCATCAAAAAATGTATAAATTTTTTTGGTAGATGATATTAAAGTATTATAATATCTTATCATAGAACATATATCAATTTTTGGTATTTTTATTGATATTGAAATTAATATAAATTAATTGTTTCAGAAATTTCAAAAGTTCTCCTCACCTCCAGTATAAAAGGGAACCTCCTCCTACAAATATTAACTTCACATTGGACCTTGTAAATAAAGAAAAGTATACTTATTTCTCTTTTTAGAATACCTAGTCACAATTTATATGTTTTTTTTCTCAAAAGGCCAACTCTAGTGTTCCTAATATGATATTTAAAGAGTGATCTGAGAAGAAGTGGAAACATCCTTATCGAATTTTCAAAATAATTTCTTCATTTACTTATTCTTATTATGTTGTTTCAATTATAATTTAATAACTTTAGTATAACCCATATTCTGGGATGTTATTATGGTTATGGAACAACAATATTCCACCTTTCTATCCAATGATAAAACTAAATCACTACGAGTGCGTTTGTATGACAAATCATCTCTAGGCCATGGGGTAATCTATTTTTCAACTACAATTTATTTGGATGGCCCTAATGATATAAGTAAAATAAATATATAATAATTATAAAATTATATTTATTAAGTAAATAAAATATATAACATTCACTCCCATAATTATTACTATTAAGGAAATGATATTATCGCTTTTGCGTACGTACAAACTACTGTCTCCACAACATTATGAGATTCATTTTACTTATTCACCATTAATTAATGAATAAATAAATGTATATAAATAATAAATATGAAATATAATAAATTATTTCCATTATTTAAATTATATTATTAAATCCTAGGAAGAATATTTCGGACTTATACGACAAAACATGCTTTGAAAAGATGAAAAAATTTACACCTGAAAAGAAGAGAAATAATGAAATATTATTAAACGAATGATAATATGATAATATATGATATCATAAATATAAATGTGGTTATATAATATTATAATAAAATAATTTAATCAATTATACATGATTTTTTTATGCTTACAAAGGAACCCCTACCTATGGTAAGGGAATTTCACCTCACTTTTTTATTTCTTTTAGATATATGTCTTATTCACCAATTATTTATTTTGTGTGGTGTACATACTTCCCATGAATGTGTTATATTAATTTATTACTCTATGTTATGAGTATTTACATATCTAATTTATTATCACTATTTAATGGGGCTTCAGGGTTCAAAAGATACCAAATGTGTATGTAGTTATTTCCTAATTTTCCTTCATTGAGACAGATGTTTTTCTAGGCACCTATGTTCTTATAAAAGGGGAATATAATACAATTTGAAATTTTATCTCAGAAATATCCTTATTTTCATGATATTATAATCTTATTTTATTTTTTTTATTTCATGTGGATTTTAATTGAAATGTTTCAATGTGGTATGGGACACTTTATGATGATTGAAGATTATTTTACTCAAGAAATGTTTTAAAAAAAATATATTTATCTAATTTTCAAGGAAAATGAATTTAATTTTTTTATTATTAATGGATAAATTATACTTTTTCAAAGATAATTTCAAGTAATATTTTTTTAAATGGTTTATGTCATGATAATCATTTTTCCAAAAAAGGGATATTTTCCTCAAAAACTATTTTCCAGAGTTCTCTCAAAATTATATTTCAAGAATAACAATGTTATTGGATTTTATTTATGTTTTATTGGGGATCCAAAACAATTATATAGATTTTATTATTTATTTTAATGTTTTACAGTTATTTTGGATATGTACTTATGAATTTCATTTCTTTTCTATGAGTTATGCTATGATGAGGTGTTTATGAAACCCATTTCTTCTCATAGAATATGAATGGTATATTTTCTTGTGGAACACATAAAAATGCTTTAATTATGAGATGAGTTGGACATATATCTCCTTCTAATTTTTTTGGTTAGAGATTTATATATCATGAGATATACATGACCAGATCAACAAGAAAATCTGGTTCAGTAAAATAGGGTTGGAAATACAAGTAAATATCATTCATTAGTACATGGATGGAATGTAGAGTGATTTTAGTTCAGTATAGATCTTTTTCAAATATGATGGTCTTGTAAGAAATTCATTGGATACTATGGAAATCATATTATGTTCTTATTTATGTTCCAAAAATTCCATGTCTTATTCATATGTTTTGATTTCAGGGATTTGGTTATTAATATCATTATGATTAATGCCTTTTAAACATTTAATATTTATTCCATAACTCCTATTTATGATATTTGATAAGAAGGTTATAATATTATTTTGTTAAGATCATGTTTTCATACCCTTATGTCTATGATTATTCTAACACATATCCATTGTTTACTCTTATTGATCAATTGACATCACCCTTTATTTTCTTTTCATTTCCTTAGATTAAGAGGAAAGATGTTAAATGGGTTTTTTCTAGAAGTATTTAACAACGATTATGTTAATGAACTAATGTAAAATAATAAAATCTTGACATAGTGGTAGGTAATGTGTTTTTATTTATGAACCAGTTGTTTATGAACCAAAGTTTCTGAGAGTTTTTCTTAATTCAATAAAACTCTAAGAATAAATGGTCTCTGTGTATATTAGTGATCCATTACTTATTTTTTTATATTTTATGTGTTGATGTAAATAATTGTTTCACTATTCTAAATGTTACATATTAAGTATTAAATATGAATGTACATATTCTGGGGTATTACATTTGGTATCAGCATAGGTTTTAAACATATTTGGATATTAGGATGTTTTCTTAGGAGTTATTCATTCCATTTTGGGATTATAATTTTAGGGTTTAACATAATATAAATATCTTAAAACCCCCATTTTAGGCATTTTTATATCCAATATTAAGGTGACTAATGTTATTTATGGAGAAATTTATTTTTGAGTTAATTAAGTGTTATTGCATTTTTGGGATGTGGAATGACAGGTATGATCCAAAATTTGAGGTTAAAATATGTTATGGTTATTTTTTCAGATTATATCTCATTTTTTAAATGTTATAATAATTTTTATTGTTTGAAAAAGGACAACTGATTGGAAGGGTGACAACACATCACATCCGGCAAGGCTGTGTGTTTTAAACCCACAACCTAAGGGAGACAAGGGTATGTCACATACCATTGGCCCATGTGAAGTCTATGGTTAGTTTGAATTTTATTTTTGTTAGATAAGTTGATAGAATAAGAATAAATTAATCTTGGAAGTTATTCTTTATCAAATTTATATCCTTGGTGTTGGAAAATGATTTTTGGATTAAGTGATAATTATTATTTTTGAAGATGTTCACTATTATGAGAAATTTATATGATTAAGGTAAATATATTACTAGGGGATTATAATTTATGAGTAACCGTATAATTATATTTGGAATGAATCTATGATTTTAACTTTTTTTATGGGGAATTATGTTATTTATACAAATGATTAACCTATCATAGAAAATATGTTATTATGTTAATTACATTAGGTATCAGTAATTAAGAGTGGTTGGTATTATTTGGAGATAAATATTAAAAGTAATATTGAAATATCATGTGATTTAATTAAAATTAATTTTGTGTTTCAATATTAGTAATTAAATTCAAAAGGGAATTTATTTTTTGAATGGAATATTGAAGTGCATTGTGTTGCATTTGTTGTCAATGAGGCATGAAGTTGTCTTGGAATGAATGGATGTCAGGGAGTCAAGATGTGAATGTCAAAGGATGTGATGGTGATGGTGATGAAGGAGAATGGCCATGGTACTAAGATGCATGTCACTTAGGAGATTCACTAAGTGGCATAGGAGATGTGGTTGAAACATTCTCTAGAACATCTGACGATTGTTGAGCTGATCTTTAAGTTCATAGAACTTGTATCAATTGGATACAAAGTCACAACATGATTAGAAGACCATGCATTGTACTGACAATGCATGAGGAGTTGAAGAGATCCATCCACAACTTCTAAGTGGATGAAGTGGATTAATAAAGTCCATGCACTATCACTTAGTGCATGTGAATTTGAAGAAGATCCAATTGATCTCTGATTAGATCAATGAAGCACATTGAAGAATTTAAGTGATTTAGGAGCTCAGTTGAAGATGAAGACCCTTCGTGAATTCCATTACAAAGTGATGAATAAATGTTGAAGAAGAATGAAGGAATTCTAATGAAGAAGAAATAATTGATCAAGTAGCTCGGTTGATAAAGATCCTTGAGAATTCTCTCCTAAGTTGAAAATGAGATGGTGAAGAAGAATTATAAATTGAGGATGAATGGAGGAATTCTTAAGAAGAAGAAGCATAGAGATGGGAAGAAGAAGGCTTGAATGGCACTTGGTTTGGCAATTTGTATATGGAGTACTTTGTTTTTATACAAAGGATGCATCCTTCCTTTGCCAAAAAATTGGCCACCAAGGAGGCCAGCCGAGGGTCATCACCCAAGGCACTTGTGGGACTCAAGGTCACCACGCCCATGGGGAACCCCTCAAGGCCAGGGCAGCAACCTTGAGGCATGGGGCGCACCCAAGGACACCGCATGGGCGCCTGGGGCACGCCCGGAGGAGCGCAGGGGGCCGTGTATAAGCCCCCGAGGGCACGCGGTGGTGAAACCCGCGCGCCGGAGGAGCATAGTGGGCGCTAGAAGCGCGCCCGCAGGAGCAAAGGGTGGGCGCAAGAGCGCGCCCGCTAAAGAACTCGGTGCGGGGCGGCACTGAGAGGGGAGGAGATTCAACTGGCGGGTTGAGGGAGCGCCAGGCTTATAAAGCGCGGAAAAACCGGCCGCGGATTCGATGTGGGACGCGCATTTTTCCCGCGGAAGAGATCCTGGCCGTCCAAGCCATCGCGCGCTTGATCTGCGCCGCACGATTCATCCGCGGCGAGGCGATCTGATCTAGGCCGTCCGAAATCAATTGAATCGACGATCCAACGGCTGCGAGATCATCTCCTTCGTCGAGCTCGAGCCGAAGCCTCCCGCGTACCTCCTTCGAACCAGAGGCTTCCCGAAGATGGATTTCGAGTTCCCGGCCACCTCTGAAGGAAGTAAAACGTCCATTCGGCTTGTCTGGCTACACTGAATACATCCATGCCTTAAAATTGACCTGCATGCACGAAATGGAGAATCTGATGTTCGGCCGAGGCAAACCGAAGGTGCCGAGGCTTCGGTGAGTTCGTGCCTTTGCATGAATTAGGCTTCAACAGAGGCCGTGCATGCGTTATAAATCGCATGCACGTGAAGGAGAAGAATAAAGGAAGAACCCGCGTCAAACCGAGAATGAAAAACAAGATTTGAAAAGATTTTTTAAAGATCCGAAGATCTCGGGTGTTTGAAGTTATTTCACGCGGATGATTCGAGGCGTTTCTCTGCCTATAAAAAGAGAGGTCGAGGCTCTCATTAAGCTGCTGATGCGCTGAAGTTTGAAGACCCGTGAGAAGCCTTTGAGCCTCGCGAAGAGTTTGAAGCCCCGCGCAAAGAACTTGCGCGGCTGTTGTTCTCGGTGCCACAAGAGGCCCGAAGGAGTTCCCTGTGCGCTAATCCTTTGCGCGGCAGGAAGACCTCGGTGGCCGCAACACTCTGCGCGCCCGAGGCTTGTTCCCTCTCTGCCCGCACCCTTGCGCGGCAGGAGGAAGACTCCGCGGGTGTTGCACTTGCGCGCCCCGCGGTAGGAGGAACTTGCGCGCCCGACCAGTCTTGGATCCAAGTGACCCTTGCGCGCCTCCTTTGTGGTTGGTGTTCGGCTGTGAGCAAGAGAAGGCCGAGGGCCTTAGTGCTTATGTGTTAAACAGGAAGACCCGAGCCCTTGCACCCCTTAATTGCTAAAATGAAGAAGTAAGCCGAGGCTTGGGTGTGTGTGCAAAGAAGAATAAAAGAACACACGTGGCTGTGTGTGTTCAAAGTGAGAAGGAGGGTCGTGGCCGTGTGTGTGCATAAGGAGGAAGGCCACCACATTTGTGTGTGTGGCAAAAGAATAGAAGGCCGAGGCCTTAGTGCCTTGTGTGCACCAAGGGAAGACCACACTTTGTGTGTGTGTTAGAATTGAATAGGCTGTAGCCTTGTGTGGGTGAATTGAAGACCACACCTCATTTGAGTGTGTGTGTGTGCAAATTGAAGAGGAACACCCTACGGCCATTTAAGGGTGTGCAACAAGAAGTGTGAAGGCCAAGCTCAAAGTGTGTGCCAAAGTGAAGAAGTTTTTTGTGCAAAAAGACAAGAAGGCCGAACCTAGTGTGTGCACTAAAAGTGTATACACATTAGAAGAAGAAGAAGGAGTGACCCACACTAAGTAGAACACACTCTAAGTGTGTAAACAAATTGGATAAAGTGTGTGAAGTTCAGTGAAGGTGTGTGCTTACAGTGACTACACCCTTTGTGGGTCTACTGCACCAAAATGAAGAACAGGGAAGTGCATGCTTGCATGCATGCACGTGCACACGTGAACAGTGCTAAATCAGTGGTGTGCAACTGAGACTGGACCAGACCGAAGATAAAGATATTATTTGTCTGAGCATTCAGTAATTGGAGAGAAGCCAGGTCATCCTGAGAAGAAGGAGATAAATCCTGAGCTAGACGAGAAGACCTGATCATCACAAGTGATCAGAGGTACAGAGCAAGGCCAGCAGTCTTTATCCCAGACTGCTGAGGTTACTTGAAGAACTTGAAGTGAAGAAGAGCTACTCGTGCGACTCGAGGAGCCAGGAGAAGACCCTGTGGGACTCAGGGAGAAGAAGTCTTCAGTGGGATTCTGGAGCAGGCCAGTGGGACTCTGGTAACACTGTGGGACGCAGTATAAAGACCCTCCTGTGGGACTCAGGAGAGATACGGTGGGAAGCTGTATCAACCATTGTAATACTAACAGATTATAATGGGAGAATCCATGCTTGGAGAGCATGGCAAGGATGTAGGCCTTTGGTGCCGAACCTTGTAAATCCTTGTGTCCTGTGCCTTTTCATTACTGCATTATCCGGGAAAGGTTGAGAGATACAAGAAGAGTGGATCGAGGCTTTAACCAGCCATAGAGGTTTAATTGATAAGAATCAATTAGTAAAAAGTTTTAAGGGATCACTGATTCACCCCCTCCCCCTCTCAGTGATTCACACTGATCTGGGCACTTCAATTGGTATCAGAGGGAGGTTCCCTCTAAAAGATCCAAGGGAGTCTTTATGGAGTGCAGATTTGAGGAAATGAGTGACCAGCCTCAAATGGAGATATCTGCCAAGACTCAGAAAAATAGAAAGAAGAAACAGGCCAAGAAGATGAAGAAGAAGGTTGCTGCAATCAGAGAAACTCCTTCTATGGAAAGAAATGTGAAAGTCACATCAGATGACAATTCCTTTTATCATTCTTCTGATGAAGCCTGCTCTAGCTGTGATGAAGATGGAAGGAGCAATGATCTTCTAAATGCAATCAAATATCTTCAGAAGAGAGTCCCCAAGGAAGTTGCAATGTGTATAGCTACAGGCCTCCTTGATCTTCAAGAAGAAAAATTACAGCTAGAAGATGAAGCCAATTCTCTAGAAGTCCAATTGGCAAAAAGGGTTGGCATAACCAACACTCTCAGAAAGCTGGTAAATGCCAAAGATGAAACAATATCTCTTTGCAATGAAAGATATGAAGACACTGCTGAAGAATTGCAGAGAAGCCTTTCTGAGAAAGAATTCTTTAAGACTGTGGTCAAATAAGTTTTCCATGCACTGGAAAAGAGGCACAAAGTGTCAATGGTTGTCAAAGATGCTCAACTAGAAGACAAAGTCAAAAGGGTGAAGGAGCTGGACAATTCATTGCAAGAATTGAAGAAGGTGCATGAAGACCAGATGAAACAGCTGGAAGAGAAATGGGAAGGAAGGCTAAGAACAGTTGAGGATGAGAAGAACTCCCTCAACATGAAGTGTTTAGAATTAGAGGTGATATTGAACAATCAGCAATCACCCAAAGCCAAAGCCTCCCAGTCAACTGAAAGGAGAAATGTTGCTACTCAAGTATGCTTTGAGAAGGATGATTCTAAGAGAAGGACATCCTCTAGTAAAAGTGCAACATCTTCTAAGAAGAAGGTACCATCCATACCATCTTGTACTGATGCTTCTAATTGTGTTTCCACAAAAAGTGCAGGATGGAAGAATAATTACAAACAAATATGGATGAAGACAGTAAAGAAGCAGAGCTCTCCTGAAGCAGCACAAAAAATCAAGAAGAGTACCCAGCAATCAGAAGTACACAAGAGGTCAAGATTTGTGGGTCAATGTTGGTATTGTAATAAGTATGGGCACTGTGCAAATGATTGTTGGCACAATCCACTGAATGTCAAAGCACAAAGGAAGCCCATGCCAAGGGGGAGCAAGCCAGAAGGAAGGAAGCAACATCCACAGGTCCAGAGACATCTGTTTACTGCAAATAGATTTGGATTACTTGACAACATCTGGGATGATTGCAAAAGTGGTCAAATAGATACATGTCAATCTCCAACTGTATCCAGAGCTCAAAAGAAGAAAAGATCACTCAACCTGGCTAAGAGAGATTCCTTGGGAAGCAAGCAGAAGAAAGTGGAATATGCTCCCAAGAAGAGTTTGAAGAATGAAGAGAAGTCCTTGGAATTCAAATCCAAGAAGGGTGATGCGTCCAGAAGGACCACCAAGAAATGCTTCTACTGTGGGAAGAAAGGTCATACCATGGATCTTTGTAAAGAAGCCATGGAAATCAATAGAAGCCAACTGAACTCAAACAGACAATCAATCCAAAAGAAGCTGAAGGGATTGATTGAAAACAACTTGCCTAAGAGAGGTAGCTTGACATCATCGAAAGAACCATGTGGAACTTCCAGAACTGAGGCCACACTTCCAAATGACTTGTTAGTCATATGGCCAAATCAGTTGCAACTTGCCAAAGATCTACAAAGAGCTGAAGATGAAGTTCTGGCAATTGCTAAAGCAAAAGGGAAGAAGAAGGTTTCACATGAAGATGTTTTGAGAACCACACCAGCACAATCATCAATGAAGATCAAATGTGCAAGTGTGAAGACTGGTGAAAATGGGACTTCTCGGTTGAGAGAATCTTCTCAACCTTATTGTTCACGTTGATGAACCAAGGAGGTTCCATCTTATTCCCTTATACTATTGGTATTTACATGTGCTGACATTGCAGGGAATTGAAGATGATGATCATTCTCAAGTGGAGGATGGTTTGGAAGGAATGGAGTGCACCCCTTGAGGGGGAGCCAATCTGGAGAAGATGGGATTCTGATATTTAATTCCATCTTGAGAAAAGCTGAAGGTATTCCAATCATACTTTCATCCCTTGTTTCTTAATTGAGTTTATCTTGTCAATTAAGGGGGAGTATGGATTGAAGACAAATGGATGAAAGGGGGAGCTTTATCATTGCACTGAACTTTCTAATGAGTTTTGTGAAGTATGTGCAGGATTTAGCAATTCATTGTTATATCTGAAAATTTTTCAAACCCCTAAGCATGATCTCACATGTGTAGAGAATTATGGACAACATTGAGTACCTTGGTTATATCACTCTTGTTTTCTACACCGGGTTAACCCAAGTAGACTTAGAGCTGATGTACTAAAGGTTCTTTGCTAAAGAGAACATGTGACATCATCCCTCGTGTTTTACAAGAAAATACTTTTATAAGGGAGGAAGACATATTTTGAAAGCAAACCACCCCACACCTTTGCATTTGATTGCCAATAAGGGGGAGAAATATTGGCACACATATTGACCCATTCATATGTGCTGAAGGAGTGTATTGACAACAAATACAAAGGGGGAGATTGAAGTGCATTGTGTTGCATTTGTTGTCAATGAGGCATGAAGTTGTCTTGGAATGAATGGATGTCAGGGAGTCAAGATGTGAATGTCAAAGGATGTGATGGTGATGGTGATGAAGGAGAATGGCCATGGTACTAAGATGCATGTCACTTAGGAGATTCACTAAGTGGCATAGAAGATGTGGTTGAAACATTCTCTAGAACATCTGACGATTGTTGAGCTGATCTTTAAGTTCATAGAACTTGTATCAATTGGATACAAAGTCACAACATGATTAGAATACCATGCATTGTACTGACAATGCATGAGGAGTTGAAGAGATCCATCCACAACTTCTAAGTGGATGAAGTGGATTAATAAAGTCCATGCACTATCACTTAGTGCATGTGAATTTGAAGAAGATCCAATTGATCTCTGATTAGATCAATGAAGCACATTGAAGAATTTAAGTGATTTAGGAGCTCAGTTGAAGATGAAGACCCTTCGTGAATTCCATTACAAAGTGATGAATAAATGTTGAAGAAGAATGAAGGAATTCTAATGAAGAAGAAATAATTGATCAAGTAGCTCGGTTGATAAAGATCCTTGAGAATTCTATCCTAAGTTGAAAATGAGATGGTGAAGAAGAATTATAAATTGAGGATGAATGGAGGAATTCTTAAGAAGAAGAAGCATAGAGATGGGAAGAAGAAGGCTTGAATGGCACTTGGTTTGGCAATTTTTATATGGAGTACTTTGTTTTTATACAAAGGATGCATCCTTCCTTTGCCAAAAAATTGGCCACCAAGGAGGCCAGCCGAGGGTCATCACCCAAGGCACTTGTGGGACTCAAGGTCACCACGCCCATGGGGAACCCCTCAAGGCCAGGGCAGCAACCTTGAGGCATGGGGCGCACCCAAGGACACCGCATGGGCGCCTGGGGCATGCCCGGAGGAGCGCAGGGGGCCGTGTATAAGCCCCCGAGGGCACGCGGTGGTGAAACCCGCGCGCCGGAGGAGCATAGTGGGCGCTAGAAGCGCGCCCGCAGGAGCAAAGGGTGGGCGCAAGAGCGCGCCCGCTAAAGAACTCGGTGCGGGGCGGCACCGAGAGGGGAGGAGATTCAACTGGCGGGTTGAGGGAGCGCCAGGCTTATAAAGCGCGGAAAAACCGGCCGCGGATTCGATGTGGGACGCGCATTTTTCCCGCGGAAGAGATCCTGGCCGTCCGAGCCATCGCGCGCTTGATCTGCGCCGCACGATTCATCCGCGGCGAGGCGATCTGATCTAGGCCGTCCGAAATCAATTGAATCGACGATCCAACGGCTGCGAGATCATCTCCTTCGTCGAGCTCGAGCCGAAGCCTCCCGCGTACCTCCTTCAAACCAGAGGCTTCCCGAAGATGGATTTCGAGTTCCCGGCCACCTCTGAAGGAAGTAAAACGTCCATTCGGCTTGTCTGGCTACACTGAATACATCCATGCCTTAAAATTGACCTGCATGCACGAAATGGAGAATCTGATGTTCGGACGAGGCAAACCGAAGGTACCGAGGCTTCGGTGAGTTCGTGCCTTTGCATGAATTAGGCTTCAACAGAGGCCGTGCATGCGTTATAAATCGCATGCACGTGAAGGAGAAGAATAAAGGAAGAACCCGCGTCAAACCGAGAATGAAAAACAAGATTTGAAAAGATTTTTTAAAGATCCGAAGATCTCGGGTGTTTGAAGTTATTTCACGCGGATGATTCGAGGCGTTTCTCTGCCTATAAAAAGAGAGGTCGAGGCTCTCATTAAGCTGCTGATGCGCTGAAGTTTTGAAGACCCGTGAGAAGCCTTTGAGCCTCGAGAAGAGTTTGAAGCCCCGCGCAAAGAACTTGCGCGGCTGTTGTTCTCGGTGCCACCCGAGGCCCGAAGGAGTTCCCTGTGCGCTAATCCTTTGCGCGGCAGGAAGACCTCGTGGCCGCAACACTCTGCGCGCCCGAGGCTTGTTCCCTCTCTGCCCGCACCCTTGCGCGACAGGAGGAAGACTCCGCGGGTGTTGCACATGCGCGCCCCGCGGTAGGAGGAACTTGCGCGCCCGACCAGTCTTGGATCCAAGTGACCCTTGCGCGCCTCCTTTGTGGTTGGTGTTCGGCTGTGAGCAAGAGAAGGCCGAGGGCCTTAGTGCTTATGTGTTAAACAGGAAGACCCGAGCCCTTGCACCCCTTAATTGCAAAAATGAAGAAGTAAGTCGAGGCTTGGGTGTGTGTGCAAAGAAGAATAAAAGAACACACGTGGCCGTGTGTGTGCAAAGTGAGAAGGAGGGCCGTGGCCGTGTGTGTGCATAAGGAGGAAGGCCACCACATTTGTGTGTGTGCAAAAGAATAGAAGGCCGAGGCCTTAGTGCCTTGTGTGCACCAAGGGAAGACCACACTTTGTGTGTGTGTTAGAATTGAATAGGCTGTAGCCTTGTGTGGGTGAATTGAAGACCACACCTCATTTGAGTGTGTGTGTGTGCAAATTGAAGAGGAACACCCTACGGCCATTTAAGGGTGTGCAACAAGAAGTGTGAAGGCCAAGCTCAAAGTGTGTGCCAAAGTGAAGAAGTTTTGTGTGCAAAAAGACAAGAAGGCCGAACCTAGTGTGTGCACTAAAAGTGTATACACATTAGAAGAAGAAGAAGGAGTGACCCACACTAAGTAGAACACACTCTAAGTGTGTAAACAAATTGGATAAAGTGTGTGAAGTTCAGTGAAGGTGTGTGCTTACAGTGACTACACCCTTTGTGGGTCTACTGCACCAAAATGAAGAACAGGGAAGTGCATGCTTGCATGCATGCACGTGCACACGTGAACAGTGCTAAATCAGTGGTGTGCAACTGAGACTGGACCAGACCGAAGATAAAGATATTATTTGTCTGAGCATTCAGTAATTGGAGAGAATCCAGGTCATCCTGAGAAGAAGGAGATAAATCCTGAGCTAGACGAGAAGACCTGATCATCACAAGTGATCAGAGGTACAGAGCAAGGCCAGCAGTCTTTATCCCAGACTGCTGAGGATACTTGAAGAACTTGAAGTGAAGAAGAGCTACTCGTGCGACTCGAGGAGCCAGGAGAAGACCCTGTGGGACTCAGGGAGAAGAAGTCTTCAGTGGGATTCTGGAGCAGGCCAGTGGGACTCTGGTAACACTGTGGGACGCAGTATAAAGACCCTCCTGTGGGACTCAGGAGAGATACGGTGGGAAGCTGTATCAACCATTGTAATACTAACAGATTATAATGGGAGAATCCATGCTTGGAGAGCATGGCAAGGATGTAGGCCTTTGGTGCCGAACCTTGTAAATCCTTGTGTCCTGTGCCTTTTCATTACTGCATTATCCGGGAAAGGTTGAGAGATACAAGAAGAGTGGATCGAGGCTTTAACCAGCCATAGAGGTTTAATTGATAAGAATCAATTAGTAAAAAGTTTTAAGGGATCACTGATTCACCCCCTCCCCCTCTCAGTGATTCACACTGATCTGGGCACTTCAAATATGTTTAAATTTCGGTTTTACTATTTAATTTTGGAGATTGAATTTGTTTTTTCATCACATAATGATTATTATTTTTGAGAATTGTCTACTCTTGTACTTACCATTTTGGTTAACGTTTAAATAAATGAGAATTATCTTGTTAATATTTTGTAGATAATGTGATTCTCTAGACGTTTTTTAGTGCTTCAGGTGTGAAAAAATTTTGTCTAATACTCATCATTTGGAATGAAAAATGAGTTTTTGGTGGAAATTGATTAAACGAAGAAACTATACTTGACAACTATGGTTGTAATATAATTTATCAACAACATAAAAAATTCAATTTTTTTTACAATTTAATTTTCCTCCAATGAAATGATATAAATTTTAACCCATCTAAAATTTATTGTTTTGTTATTATTAACTTTCACATAACAGTGTTTTATATCACTCTCCATCAGAACGAGATTTTCAGTTTTTCTTCCATATCGCAGTTTTCCTACAAGAGATGATAGAATATATTATCTCAGGTGACCATTATAATTTCATTTATTTTATTTAAAATGATATTTTTATTAATCTATTTTACGATGTGGGTTTCTATCCTTTTACAAACTAGAAAAATTTCACAGAAGAAATTCATTTGAAGGGTGGTAGATTGTAATATCTCAAAATTTAATGAGATATATTCTTTGAATTTTATTTTATTTTGTGTTTTTTATGCTACAACAAGATTACCCTGAGCTTTGCGCAACACTTTCTTAGCTTAGGGTATACACAACACTATTCTTGGCTTTGGTTACACACAATTTTGAGTTCTTTTTATAGAATTCAATTTACCCAAAACTGGGTTTAGGCGAATAACTAAGTATTATTATGTTACATTTAACCTAATAGTTTAAATATCTATTATGAATATTATTAACTTAATTATGAAAATATGATTAATTATTTGGTGATAAATTAATTAGAAATTAAAATAAAACCATTTTTAAATCAAAGGAAATGTTTTTTTGAAAAAATACTTAAATGAAAATAAGTGAGTTTATAAAATAATAAAATAACTCATTATAGATTTTATTAAAATATATATGTGTAATATTTTAAATATATATTTTATAATTAATCTTATATGTTTTATAAACATTATATAAGTACAAATTAATTTTTTATGATAAAAGAAGTATTTTTCAAAAAAATGATGCATTGCCGCCTTTTAATGGCACACCCATTTAAAATCTTATTTTGACACTTTATAAATTCAATTTGAATGAATAATCTTTTGATTCGGAATCGAGACGTCAAAATTTTTTTTGGATATTTTTTCGGTATTTTTCTGATAACTTTCACATTTTAATGAATAATAAAAATTACTGCATTTTAATTCAAAACTTCTTTTTCATCTAATTAATTTATATCGTTAGATTATAATTTAAACAGATTTTAAAGTATAATTTGTTTATTATTTTATCATTCAATCCAAATTTTTTCATTGGAAATAAGTTCACATTGAAACTTGATATAAACACATGTTTATCTTTTGATAGTTTTTTACTTTTAAAAAACATGTTTTCTCATTTCCTCATTGAGATTAATTTTAATTTAACTACGGAAACATCTATGTTTCAAATTCTGAGAAATTGATTCAGTATTTTGAATTAGTGTGTTAAAATTTTGTTAATAATTATTTTTATTTTTTGGATATTATGAATAGAAACTACGATAATTTTTATTTAACGTGGTTACTGATAAATTGAGTTATTTAGGTAACAAATTAATATGATAAGGACAATAAAATTCCCTTTAAACTGATAAAAATATTATTGGATGGGTAAACATTGACCCTTCCCACCTAAAAATAATAATGGGATTATTTAATAGAATTTGTTTTCAATGAAATCATATAATCATTATTAAAATAAAAAAAGTGACATGAAAGTGACAAAATGTAACCCTATTATTTCTTATAAGTATAATGATTTTAATATAGTAATAAACCAGAAAAAATCTGGATAATAAATATTCTAATAAAATCAATTGACTCTAATTACATCATGGTAAATTATTTAGAAATTTTAGAGACTAAATAATTACCTTAATATCTTATACAACGATGATACAAAAATTATTTAATTGATGAAGAATCAATAAAAAAATATTAATTAAATAAGTAATAACCATTAAAAGGTAGAAAAACATGAAACAATTATATTGGTCAAGTATATCTCGACCAAAATCATCCAAGGGTCGAGTTATGGACCCTTTGGAACCATATACAAAGGATTATGAGATTTATATAATTTGAATTAATGTAGTGTTAAAGTTTTCACTTTCATGTTTTTAATATTATATCATTTTAAATATTGGGTTAAAAAAATATATATTCTACTCTCAATACTATTATAGAATATAGAAAATTTATCTTCATCGGGGTAGTTTTTTAAATTTTTAGTGAACAAATATGTATGTTAAATAATTAATCAAAACTGATGTAGTAATATTTTATTAAAAGAAATATCCAATGAATGATGTTAAAAATATTAAAATAAATAAAATTTAAGATAATTAATATTTAAAATTAATTTTATAGATTTCATTGACCCCTTAGAGATATTATAAATTATTTTATTGGGGATATCATATTATCAAGATATTTTTAATAATACATGAAATGAATTATGTTAAAATTAACACTATCAATATTTTTTCAATATAATGTTTTATTAAATTATTTTAAAAACATAAGACTATTTTAAAAATTATAAATAATAAAAATATTCTATAAAATATTCTAAATTATTCATTTACGTTTTATTTTTCATGAAATAAGTAAAATTTAAAACTATTATTTTCATAAAAATGGTTACCTTAGTAAAAATTAAAATAGATAATTAAGAATTAATAAAAAATATAAGGTTTAAATTGGAATTAAGATTATATAAATTTTATTGGTTTATAATATTAAAATCTTATAACATCTTAGATTATAATATACATCAATTTTGAGATATTTTTATTGATTTTAAAATTAATATATATTCACAGTTTCAGAAATTTCAAAATTTCTTCTGACCTCAATTATAAAAGTGCACCTCATCCCTCAAAGATTCACACCACTTTTAGACTTGAAATTAGAGAAAAAAATTACCATATAACTTATAAAAATAAATAATCACATTCTATAATAGTTTTTATTATAATAAGTCTAACACTAGTGTTTCAAAGGGGATATTCAGAGAGTGATCTTTGAAGAAGAGTTAAATTACTTATCGACTTTTCAAAATAAATTCTTCTTATACTTCCTCTTATAATGATGTTTCCATTATAATATTAAAAATTCATCGTTAACCATATGATTTGATGTTATTATGGTTATTTAACAACCATATTCCACCTTTTATCCCTCTAATAATAAATGAAATCACAACGCATGCGTACGTACAACCTCCCGTCTCCACACAGTGGTGTAATCTATTTTCCATCACCAATTTATTTCGATGGGTGTAGTGATGGAAGTATTATAAATATATAATAATTATAAATTTATATGGTTTTTAAGACATAATATATTCTATTCACTTCCATAATTATTACTATTAAGAAAATGATAATATCTCTTGTGCGTACGTACTGTCTATAGTATCTATGACGTGACGTGATTCGTTTTCCATATTCACCATTCATGAATGATTATATAAATTTTTATAATGAAAAAAATATAATATATATTCTACCTTAATTACATTATTTAAATGATATTACTATATCTTTTGAATAATATTTTGTAATTATATGAAAAAACATGCTTAGAAAAGATAAAACAATAAACACGTGAAAGAAGCGTAATAATGAAATATAATTTAACGGGTGATAATATCATCATATATGATATCATAAATATAAATATATTTATGGAATAATATAATAAAATTCTTTAATCAATTATATATTAGTTTTTTATACATACAAAGGATCCCGACCTAAGGTGAGATAATTTCACCTCAATTTTTTTATATTTGAGATACATGCCTTTTTAACTAATCATATATATTGTGTGGTGTAAATAGTTCCCCTGAATGTACTATATAAATTTCTTAGTTTAATTTTTTGGTATTTAAATATACATTTTATAATCTCTATTTCATGGGGATTTATGGTTTAAAATCTACCAAATTTTTATTGTAGTTTTGGTCTCAATTTTCCCTCTTTGAGACACTTATTTTTTTATGCACATATATTCTTATACGAGGTGTATATACTACCATTTGAAATTTTATGTCACTGATATCCTTCTTTTCATGTTATTAAAATATTATTTTATTGTTATTATTTCTTGGGGATTGTGACTCAAATGTTTCAATGTGGTATGGGATTATTTTAAATGATTGAAGATTATTTTCCTCAAGAAATGTGTTGAAAAGATATCTTGATCTCATTTTTAAAGAAAATTATTTTAAAGAAATTTTTTATATTATGAAGGGTTCCATTATACATTTTAGAATCAATTTTCAATGAAAAAGGTTTTCAAAAATGTTTTATGCTCAGTAAATAAATTTTACAAGAAGAAAGGGCTATTTTCCTAAGTAATTATTTTCAAGAGTCCTGTCAAAATTATTTTCAAAAGATTACCATGTCATTTGATGTTACAAATGATTTATTGGGGATATGAACCAAGGATACCATTATTATTCTTTATTTTAATGTTTTACATTTATTATGTATCGAAACTTATGAATTTAATTTTTGTTCTACGAGTTATGCTATGATGAAGTGTTTTATGATACCAATTTAATTTTATGGTATTTGAATGATCAATGTTCTTGTGAAACACGTAATAATGATTTCATTGTGAGATGGGTGGGACCTATACCTTTTTCTAAGGAATTGGGTAAAAATTTATATCCCATGAGATAGACATGATTAGAATCCATAGTAAATATAGTTCAATAATACCGTGATTCAATGTCAAATAAATCTTGTTTAGTAATACATGGATGGAACGAAGAGTAAAATCAGCTCAGTATAGTACTTTTCCCACAATCATGGTCTTGTATGTAATGCCTTTTATACTATGGAAATAATATTATATGTTTATTTGTCTTAAATAAATTCAATATATTATTCAGATGTTTTGATATCGTGGATTAAGTTCTTCATTTCCATATGATTCTTGTCTTATTAAATTTCAATATTTATTCCCTGACTCTTATTTATGATCTTTGATACATAGGTTGTGATATTATACTGTTACAATCATGTTCTCATACCCTTATGTTAATGTTTCAGATTACATATCTCTCTAGCTTACCCATACTAACCATTTATGCTCACCATCTCTTATGTTTCTTTTCCACACTTCAAAAGGAAATATGTTAAATGTGTATTGTTTAGATTCATTTCACATTGATGATGTTTATAAAATAATGTGATATAATAAAATCCTGAAATAGGTGGAGATATTTGGTTTTTATTTAGAAACCATTTGTTTATAAACCAATTTTTCTAAGAGTTTTTTCAAATTTTCTAAAACACTAAACCTAGAAGGTCCTTGGGAATGTAAGTAATCAGATATTTCCTTTTCATGTTGTATGTTTTGATGAAAAAATGGGGTTATATTTTAAACATTATATCTTTAGTGCTGATTCCAAAAATATGGATTCTGGGATATTATATTTTGTATCCAAGAATGGTTTAGAGAACATTGAAGATTATGATGTTTTTTAAGAGTTCTTCATACG
Source organism: Viscum album (assembly GCA_963277665.1). Classification (NCBI taxonomy): domain Eukaryota; kingdom Viridiplantae; phylum Streptophyta; class Magnoliopsida; order Santalales; family Viscaceae; genus Viscum; species Viscum album. The sequence goes on along the minus strand of OY728147.1, from coordinate 1,219,521,562 downwards.
ATCATGTGATAATAATTTTTTATTAGAACTTTAGATCAATATCTTAGAATTCCCTTTTTAAGATTTAGGATATGAAATATTAAGGTGAGTAACAATATTTTTGAGACATTTATTTTTCAGTTAATTAAGGGTTATTTCATTTTTGGGATGCAAAATTATAGGTACGATCTATCCTTTAAGGTTAAAATATGTTATATTTTTTTAGGATTTTATTTCATTTTCTGAATTTCATAAGAATTATTTAGTTTTAGAAAAATGAAAACCCATATTGAGGGTGAAAACCTATTGCATCCGGAAAGGCTGAGAGTTTCAAACCCACAAATGAAGGGCAATAAGGGTGCATCTACTACCACTAGCCTATGTCAAGTACCTGGTTTGTATGAATTTTTGGTTTGATATTAAGGATTTAATGGAATAAGAATAAGTTTATTTTTGGAACATATGTTTTATCAATTGGATATCCTTAGTATTGGAAAATAAATTTTGGTTTAAGTGATTAATATTGTTCTGGAATGCGTTCACTATTTTGGGAACTTTATATGGTTATGTTAAAAAGATTACAAGTGAATTTTAATTGAGGATTAATTTTATAATTATACTTTGAAAGAATCTTTGATTGTAATTTTGGACTTATGGGGAATCAAACTTTTTTTGTAAATGATAAACTTATCTTTGAAAATAGGTTATTTTGTTAATTACCTTCAATATAAGACATTAATAGAGGTTCATGTTATTTGGAGATTAATGTTAAAAGTTTTCTCAAAAGCTTATTTTCTCAAATTCATCTAAATTTGGGGTTCTAATCTTAGTCCAGACATTCTGCAGGGATGTTAATTGTTTAATGTTATATGTTTACCATTGGGTATTACTGTTGAATTTTTGAGATTGAATACCTTTTTCATCCCATAAGGTTTATTATTTTTTAGAATTATATTCTCTTAAACTAACCATTTGGTTAACATTTAAGGTTAAGGGAATTATATAGTTAATCTTATTTGGATTATATGATTCTATAGAAGTTTATTCTAGAGCTCCAGGTGTGAACAATTCATCTTGAATACTCATTGTTTGTAGGAAAAGTTGAGTTCTTGGTGGATATTGATTAAATAATGAAACTATAAATGTCAAGTAAGGTAGTAATATAATTCATCAACACTCTAAAAATGTTCTAAAAAGGTTTACCATTTAATTTTCCTCCTATTAAATCAAATAATGTTTAACCCATCACAAATTTATACTTTTTTGGTTATTAACATTCACCTAAAAATGTTTTTTATCAATCTCCATAGAAATTATATTTTTTGTTTTTTCATCCATATACATGTTTTCATACAAAATACCCTGGAAGCTATTATCTCAGGTTACCATTGTAATTCCATTTTATTAATTTAAAATCATAGTTTTATTAATCATTTTTACAATGCGGGTTTCGATCCTTTTTCAAACCTAATGAATTTTGAGGGAAAAATTCATTTTAAGGGGGGTAGAATGTAAAACCCCACGATTTTATGAGATAGATTCCTTTTAATTTCATTGATGTCATGTGTTTTATGCTACCCCAATGTTAATTTTTTATACACAAAACACCCTATTATCTTACGGTATATGTAACACTATGCTTGGCTTTTGTTACACAAAATTTTGAGTTCTTTTGTTAGAATTAATTTTACCCAAAACAGATTATAAACGAACAACTAAATATTAATATGTTACCTTATAAACATACCATTATAATAACAGGTATCAATAGTATTAACTAAATTATTTAAATATTCGTAATTTTTGGTGATAAATTAATTTTAAACGAAATTAAGAACTTTATAAAATAAAAGGAAAATTTTTTCTAAAAAACAACTAAAATGTGAATAAGTGAGTTTATATAATAATAAAATCACTCTTTATGGATTTTATAAATGAAATATATGTTTAATAAATTTAATATAATGTTCAAAATTAATCTTATATGTTTTCTAAACAAGATAAAAGACAAAATTTATTTTTTTATAAATGAAGCATTTTTTTTAAAAAAAATATAGCTTTTCTACCTTTTGATAGTGATACCATTTTCAAAATAGGATTTTACACCTTTATAATTTACATTTGAAAGAAAAAATTCCTATTTGGAATCAGGACATCAAAATTTATCTTGGAATTTTTTTGGTATTTTTATGACATCTTTCATATTGTAATAAATAGTGAAAAATGCTTCATTTGGATTCAAAACTGCTTTTTTCATATAATTAATTTATATTGTTAGATTATAATTATAATTGAATTTAAAGATTAATTAGATAAAATATTTATCACTTAATCAAAATTTTCTCATTTAAGGTAATTTCATATTGAATTTTAATATAAACACATTTCAATGTTTTGATGGTTTTTACTTCTAAAAACTTGTTTTGTCGTTCACTCAACGTGATTAATTTTAATATAATTCCTACAACTTATGTGTTTAAAATTTTAAGATATTTTTTTTTATATTTGAAATTAGTGGGTCTAAATTATTTTTATAGGCTACACTTAATTTATTGGATATTATAAATAGTTACTACATTAATTAGTATTTAACACGTTTAAATGTAAGTCGATAAATTTAGGTTTCAATATAATATGATAAGGACAATAAAATTACCATTAAACCTAAAAATAATCTTAGTGGATGAATAAATATCTACCCTTAACACCAATGTGTTTTAATTTACTCATTTAATGGTATTTGTTTCATGAAAATGATATAAATATTATTTAAATTAAATAAAGTGACCTGAAGGTGACAAAATATCACCCTCTTATTTCTTATAAGTATAATTATTTTAATATAGTGATAATCAAGATAAAACTTAGATAATAAATTTTCTATAGTAAAATAAAGAAATTATCTACATAATGGTAATTTATTCAGAATATTTAGAGACAAAATAATCACCATAACGACTAAAAAATGTTGATTATAAAATTATTTAATTAATGAAAAATGAATAAATGAATTTTTATTCAAATGATAATAAAAATTAAAAGACACAAAAACCGAACCCAATATTATTTTTCAAGTATATTTAAACCAAAATAATCCAATATTTGAGTTATTGACCATTATTACCCATATAGAACAAATTATGAAAATTATATTATTTAAATTAAAGTTGAGTCGAAGTTGTCACTTTCATATTTTTAGTGATATATCATTTTATATATTGGGATAAAAAAATATATTTTCAAATATCTGTACACGTCTCAAATATAAAAAATTTATATTCATCATGGTATTTTATTTTTAATTTTTAGTAAAAAATATATTTATTAAATAATTAATCAAAACTGATGAAATAATTGTTTTATTAAAGGAAATATCAAATAAATGGTATTTAAAATGTTAAAATACATATAATATGAACTAACTAATATTAAAAATGAATTTTCTATGTTCTCTTGACCCCTTAGTGACATAATAAAATATTTCTTTTCTAGTTTAGAATCTTATTTGGATATTTGTAAAAAACCATGAAATGTATAGTGTCAAACAAGACACTATTGATATTTTTTCAAAATAATGTATTTTTAAATTAGTTAAAAATCATAAGAAATATTTAAAAATACCAATTAATAATAATATACTCTAAAATATTCAAAATTATTAAATTATTTTTTATTACAATTAAAATATGTAAAACTCATAAATTTTAATATTGGAAAATTAGTTACCTTAGTAAAAATTAAAATAAATAATTAAGGACTAATTAAAAAGACATGGTTTATATTGACATTAAAACCTGACTAAATTTTATTGGTTGATGAGATAAAATTATTATCATATCTTATCTTCTAATTTATCTCATTTTTGAGGTATTGTAATTTATTTTGTAATCAATATAAATTAGTAGTTTCAAAATTTTCAAGAGTGCCCCTCACCTCAATTATAAAAGGGTACCACCTCCCCCAAATATTAACTACACATTGGGCCTTGAAACTCATAAAAACACTGCCCATTTTATTTATAGACATCCCTCATCAGATTCTTGGGGTGATTTTATTATCAAAAGACTAACTCTAGTGTTCTTATAATGATATTTAGAGAGTAACCTTCAATGAATAGGTAACTTCCCTATCGACTTTTCAAAATGATTTCTTCTTATACTTAAAATTATATTGTTTTTTATATTATAATATAATAAATTAACTATTAACCCTGGTATGAGATGTTATTATGGTTATGGAACAACCGTATTCCCCCTTTTACCCATCCAATGAAGAAAACAAAATCACCATGTGTGCGTACGTATGAGATACCGTATCAACGCTGTGGTGTAATATGTTTTTCATCACCAATTTATTTATATGGGTATGATGATAGAAGTAATAGAAATATATAACAAATATAAAATTACATTTATTCAGGAAACAACATGTATACCATTCAATTCCATAATTATTATTATTAATGAAATTATGATATCACTTGTTCATACGTACAGACAACAATCTCCACAAAGTGACGAGATTAATTTTCCAGATTCAAAATTCATAAATGATTAAATAAATTAATATAATTAATAAATATGACATATAATACCTTATTTACATTTGGGAAATGATAATAATATAACCTATGAAAAATATGTTGGACTTATATGATAAAACATGCTTAGAGAAGTTGAAATAATTAACACCTGAAAGTAGAGTAATGATGAAATATTATTAAACGAGTGATCATATATGATATCATTAATATAAATATATTTTTTTAATAAGATAATACCATTATTTAATAAATTTTACAATAGTTTTTAATATATATAATGGAACCCCTACCTAAGGAAATGGTATTTACCCTCAATTTTTATTTCATTGAGATACATGCGTTATTCACCACTCATATATTTTCTGTGGTGTAAAACTACACATAAATTTATTATAAGAATTTTTTAATTCAATTTGGGTTATTTTTTATCCATTCTTTGATCTCTATTTTATGGGGTTTCATAGTTCAAAAGATACTAAATGTGTAGGGTAGTTTTTGTCTCAATTTTCCTTCTTCGAGACACATGTTTTGTTATGCACATATGTTCTTATATGAGGTGTATATACTTCCATTTGAAATGTTATATCATAAATATCCTTATTTTCATGGTATTTTAAGATTATATTATTATTATTATTTCATGGGGATTGTAATTCATATGTTTCAAAATGGTATGTGACCCTTTGAAAGGTTGGATATTATTTTCCTCAATAAATGTTTTTAAAAGATATATTCAGCTCATTTTCAAATAAATTTATTTTAAAGAAAATTTTTATATTCTAATGTGTTCCATTATTAGTTTTCAAATATATTTTAAAAGAACTGGTTTTTCAAAAAACATTATTTTCAGAAAATCAGTTTTCTATGAAAAAGTGATATTTTCCTTAAAAACTATTTTGAATAGTTCTCTCAAAATTATTTTCCAACTAAAAACATGTTATTTGACATTAATTATTTTTTATTAGGTATATGAACCAATTATACCATTATTATTCTTTATTGTAATGGTTTACATTTATTATTGATTGGTACTTTTGAATTTCATTTCACTTCCATGAGTTATGCTACGATGAAGTGTTTTATGAAACCCATTTCTTTTAATTGGTTTTGAATGATATATTTTATTATGGTACACTTAAGAATTATTTAATTAATAGATGATTTGATCCTATATCTCCCCATTTCATTGGAAAATGATTTATATCTCATAAGATAGACATGACGACAATAATAAGTAAATTTGGTTTGTTAATAAAGGGTTGGAACAACAAATAAATCTGGTGTAGTAAAACATGACTAGAAAGAAGAATAAATTATATTAATTATTATACTTTTTAAACTATGATTGTCATGATATTGATTTTCTAGATAATATAGAAATCATATTATGTTCTTATTTGTCTGCCATAAATTCCATGTCTTATTCATATGTTATGATTTCATGGATTAGGTTCTTCATTTCCTCATGATTTATGTCTTTTAAACATCCAATTTTTATTCCATGACTCTTATTTATCATATTTGATCTATAGTTTATGATCTTAAATTGTTATGATCATGTTCTCATACCCATATGTTCATGTTCATGCTTACATATCTCCATTGTTTACCCTTACTGAGAATTTATCCTCACATTTTATGAAGTTTATTTTCCCCATGTTAAGAGGAAATAAGTTAAATGAGTTTTTTCTAGTATTATTTGTCATGGATAATTGACGACATAAAGTGAAATAAAAAAATATTGACATAGTAATTATTTTATTAAGGGAAAATATCAAATAAATGATATAAAAAATCTTAAAATAAATATACTTTTTTCTTATTTATATTTCAAATCAATTTAATATATTATCTTGGCCCCTTAGTGATATTATAAATATTTGCCTCTTGGTTTTAAACATATCTACATATTTTTAAAAATACACCAAATTAACAGCGTCAAAAATGACAATATTGATATTTTTTCAAAATAATGATTTATTAATTTTTTTTAAAAAACATAAGACATAGTTAAAAATGATAAATAATAGTATATATGATATAATATATTATAAATTATTCATACATTTTTTATTTTACATAAAATAATAAAAATTATAAACTTTCAATATTAGAAAATTTGTTACATTAGTAAAAATTAAAATAGATAATTAAGGATTAATTAAAAATACAGGGTTTCAATTGACATCAAAACAAGACTAAATTTTATTGGTTGATTATATTAAGATATTATAATATCTTATATTATAATATATGTCATTTTTTAGATATTTATATTTATTTTTTAATTAATATAAATTAATAGTTTCAAAATTTTCAAAAGTGCCCCTCACCACAATTATAAAAGGGCACATCAAGCCTAAAATATTAAAACCAATTTGAGCCATGAAACTATAAAAATATCTACCAATTACATTTATATACATCCCTATTCACATTCTTGAGGTGTTGGTATTCTAAAAAAACCAACACTAGTGTTCTTAAGAGGATATTTAAAGAGTGATCTTCGAAGGAGAGGTAACTTCCTTATCGACAAATCAAGATCATTTCTTCTTATACTTCCTATTATTATGTTGTTTATATTATAATATAATTACTTCAATATTAAACATATTATGAGATATTATTATACTTATGTAAAAACCATATTACACATTCTATCCATCCAATGAAGAAAAAATGAAATCACCACACGTGCATAAGTACATCCTACCGTCTCCACGTCGGGGTGTAATATGTATTTCATCACCAATTTATTTGGATGGGAATAATGATGGAATTAATTGAAATATATAATAATTATAACAATATTTTTATTATGGAAACAATATATATACCATTTACTTACATAATTATTAATATTAAAAAAATGATACTATCGCTTGTGCGTACGTACGGACTACCATCTCCACTACGCGAAGAGATTCATTTTCCATATTCACCATTAATGAATGATTAAATTATTGTATATAACGAAAAAATATGATATTAAATAACTTAATACCATTTTTGAAATTATATTACATTATCCTTTGATGAATATGATGGAATTATACGACAAAACATGCTTACAAAAGATGAAACCATTAACAACCGAAAGAAGAGTAACAATGAAATATTATTTAACATGTGATAATATGATCATATATAAAATCATAAATATGAATATGGTTTTGGGATAAGAAAATAATATTATTTAATCAACTACATTGGACCTTTTTATACGTACTATGGAACCCCAACCCAAGGTAAGAGAATTTCACCACACTTTTTATTTCGTTGAGATACATGCCTTATTCACCACTCATTTATTTTATGTGGGGTACATAATTTCCATGATTGTATTATATTATTTTTTAATTTAATTTTTAGATATTTAAATATCCATTTGGGGAACTTTATTTTATGGTGTTTCATGTTTCAAAAGCTTCCAAAAGTTTAAGGTAGTGTTTGTCTCAATTTTCCTTCTTTGAGAAACATGTTTTGTTATGAACCTATGTCATTATACGAGGTTTATATACTCCCATTTGAAATTTTATATCAGAAATAACCATATTTTATAATATTATAATCTTCTTTTATTGTTATTATTTCATTGGGATTGTAATTAAAATCTTTCAAAGTTGTATGTGACACTATAAAATGTTTGAAGATTATTTTCCTCAAGAAATGATTTTAAAATATCTATTCATCTCATTTTCAAGGAAAATTATTTTAAAGAAATGATTTGTATATTTAATTGTTCCATTATTAGTATTAATTACTTTTTAAAAGAAAAATTCTTCCAAATATGTTTTATGTTCTGAAACATATTTTTCCAAAAAAAAGGATATGTTCTTGAAGATATATTTTCAACAGTTATGTCATAATTGTTTTCCTACAACAACAATATTATTTAATGTAACTTTGGTTTTGTTGATAATAAGAGTCAATGATACTAATATTATTTTTTCATTTAATGTAATACATTTTATATGTATTGGTACTTATGAATTTAATTTCTCATCCATGAGTTTTTCTATGATGAAGTGTTTTATAAAAACCATTTATTTTCAGGGGTTATGAATGATCTATGTTCTTATGTCACACACAATAGTTATTTCGTTATGAGATGGGTGATACCTATATCTCCCCCAATAAATTGGGTAAAGATTTATATCTCATGAGATAGACATGACATGAATGAATGTAAATCTGGTTCAGAAACCAAGGTCCAGAATGACAAGTAAATCTGGTTCAGTAATAAATGGATGGAAGGAAGTGTGAAATCGGTTCAATATAAGAATTTTTCCACTATTATGGTCTTGGAAGCGATTACTTGGCTACTATAGAAATCATATTATGCGCTTTTTTCTACCAAAAATTCCATGGCTTATTCATATGTTATGATTTCATTGTTTTTGTTCTTCATTTAATTATGATTCATGTATTATAAACTTATAATATTTATTACACGACTTGTATTTATGATTTTTAATATATATGTTATAATCTTACACTGTTATGATCACATTCTCAGACCCTTATATTCATGTTTAATCATACATATCTCTCTCTTTTACCTTTACTGAGCAGTTTAGGTTACACTTTATTATGTTTCTTTTCCCCAGGTTAAGATGAAATATGTTAAATGAGTTTTTTCTAAAATTATTTCACCTAGAATATTTTGGTGACCTAATATGAAACATGTAAATCATGACATAGTGGTAAATAGTGTGTTTTTATTTATGAACTAGTTGTTCAAGAAACAATGTTTCTTAGAGTTTTTTCTAATTATCTAAAAGGAAAAACCTAAAAGGTCCTTCGGTTTGTAAGTGATCCATGATTTTATTTTGATATTGTCTATTATGATATGAAAAATTGGGTCAAATTTGTAAACATTATGCCTTTAGTGACGAATCTAGAGGTGTGGATTCTGGGCTATTACATTTGGTATTAGAGAAGGGTTTAGATAACTTGGGAGATTTGAATGTTTTCTTAAGATTTATTCATACAATCATGGGATTATAATTTAAGGGTTGAACATAATATCACTATATTATAACCCCCTATTAGTTTTTATGTTATGAAATTATATGGTTAATAACGATATTTTAGAGACTTCTATTTTTGAGTTAGTTAAGGGTTATTTAATTTTTTGGATGAAAAACGACATGTATAATCCAATATTTGAGGTTAAATTATGCAGTGGATATTTTTAAGGATTTTGCCTCATTTTTGGCATGTTATAAGAATAATTTAGTTTTAGAAAAATTAAAACCTATAGCAAGGGTGACAACCCGTCCGGTCTGGCAAGACTGTGAGTTTCAGACCTAGAAACTAAGGGTGAACATGGTTAATCTTCTACCATGGGCCAACGTGAATTACCTGGTTTGTATGACTTTTTATTTTTCTTTAAACAATTTGATTGAATAATAATAAGTTTGTTTGGATAACTTATGTTTTATTAAATGGACATTCATATTATTGGAAAATGATGTGTGGTTTAAGTGATAAATATTATTTTAGAAGACATTCAGTATTTTGGGAACTATATTTGACTAAGGTAAATAGAATACTAAAGGATTTTAATTGAGGAGTAATTTTATAGTTATATTTTTTATAAATCTTTGATTTTAATTGTATAATTATGGAGAACTGGTTTATTTATGGAAATTATTAACCTGACATGGAGAATATGTGATTAGGTTAATTACTTTCCGTATAAGATAATAATAGTGGTTGATGTTATTTTGAGATAAATGTTAAATGTTTTCCAGAATTATTGTGTGCTTAATTTGTTTAAAATTTTTCAGTTTTAATCTTAGTCAAGAAATTATTATTGGACGCTCTTTGTTGAATGTTCTATGTTCAACATTGGGTATTACATTTGAATTTTGGATATTGAATTAGTTTTTCATCACATAAGGTTTATTATTTTTTGGAATTATATTATATTGTACTAACCTTTTTGGATAATATTTAATGATATAAGAATTATATATTTAATCTTTTTTGGATTATGTGAGTCTCTAGAATTTGATTCTAGTGCTTTAGGTGTGAAAAATTCTTCTTGAATACTCATTGTTTGGAAAAAAATTTGTTTTTAGGGGAAATTGAAAAAATGAAAATATACATAGCAAGTAAGGATGTAATATAATTCCTCAACACTATTAAGAATGTATAAAAATGGTTTTCCATTTAATTCTCCTCCAGGTAAATTAAATAACATTCAACCAATCACAAATTTATAATTTTTTGATTATTAACTTTCACCTAACATTGTTTTCTATCACTCTCCATCAAAACTAGATTGATATATTTTTCTTCCACATCCATGTTTTCCAACATGAGACCCTGGAATCGGTTATCTTAGGTGACCATCATACTTCCACTTATTTCATTTAAAATGATAGTTTTATTAATACTTTTTATGATTTGGGTTTCTATCCTTTGACATACTTGACGAATTTCGAGGACGAAATTCACTTTAAGGGGGGTAGAATGTAACACCCCAATATTTTTTGAGATTGATTCATTTTAATTTCTTTGATGTTTGGTATTTTACACTACACAAATATTATCTATCACTACATTAAACATCATCTTATCTTACGATATACACAACACAATGTTGGGTTTGTGTTACATATAATTTCACGTTCTTTTGATACAATTCATTTTACCCCAAACCGAGTTTAAGCGAACAACTAAATATTTTTATGTTACCATATATCCTAACTATTATAATAGTGGGTATTAATATTATTAAATAAATTAGGAAAATATTCTTAATTCTTTGGTGATAAATTTATCATAAATGGAAATAAGTACCTTTTTAAATAAAAGAAAATATTTTTCTGAAAAACTATTTAAATGAAAATAAGTGAGTTTAAAAAATATTAAATCAACTTAAATTAATTTTATTAATAAAATATATGATTAATATATTTAATCTACTGTTTAAATTTAATCGGATATTTTTTCTAAACATGATATAAGAACAAATTCAATTTTTTGAATAATTGAAGTATTTTAAAAAAATGCAGTTTTGCAGCCTTTTGATGGAGAACACATTTTAAATATAGTTTTATGACACTTTTATAAGTTCCATTTGTAAAAATAAAATTTTTATTTTGAATAGTGACATCAAAATTTAGTTTGGATAAATTTTTGGTATTTTTATGATAACTTTCATATTTTAATGAATATTGACAAATATTGTAGTTTAATTCCAAACATCTTTTCCATATAATTAATTTATATTTTTGGATTATAATTTTAATTTATTTTAACGTATAATTAGATTCTATATTTTTTCATTTAATCCAAATTTGGTCATTGGAAGTAATTTCAAATGGAAATTTTATATAAACACAAGCTAATCGTTTTATGGCTTTTACTTTTTAAAAATCTTTTTTTTCTCGTTCACTCAATGAGAATAATTTTGATTTAATTACTGGAACTCATGTTATTAATATTTTGAGAAATGTATTCAGTATTTGGAATGATTGGATCCAAATTATGTTAATAGGTTATTTTTTGGATATTATGAATAGTAAATATGGTAATTTTTATTCAATGTGGTTAATGGTAAATCAAGTAATTTAGGTAACAAATTAATATGACAAGGAAAATAAAACTACCCTAACACCTAAAAAATAATTCTGGATGAGTAACAATCGACCCTTAACACCTAAGAATCATAATTTACTCATTTATTGTACTTTTTTTCATGAAAATTATATAAATATTATTAAAATAATAGTAAGTGACATGAAAGTGACAAAATCTCACCCTCTTATTTATTACAAGTATAATAATTTTAATACTCTAAAAAACATGATAAAACCATAATAATAAATATTATATATAATAATAATGAAAGTACCTACATCATGGAAATTTATTCAATTTTTTGGAGACTAGATAATTATCTTAATGGCTTATACAATGATGATGCAAAAATTATTTAATTTATGAAAAATCAGTAAAATAATTTTTATTAAAATTATAAAACCATTAAAATGTACAAAAACATGACTAAATTATCTTTTTGAAGTATATCTCATCGTTAATAATCCAAGGGTCGAGTTATTGACAATTTGGAACCACATAGAAAGGATTATGACATTTATATTATTTTAATTAAAGTATAGCCAAAGTTGTCACTTTTATATTTTTAACACTATAAATCTTAAATATAGGGTTAAAAAATATATTCAACTATAAATACTCTTCCCAAATATAGAAAATTTATCTTCATCATGATATTTTATTTTTAAATTTTAGTGAAAAAATATATATAATAAATAATTAATAAAAACTCATGTAGTAATTATTTTATTAAGACAAATATCAAATGAATGGTATTAAAAAAATTAAACTAATTATTATTTCTACTAATTATTATTTCAATAGAATCTTATATATTCTGTTGACCCCTTAGGGATGTAATAAAATATTTTTTTTGAGGTTAACATCTTATCTTGATACTTTTAAAAATCCATTAAATGAATACTGTCAAAATTGATAATATTGATATTTTGTCAAAATAATGATTTATTAAACTATATTAAAATCATAATACATATTAAAAATAACAAATAACAATAATAAGTTATATAATATTATAAATTATTTAATTATGTTTTCTTTGACATAAATTAAGTAAAATTAAAAACATCTAATATTCAAAAAGTTGTTAACTTAGTAGAAATTAAAATAGATAATTAATGATTATTTAGAAATATAAGGTTTAAATTAACATAAAAAATGAGTAAATTTAACTTTTTTATGAGAATAAATTCCAATAATATCTTATATTCTAATATATCTAATTTTTAGGTATTTTAATTTATTATGAAATAAATATAAATTAATACTTTCAAAAATATGGAAGGTGCCCCTCATCTCAATTACAAAAGGGAACCTACTCCCCAAAATATTAACATCCATTTGTGCCTTGAAACTAGAATAAAATATTCCCATTTCTCTTATAAACATCCCAAGACACATTTTAAAGGTTTTTTTATTCTCAAAACACCATCTTTATTTTTTTTAAGATGATATTTAGAGAGTGATTTTTGAAGAAGATGAAACTTCCTTATCAACTTTTCAAAATCATTTCTTCTAGCACTTCCTCTTATTATGTTGTTTTCATTGTAAGATAATAACTAAAATATTACCCATATGCTGAAATTTATTACGGTTATGGAACAACCATATTCCACCTTCTATCCATCCAATGAAAAAAAATGAAATCACCACACATGCGTACATACGACCTTCCTTCTCCATGCCATGGAGTAATCTGTTTTTCATTACCAATTTATTTGGAAGGGTTTAATGATGGAAGTAATAGACATATATAATAATTATAAAATGATATTTTTACGGAAGAAACATATATATCATTTGTAGAGACCCGAAGTTTGACGTACATGGACATTAAATTACTTTTTTGGAATACTTAATACATGACAAAAATAGATGCCCAAAGATCGTATTAGTTTAGTGACTTTGGAAACTCGGAACATAATCTTCTAATCATGGTGAAAGATCTTCAACATCTCCAATAAAGATCTTCCCCTTTTTGTATTCTTACCAAAAACCATTCTTTATATCATGGGGAAAAGGAAACATAAAAAGGGTGAGCTCAAATACTCAATAAGGGTAAACATGGGGATTATAAAAAAATCCATAAACATTTGAATGCAAAATCTTGAACATAAAATCTAAACATCAAAATCATGAGCAAAGACATAAATCTTGGAAGTATGTAAGGCATATATCATAAAGGAAAACCAATCATGAAAAAAATATCATGGGAATAAAACATGAAATTGTGGCAACTATTAAGAAAATGATATGATTTCCATAGTAGACAAGGCATTGCTGCCAAGACCATTTTAGTGGACCAAGTCCCATTCTAAATCGAGTTCACTCCTCGTTTCAGTCCTATATCAGTAAACCAGATTAACTTACTGTTCCAGCCATGTATATCTAATGAGATATTAATCTTTACCCAATTCATTATAGGGATATATAAGTCCCACCCATCTCATAATGAAATCATTTTTTCATGTGCCACAAAATAAACATACATCATTCATAAAAACCCAATGAATTAAATGGGTTTCCTAAACATAATCTCATCATAACATAATCCTTATAAAAGAAATGGATATCATTTCATCATAAGAAAAATAAAAATATGTAAATAATAGAGACATCATACATGAAACATAAATATGCTAAATAATGTCATCTTAGATGGAAAATAGTTTTGATAAAATACTTGAAACAAATTCTTGAGGAAAATATCATTTCTTCTTTAAAATGATTTTCTTTTCAAAAAATGCCATGCAATTTTAAAAGAAAAGAATTTTGTTAAAAATAACCATGAAATCTTTTAGAGTAATCATCCTGAAAATTAGGCTTTATGAAACCGTAAAAATCTGATCATGCTGTATAAGTTAAAAAAACATTCTCCTCGTACTTTTGTCAGAAAAGTCAAAAAGTACCTCGTATGGTAAACAAAAAAAAAAGATTCCATCCATACGATGTGGTAAAAGTAAAAAAGGATAAAAATGTATTTAAACATACATTGAATAAAATTAAACATTTTGAGAATATATGGACATGGATGATAAACATAACACCTGTAAATACTTACAAATAAACAATCTCGGATAAGAATGAGATTGAAATTACTATCCCTTACCTTATGTCCGATATGCTTTGTATATATCCAAACATCCTATATTATGATTTAAATAATTTCATTGACTTATTATAGAATCATATTAATTGTTATTATATCATATATGGTTTACTTATGACTTTATATTACCCGTTCTTTTGTAAATTCGTTGTAAAAGCTGCGATTCGGGTAAAATCGTTTCATTTATTGTACGTGTTTTGACTTGTTGTTCTTGATATTATTACTTATATCCTGATTTACTTAATTAAATAATGTAAAAAATAATTTAGATATATTATATATTTATAATATACATATATATATGATAGATCGATAAATTGAATGAAATACACCGTTCATGGAGACGGTAGGCCGTAAATACGCATGAACGTTGTTTTCTTTTCCTTATTGAATTGAATGGAATCGAGTAGATGAAATAAATATATATATATATATATATACGTAAATCAAGCATCATTATTATGTCATATATTTAATTATTATTCATTATATATAGTTTATAATCATTCATAAATGGTTAACATGGAGAATGAATCGCATCGCGTCGTGGAGACGGTAGTCCGTACGTACACATGAGCGATGATATCATTCCCATGATCGTGGAATTGTATTGAAGTGTATTTATAATATTTCAGAATAAATATAAACTTAAAAGTAATCATATATAGTTATTTATTTACACCATTATACCCATCCAAGTATGGTGGTGGTTGAAAACAGATTATAGCACGACGTGGAGACGGTATTCCGTATGTACGCATGCGCGGTGATTTCGTTTTCCATAGGATAGATAGAAGGTGAACTAGGGTTGTTTCATATTTATAATAAAATATAATTATATAATTAATATTTATGTTATTACTTTATAGTGATACAACTAAAGAAGAATAAGTAGAAGAAGAAAGAAACTTGAAAGAGTCGGTAGAAGAGATTACCTCTTCCTCGACGCACCTCCTTTAAACTTCTTCTTAGGGCACTAGAGTTGGTCTTTTGAGAATACCATAACCTCTATGATGTAACTATAGAGGTTTATAAGAGTAATTGGTAGGTTTTTGATGATATTAAAGGCTCAAAAGGGTGTGAAGAGAAGAGGGAAGGGGTGCCCATTTTATAAGGGAGGAGAGGGGAACCTTTAGAAAAACTTAAAATATTATTTTATAATAAAGTCATATTCAGTTTTTAATAGCTCCAAATTGATTTATTTAGAATCTAAGGTGGGTATGGGTATAACTCCTCTCAAACAATAGGATTTAGACAAGTTTAGATTACTATTTTAACCTTATCATTTATATTTAACTCTAAGATAAATAATTTATCTTTTACCGTGTCTTTTTGTTTTCTTACACAATATGGTTAATAAACGTACTATAAAAATCCAAACGAACACCAAGTAGTTCCTTATTAATATAGATATCTTTATCTAAGTCATTTTTCCAAACCATGGATTTTTAGGAATAAAATAACAATTAATAATATAATATTTGTTTTAAAAACTATTTTATGTCAATTTTGACACTATTTGGTACATTATTTTTGTGAAAATCACAACACCATGATTAGTTCGAAAAAGGTTAATTAAATCAATACTAACATGACATATTAACCTAGAAAATTATTTTATATCATAAAAAGTCTCAAATTACTTTTATTTGGGTATTTATAACATCAATTATGTTAATATTTCATTAATAATGTAATTACTGTATCATCATTGTGTCATAAATAAATTAAATTATTTAATTTCTAAAAATTATAAATAAAATAATAATAAATGTATTTTAATATTTCATCAATTGATTTTATGTATTTTAACTCTTTTTTAAATAAAATAATAATAAATGTCCTAATCTAATCCAAGTTGACCTAAATGGTCATATTTTATTCCTAAGGATTTATTTGGTCGAATTAAACTTATCCAATAGAATTGGTACATGTGTTAGGGTAATAATAATATCATTTTTACCCTTAATTACACTATTTACTTTTAACCGTGGTAAATAAAAGTAAAAGGTTACTATTCACCAAACAATTATTTTTATCTTATTGACCAATATTTTACTCCTTGATATTAACCATTTCTCTCAGAGTTTCGAAATTCCACTCACAGAAGCGGTTAAATTATGTTTTATGTAAATTTTCAAATTCTCCTAGGATGTAGGAAATAGACAGTGAAAAGTTCGGTAAAATTTAATTATATATCTGAAATTATTATAAAATGAATCCAATGAATTAAATTGAACTCATATAGATATTATGTATCAATTTTGACCTAAAATAAATATAACTAAAATAAATAATTTGTTAAATAAAAAGTCGGTTTTTAAATAGTAACCCAGTGTTTTCATTATTCACCAAAAATTGATAATTTTCAGAAAAATAACAAAAATGCACCCTAGGCTAATTTTGATATTCCAAATCTTAAAATGAAGTCCATTTTGAAAGATAAAATTTATAATATTTCACAAATTCGGTATTACTGTTCATAACGGCTAGTTCATAATAATATTATAATAATATCTAATTTAGTGAAACATTGTATTGCGTACTACAAACGCTATCGAAGAAGGTCTTGATTGTGTGTAATGAAAGCCAAGTCAGGGTTGCGTGTAGTAAAAGCTCTGGTTAGTGTTCTGTATAACATAATCAAATCTTTTTTCATTTATACATTAAACAAAATCTATACTTAATGTTGTGTAGAATAATTTCCACAAAATGAACATGAAATTGTTTATAACACGAGCCAAGAATAATGTTATGTATACTGCAAGCCAATACAGTGTTTCTTATAGTACAAGCTCATGTTGGTGTAGTGTAAAACAGAAGATATCAAAGATATTAAAAATAATAAATCTCATAAAATCTCGGGGTGTTACATTCTTCCCCCCTTAAAATAAATTTCGCCCTCGAAATTCGTCCGGGTTGTAAATGGATTATTACATGAGAGTTTCTTTCATAGAAACCCACATTTTAGAAAGGAATACCAAAACTTATCTTAAAAAACTAATGTATGAAACATAAGACTTACCAAAATTAACTAATCACTGGGTTTCCACATAGGATAACATAGGTGAAAATATGGATATGGAAGAGAAACATAACCATCAAGTTCTGATAGAGAGTGGCAGAGGACATGGCTATGATAAATCCAAAAGTCACGAAGCCATATATTTGTGATGATCTAAGGTACCATCTAATTCATCATATATAAAGGAACTAGGACAACATTTTTGGTTTTCAAGATCATTTCCCTAAAGTTGAAGAAATTGGAATTAGAAGAAATACTTTCTTGATTTTGGTACAATATCACTGTTGGTCGTTCCTTAGACAATATCCACTTTATCTCTTAGAGAAATGAAGTTGAATTTGTCATTCGTGAAGTGTTGGTAGATCATGTGATAGAATGATGGGTCATTCCATCTGTCTCAAAGAAAAGGTAAGAAAAATTTATCAAAAATACTTAAGTCCATTTTAGCAAGATTAATCATATATGGTTCCTAAAATGGAATTATAATTCATATATCATACTAATTAATATAATAATACTAGTTTCTACTTTCTAGGGACTTTTTGTAGGCCAGTGGTAGGTGATATAGGTCCGTCGCACTTCGGTTGTGGGTTCAATTCCCACAGCCTTGTCCGACATGACGAGTTCTCGCCCATCCTGTAAGTTGTACTTTATCAAAAACTACATTATTATAACATTTTATAAATAATATCAAAAAAAGTTCTAACCTTAAAAAATATTGAATTATGTCCATCATAATCCATTCCAATCTTTAGGCTTATCCAAATTACTTATGTCCAAGCTCATAGTATAAAGGAAACAATTACTAGAAATGTCATCTTCCGAGCATGTGAATACCATCATTTATCCTCCATATATCATATGATATATCTTGTTGGTCAAATTAAAAACATGTGAATGCCTTAATCATGTATTCTCTTGAAAAATGAATGCCCATTGACTCTTAGTGAAAACATGAATGCTATCAAAAGTCAACTCTTTCCACATACCAAAACCCAAAAATTTGTATATACTAAAACAAT
Source organism: Viscum album (assembly GCA_963277665.1). Classification (NCBI taxonomy): domain Eukaryota; kingdom Viridiplantae; phylum Streptophyta; class Magnoliopsida; order Santalales; family Viscaceae; genus Viscum; species Viscum album. The sequence goes on along the minus strand of OY728147.1, from coordinate 1,219,502,288 downwards.
GAGATCACATTGTCCTTATATCATCCATGAGCTCATCAATACTATAAAACATCTCATTATCTCCTTATTCCATCATTATGCGCATATGATCTACTTTCCAAAAAATATATGAATAAAAATTTCTTGGTTACTAGTACCATTCAACATATATTTTCAAATACCTTAGAAAAAACAATAGCGTAACAATCCTTAGATGTGTCTTTATTCCATAGTACCATTACCTATACAACATTACTCTTGATAAACATAAATCATTCGACTACCTTCTTAAACCATTGACCAAGCTTCAACACTTATCTCATATCATATATCATTTGAATTGTCCTCATCATAATCCACATAAAAACTACCCATATGACCATGCTGATTCTCTTCATGAGATTTTCCCTTAGGGAATTGGTTTGCATAATGCCCATACATTCCACATTTAAAACATTTAACCATTTTTGATGTCTTAGCAATACCATTATCCTTGTCCACGGTGTTAACTGAAACTTTTCTTTTACAATTACTGCCTTTGTGTCCTTCTTTTCCACACCCAAATCATCTTCTAATTACTTTGAAACATTCTCCCTAATGCCTCTTCCCACATGATTTACATGAGGGGAATTGAACTTTCTTTCCTCTATGATCATCATGAAACTCAATCTTTCTCTTATTAGCCGAGTCAGGAAACATACCAAAGTTGAGATTATTGATCATGTTATGCGATTTATGATTAGGAATAATAATGATGTTTGGACATCTAAATCCTGTTTCATTTGGTGCCTCATGAGGGATATCATTTCATTGTCCATCATATATTTTATTACCATGAATCTTTCCATTTCCAGCCATTTTCTAAAACCGAAAAAGAATATTGTGAGAGGAAAAAATCATACTAGGAAAAAAACATAATAAAGGGGGAATACCTTCAATATCTAACATCTTAGGTTTAATTCTAAGATTGTTACCATAATTCTAGGACTACAACCTATACGTATATTAATCCTTTGGGACATCCCTAGACATACCTTAGAAATATCTCTCGGGATTTCACTAAGGTTTTCGCATCCTAGTTTCCAAAGGTTAACTAAAACTTCGCTCTGATACCAACAGTAGAGACCAGAAGCTTGACTTACATGGAAATTAGATTACTTTTGCAGAATACTTAATACATGAAAAAAATAGACACCAAATGATCGTATTAATTTAGTGTCTTTGGAAACTCGGAACGTAATCTTCTAATCATGGTGAAAGATCTTCAACATCTCCCATAAAGATCTTCCCCTTTTTGTTTTCTTACCTAAAACCATTCTTTATATCCTAGGGAAAATAAAACATAAAAATGGTGAGCTAAAATACTCAGTATGGGTAAACATAGGGAATATAAAACAATCCATAAACATTTGAATTCAAAAACTTGAACATAAAATCTAAACATCAAAATCTTAAGCAAAGACATAAATCATGGAAGTATGTAAGGCATATATCATAAAGGAACATCAATCATGATAAAATATCATGGGAATAAAACATGTAATTATGCAACCATTAATCACATGATATGATTTTCATAGTAGCCAAGGCATTGCTGCCCAGACCATCTTAGTGGACAAGGTCCCTTTCTGCATCGAGTTCACTCCTCGTTCCAGTCTTGTATCACTGAACTGAATTAACTTACATTTCCATCCATGTTTATCTCATGAGATATAAATCTTTACCCAATGAATTAGAGGGAGATATAGGTCCCACCCATATCATAATGAAATCATTCTTTCGCATGCCACAAAATAAACATACATCATTCATAATAACCGAACGAATAAAATGGGTTTCATAAACATAATCCCATCATAACATAATTCTTATAAAAGAAATGGATATCATTTCATCATAAGAAAAATAAAAATATGTAAATATTAGAGACATTATACTTGAAATATAAACATGTTGAATAATTTCATCTTAGATGGAAAATAGTTTTGATAAAACACTTGAAATGAATTCTTGAGGAAAATATCCTTTCTTCTTTAAAATAATTTTCTTTTCAAAAAATTCCATGCAATTTTAAAAGAAAATAATTTTGTTAAAAATAACCATGAAATCTTGTACAGTAAGCATCATTAAAATTAGGTGTTATGAAACTGTAAAAATCCGATCATGCCGTATAAGTTAAAAAAACCATTCTCCTCGTACTTTTGTTGCAAAAGTCAAAAAGTACCTCGTATGGTAAACAAATAGAAAGATTCCTTCCATACGATGTGGTAAAAGTAAAAAAGGGTAAAAATGACTTTAAAAATACATAAGTGAAAAGTATAAATTTTATGAAAACATTTTGAGAACATATGGACATGGATGATAAACATTACCCCAGTAAATACTTATGAATAAACAATCTCGGATAAGAATGAGATAGGAATAATTATCCCTTACGTTATTCTGATATGCTTCGTATGTATCTGAACCTCCTATATAATGATATAAATAATGTAATTGACTTATTAAAGAATCATATTCATTGTTATGATATCATATATGGTTTACTTATGACTTTATATTACCCGTTCTTTTGTAAATTTGATGTAAAAGCAGTGATTTGGGTAAAATCGTTTCATTTATTGAACATGTTTCGACTTGTTGTTCTTGATATTCTTTCTTATATACTGATCTACTTAATTCCAGAATTTAAAAAATGATTTATATATAATATACATTCAGAATATACATATATATATGATAGATCGATAAATGGAATGAAATACACCGTTCATGGAGACGGTGGGCCGTACGTACGCATGAACGCTGTTTTCGTTTCGTTATTGAATTTAATGGAATTAAGTAGATGAAAGACACACATATATATATATAAATAAATCAATTATCATTATTATGTAATATATTTAATTATTATTCATTATATATACTTTATACTCATTCATGAATAGTTAACATGGAGAATAAATCGCATCGCGTCGTGGAGACGGTAGTCCGTACGTACGCACGAGCGATGACATCATTCCCATGATCGTGGAATTGTATTGAAGTGTATGTATAATATTTCAGAATCAATATCACTTTACAATAATCATATATAGTAATTTATTTAAACCATTATACCCATCCAAGTAAGGTGGTGGTTGAAAACATTTTACACCACGGCGTGGAGACGGTATTCCGTACGTACGCACGCGCGGTGATTTCATTTTCCATAGGATGGATAGAAAATGAAATAAGGTTTTTTCATATTTATAATAACATATAAGTATATAATTAATACTGATGTTATTACTTTATAATGATACAACTAAAGAAGAATAAGTATAAGAATAAATAAACTTGAAAGAGTCGGTAGAAGATATTATCTCTTCCTCAACACACCTCCTTTAAACTTCTTCTTAGGGCACTACAGTTGGTCTTCTGAGAAGACCAGAATCTCTATTATGTAACTAGATAGGTTGGGAATAGTAATTGGCAGGGGTGGGTTGTAACACCCCGAGCTTCCACGATACGCTTCTCATTCAGTAATACAATAGCTTGCATTGTACGCAACTTCGAGTTCTAAAACACCGCGACTAATCAAAGTAGCCGTTATGAATAGTAATACCTTCTTTTTGAAATATTATAAATTTTATATGTCAAAATGGACTTCATTTTTGTATTCGTAATATCGAAATTAGCCTATGTTGAATTTTTGGTATTTTTCTGAGAACTTCTAAAATTTTATAAATAGTGAAAAATACTTAAAACAACTTTTTTAATCAAAATAATTTATAGTGATAAATTATAATATTTGATGGTTTTAAAGTATAATTAGAATATATTTTTACCATTTTATCCAATGGTGGTCATTAGAATTAATTTAACATTGAAATTGGACATAAACAATTGCCAATCTTTTGATATAAATTGTTTCTTAAAAACACGCTATTTGTTGTGACAGCGGGAATTAATTATAAAATTAATTAATGCAACTAATATGTTTGGAATTTTGTAAAATAGACATCATTTTTCAATTCGGAATATCAATTATAGCTTAGGGTGAAATTTTGGCCTTATTCTGAAAAACTTCAATTTTTGATGAATAGTGAAACCACTAAGTGGTTGTTAAATAACTGATTTTTCGTTTAAATGAAATATTACCACTTCTGTGATTTGATTTTCAAAAATCCGACATACATGGTTGTCATTAAGAAGTAAAATGTGGTTCAATGGGATAAAAATAATTTTTTGGTGAATAGTAACTTATTAAGTTCTTAATCGCGATTAGTGGTAATTAGGGTAGTTTAAGGTATAAATAATACTTTAATAATATTAAATGACCTAGACACATGTCCCAAACTCATTGGTTGTGTCATGGCCGACCAAGACAAGCCATGGCCTAACTTGGGGACCCCATGGATCCACTTTTGTTGGGAAATAACATAAATTACTTTTTATTTAATGTTAAAGTGAAAATGACACTAACATAAAGTGTTTTACTAAAACAATTTTTAAGTAGGGTTACACAAGTCCAACTTTTGATTATAAATAGTCATTGGAAAGATAAAAAGATTTCCTATATCATAGTATTTTTTTTATAATTTTTAGACATTAAATAAATGTAATTATTTATGACATAATAATGATGCAGCGATGACATCATTATTTGACGATTTAAATAAAATGGAAAGATAATATAAAATCTATGAACTACACATGGCCAAAACCAATTGGATGAGTGGATTTCGATGCCTTATCACCTTATCCACGAATTCTATCAATGTGGGACCTTTTAAAACCGAAACACATTTTCAAATAATGTAATGTTCCTTTACTTTCCAAAAGTGCCCCTCCTCTCCTCTTATAAAAGGCCCCCACCTCTACCTCATTTCACACACTCTTCAAGCCATTGGCTCGGCCAACCCCTGCCCATTTGCTCTCTCCACATCCCTCTCCTCATCCTATAGGATTCCCTTTGGGCAGAATCCTTTCAAAGGAAGCCTTTAGGCTCAACTCAAAAGGAGTTACACTTTTTAAGGTAATTCATTCTCTCATGTTCTTTTGTTTTATTTTGCTTCTCCAACCCCCTAAACTCTTTTTATTTACTTCTTTTGTAACAACACCAGTATCTTAAATATACTAGGATGTTGTTATAAGATTTATTTGAGCTACACTTCCACACAACTACATCAAATGGTTAAAGAACATAAGGTTTCCGTGGATGGTGAAATTCTGCCTCCCGAAACGATGATTGTTCAACACTCATTTAACACCTTCAAAGGTGGCCATTATGATGTCACTATTTTTATATATGATATATAATATGTTTATGTTTTCCTTAAGCTTCTGTTTTTTCATTTTGGGCATACCTTTATGTTTTCCATTATGGGTAAAACACGATATCTTCATTTTAGGAAGCGCGGACTACCGCCCCCTGAAAGTGATTTGATTCGTTAATACCATATGTGGGATGTGTGAAGGATAAAGTTAATGATATTATATATGTTATTATACTGGAATTATAATATACTCTCATATCATTATGATTCCATTCCAGAAAATATGAAATAGAAATGGAAGTAGCGTTCATGCGTACGTACGGCTTACCGTCTCCATGAACGGTGCATTTCATTTCTTACCTCTAAATGTGATGTAATATTATAAATGAATGTATGTACTGGATATATATGACATATATGATATCTACATCATGAATACCATTCTGGATATAATGAACCTTTGACCAAATTAACAACATGTAAGTGTAAGAAGCCTATTTTTGACTTAAGAACCAAATACCGACAAAATGAACATTATTAACTTAAATAATTACATAATGTTCATATCATTGTAATAAGTGATATAATAAGGATAATGAAGTTGAAAATGGTTCTTAATAAGGTATATATTAACTCTAGTTTATTATTCAGGAGGTTAAAGAACGGTTGAGTCAAGTCAGACACGAGGTAAGGGAATTTCTTAACCCAACTTCCATTCTTTGGGTTAATCTCCTACTTTCAAATTATGTCATGATATTATTATGTCCTATTTTGTATTTTTACTATCTTTATGTGTACCTATAGTGAATACACATAATAGATCTATTTTATTTTAAAAATGATCTTTTTAAGGACTTTGTCTCAATCTCCTTTCATTGAGGCATATTTGGCTTTATACACAACTTTCTTTTATACGGTGTATAAACCCCTTTGACTTTTACGGTTATTCAAAAGGAATCTTTTTATACAAAACGTTTTGCTAAACGACAAAAGGGAATGTTTTTCTTTCCGTACTTATGCGGCGACAATGACCTCTCCGCCGCCGTGACCATTATTTGAGTTTCGGCTTCCTCTACAAGCCATCATTTTTATGAAAAATAAATACAAAGTTTTAACTTTCTTTTATTTTGGTATTGAAAATGGTTTTGAAAGCGTTTTTATTATATCAATGTGTTGTATTGATATCTTGTGATTGAAATGTGGAAATGTTATGTTTCCTTTATGCATGTTTTATGTGATACGATTATGTTATGGTTTATGATATGTTTAAACCTATTCGTATGAGGAATGTATTGGACTTAATAAGTGACAGGTGGAGCCCGCTATAGCTCCTCGATGCATCGGTAGGTCTCATGAGACAACTAGACGTGGAATTGGCCGAGGCCCTTTCCCAATTTGATTTATGGTTTTGGCCGAGGCCTTAATCATTTTAGACGTCTTGGCCGAGGCCTTGACAAAATGTTTCAGAATGTCCGGCATTATACATTCCCTCATTATGAAAGTGGTTATTGTTATTGCATGTGATTATTCGACCAGTAGAATATCCATGTGAAGAAGTGAATGGCATTATCTCATTTTACTCTTGCCATATTATGTTGAAGTTCATGTTTAAAAGGCTTTTGTTTTATTTATACATTACCTTAAATGTTTATGTTTATTTATGAAAGCTTCCGCATTATTGTTATCCTTACTGAGCATTTGAGCTCACCCCTTTCAATGTTTAAAAATTTTCCAGGTTGTGAAGAAGTATTTTATGACTGACTTGCAAGAATAATCAGTGAAGATATGAGTGTGGACTATGAAGACCATGTTTTTTTGTAGTTTGTTTAATTTTGATGTAATGAAAGTCTTATGAATGTATCTAGTGTTTCCAAGGCTACTAAACTAATCGGTCTTTCGAGACTTGATCTTTTGGGATCATGCCAATGTTACGAAGTAATGCACCGGCTCTGGGTAGCTGGGGTTGGGGCGTTACAGTTGGTATCAGAGGCAGTTTAGTACTAACCTTGGAAGCTAGATGTAGATAAACTCTGATTAGAACGCATAGCCCAAAGATAGGCTTCGAGGATTAGTATAGAAGAACTTCCTAGAATTTTGGTATTATAGAGATGATATGAGTTTTCCGAGCAATACATCCCTGTCTGGATACGAGCAGGTAGAGGCGGCTCTGGCACAGATGTACCTAGGGGTAAAACCCGAAAACACCGCTTTGAGCTAGACTCGAACGGGAACTGGTGCACGACAACGGGCCTTGCTGCACTCTTGGTTACGACACTCCCGGGGGATACGCTTAGGATAATTCTCATTTTCTTTACAAACCACTATGAACGGTTATGAGTATATACTTCCTCAAATAAAACCTTTTTATGATTATGGATTATATCCATAAATAGTTCAATTTATGTTAAGTATTTTACAAGTATGGAATTATGTATTTTGATTCATAAACTAATCTAGTTTATGCCATTGTTTAGAAATGGCGCCTAGTAGAAGGAATGGAAACTGTATCAATGCACGAACTCCGTGTAGGGATTGCCCTCCTGCTCAAGATAATTATTGTGGACCTGAAGATACAACTGGTGCTGATCAACTTATTACCATACTGGGACAACTCACGCAGGTTATGAATAACAACCTTACTCGTATGGAGCACCCTGATCCGCAACGTGGAGGATCAATGCTAGACCGTTTCATGAGGCAACAACCGCCAACCTTCAATGGGAGTACAAATCCTACAGTAGCTGAGCAATGGATAAATTCCTTAGAGAAAATATTCCATGCCTTGGGGAGTAGTGAAAGGGAGAAGGTTGTCATGGCAGTTTACCGCCTCACTGGAGATGCCGATCAATGGTGGTCACTAATTCAAAACACAAAGGAAGATGATGAATTAACAAACATGGAATGGCAGGAGTTCAAAGAACTGTTCTTAGAAAAATACTTACCTCGAGACCATCGAGCGGATATGGAAAGGCAATTTTTGAGTCTGAGACAAAAGGAGGATGAGAATGTCGCAAAGTATGAGGCTAACTTTACAAGGTTAGCGAGGCATGCTGCAGATTATATACGTAACCCAAGAAGTAAGATTGATCGTTTCTTTGATGGGTTAAAACCATTTCTCCGTCGAGCTCTAGTGTCACAATCTTTCTCAACATACGAAGATATAGTCTCATGTGCTATCAAGACAGAAAAGGAATTCTCAAAGTCTTATGACAACAAAGTAAAGCAAGAGAAGAAGAGAACGGTGGAACAAGAGACAGATAAAGGGAAAAAGGGAAAGAAGGATTTTCCATTATGTGATAATTGTGGGAAGAATCACCCTGGTACTTGCCTAAAAGGAATGGGAGTCTGTTATAAATGTGGAGAAAAAGGTCACCAGGCACGTGATTGCAAGGGAAAGAAAGAGGCTGTCAAAGTTGAATGCTACAATTGTAGAGAAATGGGTCATTATGCAAATGAATGTCCTAAGCGTCAAGGAAACTTACCTCAGAAAAGGACAAGGGATCAAGGACAATCTTATGCTATTACTACAGTTGAAGCAGAATAACTAATGTATTGGTGCTTTTGGACTCAAGGATTATATTCTGGTTATAAGAATAATGTAATATATATATATGGATTGTACTGCATTACTTTTTGATTTCAGTAAGGTTTTAATATGATTAAGGTAATCATATTTTTGGTATGTGACAATAAGAGAAACATTTCTTTGTTTGGGGAATCTGATAAATTGATTTTGGAATTAAGAGACCTTTTAGAGAAAGTCTGGACAGAGGTATTTTGGATAACTATAAAGGTTGGAGTGGATTAAGTTGATTTTTGGATAGTATGGTTTAAGGTTAAAAAAATTTATGAAGATTATTTTTGGAGTATTATAATACTATAGTTTTAGGAAAAGGACAACCTGCAGGGTGGGGCATAAACCGTCGCGTCAGACAAAGCTGTAGGAATCGAACCCACAATCAAAGTGCGACAGGCCTTTATTTCCTACCACTAGCCTACAGGAAGTCCCTGGTTATTACAAAATAATTTTACTAATCTAAATGGTATGTGTTAACCTTTGGTACCTTATACAATTAGGATAAATAGAATATTTTTGAGTTCTGTTACCATTTGGAGTAAAAGATGGGTTTGTGGTAAAAATTCATTAATGAATGAAAGTATACATAACAAGTATGTATATTCCCTTACGTTCTTAGTAAATCTCCTAAATAAAATCCTCAACATTATAAAAGGTAACTTAAAACAAAAATGTTGTCGGTTAACTTTTCCAACTAGGGATTCAATGACCGTTTAACCAATCACAAGTTTGTGATTTTCTTGTGGTTAAACTTTCTCCTAATCCTGTTTTCTATAACTCCCCATCAGACCTTGATGGTTTGTTTCTCCTCCATATCCATATTTTCATAGAATCCTATAATGGGCTATATCGGGTGACCTTTGTACTTATCCTGCTTCCTTTTAATGTTATATATTTATTAACCTTATTTTCGATGTGGGTTTTCCTCAAAGGTATTTTCTCTTTTCAACCTTGTATTTTCCAAGAAAAATTTCAAATTGCGAGGACGCAATTTATTGAAGGAGGGGAGAATGTAACACCCCGAGCTTCCACGATACGCTTCTCATTCAGTAATACAATAGCTTGCATTGTACGCAACTTCGAGTTCTAAAACACCGCGACTAATCAAAGTAGCCGTTATGAATAGTAATACCTTCTTTTTGAAATATTATAAATTTTATATGTCAAAATGGACTTCATTTTTGTATTCGTAATATCGAAATTAGCCTATGTTGAATTTTTGGTATTTTTCTGAGAACTTCTAAAATTTTATAAATAGTGAAAAATACTTAAAACAACTTTTTTAATCAAAATAATTTATAGTGATAAATTATAATATTTGATGGTTTTAAAGTATAATTAGAATATATTTTTACCATTTTATCCAATGGTGGTCATTAGAATTAATTTAACATTGAAATTGGACATAAACAATTGCCAATCTTTTGATATAAATTGTTTCTTAAAAACACGCTATTTGTTGTGACAGCGGGAATTAATTATAAAATTAATTAATGCAACTAATATGTTTGGAATTTTGTAAAATAGACATCATTTTTCAATTCGGAATATCAATTATAGCTTAGGGTGAAATTTTGGCCTTATTCTGAAAAACTTCAATTTTTGATGAATAGTGAAACCACTAAGTGGTTGTTAAATAACTGATTTTTCGTTTAAATGAAATATTACCACTTCTGTGATTTGATTTTCAAAAATCCGACATACATGGTTGTCATTAAGAAGTAAAATGTGGTTCAATGGGATAAAAATAATTTTTTGGTGAATAGTAACTTATTAAGTTCTTAATCGCGATTAGTGGTAATTAGGGTAGTTTAAGGTATAAATAATACTTTAATAATATTAAATGACCTAGACACATGTCCCAACCTCATTGGTTGTGTCATGGCCGACCAAGACAAGCCATGGCCTAACTTGGGGACCCCATGGATCCACTTTTGTTGGGAAATAACATAAAGTACTTTTTATTTAATGTTAAAGTGAAAATGACACTAACATAAAGTGTTTTACTAAAACAATTTTTAAGTAGGGATACACAAGTCCAAATTTTGATTATAAATAGTCATTGGAAAGATAAAAAGATTTCCTATATCATAGTATTTTTTTTATAATTTTTAGACATTAAATAAATGTAATTATTTATGACATAATAATGATGCAGCGATGACATCATTATTTGACGATTTAAATAAAATGGAAAGATAATATAAAATCTATGAACTACACATGGCCAAAACCAATTGGATGAGTGGATTTCGATGCCTTATCACCTTATCCACGAATTCTATCAATGTGGGACCTTTTAAAACCGAAACACATTTTCAAATAATGTAATGTTCCTTTACTTTCCAAAAGTGCCCCTCCTCTCCTCTTATAAAAGGCCCCCACCTCTACCTCATTTCACACACTCTTCAAGCCATTGGCTCGGCCAACCCCTGCCCATTTGCTCTCTCCACATCCCTCTCCTCATCCTAGAGGATTCCCTTTGGGCAGAATCCTTTCAAAGGAAGCCTTTAGGCTCAACTCAAAAGGAGTTACACTTTTTAAGGTAATTCATTCTCTCATGTTCTTTTGTTTTATTTTGCTTCTCCAACCCCCTAAACTCTTTTTATTTACTTCTTTTGTAACAACACCAGTATCTTAAATATACTAGGATGTTGTTATAAGATTTATTTGAGCTACACTTCCACACAACTACATCAAATGGTTAAAGAACATAAGGTTTCCGTGGATGGTGAAATTCTGCCTCCCGAAACGATGATTGTTCAACACTCATTTAACACCTTCAAAGGTGGCCATTATGATGTCACTATTTTTATATATGATATATAATATGTTTATGTTTTCCTTAAGCTTCTGTTTTTTCATTTTGGGCATACCTTTATGTTTTCCATTATGGGTAAAACACGATATCTTCATTTTAGGAAGCGCGGACTACCGCCCCCTGAAAGTGATTTGATTCGTTAATACCATATGTGGGATGTGTGAAGGATAAAGTTAATGATATTATATATGTTATTATACTGGAATTATAATATACTCTCATATCATTATGATTCCATTCCAGAAAATATGAAATAGAAATGGAAGTAGCGTTCATGCGTACGTACGGCTTACCGTCTCCATGAACGGTGCATTTCATTTCTTACCTCTAAATGTGATGTAATATTATAAATGAATGTATGTACTGGATATATATGACATATATGATATCTACATCATGAATACCATTCTGGATATAATGAACCTTTGACCAAATTAACAACATGTAAGTGTAAGAAGCCTATTTTTGACTTAAGAACCAAATACCGACAAAATGAACATTATTAACTTAAATAATTACATAATGTTCATATCATTGTAATAAGTGATATAATAAGGATAATGAAGTTGAAAATGGTTCTTAATAAGGTATATATTAACTCTAGTTTATTATTCAGGAGGTTAAAGAACGGTTGAGTCAAGTCAGACACGAGGTAAGGGAATTTCTTAACCCAACTTCCATTCTTTGGGTTAATCTCCTACTTTCAAATTATGTCATGATATTATTATGTCCTATTTTGTATTTTTACTATCTTTATGTGTACCTATAGTGAATACACATAATAGATCTATTTTATTTTAAAAATGATCTTTTTAAGGACTTTGTCTCAATCTCCTTTCATTGAGGCATATTTGGCTTTATACACAACTTTCTTTTATACGGTGTATAAACCCCTTTGACTTTTACGGTTATTCAAAAGGAATCTTTTTATACAAAACGTTTTGCTAAACGACAAAAGGGAATGTTTTTCTTTCCGTACTTATGCGGCGACAATGACCTCTCCGCCGCCGTGACCATTATTTGAGTTTCGGCTTCCTCTACAAGCCATCATTTTTATGAAAAATAAATACAAAGTTTTAACTTTCTTTTATTTTGGTATTGAAAATGGTTTTGAAAGCGTTTTTATTATATCAATGTGTTGTATTGATATCTTGTGATTGAAATGTGGAAATGTTATGTTTCCTTTATGCATGTTTTATGTGATACGATTATGTTATGGTTTATGATATGTTTAAACCTATTCGTATGAGGAATGTATTGGACTTAATAAGTGACGGGTGGAGCCCGCTATAGCTCCTCGATGCATCGGTAGGTCTCATGAGACAACTAGACGTGGAATTGGCCGAGGCCCTTTCCCAATTTGATTTATGGTTTTGGCCGAGGCCTTAATCATTTTAGACGTCTTGGCCGAGGCCTTGACAAAATGTTTCAGAATGTCCGGCATTATACATTCCCTCATTATGAAAGTGGTTATTGTTATTGCATGTGATTATTCGACCAGTAGAATATCCATGTGAAGAAGTGAATGGCATTATCTCATTTTACTCTTGCCATATTATGTTGAAGTTCATGTTTAAAAGGCTTTTGTTTTATTTATACATTACCTTAAATGTTTATGTTTATTTATGAAAGCTTCCGCATTATTGTTATCCTTACTGAGCATTTGAGCTCACCCCTTTCAATGTTTAAAAATTTTCCAGGTTGTGAAGAAGTATTTTATGACTGACTTGCAAGAATAATCAGTGAAGATATGAGTGTGGACTATGAAGACCATGTTTTTTTGTAGTTTGTTTAATTTTGATGTAATGAAAGACTTATGAATGTATCTAGTGTTTCCAAGGCTACTAAACTAATCGGTCTTTCGAGACTTGATCTTTTGGGATCATGCCAATGTTACGAAGTAATGCACCGGCTCTGGGTAGCTGGGGTTGGGGCGTTACATGGGCTGAGCTTCAAGGCTCAAAAGGGTGTGAAGAGAAGAGGTAAGGGGTGCCCTTTTTATAATGAAGGAGAGGGGTACCTTTGTAAAAACATAAAATATTATATTATAATAAAGTCATATTCACTTTTTAATAGCTCCAAATTGATTTATTTCAAATATAAGGTAGGGATGGGTCGAAATCATCTCAACCAATAGGATTTAGACAAGTTTAGGTTACTATTTTAACCTTATCATTTAGATTTAACTCTAAGTTAAGTAATTTAACTTTTACCGTGTCTTTTTGTTTTCTTATACGATATGGTTAATAAACTTACTATAAGAAGCCAAAAGAACCCCAAGTGGTTCATTATTAATATATATATCCTTATCTATGCCATTTGGATGAAACTTATATTTTTAGGAATAAAATAACAATTAATAATATAATATTTGTTTTAAAAACTATTTTATGTCAATTTTGACACAATTTGGTAATTGATTTTTGTGAAAATCATAACACCATAATTATTTCAAAAAATGTTAATTAAATCAATACTAACATGTCATATTAACCTATAAAATTAGTGTAATTCATAAAAATCCTCAAATTACCTATATTTGGGTATTTATAACATCAATTATGTTAATATTTCATTAATAAGGTAATTACTGCATCATCATTGTGTCATAAATAAATTAAATTATTTAATGTCTAAAAATTATAAATAAAATACCATTATGTAGGAAATATGTTTATATATATAATTAATATTTATAGTCGAATTTATCTTATGTATAACCCTATATTAAACATGTTTTAGTTAATAAACTTTTATTTTAACTATTTTAACTCTTTTTTAAATAAAATAATAATAAATGTCCTAATCTATTACAAGTGGATATAAATGGTCATATTTTATTCCTAAGGTTGTTTTTGGTCGAATTAAACTTACCCAATAGATTTAAGACATGTTTTAGGGTAATAATAATATCACTGTTTTCCCTTAATTGCCCTATTTACTTTTAATCGTGGTAAATAAAAGTAAAAAGTTATTATTCCCCAAAAATTATTTTTATCATATTGAACCAGATTTTACTCCTTGATATTAACTGTGTCTCTCAGATTTTTGAAATTCTACTCACAGAAATGGTAAAATTAAGTTTTATGTAAATTTTCAAATTCTCCTAGGAGGTGGGTAAAAGACGGTAAAAAGTTCCATAAAATTTTTATATATCTAAAATTATTATAAAATGAATCCAATGAATGAAATTGAACTTATATAGGTATTATGTATCAATTTGTACATAAATTAAATTTAAATAAATAATTATTTATTTAAATAAAAAGTTGGGTTTTAAATAGTAACCAAGTGTTTTCACTATTCATCAAAAATTGAATGTTTTTAGAAAAAATAACAAAAATTCACCATAGGCTAATTTCGATATTCCGAATCTAAAAATGAAGTCCATTTTGAAAGATAAAATTTATAAAATTTCAAAAAGTGGGTATTACTATTCATAACGGCTAGTTCATAACAATATTATGATAATATCTCGTTTAGTGAAACTTGGTATTGCGTACTACACACACTATGGAAGAAGGGCTTGATTGCGTGTAGTACAAAACAAGTCAGGGCTGCGTGTAGTGAAAGATCTGGTTAGTGTTTCATATAATATAACCAACACTTTTTTCATTTATACATTAAACAAAATCAATACATAATGTTGTGTAGAATAATTTCCTCAAAACGAACTTGAAATTGTGTATAACACAAGCCAAGAATAGTGTTGCGTATACTGCAAGCTAATACGGTGTTGCGTATAGTCCAAGATAATATTGGTGTAGTATACAATAGTAGATATAAAAGAAATTAAAAAGAATAAATCTCATAAAATCATAGGGTGTTACACCATTCAACCCCATAATTATTACTATTATAGAAATGATACTATCGATTGTACGTACGTACATACTACCATCTCCACAATGCGATGATATTAATTTTCCTTATTAACCATTAATGAATGATTAAATAAACGTATATAATTAATAAATATGATATATAGTACTATAGTTAATTTCTTTAAATTATATCAGTATATCCTTTGATGAATATGTTATGCTTATACAAAAAACATGCTTAGAAAAATGAAACAATTAACTCCCGAAAGAAGAGTAATAATGAAATATTATTTAATGGGAGATAATATGATTATATATGATATAATAATTATAAATATGATTATTTAACAATATAATAACATTATTTAATCAATTATACAATATTTATTGATATGTACAAAGGAACCTCGGCCTATGGTGATGGAATTTCACCTCACTTTTTATTTCTTTTAAATACGTGCCTTATTAACCACCCATTTCTTTTAGGTGGTGTATGTATTGACCATGATTGTATTATATGACTTCTTAAATTTAATTTTTGGGTATTTTCATATCCATTTGATTATCTCTACTTAATAGGGTTTAATGGTTCCAAAGTTACCAAATGTGTAAGGTAGTTTGGTCTTAATTTTCCTTCTTTGTGACATAGGTTTTTTATGCACCTATGTTCCTATACGAGGTGTACATAATACCATTTGAAATTTTATATCACAAATAGAATTCTTTTTATGATATTATAATCTTATTTTATTATTATAATTATATCATGGGGATTGATATTCAAATGTTTCAAATTAATATGGGACACATTGAAATATTTGAAGATTATTTTCCTCAAGAAATGTTTTTAAAAGATCTCTTCATCTCATTTTCATCGAAAATGATTTTAAATAAAATCATTACATACTTAAGTGTTCCATTATATTTTTTCAATACAATTTTAAAGTAAAACTTTTTTTACAAATTTTTTATGTTCTCAACATCATTTTCCTTGAAAAAATGTTAGTTTCCTCAATAACTATTTTCAATATTTCTCTCAAAACTATTTTCCATCTACAAACTTGTTATTTATATTAATTATTTTTTATTAGGGATATAAACCAATGATATAATTATTATTCTTTATTTTAATGGTTTACATTTATTATGGATCGCTACTTATGAATTTGGTTTCTCTTCCATGAGTTATGTTATGTTGATGTGTTTTATGAAACCCATTTCTTTTCATGGGTGATGAATGATCTATGTTATTATGGTATAGATAATAATTATTTCATTAAGATATTGGTGGGAACAATCTCTCCCACCAATTTATTGGGTGAATATTTATATCTCATGAGATAGACATGACTCGAACAATATGTAAATCCGAATCAGAAATAAAGCGCTGGAATGACATGTAAATTCGGTTCAGTAATACATGGATAGAACAAAGAGTAAAGTAAGTTATGTATATTATTTTCTCCCATATTATGGTCTTGGAAGTGATTCCTTGAATACTATGGAAATCTTATTATGTTTTTATTTTTCTTTTGGAAATTCCATTTCTTATTAACATGTTATGATTTCATGGATCACATTCTTCATTTCTTTATAATTCATTTCTTATAAACATCCAAAATGTATTCCATAACTACTATATATGATATTATATATATAGGTTATGGTATTATACTATTTTTATTATGTTATCATACCCTTATGTACATGTTTATGCTTACATGCTTATCTAGTTTACCCTTACTAAGAATTTGGGCACACCCTTTCATATGTTTCTCCCCAAGTTAATAGAAAAGATGGTAAATGAATTTTTAAAAGTATTACACATGGTTGACTTTGATAATATAATGTGACAAAATAAAATAATTACATAGTTGGAGATAGTGTGTTTTTACTTATAAACCAATTGTTTATAAACTGATTTTTCAAATAGTTGTTTCTGATTATCTAAAACAAAAATACTAAAATCTTTTTGGGTATTTAAGTGATAAATTATTTTCTTTAGATATTTTATTTTTTTGTGGAAAAAATTATGTCAAATTTATAAATTCTATGTCATTAGTGCTTAATTAGGATGTTTGGATTCTGGGCTATTACAAGAATTCTAGAGGTAAAAGTCATATATCTTTTTTTTATAATTTTCATTAATTTTCACATACCTCTGTCACCTCCCCTATCAAAACAGACATGATAAATAATTTTTCATAGATAAACAAGAATAATATCATGTTATTGAAATATAAATCTTGAAACTCATTTCTCTCTCTATTTTATTCTATAAATAAAAACATCACACGTGATGTGTCAATTTTCCAACACCATGGGCGATGAAATTTCATTTTTTCCTTAACACTTTCAAGGATAGTAATAATAAAATTTTTAGGGTCAAATAATATTTTAATATATGTATTAAAACCTAATTAATGTTAGGTAACCATTAAATAATGATGATGTTAGTTAGTAAAACAAAACAATGTTGGGATGATCGAAAAAACACCAAAATAATCTAAACGATTTTCACTAATGTATTATATATTGATTCATCCTCACCACAAAAAAACCAAATGAATTATATAAATATTTAATCTTTAATAATTTCATTAATAGAATATATCTTCAATTATAGATATATATTCTCAGTTTACTTGAATATCAATACTCATATACAGGTAAACTGATCCAGAAAACCAAGGAAACGAACACACTCGAACAACAAAATTGAATTATATAACTTATCAAAAAGACCATAAAATAACTTAATAAAATTATAATAAAGTGAATAAATCTATAAAAGATTCTATATTAATTAATTAATTTATTTAATAATACTTTCTAAGACATTAATGGGTAGTGTAGAATGTATTCAGAAATAATGTTAGGGTTTCTTCTTGGACTTCCATTTCCCTTTCGGGTTACACTTTCATTTTCTTTACCCCATAGAATAATTAATTAATTTTATATAATTCATGTAAATTATATTTATATGTACTAAAATCATATATCTAGATAATTTTACATTTCTTTTATGGGACAATACAAGATTTATAAGGTTCAGTTTTTAATACCTCCTGATAATCAGGCTTGATTTGAGGGAATATTATATTTTAATACCCATCTTCAAGTGCCACTCATAATATGTTTTAAGAGACCAATTTTCTATAAAATAACACATTTATCCTGAAAAAAATATTTTTTTCATTTAAGGTTTTATACAAACAATTATTATTTTTTCAGATTTAATGAATCTTTAATATTTTCTTTAAACCTCATTAAAAAGGCTCATTTTGAAAGATTCTTAAACTTTTTTTTACATGTTTTCAATTTATTAGAAAATAATTTATTCCTAAAAAATAATTTCATTTTAATTCCATTTTCTTTTCTAGGATATACATGATTACTATTTAAATTTATGACAAATATAAATAATAGTCCAAAGTAACTTTTCCTTCTAAAGTAAAAAATGGATTTTCTCATCACTATTTTACTTTTGTGAGATATAAGCCTTGTTCACTAATTATTCCATGCACGTGACTTGTGTACATCCCTTTAAAATATCATTTCATAAGTATTGTTATTCTTATAACATTGTATGTCTCATTTAATGTAATTACTTCATTGGGATTACGATTTAAACATTTCTAAGTTGTATGGGACCCACTGGAATGTTAAAAGATTATTTTCTGCATTAATTTATTAAAAATTGTGTTAGATTATTTTTCATATATGATTATGATTCAAATATTTCAATTTAGAATAAGTCACATTGATTTAAATATATTTTTTTATTATACATTTTAGGAATGAATTGGACTTAGTAAGTTATGGGAGGGGCCTGCTATTACCCCTCAATACGTTAATAGGTCTCATGAGATTAAAAAAATATAGAATTGGCTGAGGCCTTTCCAATTTTTAGATATGGTTTGGGAAAATGCTTTAAACATTCATTTTTAGATGAATTGGATATGGCCTCAATTGTATGTTTTAGATGTCCAGAATTATGCATTCCATCTTTTTTATATCAGTAATTGATAATCCATGTGAATATTTGAGGAGTAGAAAACCTATTATTAAGCTTCATTCTAATGAGATTATTTTATTGCAATTATTTATTCAATTTTTATCCTTTCTATAATATTAATAAGATAATTTTTTAAAGTCATGTGTTTTTATTCATTTACAATGAATTATTGTTGATCTCACCCATTTCTTATGTTTATTTTCCCCCAGGATGCGAAGATGTATATTATGAATGAATTTTAGGGATAATTTATGAGGTATTATATGTTATACTTCATTATAAGTTGAAATTTAATTGTCTTGTATGTAATCTGGCTTTCAAAATTTCTAAAAAAATCGGCACATTGGGATTCGAGTCTTGTATCTATGCCAATGTAAAAAAGCAAGGCACCAGCTCCAGGAAACTAGGGTTGGGGTCCTTACATCAACACCCATTCAAATATTATTTTTACCTAGTAATAATATTGTGGAATATTTTGATGTCTCTACAAATGGTATTAGTTATGGTATTAGGTAGTGAGACCACATTGAGGCGTATGGTTGAGGTAGTTAAAAGTGCATGAAAATAATTATATTACACATTAAATGGAATTAATTGTTGTTTTCCATGTGTTAAAAACATTGATGCATTATATATTCCTGGAAAATTTCATATATTTTAAATATTATTAAAGTCTGAAATACATATTTTCGCAATGAGACATAAAAATGAGGAAACGAAGATGGATGGAGTACCTCAATATGTTTTATTTTTACTATATACATACATGGAAAATGATTTTTTTTATGTGATGCATTGAGATGGAAATCATATCGTGAAGTTTTCTGAGAGTCTTGTGACCAATGGAAGTTGATGAGAGTGATTGTTGATATCTTTTTAGATTGTGTTACAAATTGTGAATGCATAGTTCTATTTCCATTAATTCTTTTTTTCCCTTTTTAAACTTTGAATCATAAGCTCAATCAACTGATTTTGAGTACATTTCCATTAGGTAATACCTAAATTGTAGGGATACTCTACATAACTGAACAGTGGATGATAAATCCTTGTAACATTTTAAGAAACTGATTGTATTTCCCTAATATTTCTAGTAATAGATTCTTTCATTGTATCATCATTGTAAGTTTGCTATTCACTCAGGTGTTCAAATAATGTATAAAGAAATGAAATATAATTTCTAGTGGGTGGGGTTTAATCATGAATTTATAAAGTTGGTGATGAAATGATTTACATCACAATAGGTACAAGAAGATCATAAAATTAAATGTGGTATGTTTTAGTCTATGCCTATACCTTTATGGATATAGGATAAAATGAAATTTTATTCCGTCACATGACTTCCAAGAACATTATAAAAAATGATGAAATATGGGTAATAGTGGATTTCAATAATAAATCAGCACACTTTATCCTTATCATAGAATTTAACACATTAGAGTATTTGGAAAAGTTAAATATCTAATAAGTGGTCCGGTTACATAGATTTCTATTTTAGAATATATCTGATAAAGACCCATACTTCACTTCTCAATTTTGAATATCATTAAAATATCCTCTTAAATGTGAAATGACTTTGAAAAAAACATATCATCCCTAGATGGATGGGCAAAATAACACACTATTATATCATTATAAGATATTATTAGAGCATGTTTTATTGACATTGATGGTTAATGGGAGGATCATATACATTTTGTTAAGTTTTCATATAATAGAATTTTTCAATAAAAAAAAATCATATTTCATAATTTGAGGATTTTTATGGTGTAACTTTCCATTCTATTTTATGTTTGGTGGTAATAGGAGAATCATCAATGATAGGACAGGGTCTTATACATAAAACTATAGATAAAATCCAAATGATTTAGAAATGAATGAAAATTACACAAAGCAGACATAAGTTGCATTCAGATAATCTTCTCCAACATTAATATTTTGATGTTATCAACTATGTTTTCTTCAAAGTGACTTTGATACTTGGTCATAGATGGTTCAAAAAACAAGGGAAGATAATAATATGGTATGTGGGACTATTTGAGGTTATAGAATGGAAGGGAAATGTCTCATATCGATTAACATTACTGCCAAGATTCTATTCTATTCACAATGCCTTCCTTATTTCCGGATTGAAGAAATATCACCTCGATCGTCATCATGTGATCATCTGGGATCATGTTACTCTTAATATGATTGAAAATTTTTTCCATGAAATTTTACAAGTTCAATAATAGTAGGTAAATTCTATTTGTGTTTTATTTTTTTCATTTGTGTGAGTGTAATAGAGACATGGTCATGTTTAAGTGGTAACATGGGAATAGGAAAAATTTTTACATGAATAATATCCTAATTTATTCCATCTTTTCAAGGGAGGAAAGACCAGTGGAGGGGAGAGAGTAGAACCCCATCTGTTTGAGGAATGCTATAATCTACTGTTTTTTCTTTTCTTGGATTCATGGTTTAATTTAATTTTGAGTATGAACAAATTGGCTCTATACATGAGAAAAATTAGAACAAGTATGTTACGTGTAAATTTTATACATCATGTAATTGATTTGTTCAGAAAATAAAATCCAGCTGAAACGATTTTCATCATATGTGGCCATAAGAAAATACATGACCTGTATTTGTGTTATACATCATGTAACTTCTCACACCCAACAATTTAAAATATGTACATCATGTATTTTTTGTCTCGAACATCCTATTCATCTCCCTCTATAATCCCAGGGTTCCCGTATCCTAATTCCCATAATTGTTAATTTCCAAACACTGACGACATCAAATATTTTAGCTATTGGTTATCGAATAAAAAGGATGGGCTTCAGTTTTCCCTTGTTATGTAACATCTTCTCATATTGGATTGATTGGAACCATATATTATTGTTTTTATACTCGAATCTATGTGTTCATAATTTTGTTGATGAGGTCTTCTTGGATTTTCAGAAAGGAATGAGAGGGAAAAGGTATAATATGCAAAATTATCTTGGATCATTTGTGCTAATTTTATCAAGGTAGGTGGCTTCTCTCCAACTCTATCATCCTAGAACTTTTTTGCTTGATCATTTATAAATCATATTGATTTTTAGTTTGAAGTATTTGATAAAATTAATTAGAAAACCCCTATTGATGTTATTTCATTGGGTTTTGGAAGGTTTTATTTTTTAAAATAAATGTATCTACTATATATACTAATCCTGGATTTCCAACTGCCACGTGTCAATCTTCCATTACTCCACATCATTTTCTCTTCTACGTGTCCTCCCGCTGGTACTCCACGTCTCCCCTTATCTCAGCTACGAAAAAATCCCTGCATCCCGCCTCCCTCTACCTCTCCTGCTCACGAATATTCTCTCATATTCTACTATTACCGCTTGACTCCCTCTCGCATCTTCTCTTTCCGCTTCTAGGGTTCCCTCTCAGCACCCTCTACCACACCAGCTCTTCTGCGGCCTCCCCGTGCTCCATCTCAGTGTGCTCTGCCTCTGACTCTTCTACCTTTGGCTCCTCGGATTCCCTCCACTCCTGGACTCCCGTCTATAGCAACATCTTCACCTACGCCTCCCCTATTCCTTCGCCTCTGACCACCTCCCAGAATAACTACTCCACCTCCAGATCCTTCTACTTCGGTTTCTCCACCACTTTCTGCTCATGCTTCCATCAAAGATACTACTCGGCATCAGTTTTCTCCCCCCCCCAATCTCTTATTCTTGGGTTTCTCTTCGGCTTAAACCAGGAGGGGGGAGGCTTGAGGACGTGTTGAACTCCGGGGATGCCTCCTCCTTCCATATTCCCATTTTCTTTATTTTTCCTCTCACAGGTTGGCACTCGATGGTCTTCGCGACACAGGTGAACAGTGTTGATGCTTTGAGGTTGGAAGCTCAAGAGGTGTTTTTGCGGCACCGCTGTCGGTGGTGTTCCCCTCGCTCCTTGACGGCTTCTTCTGCTTCTAGTTGTTGGCGTGATTTGGATTATGGCGTTGACCCTTCCGCGGTTCAGATCTGATGAGATCCATGCTCAGAGCGGCGGTTCTTCGTCACATCCGATCGGATCTCCTCGCCGACGATTCTACCTCGGCACGAGGTTGGGCCTCCCTGTCCTGGGTGATGGTGGTTCCACTCCGTGATCTTTGGTATGCGTTCCTCAGGTAAGGTTCCCGCTCTCTACTACTCCTCCGAGAAATACCCCCGCAATCATTTTTAGCTAGGTTATTGATTTATTCTTCTCATCACGATAACCACCACTGTATCCTCCTCAGTGTTTGATTCATCTAGAAACTAGGAAATCCTTCCAATCCACATAATACCATCATCTAGAGCTTCAATTTCAACACTTTTGTTGTCCTCGGGCTCCTCTGCTCGACCTAGGTTTCCCACAGACCCATGAAAACATCATGATCCCACTACAGGTTCCCGCTGAACTATACCGGTGTGATGCTCCTACTCCCAGTTTCTCTCTAATTATCCTCTAATTTTGTATTTTCTGGAAAAATAGTACTCATATTTATTCAATATTCTGTATGAAATTCACTTTAATTTGGTAGTTTGGAAACAATCATTATGTAAAACTGTTGATTTATTTTAGTTTCATCTCCTGTTTTAATTTTTAATTCTTCTAAGAATTATGAATTGAATTACCAATTTATTTTTCATTAAATTTTTTGTATATTTGTCTTCAAAGATCACCATTTTGAGTGATGTCATGGGGATATTCTTCTGGTGTTGTGTTGTAGGATCCCTTCAATACAAAACCACATCGATCAGCCATTCTTTCCTCTATTCCACCAGTGATGTTGTTCTATAAGAGAAATAATGGACCAATTTAAGTTGTTGATGAATTTTAAAAGTTCATATTTCTTTACCTCATTTAAATTCAATGTTTAAGAGCTATAACTAACATTGGAAGGGTTTTTTGATAGGTCAAATGTTGTGCTTCAATCCATGGGTTTCATGGAGCTCCCAAAAGGATTTCATTGAATGATATAAGGTGAAAGCATGAATACAGGGTATTTATAACCATCTGCGAAATATGATTTCAACATTTCCTCGATATTTGAATTGTTAGTGTATCATGTAGTCTTTGAATTAAGAAATTCAATTTTTTCATTCGGTTCAAATAGAGCATCCCAAATATATTGTTACTGCTACTTTGTCGGTTTGGTTCATTTTATATCATGGGTTTCTACCTCATCAACATGTTGTTGTCTTTCATCTTAATTTATTATCTATTATAGATTTGAAATTATGTTTTTAACTAAAAAAAATATTACCGATCTTGTCTGGTTTGACTGATTATATTTGCGGGAAATAGGACTACCATAATTATTTTTTCTACTCTTAACTATTTTGATAAGAAAAACTAATCGCATTTCATTCATTTAATATTCTCTGAGATTAAATCATATAATAAAATTTTCAAGTAATTTTTTTGTGTAATTTTATTTGTTTTGTTAATTTTTTCTTTCCCATTTATATATTTTAAGATCTGCATGCAATGATATGTGGTCTCATAAAGTGATTCTACTTCTATTTGGTTTCAGGTATAAACACCAACTTTCCATCATATTTTTTTTATTTTAACAGTTTTGATTAGATACACTACTTTCATTTCATTTTATTGATATTCTCTAAGATCACGGCGTATAAAAAAAATTTTAGTTAGTTATTTTTTGTGTAATTTTATTTGTTCTTGTCATCTAATATTTTTATTTGTTTCTTTAGAATGTATATATCTTAATTCTATATTTCCATGCTATAGTTTTATGACAAAAATATAGGTCATATAAATTATTCTATTTTTTTAAAAAAATTATAAATTTGTTTATCATTTATATGTTTAAACTACAACTAAATGAGAGTTTTTGAGAAGTTA
Source organism: Viscum album (assembly GCA_963277665.1). Lineage (NCBI taxonomy): Eukaryota > Viridiplantae > Streptophyta > Magnoliopsida > Santalales > Viscaceae > Viscum > Viscum album. The sequence goes on along the minus strand of OY728147.1, from coordinate 1,219,476,940 downwards.
TTATTCTTCTATATAGTTTCAGGTATGAAAAACTAACTTCCCTTGATAATTTTTTTTAAAATTTTAGTTATTTTGATTACAAACATTACATTCATTTCATTCCATTTATATTTAAATTAATTTTTATTCATTCAAGATTGATTTGATGCAGAAATTGATGGTTCTAGTGGAGGAGGTGAAGGCTACAAATGTTCCTAGGCAGTCAGGATTTTTTAAACATAATTAAAAATCATGTCATGGGATCTGGAACATCTTATTATAATAGTTGATAGTTCTCATTATGTATCTTTTACTGCTCAAATGCACAACTTTTGTTCCCAGTAAGTCATTATTTATATAACTTCTATTTATTCATTGTGTATTTGATAGAGAAGGATGATAATTATGTAACTATTGTTCCTCAATATTTGTAACTAATAATGATACATTCTAGGTTCTGCTCCTTTTTCCACCTTTATGGTCACACCAACTCAGATTGAAGAGGTTAAACTTCTTCGAATTCACCTAGAAAAGGACCCGTCTCTAGCAATCCTATGAATTCCGACTACATCATTATTGAATCCCATCATCAAAAAGCTTCTTTCATCGCTGTGAGGGAATGGATTAAAAAACTCCATAATGATGTATGGATAATGGGATTAGTTTGTGGGAGAAAATTTTGAAGTTGTACCAAAAATACTTCCATGGAGGATTGGTGAAGTCAGCATTCTTTGGGGGAGGTGATCTTTTTACTTTTGTGATTAATATTTTGAAATGCACCATCCTATGTCATTTATTACTATTTATGTTGATTCAATACTGGGTCAATGATTATTGATTTTACAACTGTGTTGTATAAATATGAAGGAACTGAATGTTTATGAGTCATGTGAAAGAGAGACAAAAGGGTTTTTTTACAACAACTACCAATTTTTCCTCCACTAAGGTATTGATAGATTTATCTTCATTGTCTCTTATTTTAATTACATAATTGGAGTGGATATTAATGATTTTTATGCACATTTCTGTTTAATTATTTTACTGTTTGAGAATGTTTAATGGATAAAGTGTGATGCATTTCAGGTATACATAATTGGAGGTGATGGGATGCATAACAGAGATTCTGTGATTTTTGAGGTATTGAGATTTTAGATCATTAACAAGTCTAATTGTAGTTATTTCATGTTTTAGGAAATATTTTTTGCTGAGTTAATTTTGTTTCAACTATTAATATATAGGAAATCAGAAGGCGTAGGGTCAAAGTTATAGTTATTGGGATCCCCAAAAACATCTTGAATGATATTAATAATATGGAATTTTGAAACCTTGAACTATGTATTGGTAAAAATATTGGATGAATTTGTAGGTGATCAGCTCTTAGATTATTACCTATTCTTCAACCACTATAAATCCATCTCACAACTAACAAATTAGATACAAAAAAGAACATTGTTTTCTAGAAATGTTTTCATATTGTCAAAATAAAATTTAATTAAGTACATCAAATATGGTCATTAGAAGATGTTTTATTTTCCCTTTAATGTTTACCATTCAATAATCAAGTCAATTTATCCTCTCATTGTAGAACCCTGATTAGTGGACAAAATTCTGCAGGTTAGTGTGTCATATATTTTACAAAATTCATGAAATATTGTGATAGTTATACTACTGCTATATACTATATAACTTTGAGATTAGTATTATTTTAACTCCTTAGAATTTGTGATAATTAATCTGGATAAGTTTTAGTAGTGATCGTAAAATACTTCATATTTTCTGGAATATGTGATGCCACCTAGGAGAACTGTTTGTTTTTATGTTTCATTACTACTATACCTTACTGTACAAATATTGTACAAAACATTTTCAACTGTAGTTCAATTAATCTTAGATGTAATTCATAAATCACATGTATCTTTTCATTCTTATCGTATCATTTATTTCTTGAATGATGATGGATTGTTTTCCTGTAGATTCGGCTTTCTGAAAAATTGAGTTAACAAGGGAGATTTTGGACATTTGATGAATTTCTATTGTTGGAGCTGGGTGAGAAGAAATGGTGCAGGATATTTGTGACATTTTTTTGGCTTACTATTTTTAATAGAAAACATTAGATATTAGTGTATACATTGAAGGCTCCATTCAAGGAGGAGTGAAAGATGAATGTTCAACCAATTGATTGAACTAACTGTATGAAGCTGATAAGTTTTTACATTTCAATTTATTACGTTTATTGATTTATTTTTATAATGGAAAAAACACCACTATCAACTGGTATTTATTATACAAAAATTGAATCTATGTTACTAAATTATGGGTTTTTTAAAATCTAAGGGTTCTTTTTTCCCACTACTTATAACTAGTTTTCATTGAAACATGAATACCAGATTAGTGTTCTTTAGTCTCAATGCCAATGAATCATGTAAGGTGACATAATAACTTCTGAATGTTTATAAAATTGTGTTTCTTCATGTTCTGTATTTGGTTTTTTTCATTATGTACAGATTCAACTCTTATGAGAGGAAAACATAACAAAGAATAGGGAAAAAATTGACTGATTTATTAGCTATAATTTCAAGGTAATACTATAGATTAACTGTTTCATATTTTGCTATATTTGAATTCTTCATTATTATTTAACATTGAAAACTGTATTACACTGCTATTTACATTAGGGTGACTGTAATATGTTTACCCTATTTTTGAATTAACCTCTGCCATGGATGTTGCATAACATTTGTTCCATGTTTATCTGTTTTCTATGATCCATATAATGTTTAAAAAATCCATTTCATGTGGTTATTTCACAAATTTGTTGAACATGTTTCTCTTCCATATCATTTGAACATGTTAATATTCCAATAGAATTTTAATTTCTCATATCTATGACATATCTATACCACATATACTGGTTTAACTAGTTATTTACAACACTTTATATATACATTCAACATAAAAAATTTAGAAATCTGTATGTTCATTTGAATTAATAACTTTTTACAAGATGTTTATAGATATTCACTACTTGAAAAACTACACACATATGAATTGATTTAACAGATTAGTGAAAAAATACACATAATGTTGTAACCTACATTACCTATTAAACCTAAGGGTACCAAATATCTTTTTTGGATCACACTAGGTGGACTACGTAGGTTTAGTATTACATTCATATTCTCAATTCTGCATTTTCAGTAGTGATTAATACGTATTCTTATTTTTAAAATTTTTTTCCTATGCAGAAAAGTTTGTTAGAAGATTTTGCAGATGAAGTTTTGTACAATGTGACATGATAATTTGATTAGAATCTGCTACATCAAGTCTCTATTGATGAGTGATACCATTATACAGATAAAAAGATGAATATTTATGCTATATAATTTGATAAACTTTTTTTCAATCTGTTTTCCATCTTATCTTTTTATATATTTCCTTTATTATTGTTAAAATATTTTCCATCTATTATTGTTATCATTTTTTATATTTCACAATAAAAGTCCATGCCTTTGTCAATGTGACTAAAAAACCTGGAGTTGTTGTATTTATTTCCAATAAATTTTATGTCTGTTAATTTAATTTCACTTATTAGTTTATTTTACATTGATTTTAGTTGACTTTCCTCGTATTAAATTTTATTTGGTCATTCTTTTGGTGATTATATTTTCATAATATTTTGTGTATTTTATATATATTCTACTATTAATATAAGATATTTTATTTTTAAATATAATCCATTAATGTCCTTATATTATGATTGGGATGTTTACCGGTTATTTTAGAGGCAAATATGGGTTTCTGGAATTGGCTCTATCATTGGTACTGCAATAATTGTACAAAATAGCAGTTTCTATGTTTTTATTCAACCTATTTTCGGTTTACTATTATGATATTGTTTTATTTTTTTTATTCAATTTCATTTTGTCAAATATTAGAAAGTGGATGTCAAATCTATGTCTTCATCAATTATTATACACCATTACTTTCTCAATAATTTTTTTTCAAAAAAAATTATTAATATTAATCTCTTATTAAAAGATAAACAATTAATCGATAACGTCGTGCGAACACACGGGCGGGTACTAGTTATTAGAAATTTTGGGAGAAAATCATGGTGTGTATTTATAATAATATCCAATGGGTAGATGTTAGTAGTATCACCATCAGATGATAATAATATTGGTATTGGTAATGGCCAAAAGTTACATCACTATATAATGGTAATTTGGTATGGATCATGGTCAGAGGTACCAGAGTTAATTCAGTTCCAAAGTGACAGATTTTTTATATGATTAATTAACACTCTCGTGTATAGGAATATCCATGGTTATATTAATTTTGTGTGTATGGTTGTTGTTGGATCGAATAGTAGATAAAAAAGTCTATTAGATGGTACAATACAAGAGGGGGGGTGAATTGTAGGTTTAAAAACCTTTGAGTTTTAGTAACAAAGAGATTAGTTTAAATGAACTTAAACTAATACAAATACAAACACCCACAATTGTATTGAATGTAAAAGGTATGATGTATTGTAATACTATTGTAAAGCAAAACAATTGTATTCAAGGTGAACACAATAATCAGAGTAATACAAATGTAAATGATTCTACCTTAAAGCGTATAGAACCAATCAATACAAATTTTAATAGAATGATTGTAATTGAAACAATTACAATTGAATATGTAAAGAAGATAGGAAACAATACAAATCCCTTTCTAATACAACAGCGGAAATGTAAAAGTAATACAATTCTTTTAACCCAAAGAGAAGGGTTATCCTTTCACCTAGGATAAAAGGTCTGTCTCACCAACACTTTGGTGAGCCCTCGATACGATGATCGGCACGTCTGTCTGCCTATCCCCGGCAGCCCTCGATACGATGATCGGCACGTCTGTCTGCCTATCCCCAGCAGCCCTCGATACGATGATCGGCACGTCTGTCTGCCTAACCCCGGCAGCCCTCGATTTTGCAGGTAATCGGCACCTCTGTCTTTCAATTACTTGAAAGCCCTCGATACGATGATCGGACACACAAGGCTGATGAGAGAAGTCACAGTGTCTCTCTCTAGAATCTTCGTAGTTCACAGAGTCTCTTTCGTTCCCTTCGTTCATCAGTGTGTTATCAGCTTCAAATGACCTCCTATTTATAGGCCTCGGGTTCCAACGGTCATATTGCCTCCAACGGTCATATTGAAACAGAAAGCACGACATCGTTTTGATTAGTATATAACTAACTCAACGACATTGTTTTGTTAGGATAAGAGATATATAGAAATGTAAAACATGAGTACGATTCATATGCAGAGAGAGTTTTTGACAAAGTACCAAAACAAATAATGATCATCTGAATAGCAAAGTCAGTACGATACGATTGACAGAGTCAGTACGATACGATTGACAGAGTCAGTACGATACGTTTGACAGAGTCAGTACGATACGTTTTGGCCGGTACGATCAACATCGTACGATACGATAAACATGATAAAAGACAATTGTAATATACAAACATATGATAGAATACATTTGAGATTTCCAAAACATGACATAGAATATATTTATGATTTCCAAAACATGATGTAAAAGTCAAAAGAAGACTTTTGACTTAACAATCTCCCCCTTTTTGGAAAGCACAAACACACAAAGTAAATGAAACAAGAAATACTTATCTCCCCCTGAGTTATTGAAAACTCTTCTGAATAAGAAATTGAATACAACTAACTCCCCCTTAGGTATTGACTTTCCTAAGGATTGTATTCATAGATTTTCCTTAAGAGCATTGTAATGCATTCTCCCCCTTTGTAAAACAATCTTTGCTTTGTAAATATTCTCCCCCTTTGTGATTTACAAAAAGAAAGGAGGAATCTCGAATTGTCTGGAAGAGTTAGTGAAGTAATACAAGACAATAGATAAAAGAGAAAGGATTATAAGAGTTATTACAAAACAAACAAGTTCCAAAAGAAACAAATACAACAATCATTTGTTTTCTCTTTCCTTCTCTTTCTTTATAAGCTCATGAAGCACAGCTTTCATCTTCTTGATCTCCTTCTTGTCTTCAGAAATTGATTCACCCTGAGTTTTGAGAAGCTCTTGTTGATCCGCAAAAATCTGATCTTGATTTCTGATGGTTTCCTCCTGGACTCTGATTACTTCTTCAAGAGGATCAATTCTGTTTTGCAGAGTCTTATTATCCTTGGACAACTCAGAATTTTGATTCTTCAGTAAAACCATTTCATCTTTGAAAGATGAAACCTTAGAGAATTCAGATTGGAAAGCATTCATCCTATCTTGCAAGTCTTTCACTGAAGGAACATCGGTTCTTTGAGAAGACAAAAGGTTCAGCCTTTCAACCGTTTCTTTATCAAGCTTGTTGAAAGCAATTGCTAGCTCATTTGATAACCTCCTTATATCTTCAATAGCTATTTCATGATCATTGATTGAGCTCTCTGTTTTGTATGACCACTTGGTCATCTTATTGCAAGCTTTCTTATGAGCAACTGAGCTTTCCGAAAGAACTTTCAGATCGGCTTCTACTGACAAAACTTTCTTTCTCAATTCTTTTACAGAGCCAAACTTTTTCCTTTGATTTTCAGTAATAAAATCAATCTTCCCTTCCAGCCTCGGGAAATAAGGAATTGTTTTCTCCACCCTTCTCAAAACATGAACAATGTAATCACTCTTCTTGAGAGAGATTGTATGCTCTGAATCAGTATCTTCATCGTACGATGCTAGTTCATACGATCTGCTTGAATCAACAACTGGCTGTTTCCCTTTCGCTTTTTCTTTCTGCTTTCTTTCTTCTTCTACTTTGTCACTAATGACAACAACTTTATCAGAATGAGAGGATTGAGCATCTTGCTTTTCTCGAGATGATATCCTGTCCGGAGATCTTTCCTGATCGCCATGAGGAGTTTGTTGAACACCTTCGCTCAGCTTTTGAAGCGATTCCTCTCTACTTTTCTTTGAACTTTGAAGAAATTCTAACAGAAAATCTCCTTCTTCTACTTCCACTTCTTCTATCACTTGTCTTCCTTTTTCTTTCTCAGGCAGACTCTGTACGATGGGCTCTTGATGCACTTCCACAGTTAGTTGAGCACTAGCATCTTCAACTGCTTTCAAGACTTTATAGATATCAAAGTCCTGAGCCTTTCTTTTCAAAAGAGTCTTCTTTTTCTTTTCAGCTTGAAGGGTTTCTTCTAACCTTATTCTTTCTGCAAAGGCCTCAGCAGGATCAAGACCAAACTTCAGATCGCCTTCCTTTCTTTGTTCCTTGTCCTTTATCCATTTGGCTATAACTTCCTTACTGTACCTTGGCTTCTTCTTTGGTTTTGAACTAGTTTGAGGATCAGACATTCGAGTAACACCGGTGGATTGATTGTCCTTGGCTGGCATAGGTGCCGATTGATTTTGAGCCAATTCAGCTTCTACATCTCTGACAAAAAGTTTTGAATTTGAATCAAAACAAACATTCAGCTTTTTCATCGTACTCTTATTAATCAAAGACGACCACAAATCCATAGGTTCTCCTTTCAAAGGAATGTTACAAAACTTCATACTCTCAAGAATGAATTTCGTAAGGATGGCTGGATACATTATTATTTGGGATTTAATCCCTCCTTTCTTGACATTCTTGATGGTTTCAAAAATATATCCCATGAGATTTACTTTCCTCATATTCACAAGATAGTCGAGCATAAAGACATCAGAAACTTTAAGGGTTTCTCTATCCCCTTTTCTTGGGACAAGAAAACCTTTCATCCATAAAGTGACAAACCGATTGTCCGGTGAAAGATGATAAACTTTCCTCTTTCCCTCATTAACAACAAACAAAGTTTTTTCAGCACTTTCTCTATTAAACGTACCAACTTCCTCTGGTAGTTTGTGAGATGGACAGAATGCATCGCCTTCTATAGAAACATTCAGAAAATGTGCCGCTTGTTTCACAGACATAGATAACTTTCTATCGTACACAGCGAAGTTTATAGTCATATCTTTGTCGAAAGAAACGGTTTTGTAAAACTGACAAACTTCATCAAAAAGAACTGGATCTTGAATATAAGGCTTTTCCACAGAGAGATGTTCCCATCCTTGAAACAAAATAATCCTCTTGATTGTAGAATCGTACATATCGAAAAATTCTCGGGATACTAACCTTTCTCTGTGAAAGTCTTTCTCTGTAAAAGTCTTTGAAGACATTTTGGCAGGAGTATTAGCAGAAGATTGAGACATAAAGGTTCTGCCGATGAGAAGATCGTACGATGGTATATAGCTGGTGGAGCAGAGCTTCGCCTCAAATCCTGAAACTTCAATGTGGGTTTGGGGAGGGGAGGGGGTATTTATAGGCGATAAAGAGATGACCGTTGATATTCTACGGTCAAGATTAGATAATACCATATCAATGGTTAAGATTAAATCAAAGAAAATAAAATAAAAAAAAATGAAAAGAAACCTGTCGGAGAACATAAGGTGATTGCTGGTTTTGGTATGAATCAAAAGTAAACACAATCGTAAGAAGAAAAAAAATCATGATGCCGATGGAAAACAAAGTCATTACTATGATCGGACCGTACGATGGAAAATAGTTGTTACCATTAACCGACAGTACGATGGAAAACAATCTCAATACTATCATCGGTCGATACAAAAAAAATCGAATGATACGATGGAAAAGAATTTGAATACTATCATTGGTCGATTCAAAAACTATTGAATGATACGATGGAAAAGAATTTCAATACTATCATCGGTCGATTCAAAAACTTATTGAATGGTACGATGGAAAAGAATTTCAATACTATCATCGGACGATACAAAATCTTTGAACGATACGATGGAAAAGAATTTCAATACGATAAACAGAAAAACTGAAATGGTCAATACGATAAACAGGAAAACTAAAATGAAACGATAAAACTGTCAATACGATAAACAGAAAAAGAAACATATAAAAAGAGAGTAAATATTTAAAGATCAGAAACATAAAGACATAAAGAAATGTCCTCCCCCTTTCTACGAGGAGTTTCTTACTATTAGGAGAGATGTAAAACAGGAAGTAGATATGAATGATTATTTTAATGTAATCATTCCTAGCTTCTGTTTTATAAATTCAAATCTATCGGAAGGTAAAGGTTTTGTAAAAATATCAGCAAGTTGTTCTTGCGTTCCGATGAATTGTAAAACAATATCTCCTTTTTGTGTGTGATCCCTAAGAAAGTGATTCCTAACATCTATGTGTTTTGCACGAGAGTGATGTGCTGGGTTTTTACTAAGAGCTATGGCACTTGTATTATCACACAGAATTTGAGTTTTGGAGAAACTCAAACCATAGTCAGTGAGTGTGTGCTGCATCCACAATACTTGAGCACATCAACTTCCAGCTGCTACATATTCAGCTTCAGCAGTGGAGAGTGCTACTGAGTGTTGTTTCTTGCAGGACCAAGAAACCAAAGAATCTCCTAAGAAATGACATGTTCCAGATGTACTTTTTCTATCCATTCTACAACCACCAAAGTCAGCATCTGAAAAACTTTTTAAAACAAAATCATTTCCAGAAGAGTAGAAAAGTCCTAAATCCATAGTGTCTTTTAAATACCGAAAGATTCTCTTTACGGCTTTTAAGTGAGACTCTTTTGGATTAGATTGATATCTTGCACATAAGCATACAGAAAACATCAAGTCGGGTCGACTAGCTGTCAAGTATAGCAAACTCCCTATCATACCTCTAAAAATTGTTTGATCTACTGGTTTCCCAGTTTCATCAAGATCAAGAGTATTTGAGGTACCAATTGGGGTGCTAATACTTTTAGTTTTGTCAAATCCATACTTTTTGAGTAAGTCTTTAATATACTTATGTTGAGATATATAAGTTCCTTCTGGTTTTTGAGATATTTGAAAACCTAGAAGGAATGTTAACTCACCCATCATACTCATTTCAAACTCAGATTTCATTAAATTTGCAAAAGAATCGGTTAAAGATTTCTGAGTTGATCCAAATATGATGTCATCAACATAGATTTGGACAACCAAAACATTTTTGTTTTCCATTTTGATAAAAAGAGTTGGATCAGCTATACCTTTTCTATAATTGTTTTGTAAAAGAAATCCTGTAAGTCTATCATACCATGCTCTAGGGGCTTGTTTAAGACCATATAGAGCCTTGGTAAGTTTAAAGACATGATCAGGATGTTTTGGATCTTGAAAACCAGGAGGTTGTTCGACAAAAACTTCTTCTTGAACAAAACCATTTAAAAAAGCACATTTGACATCCATTTGAAATAGTTTGAAATTGAAATATGCTGCGAAGGCTAATAGAATGCGAATAGATTCAAGTCTAGCTACTGGAGCATATGTTTCTTCATAGTCTATTCCCTCTTGTTGATTATAGCCTTTAGCAACAAGTCTTGCTTTATTTCTTACAATGATTCCATTTTCATCACACTTGTTTCTGAAAACCCATTTTACACCAATTACAGTTGTTTCTTTAGGTCTTTCAACTAAAGTCCAGACTTGATTCCTTTCAAATTCATTTAGTTCATCCGGCATTGCTTTGATCGAATCATCATCACCTAAGGCCTCAATTGGACTTTTAGGTTCAAATTGGGAAAGAAAAGCAAGATGTTTTATTTCGTTTCTTAAGGAATTTCTGGTCCTTACAGGTTGATTTATATCACCAATGATATTATCACTGGGATGATTCCTAAGAAACAATTGATTTTGGTTTTGTAAAACCTGTTCATCAACATATGGTAGAAAATCTTCTGTGGTAAATGTTTCAGGAACACTTTCTTGAACATTTTCCTTATCAGAATGTTCTTCTAATATAGGTTGATAAACATTTTTGGAAAACACATCCGAGGATGTAGGATTGGATTGGTTGAAAACAAAAGGGTTAGTTTCATCAAATTTTACATGTACTGTTTCTTCAACAGTACAAGTGTTTTTATTGAAAACTCTATAAGCCTTAGAGGTTGTGGAATAGCCTAGAAAGATTCCTTCATCAGATTTTGATGAAAATTTGTGTAAATTATCTTTTTTATTCAGAATGAATACTTTGCATCCAAAAACTTTGAAGTAAGAAACTTTAGGTTTTCGGCCAGTCCATAACTCGTAAGGAGTTTTATTAAGAAATGGTCTAGTTAAAACACGATTTATAGTATAACAGGCAGTACTTACAGCTTCAGCCCAAAAGTGCTTAGCAATTGAGTATTCACTCAACATGGTTCGAGTCATTTCCTGAAGAATACGATTTCTTCTTTCAACAACACCATTTTGCTGAGGAGTTCTTGGTGCTGAGAAATTGTGAGTAATACCTTTCTTACTACAAAAAGTTTCAAAATCTGAGTTTTGAAATTCACCACCATGATCACTATGAATAGTTATCAATGGTAGGTTTTTCTCATTTTTAACTTGGGCTCTAAAAGTTTTGAAATACGAAAAGGCTTCAGATTTCTTTGTGAGAAAGTAGACCCATGTAAATCTAGTAAAGTCATCAAATAAAACAAATACATAGTATTTGCTTCCAATGCTTCCAGATTGTGAAGGACCAAACAGATCCATATGCACAAGCTGTAATGCATTAGAAGTTGAAACTTCATTAATTGGTTTAAAGCTAGTTTTATGTTGCTTGCCAAATTGACAAGGATCACAGACTTTTGAAGAATCATATCTAAGATCCGGTAGACCTTTTACAAGTCCTTTATTTGAGAGTTTTCTTAGGTTTCTCAAATTATAGTGTCCTAATCTCCTATGCCATAGCCACGATTGGTCTTCTATTACACTTAAACAAGGTAAGTTTTGGTTCCTAAGGTCTTCTAAGTTAATAGTGTAAACATTCTCTTGCCTATGGGCAGATAGAATGAATTCATCCTTGGAATTGTGAACTAGACACTTATCATTTCTAAAATTCACAAGGTAACCTTCATCACATAATTGACTTATGCTGATGAGATTGTGTCTAAGACCTTTAACAAATAAAACATTTGAAATAAGAACTTTTCCAAGAAAAACGATATTACCTATACCAACAATCTTTCCTTGAGCATTATCTCCGAAGGTAACTTTTCCACCTTTTGTTTTGATAACCTTTTCAAAGAAATATTTGTTTCCAGTCATATGTCGAGAACAACCACTATCCATGTACCAAATTTTCTTATTGATACACTTCTCGTTTCCCTGAAAAAGAAACAATTAGATTTTTGGAATCCAAACTTGTTTGGATCCAGAAGGGTTAGATAAAAGAATTTTAGGAATCCACATTTTTTTAGCAAAATGAGCTTTATGAAATCCTAAGGATTGAGTTTTGTTAAGAGAACAATCTCTTCTCCAATGTCCACCACATTGACACTTGGAACAGAAAATGGTTTTTTGAGGAAAAAAATAGTTATTACTAAAAACAGGTTTGGAATAAGTATAACCAAGACCAGAACGATTTCTCAAAGGTCTAATTTGAGAATACATCCTATCAAAGTTTTCTTTTCCATGAGTAAAGTTTGACAAACACTTTTTCAAGGATAAAATCTCTGACTTTAGTTTTAAAACCAAATTCTTGTTTTCTAAAACATTTGAATTAGAACTAGAGTTAGACTCTAAAATGTTTTTCTTTGAAATAGCAGTTTCAAGATCCTTAGAAAGTTTATCTTTTTCAGATTTGACTTTCTCAAGGGTTTTCAAAATACTTTCAAAATCAGAAGTTTTCCCATCAAGATCTTTAGAAAGATCTGATACTTCTTTAGTCAAAATAGAAATTCTAGAATTTTCTTTTTCAAATCTCTTTTTGAGTTTAGAATTTTCATTTTCAAGTAACTTAGCAAATCTAGAGACTTCTTCAAAAGAAGGTAAAGTATCATCTTCTGATGATGAGGGTTCATCATTTGAAGATTCATAATATTTATTATCAACATAATTTGTATCTAAAGAGACATTTGTAACAGCTTCAGCATTATGTACCTTAGCCATGAGACAATGATCTTCAATTGGTAGTCTGGCTAGAAGTCCAATATTCCTTTGTCCTGACATCTCATATTCTGAAGAATCATCTGAGGAATCACTACCACTTGCACTCCATGTATCATTTGCTTTCAAGACTTTCTTTGTCTTATAAAACCTTTTCTTGTTTCTTTCAGAGTGTTTCTCTTTTCTATCTTTCCTCTTCAGTAAAGGAAAATCAGGCCTTATATGTCCTGCTTTCTTGCATTCATAACAAGTTACCTCTGAATCTTTCCTATCTTTCATGTCTTTCTTTTTGAATCTATATTGAAAATCTTTCTTTCCCACAATCTTGTTCATCCTCCGAGCAAGATTAGCTAACTCATTGTCTGAAAGATTACAATCACTTGAATCAGAAACAACAACTTTCTTGGATTTAGACCTTGTAACCCTTTCAGGTGTTTTAGCTTTAGATGCAAAAGCTACACTTCCATTCCCATTCTTCTTCTTATTGAAATCAGCATCTCTTTTCATTCTTGTCTCGTGCTGTAGAAGAGTTCCAAAGAGTTCATCAAGAGTAATCTGGGAAACTTTTCTATTTTCATCAATAGCTCTTCTTTTTGACTCCCATTCATTTGGCATAATATCTATAATCTTATCAACAAGAGATTCATCATCAAGACCTTTTTCTCCCATAGATTGTAAGCTGTTGACAATTGTCATAAACCTTTGTTGCACTTTACATACTGGCTCTCCATAAGGAAAAACAAATCCATGATACTCTGCTCGAAGCATTGCTCTCCTTGTTTCTATAACCTTGGATGTACCAAAATGAGTGACTTCTAATTTCTTCCAAATACAGTTGGCTGCTTCACATGAAGATATCTGACTATATATATTCCTGGTCATAGAACATAATAAAGTATTGCGTACCTTGTAATTCAGTTGATATTCTTGCTTCTCTTGATTGGTGAAAGTACTAACTTCTTTGTCAGGAATTTTGTAACCCCCAGTAAGCATAAAAAAATTGTCTACACCAGTATTGATGACGAAAGTCTTCATACGATCTCTCCAATACTCATAATCATTCCCATCAAAGATTGGTGGTCTAGAAGGATTCAGATTATCTATTGATCCGATATTCATTCCTGCCATCTAATATAACAAAAACAACTTTTCCACTCCACACGTTAGTGTAGTAAGTATTTAAGAAAGTAATAAGAAATAAAGCTAGTAATACAAGTCAGTGGAAAACCTCCTCTGATACCAATTGTTGGATCGAATAGTAGATAAAAAAGTCTATTAGATGGAACAATACAAGAGGGGGGTGAATTGTAGGTTTAAAAACCTTTGAGTTTTAGTAACAAAGAGATTAGTTTAAATGAACTTAAACTAATACAAATACAAACACCCACAATTGTATTTAATGTAAAAGGTATGATGTATTGTAATACTATTGTAAAGCAAAACAATTGTATTCAAGGTGAACACAATAATCAGAGTAATACAAATGTAAATGATTCTACCTTAAAGCGTATAGAACCAATCAATACAAATTGTAATAGAATGATTGTAATTGAAACAATTACAATTGAATATGTAAAGAAGAAAGGAAACAATACAAATCCCTTTCTAATACAACAGCGGAAATGTAAAAGTAATACAATTCTTTTAACCCAAAGAGAAGGGTTATCCTTTCACCTAGGATAAAAGGTCTGTCTCGCCAACACTTTGGTGAGCCCTCGATACGATGATCGGCACGTCTGTCTGCCTATCCCCGGCAGCCCTCGATACGATGATCGGCACGTCTGTCTGCCTATCCCCGGCAGCCCTCGATACGATGATCGGCACGTCTGTCTGCCTAACCCCGGCAGCCCTCGATTTTGCAGGTAATCGGCACATCTGTCTTTCAATTACTTGAAAGCCCTCGATACGATGATCGGACGCACAAGGCTGATGAGAGAAGTCACAATGTCTCTCTCTAGAATCTTCGTAGTTCACAGAGTCTCTTTCGTTCCCTTCGTTCATCAGTGTGTTCTCAGCTTCAAATGACCTCCTATTTATAGGCCTCGGGTTCCAACGGTCATATTGCCTCCAACGGTCATATTGAAACAGAAAGCACGACATCGTTTTGATTAGTATATAACTAACTCAACGACATCGTTTTGTTAGGATAAGAGATATATAGAAATGTAAAACATGAGTACGATTCATATGCAGAGAGAGTTTTTGACAAAGTACCAAAACAAATAATGATCATCTGAATAGCAAAGTCAGTACGATACGATTGACAGAGTCAGTACGATACGATTGACAGAGTCAGTACGATACGTTTGACAGAGTCAGTACGATACGTTTTGGCCGGTACGATCAACATCGTACGATACGATAAACAGGATAAAAGACAATTGTAATATACAAACATATGATAGAATACATTTGAGATTTCCAAAACATGACATAGAATATATTTGTGATTTCCAAAACATGATGTAAAAGTCAAAATAAGACTTTTGACTTAACAGTTGTGAAATTATTTAATTATGGAAATGAAAATTAAATGGCTTTTAAAGATATATCATGATTTTTTTATTATATGAAAATTCTTTATGGGTTGGCCTATTTTTGTTGTAATATTTTCTCCAATTTTATTAAAATGTGCTAACCTGTTCTTAACCTTGTGGTATGTGTGGGGAAGTATTTTTGTTATATCCAACTTATTTTTATACCCATCCCCTTCTTAATCACTTTTTTTCATTTTCATATGTTATATATTGAGATATGTCGAAGGGTCACATTTAATACATTATTAGTGGTGATCCGTGAGTTCAGGGTCTGGTTACTAAAATTAGAGTTTGGAAGTGTCTTCATCAGGGTCTGGGAAGATTCCACTATGATGTTGATGTATTTATTATTGGATTCTTAGTCGTTCACTTTTATTTATTTTTCCGAAGTACTCTAATGATTTATTCTGTTTTTGAATTGTATTGATTTAAGTGTTATATTCTCATGCATAATTTTTTCTATATTGGGTTGTTTTATGTATCTTGATAGTTTTTCTATGTTTTTACGTAAATAGTCCCCCACATTTATATAATTCCATTAGAATTTATTTACATCATTTAGCGTCTAGGTGATTTCACCTAATAATATTGTCACTTCAACTCTTCCCAAGCCGATCATGAGAGGTGGGTTGTTACGGGAAAATTGAATGGGATATGGTTTATAATATTTACCAATTTCCACATATTGTCAATCTATCATTTTATAGTAACTTTTATGACCCCTAATGTGTAAAAAACATTGTTATCATGATAATCGTTAAAAGGGTTAATATGAGGCTAAAACGAAGATATAGAGGTTAAAACCTCACCTAAACCTGTAGAAAAATTATTTTATAAGAATAATTCGACATATATTTTCCATATATAAAAAATATTTCAATTGCTTCCACTTAAACATGAAAATTAATTTATATTAGTTTAATAAATTATATAATTCCTAGGGTTCCCCTATCATCTCTTATATATGGACTCCTTTACTCCTCTCTTCTGCACACTTCAGGATCCATTTAAACTGGCCAAATAATACCCAAAAATACATCTTAAATAAACTACATACATTTTATTGGTGGTATTATTTGTAAAATCCATTCCGTTGGGTTATTTAAGAGGAATAAAAATTATGTTCTTTAAATGGGAGGTAATAGTATTAACTGATCATTTTCATTTTACATCTACTTCTTTCTCCTTAAATTTTGTCCTATCCATTAAACAATAAAAACATAAGAATATATAATATATTAAAATGTTATTATATTTCAATGAAATTTTTCATCTCATTTTTTATCAAATTATAATACAAAACAATAATTGATGTCATCCCACATTTTTGTTACATAATCTTTTTATTACATGGTACAAAGAAAGTGTATTTTAAGGTTTAGTTTTATGGAAATCGAGAACCTAATACATGAAAAAATAAAACATTATTCTAATATATATTGATGGATTATTTATGGTTTAATCCTAAGTAACATTTACTTCATATCATAACCTAGGGAAATACATCAAAGGAAAGGGGTGATCATGAGGCCTAGTAAGGGAATAAACAAGGGAAATTATTTACATGGGATAATGAGGAATATCTATTAGAACATGAGGAATGTCATTATGGAATAAGAAAGAGAAAATGAGGCATACGATAATAAAAATAACATGATTCATAACCTAAAAATTATGCTTCACCATTTAAATGAGACATTAATAATCATATCAGAAATGATTGTCACCAATGTGTCATTATTGGAAATTACCGAGGTTATTCCTCAAGGAATTTTAAAACATGAAATTTAAATAGATTAAATAATAAACACAATGGAAATTTGAACATTCAGGGAACACCCTTAATATTTAATAATTAATTTGATCCACATGGATTATAATCAAACATTTCATTAATAATGAATGGAGAATAAAGAATAGACTTTATATAAAAACCATGGAATTCTAAAAGGGCTTAAAGACATGATCACCACATATTTTTTAGCCCCAAAAAAAGGAATGTCTATTTTTATCTATAAATACCCAAATAATATTAATCTTTTTTAAATATATGTGAGTAAACTTTAAAAACAGTGTGTTTTGGGTTTTCATAGACATTGAAAAAAAAAGAAAATATCTTACAAAGAGGGAGATATTTGAGGAGTAAATTTTGTATCATGATTGGTATAAAATGTTATTTTAAAAAGGGGTAAAATGATGGGGGGAAGATATTTTACCATTTATAAGACATAAATTATATGTAATTTTATGATCAAAATGGTAATAATGGAGAGTAACCATAACATTTAGAAGACAAATACGAAAATAAGTAATTGAATTGAATAGAAAAGAAAGACAATTCCAATACTTTAAAGAGTTACTCCAAAATCATGAGGAATGAAACCATAGAGGATTGAGTAAACCTTGGGGGACTACATGGGATTAATAAATACTATAAATTCATGGATTATGGATTAGGAGTAAAAATTAAATGGATAAATGAGTGAGTATTTAGAGAAAAAGTAGAGGATTGGTTTAATAATTTCCAAATAAAGGCCTTGGAAATTTAGGTTGTAGAAGATGAGAAACCATTGGATTACCCATGTTTTTTCCCATGGTTTTGGAAATATGGGATGAATTTAATGCTATTTTTACCCACAAGAACTGAGAATAATTTTTTATTACTTCTTTTGGCATGAAAAATTAATGTTTCCACAATGAAATTTTTTAAAAATAAAATTTTCAATTTTAGACATTGGAAAGTTAGATATAGGTTTCTGAAAATTATTAAAATATATTAAAATACTTAATATTAATAAAATAACATATTTTAGGTCATATATTGTGGTTAATTAATTATTACACAATTATGAAACTATTATAAAGTCATTAAGAATACCAAAAACCTAAAACTGTATTAATAATATTAACATAAAAATTAATGTTTTTTGAAAATTACCATAAATTTACCAGAAAACAATTTGGAAATGATGATTTAGAAAAAGATATTTATTTTATCATAATAATTCTATAAATATATGAATTTTAACTTTTAAATATAAAAATAATTATTTATTAAAAATACTGGGTTGTAAGAAATGGTTAAATTTCTGTAAATTTTAATTTTCCTAGAAATAAAATAATTACTATATTATATATATTTAAATAAGAGTTTTTTAGAATAATATTTCATTAAAACAATAATAATTTTATAAACCAAAGTTTATTATAAATTTTTTATCTTTTTTTAAGAGTATAATTTCAATCTAAAAAATCAATTGATCAAATTTATCTCAATTAAAAATGTATTTTAATATGAAAAAATATTCTTAAAAAATAATTTCTGGAATAAAAATTTTATTTACATAAATGAATTACAGTTTAAGTAACTAAGTAATGTACACATAACCACTTATAATTATAACACCCATGTATCACTTAAGGGTAAGGTGTGCGATGTCGATAGATTCATGTGGTGACTTGGCTAACATCGACTGAATCGTAATTTCCCCTAACTTTAGTTTCTCCCATAAAAAAATATCATTATAGATTCATGCTTTCAATATCATATTGGGATGATCCAATGGAGAAACCCAGTGATTCTACCTTCCTTCCAAGTTCTGACATGTGGGCTTCATATGACTTAGCTCAACTGGTTGAGAAAATCACTTCTCATTTCTATATTAATTATAAATTTTCATTACTACTTATTCACACTAACTATAAAATTCATGTTATTACCAATGGGTATAGTTACCAATGGTGAAATTGTGTAACTAATATATTAACCAATGATCATTTCTCCAATGGTCCTAAAATATTCAAATTCAAATGGACACATTTCCCTTTATAATATCTAAATAAAACAACATTATTTTATTCAATATTCACCACAATAATTTTCAATGATTTTGATTAGTTTACAAATATTTCGTTTTATTTTTGTAGTTTTGGTGTAATGATTCTATCATATTGGAGTGATCCTTCTATAACCAATTTTGGGAATAATGTAATTATCATTATTAAAGAGATATGTTTTTGTTATGTTTAATATAATATAACATGAATTTTCTATGGAAACAAATATCATATAAAAAATACTTGGTTTGTTACATTATTTCCCCTGAAGAAATTTCATCCTCAAAATATCACCTCGTTAACTTTGTTGAGAGAAGGAAAATGTACTTTTTCTTTATTGGCTCCTCTAGTTCCCATTTCACCTCTGAAAATTTATGGTTTATCCATAACAATTTAACAAGGTGGGTAGTATATTTACACAGAACCTTGTATCTATGGTCCATGATCTCTATTGATTGATCCTTATAAGAGATTCAATGTTCCATCTGTACCACCTCTAGATTCAGAATATGTTGGGGATATGGTATCTACTTTCTCAAAAGAGAAACATGGAATAAATCATGAATTTAAACTATATTCGAAGGATGTTTTAGCCAATATAATACTTCTGTTACGTGATAAAAAATTTCATAAGGGCCAATTTACCTTGGGAAAATCTTCCATTTCATCCCAAATAGTATGACTCTCTTCCATAGTGACATTCAAAGTAAAAATTTGTCTCCAGTAACAATCTTCAAGTCCCTTTAAGATTTTCAGTATAGATCTTCTTCCGAATTAGTGTATCATCGATGTGTTTTTTGATGGCATGAACCTTTTCATTAATCTCTTATATGTGATTTATCCCAAAATGATTTCTCTTACCAAATTAATCTCAAAATATAAGAGTTCTATATCGCTTCCCATACAGAGCTTAATAGGGCACAATTTGGGTACCTGAGTGGAAGGTATTATTTTTTGATAACTCAACTAGTGGGAAATTTTTCTCTTATACAGATTTAAATTCCATTGATAATGATATTTTCATGTACCAAGGTCTCTATATAGACCTTTAAGATTGGATATTATTTTGGGGGTGATATTTCATACTAAAAATTAATTCCGTATTTAGAGCATGTTAAATAATTATTAAAAAATGATATATGAACCTTGTATCATGATAAAAAATGATAAAAAGTGTCACCCCATGCAACCTTACCACTTCTTTTATGTATATATTGGAATGTTTTTCAAGAGATAAATCCTCTTAAACAGTGATAAAATGTGTATTGTTAGTGATTTAGTTCGCTATAAAAATATCAAATTTTTTACTTTGGATGTTCTTGGGAGAGCAATGACAAAGTCTGTAGTGATATTATCCCAATAACATGTTGTTATGGGTTGTGGTTTCCATACCCCTTTAGGAATTTTTCACTCTTCCTTCACTTGCTGACATACCAAGAACCTTGCAGTGTACTATCCAATAAACCTTTTTATATTATCCCACTAATAATAATCATGAGGGTCCCTATACATTTTAGTTCTTCTAGGATGTATAGATAATGTTGAGCTATAAGCTTTATCCATCCATTATTTCTTTATCTATGGAATATTATGGACATATAATGTTCAAAAAAATTTACATACACCTTCTTGATCGATATTGAATTTAAGAAACTTCCCATTCATCATGTCGTAAATATTCTTTTGTAACAAAGGATCTTCACTTTGTTCTTTATTGTTATTATCTAGTAATTATGGTTGAGAAATGATTTAGGATAGGATTGATGATGTCCCTTCTCTAATGATTACCATGCCCTATCTTACTAGGTCCTTGATCAATGGATATCCTAGAATATTCATCATTTTCATCACAATAGGGTATTTTCTACTTAACACATCATCACCATTGTTTTCTCTTATATGGTGGTAAGGAATTAAAGAGTTATAGTTTTTATGAAGTTCCATCTATATTATTTTTCTCATGTTTAGTTCTTTTTATGTGAATATATACGTCAAAATTTGGTGGTCTGAGTAAATATCAAAATTTTCCCTATAAATATAGCATCTAAGAATTTTCCAAGAAAAAATAACTATAGCTAGCACCTGGTCATGCTTAGGAGAATTCTACTTTTGAAGATTTAACAGTCAAGATTCATAAGAAATAACCTTTTCATTTTCATGAGGAATATCCCAAGAGATTTCATAGATGCATCTCTAAAAATAAATAATCCTTATTTGAAAGAGGTTAGAGTTAACACTGGTTCACTAAACAATATCTTCTCAATTTCTTGAAAAAATTATTCACACTCCCCGATCAAGACAAACCTAGACCCTTTTTGATATAACATGGTTAGTGTATTATAACATCATGAGAACACATTTCAAAAAAAATCCTATAATATCCTACTAAACCAAGGAAGATATATGCTTACATTACTGCAGTAGGATGTGGAAAATCCTCTACAACTATTTTATTGGTAGGTTCATCTCAGATTCCTTCATTGGTTTTAATGTTCCCAAAGAAAGCAACTTGTCATAACTAAAAATCACATTTTCTTATTTTCCAAAAACTATTTTCTTCCTTATAGTTTTAAACATAACTCTTAGACTATCCCCATGACCATCCTAAATTTTGAAATATATCACGATTCTATAAAAAACTACTGCAAATTTATTATGGTAGTTCTTAAATACCCTATTAATACAATATATAAATATTGCAGGGAATTAGTCAATTTTTAGGGAATAACAATAATATCATAATTCTCTTATCTTGATAGGAAGTAAGTCATTATAATATGTTAATTTATTATTTTTTTAATGGTTGGGGCCGAATCCTCATTTATTATTTGAAGTACATCAGAGAGCTCTTTTAATTGGGTAGAGGGAGACCCATTACATAGCCCGAAGGACAAGTGGGAATTTAGACCATTACATGGCCCGTAGGCCCATTTTTTTTGTCTAAGGCCCATTATGTGAATAGTAATTCTATAGTACTCTCCCTGCTACAATATTGCACAGTATCCGCCGCTGCTACAGTACCCTACCATCGCAATACTGACATGTCGCCGCTATAGTGCCCATTGTTACTACAATGTCCCCACTGCTATAGTACGCTACTGTACTACTACATTAACTGTTCCCAATGGGTTCTGAAACCCCATTTTTCATATAGGATTATGAGGTTCTTACCACTAAGCCAAACCCCAAATACTTCTGTCATTACCATTAATTGATGATAACCATACCAAAGATCAATCTTGGAAAATAATTTATCCCCATAAATTTGGTCAAATAAATCCTTAATCCATGGAATAGGGTACTTGTTCTTAACATCAATAATATTATGTTTTATATAATCAAAACATTACCACATTGATCCATCCATTTTATTTAAAAAGAGAATAGGTTCCCACATAAAGACACACTTGGTTAGATAAATCCATTATCCAAAAGATCCATAAGTTGTTTCTTCAATTTCTTTATCTCCATATTTTCTTCTCTATATGAGGTCATTAATATTTCATTGGATCCATGTATGAGTTCAAGGGATAACTTTACCTATCACTCTAGGATAGGTCTAGCTAACTATCAAGGAAAGCCATAAATGTATTCTTGAATGATGTAGACATTCTATGTCATTATAATTTCATTTCCATCGCCACTTCAAAGATCATCTTCATAAAGAAGGCTATGAGAGTGGATTCTACACAATGTTCAGGTCGGAATGTATCTCTTTAGAAAATAACAAAAGGTTTACTATTCAATACTACTGATATTTCCATTCTAGTACACTAGATCTTAACATTATACTTTTAGATCCATTCCATCCCTAGTACAGTGTCGAATTCCACCATAAGAATGACTACTGGATTTGTGATGAGATTTAGATATCCAAAGTAAATATTATAGTTTCTATATAGTATTGATGCTTGGATAATCCCTTTAGTGGTGATAATTGGTAACTCTACTTCAAGTAGCTCAGGGGTAGATTCTATATTCTTTGAAAACATGGATGAAATAAAGGAATGTGTAGAACCAAAATCAAGCAATGTACTGTATGTCATTGAGATAATAAAAAGTGTACCATCCAGAACATCATTTGGAGCTAATACATTAACAATCATTATAGAAAATTCTAAAAATTATCCCTTATTCTATGATTAGGTTGATGTTGTTTTCCCTTTATTATCTTATGATATATGATTTTATTAGAGAAGTTCCCAAGATGTCCACACATGAATCACCAAAGATCGGGTTGTGCATGCCGCATCTTCCCTTTGTCATTAGTGCTATGATGTTGATTATTCAACTCACCACGAATGTTCTGAGATATATGGAAATATCATTCACAATTTTATAATTTTCCACTCTTGATCAAGAATTTACTTGAATTTATCTTTCCACATTTGTTGGACATGGGATGTTGCAATTTATTTCCTCCTATTCCAGGATAATTGTTCCTCCCGGAGTTTTGATCTATAGATCTCTTATTTTCATTCAACTTATGGGACCACTACATCCCTACAAACTCTAAATCATCCTTAATTTAATTTTTCACTATCACCTCGTAGCTTTCATAGTCTTGATTTACAAAATTTCTATACATATGGGATCGTAGTCTGCCAGAATATCGATCAACATTTCTATTAGGATCAATAATAAATCTTATGGTGTATTATGGAAGCCCTGTAAATTTCATATAATAGATTCAAACCAATTCATTGTACTTCTACTTCAGATCGAGGAATTCCTTCTCTAGTTTTTTAATATTGAATTGGGTAAATATTTACTTAAAAAAATATTCTATTAATCTAATCACACTCCATAGAATCGATCTCCCTTCCTGTATTCATGTTTTCAATCAGTGAAAATCACTAATCAAATTTTAATTATAAGAGGTATACTACCAGAGTTACTTTCTCTTTCTATAAAAAATAGAGTATAAAAAATATCTTTTCTATAGATATAATCCATTGTTCAGATATCAATGGGTTGATAAATCCCCAAAAAGAAGGTGGTTATTGACACATGATGGACTCTATGAAAAGTTATTCCCATCAAGGTGCATTTGGTCACTCAACATGATCCTTTTTATTATTCATAATACAAGATAGTTAATTCACCATTCTGATGATGTTTTACATTCCAACATCCCTCGGAGGGTCATCATTACATCTTCCATTGTTATCATTATTTATAGGTTTCCTCGCATTTAACACAATTTACTATCAGAAGAAAATCTTTGTGAGAAACATTTTAATTTTAAGTATCTTATAAATTAAAAATAATTTTACATCATAAAACTTTAAGCATAAATATGTTATTCTATAAAAAAAATTAAATTTTCTACATATTAACCATAATTGATCATAAAAATATAGTGATTAACCAAAAATATACCATGGGAGTATCAAACTAGGGGTGCACCAAACCCATTTTCATTCACTGGTTCCCAATAAAGTCTAGATAAATGCGATGTTTTTGGGTGTTACACCTAGATAAATATATTTCATAGCCACATCCCCTTGTTCCTATCCAGAAATTTATTTTTTTCCCAAGAATCAACTTATTTAAATCTTAACCAAAATACCAAGATAATAACTTATATTTAAACTTTTATATAGTTTTAATAATAAGGATTTCTATTCAAAATTACAATAAATTAATAAACCATCATTTTATACCAACTATGGAATCCCTTTTTTTATTACATAATATTATAATTACATGATACAAAATAGAGGGTCTTTTGATTTTTAGTTTATTGAAAATTATGAATATAATACATGAAAACAGAAAAAATCTTCTAAACCACTAGAAAGTCTTATTCATTGGTTAATACTAAGTTACATATACTATAACTCATTTCTTGGGGTCATACATCTACGGAATGGGGGGAGAAAGATTCCCTCTAAGGGAATACGAAATGGAAACTGTTTACATGTGATCATGACAAATATCAATAAGAACACAAGGAATATAATTATGAAATAATAAAGATAACATGAGGTATACAATAATAATAAGAACATGTTTAATAAAATTTAAATGTGTATAAAACATTTAAATTAAGCATTCAAAAAAATATCACTGTGGTTCATCACTAATGTGCCATAATTGAAAATAATCAAGGTTATTTTCCAAGCTATCCCAAAACAATTCAACTATAGAGATTAAATTCATTAACCAATGAATTAGAGTGATATAATGGTGGAACATTCATATGTATAAATTAATTATCACCACATAGATCATAATAAAACATTTCATTAATAACCCATGGAGAATAAATAATGGGTTTCTTATCGAAATTATGGAGTTTCAAAAGTGTTTAATGATATGAACATCACAAATTTTTTATCCCAAAAATGTGAATGTGGGTTTTTATGTGTAAATAGAAAAATAAAATAAAAAATATATAACTATTGGTGAATAAACATACAAACAAATATTATTTGGTATTAATAAAAATTAAAATTTCTTAAGTAGTGTGTTTAAATTCGACGAGTAAATTTGGCAGTATGATGGGTATAAAAAACAATTTAATAAATGGGTAAAATGACAATGTAATGGGGTAAACCATTGATAAAAAATAATTTATGTGTAAGGGTACAACAAAAAGTTTTATAAAGGATATTAAACATAAAAATTAGATGACACATACAAAAAAATTTCATGAATTGAAGAGAAAATAAGGTTAATTTGCTTACATAGAATAGTTAATCTTAAATATTGAGGAATGAATCTCTGTGGTCTTGAGGAAACCTTGGGGGAATAATTAGGAGGAAAAAATTTTATAAAATCATGGAATATGTACTATGAATGAAATGAAATGGAGAAATTGGTTGAAAATTATAAAAAAAGTGGAATATTTGTTTAATAATTTCCAAACATAGGCATTGGAAATACTGGTTGTGGAAAAAAAAACATTGTTTTACCCATGGTTCTAGCCCACAATTTTAAAAATTTGAGACACATTAAATGTTATTTTAACCCACAAGAAATGAGAATAATTTTTATTGCTTATTTAGGCATGGGAAATTAATCATTCCACAAAGTAATGTTTGGAAAATCAATGTTTCTATTTTAGACTTTTAAAAGATACTTGTAGGTTTTAGAAATTGATTAAAACACATTAAAATATTTAATATTAATTAAATAAAAATATTTAGGTCTTGGATTGTGGTTAGTTAACTATTAAAAAATTAAAAAAATTATGAAGTCATTAAACATACTGAAAACACAAAAAATATTTTACTATTCATAGGAAAATTAATGTATTTTAGAAAATTCCAATAATTTCACCCTACGCTAATTTGGATGTTATAATTTCAAAAATTATGTTCATTTGATCCGAAAAATTCTATAACTATAATAACATTATATTTTAAACATAAATTCCTTATTTATTAAAAAATATCAGGTCGTAGAGCATGGTCAAAATTTCAAAACATAAAAATTTCCAAGGACATAATAAAATTATTTTATCTTTTATATTTAAAAAATAATGTTTTTAACATTATATTTTATTAATGTAAATATTATTCAGAATAAATTTTTTTATGATAAAATTTTATATCTTTTCCAGAAATTATTATTTGACTAAGAAAAATCAATTTATCCAATTCATCTCAATTAAACAAACATTTTATTAAAAAACTATTATTAAAAGTAATTTATGGAATATAAATTTTATTTATACAATGGAATTATACATCAAGTAACTAAGTCATGGACACAAAAACCTTTACAAACCCAACATAAAACCTATTGAAAAGGTGTGTGATGGTGATAAATTCATGGGGATACTCAACTAACGTCGATCGAGTGGTAATTTCCACTAACTTTAACTTCTTCTATAGATGATTACACTATAGATTCACTTTTTGAATCTCATCTTGTGCTTTGTCTAGGGATAAATCCAATGATGCTACCCCCATCCATGTCCTGACAAATGGGTTTCAGATAACATGACTCTACTGGGTGAGGCCAATGATTCTCATTTCTTATTTAATTATCTATTGTCATTAGTACTTTTAAATAAAAATTATAAGATTTAAATTATAAGTAATTAGTATAGTTACAAATGGTAAAATTTTCCCATGGTTATATTGACCAAGAGTCCTAAAACAATCAAATTATAATGGTCATATTTTTATGAATTATATATTAATACAACTTCATTATTTCATTCAATATTCTCTACAATGATTTTAGAAGATGTTGATTGGTTTAATAATATTTTATTTTATTTTTCTTATTTTTGGGGTGATGATACTAATAGATTATAGTGATCCATATTTTTCTATTTTGTCATGTATCATTTTGATCAGTATTAAATAGATATCTTTTTTTTGATTGTAATAAAATATAAAACCTTTTTTCTCTTGAGAAAATTATAATTTAAAAAAACATTAGTTGTTTCATCATTCATGCATACATGAGGACTACCACATCAAGAACTGACATATTTTATTTCTAATAACCACCTTTCATGGATAATAATATAATGTATTTAATATATATGTGATATTAATGATATATTTTTATTCAACAAAAATAATATATCATATATATTCATACCATTTGAATCATTAAAAATGTTATGATCACATGTGTGTACATACAAACTACCATCACAATGTAGTGATGTACATCATTTTTAAATAATGAATCCCGCGGATGGTCATCGGGATAGATTTAATAAATTTATATGATGATTATAAAATTATAATTATTCAATAAAGATAATATTTTACTTTATCTATTTATTTACCATATAATGAAATGTAAAAACAACACCCGTGTGTACGTGTGGACTACCACCATGTCAGTTGATGTATTTTATTATTCAAAAATTAAATTCATTGATGAATATAAAATTGTATTTCATTTATAAAAATGATAATAATTTAATGGTTATTACTACTAATATTTTAAAACAATGGTCCCTTTCATAATGGTCAAATTATCAATGTATTTTTTCAATTATGAACTGAACATCCTAAAACGCACGATGTGAACTTAACAAATTAATTCAATAAATATACCATAGAGAAAAATGAAGTAAGTGGTTTAATGATAATCAAATAATCCAAGAATATTTTCTTAAATTTATAAATAATTAATATAATTGTATTATATAGCATTTAAAGGACATACATAACAAGATGAGACTCTAGTTAAGGGTTTTCATAACCCAATTTCGAGTCATTGGTTTTTAATTCTACTTCCTTGAATATATTGTTCTATGATCATGTGTGAAATGACCTATAATTATAATATACTATTTTTTATTTACACTTGGTTTTTCTATTTTTATAATTTTAATATATAATCACCTCAATTATTAATTCTCACTTCAATGATATGGACCTTTTATGGATTACTCATCTCAATATTGTTTCTTTGAGACTTGTCTCATTTTATGAACCTAATTTATTTTATAAGGTGTATATGATTCCTATTGAGATATTATATCATGAGTAAATCTTTAATAATTTTATTTAATTTTCATTTTATGTTATATATTTCATGAAATATTTATTCAAATGTTATAAAATATGTAATGGTTTCAATGGTCTCAATTTCAATTCTTTGAGGCAGAATTTATTTTTCTGCACCACGTTTTATTCTATATGGTCTATTTACTATCCCACGAATGAATATTAAAACATTTTCTCTTTTAAATCATGGTATATAGAAATTTTTTTACATTATTTCATTTTAATTAATTTTGAATCGAAGTTACCTAAGTAATAAAGGGTTTATATTATAGTCTCATTTATTTTCTAGATTTTTTATGTTTTATGTTTTTATAGTAGAAATTGTATGATATTAATTTCTTAAACCAAATATCTATTATAAATATATTTTTATTTATATGTTTTACCTGATTTCATTTCATTTTCATCTATTTTTAATACAAGGAGATCAATATAATGTTTATAATGAAAAAAATATTATTTCTCATTTTGGGTGGAAATCTTTTCTTACATATCCATGATATTTAAAATATTTTCATGAAAGCTTAGTTTTTAAATAAATGATTTTTTAAAGTCCTATTAAATAATATTTTAATTTATATAAAATTGTATAAAAAGAATATTTTTTTCATTTTCAGAACTTGGTACATTTGGTTTTTAAAGAAAGTGTAAAAAAGATCTTTGCTATAACATTTTCCAAATGAAAGGATTTTCACCACTGTATGAACTATTTTTTTTAAAGTTTTAATATTATATTTTCATTTTTAAAATAAAATAAAATAATTTTTTAAATTTTCATCGAATTTTTATTCATAAATTTTTTTCGAAGAAAATGATATTCTCTATATTTTCAATGAATTATATTAAATTTTATTTTAAAACTATTTTCCATCTTTGGAAATATTAATTATTTTTTTCATATGTTATAATGGTGATATGTTCCATTTATACCATCTTTATCATTTCTTCGGAGAGATTATGAATTTTTAAAAAGATTATCAGGGAACCAATTTCTTTTCAGTGAGTAAATCAAGTGAAAATATAATGAGGGTTATTTTCAAGGTTGTTATACTGAAAAGTTGAAAATTAGAAATGTTTTGTTCATTATAAATTGAATGGACATATGAATAGATAAGTTAAGGGTATATTTTTATTAAACCATGGATTGGTGGCTAAAATATAATTCAAGGATGGGGGGTCACATTTTAAACTGAGTTTGGGTGGGTCTGTTATAGCCCTCCAATTTATTGGGTAAAGAGATGGAGTTATCTGATTGTAATTTAAAACTAAGTGATGACCTGATTTTTCTGTTATAGGTTACTCCTAATAGTTATGGTAATTATATATTTTGGTGATTCTATGATTAATTTTTGTTGTTCCAAGATACCAACAAGTTTTATCAATGTATATTATATATTTTAATTTTTCATTTGATGAAGATTTACATAACATAACTCATGATTGTTGTTTATTATTACTCGTTCCTTTGTTTAAGATTTATGCAATGTTAAAATTTTAGTGATACATGGTTTTTTGGGAATGAAATAAATTATTTTATGTTCATACACTTTTAATATACTCTCATACCCTTAGTCTCATCTTGTATTCCATAAATATATTTAATTACTAATTTATATGTTTCCCCTTATTATGCATTTTAGAACACTAATATTATATTTATTTTCCCCAGGTTATAAATAATGATGTTATTTAAGATATTTCTAGAATTATTTCATGTGGGTGACGATAAATACATAATATAGAAAAATAAATTCTTGTTATAATTGAAAAAAAAATCTCAATAAAAGACACAAGTGTTTTTATTTAATAGTTTTTCCTAATTATCTAAACCTATAAACCTAAAAATTCAGTGGGAATGTAATTGATATGATAATATTGTTTTATTGTTTATGTTTTGGATGGATAAAATTGGGACATGTTTATTAGTATCAAATCCAGAAATATAAAGATTATGTTTTTAGCATTGGATCCTAGAGCTTCAGTTGAAGACTATTATAATGATTTTATAAAGTCCATGACTAGAAATAAATCATGAAACCACATAATAATAAGATAATGTCTCAATGTCAGTAGCAACATATGAGTGTTTATTGGGTAATATAATCAATTTTTCTTGATATCTTATTATTCAAGTTTCATACATATGACATTAGACATAATTCTTGACATATCATTCATTGATTATCCCAAATGAACTTATATTCATTACCATGGACATAAAATTTATTTCTATGTTTCCAATCTAATTAATAGGATGAGATATAAATTTCTATATATGGATGGGACAAATCCTTCTTCATTTTATTCATTAATATCACAATTATCTTCACATACTCAACGTATCCTATATAGCATTATCATAGTGTGTCACCGGTTTTGTTAATACATCTATGTATAGAAGTAACAACATGTATTAATAATATCTTAATGTATATGGTTGATTACATGTTGTCTCATATTGGAATTCCAATGACATAAAAATATATGGAATTCTTATTGGATAATATGTCTTCTTAATTTATTATCTAGAATATTTTCAAGTGAGAACATCATGAGATGAGATATAAACCTCTTATGTGAACTCACACTTAAATATAAAAAATTTATGTTCCCCATCATTGTTTTTCTTCTTGACTATAAGAAAACATATTGAAGATATATTATCATTGAATCCCAAGGTTCTTATCATAGTGGGGAACTAATATAAACTATTTTGATATGATAGACACCCTATAACATTATCACATAAAATTCACATAGAATGATGATAAATATATGATAATATATTTTTAATATTAACTTATTTTAATATCAAATATATTTTTAATATTCACC
Source organism: Viscum album (assembly GCA_963277665.1). Classification (NCBI taxonomy): domain Eukaryota; kingdom Viridiplantae; phylum Streptophyta; class Magnoliopsida; order Santalales; family Viscaceae; genus Viscum; species Viscum album. The sequence goes on along the minus strand of OY728147.1, from coordinate 1,219,445,316 downwards.
TAATTGAATATAAATGGTAATCTAAAGTAAAAATTTGTTGGTTCTTGGATACCAACTCCAATGAAACCACCTTAGGGTGTGTGTGATAGTTAAAAGGATTCTTAAAGAAGAAATATGATGTCTTCTTTAGATGTTTGTTTCATCATGTTATCATCCATGTCTAGATAGAAAAAGATGAAACATAAATTCCTAAATGCATACATTGTGATAAATCATCTTTTAGAACATGAAATTGAGAATGAGAGGCTAAATATAAATAATATTGTAATTACACTGAACATGTGTAAACTAGATTTTAGGTACCTTGTTAGAAATACAACATCAAATATGTTGAATTATATTGGCTAGTTAGAAATGTTGGGATTTTATGTGGATAAAAAAATTATCCATTAATCTTAAATTATCATCCTTGACACTACAATACATGTATTCGTTTAGAATAAAATAAAAAAATAGACAATTCACTTGTGAATATTTTCACTATGATTCACCAAGATTATAAGGATTTGTGGGTATAAGTTTTCTCACCCATTAGGATGAACAAATAAATAGATTATTTTTAAAATCTTTTATAAATTTTAGATTTAATAGTTCATCCACAATATAAATATGGACAAAAATGATTCATAGAAAAAAAATTAATAGCTGGCCATCTACTTCATATGGGGAAAGAGATATCAATAGAATAGATAAAAATTGAATTTAAGAGTAATAATATAAAAGATTCCACTTTAGGTATATTCATGATTGCATTTTATTTTGTGAAATTCTTTTATTTGGTATAAAATACATATGTAGCTCTCATAATTGTATCCAAATACAGAGACTAATAAAATTATGAAATATTTTAAGATGTAAGTGGAAATATTTAAGTAAATAAATGAGGATAATTCAAAATTTAGATAAATTATACTTACAAATTTACATTCCCCTAAGGATTTATTGACATAAAATAATTATTTTGTATTTAGTACAACCAAAAAATTTGTTTGAGTGTCTTGTTAATGAATAAGGAGATATTATTTCATTTATAAAATAAATATATTTTTGGCATGTCATTCATATTTAATATTTCAACAATACTTGAAACATATATGTATAATATCATTAATTAATGATGAATATAAAATATAAGGTTCAAATAATACCAATGTGAACCCTGATCCGGATCACTGGGTTTAATCGGGTGTGACACATGAATTCAAACACACCTCCCAATATGTATGAGGTTTCTTAATAACATCAATTACATGAACCATACTGTAGTGATATTATGACCTCAATATCATATAATTATTAAATTTACACAAACAAAGAAGAAAGAATAATAATAATATTAAGAAGCAAAACATAATTTATTAAATAAATAAAATATTCATAAGAAATATAAAATGGAATATAGTCACCCATTTCCCAAGTCGTCGGGGATCCCCACATACAAAAAATTAATGTTTATTTAATATAAAAAATATTAAAATAAGAAATTTAGAATCATTAAAAATATTCATGGTGCATGTATTAACATCACCCTAACACCGTACATGTCCACACACTCAAGAGTTAGTTATAAATAAATTTCTCTAGGAAATATCCCTAATTTTTTTAGAAACATTATACACATTCATATATAGGGTGTTAGTATAAAACTAGTTGGAAATCACTAATAGTCCACTAGAATAAGTTCTTGAGATTTATAAATTTTTATGTAATGACATAAATAATAAATAAATAAATATACTACAATGTTTGAGTTATCATGTCGTAAAATGATTTCTATATATCCCCATTCATTCCTAATTTGTATCCATACTAAAAGGAACTATATGTTGATACCTCATATGTAAGTTAAAATCATAGCCATTGTTTCTTCACTCAAAACATTACCTCCATGAAAACCACCTGACCCATCTCTTCTCACTAAAGGGATCTCATCGTCACATCCTAAATGACCTTCTCACTTAAGATTAGTATCATCTCTTGAAAATACCTTCTAACTCATGTATATCCATATGACATATCAAGTCACACCACATCATTCAAGTTAGAACCATACCTCACAAACCCATGCATTCCTTCTCACTGAAGACATACATAAAAAGTATAAAGACACACCTCAACACTCAATGTTGACCCAGACATCCGAAACAATACTTTAGAAAATAATAAATATCACCCATTAAATCAAAAAAATCAAGGTTAATCATCAATCAAACCCATTAACCACTTCACTGGGTTATATAGGCCTCAACCGAGCCTAAATGTATTTCTCAAGGCCAAATTATCATAGTCGATAGGTCTACCTCACACTATGGAATGAGTCATAATTCCTCCCTTACCATCCCAGGAACCCATCACCCCCTATGGGGAGTCAACCACAACCATACACACTAACCCAGTGACATTGATACTAATGTATAGTCTCAATGGGTCATGAATTCACCTCTATGAAATTTTTTTATAACCTTATAAGAATTTCATTGCATGGTATAATTACATCTTGGATATTAATGGAGTGTTATCACCAAGATACAATAAAATATTCAATCCTTAGTTCCTAGAAAAATAAAAATCAAACCCAAATCCTCAAATTTAGGGTTAGTGGAAGAAAAACCATTAAAATGTGGATTTAAGAGACATTATGGTCTTAGACGACATTATATTATCCAAAGGAGAACCTCTACAATGGAAAATGCTTCAAATGACTATGAGATGTGAGTGTAAGAGAACGTATCTCTAGGAAGAAGCCCCAAATGTCTTCCAATTCAAGTGAGGATTGGGAGGAAGGAGGGGTGAGTTAAATTTTGATTAGGGATTTATGGATAAATTTTAATATAGTCCCTTTAAGGAAACACCTTTTGAAATGGTCATGGTGTAATCTAGGGGTTGCATTTTGACCCACACCTCACCATACACCATCATGGTGTGGCCCTCTAGGTCATGGTGGGACAAGTAAAAATTAGATTTCATTGAGCTATATATAAATGATAATAGTGTGGCCCCTAAAACATTATTCCATGAGACTCCACCTCACTCTTGGTGTTGAGAAATGATGCAAAGGAATCATGTCGTGATGACAACCAACACCATAATTTTAGTTTCATGTCTTGTTTGTCCTTATTGAAACCACCTTCAAGGCACCTCTAACACCTAAAAATGAAAAATAAAAAAATATAAATTAGAATAAATATAAATTTTAAAAATACAACACAACATTATTCTAAGATCTTGCAAAATCCCCTTTCTAGGGGATAATCATTCTTGGGAAGTGTCTTTAAATATTTTGGCCAAACAGCTTCAAATATTATACCCATGTATCTTATTAAGGCTCCACATTTTCCATTTAAATTCATCCATACTACCATTGTACTCAGAAAAGAGGAAATTTCTTTCTATATAGTAACATTACTATTTGTTTCACTATCCGCGCTGGGTGATCCTCAAATAGAACTCCTACATCTAACTCAATATCATAACATCATTCTTGTGTATAGGATCTATATCAAATTTCTTAATCTATGAAATAAATAAAAAAATAATGCATACCTCAATGTAATGGAGGAAGATCCTATCAATAATGTTGAATTTACAGATTCATTTTGAGGTATTCATTCTCATATTTTGGTTCTAATATTTATCTCTAGGATATCTATAGTTTTTTGGTGAAAATGGTGATTTTTTGAGAGATAGAAGGTGGAACACAGATGGATCATGGTTAGAAGAAACTGTGTGCTAGCCTAGTAGAAATTGTGCTCGCTGGAAAGTGGAATTGTCCGGGTTACACAACCTACCATATGGGCGTGCAGGATAACCATGTGCCCAGGTCAGTGCCCTTTCCTAAGGAACATGGTCAACTGCATAGGAATCTGCCCACCCCATGAAACTGTGCATCCTCTACTCCCCTTTGAATTATGTGTGAACTGTTGGTGCATGGTTTGGAGAACTGTTAAGCCTCCCTAAAACATAACCATGCTCAAAATTTATTTTATACCCTTCCATGATTTTATTCTAAAAACCAAATTGTCTCACCAATTTATGTTCTTCATCCCTAAGTGTGAATCTCCCTTCTTATAAGATCCATTGGACCACAATATCTTGGTGGTTTTGGACTTCTATCTTCATGAAATCATTGAGTAAGCCTCCCCTCTCATATTTTCTTCCCTATTCTTGGTCTCTTATTCCTTATTTTGGGGGTTTTATTTCTCTAGTGAATAGGTTGTACTAATGAGATTTAAATATTGATTTCTTGGGTTAAATATTAATGGTTGTGGTTTTCCCTTTCTTTTAAAGGCTCTCCTGGTGGTGTAGTTTTGGTTTTCTAATTGTTTCTAGAATTTTCCAAATGAATAGTTAGTGGTTATATGAGTTACCATTTTTTGATGATTTTAGTGTGATTTATTTTGTTTCTAAGTGTATTCATAGAATATTTTGAGCAGATCCAAACATGTCATCAAATGGTTCTATTGTGGGTAAGGGTTTAAAAGGGGGATTTTGATTATAAATAGTGTTTTTTCATGTGTATTTATATTGTTGGATATGTGTCTTTGTTAGAGGAGGTTCATGTGGCATGGGAATATAATTTGGAAAAAGGGAATCTTTGATATATATTTGGGAATACTAGGAGTAGTATTCTAAGTAGTTCAGTAGGGCCAAGTCTAGGTTCCCCAAAGTGTGATTGATTCAATATATCTAACTAAACATAAGATGATGATTATAAACAACTAGAACATAAAATGTGATTCCCCTATAGTGGATTGTTCAGAAGGATTTTCTAGTTTTTTATGAATTCATTATTGAGGTATGAGGATCCTAGGACCCCACTAAGCCCAGATCCTTATGGATTACCAATGGAAATCCTATTATTATATGTTTATCATTTGGATTATGGCCGTGTTTACTTTACATTTTAATTTCAAATAATGTTTTATTTAAAAAAATTATTTCTTTTTCATAAAACTATAATTTTTATTTGCCTAATGGTGTTATAGGATATAATAACTTTTCTTGGAATCCTACTATGTATTGGATCATGCACTACGTACACCCTTGGGTGTGTGTTGTCCTCGTTATGTTTGACCCGGTTAAATGCAACTCATTTGGTGGTGTTGATGGTGGATCCAATTGCTATTGGTTACTCTTCTTTTAGGTGATGATGGTAGAGTAATGGGGGCGATAAGAATATTATTTCATGTTGTTTTGGATGTGTAGTGGATTCCCCCATACCATTTTGGTATTTTATATTTTAGTTAAATGTGTAAGTTGTTAACATATGATAATAGTAATTCTTTTGGTCATGATTTTTGATAATGATGTATTTTTATATTCTTTTTTATTGATACTAATTTATTATCATGGGTTAAATCATTCATAGTCGTGATTTTTGATTCATAGAAACTACTTTCCAACCCATGGGGATTGGGAACGCCTTTGGGGCCTTACCAGAGGATCGATCTGGTGTTGGGTTGTATGACAACGCGACATGGTTCATTAAAAATGGAAATTGATGGAGTTTTTTATATTTCATTGTGTCGAGTTATTTAAGAGATTCTAGATAGATAGTAGATATGATTTTCAAGGTTTGAGGTTCTAGTTTTGAGTGGGGTTTCGGTCTAATACACCCCGTAATAGGACATAGGACACCATTGAATGATTGGGATTTGTTTACTTCCTCTTATAGGTGAGATTTATAGTCTATAGACTATCCATGGACACCTAGCAGAGGGAGAGAGTTTTGGATTGTTATTGTTCTTATTATATTTTCCCCTTGATTTATAGAAGTGTTTGATGTTTATGGGTTTTGAAAATTTTCCATATTGATGTGATTTTTTTCTTATGTTATTTGATTATTGCATCATCATGACTCCACAGAATCTTTCTGTGGTACTATAGGAATAGTCTTGAGAGATTTCTGCCACAACAGTTGATTATTGGAGAGTGGAAACATTATTTCAGGCTATCTGAACAATTGATCGGGCGTTGGGATTTGGTCCTACTCATGTTAGGGATGTTGAACTCGGCCAATGAAAGGACAAATCTCAGGAGTTTCTCAAGAAATATCCACCATTTTATGGTAATAATTATCCTTAGAAATATTAGTATTTGAATGAAAATACTGAATTTGTGATTGGGATATTTTATACTCTTGAGGAAGATAATGTGAAGTGTGATTCATTCTTTTAAAAATTTCCCAATCGATGGTGGTGCCACTCAATGATTTAGGATTGGAAGGAAAAGTAAATTGATTTGAGGGATGTAATATTCATCTTTAATGAATTTAATTTCCCTGATACCTTTAATTTTCCATGACCTGAGTGTATTTTCATCCCTATTTGGAGGATTGGATAGTGTTGGAGTACACTAACATCTTTGCAGAGTTGGTTCAGTTTTCACTCGAGGGAGTTTTTATTGAGTAGCTAAATTCTCAATGCTTTGAAATTGGGTTTTATCCAGACATCTGACACCATGTCATATTGTTTAAATTAAATACCTATGATGAGATAGTGAATTGAGATTTGATGGACGAGATAGATCATGCTAGAATGTATGGTGTTTAGGGGATAGTCCCAGTAGTGGGATAAGGCAGTGGTGAATCATCCATAAAGAAGAGGAGGAAATATGAGTAGGAGAAGATGGGAAATGGTATCCCATGGCATCATTGTTGACTATGTTCATATGTGGATTCATATGTTGGATTGGTTCTTTTTCATCAGTGGGGAAGGATGAGGAATTTTTAGTCAGCATGTTCTGCCATAGATAGACCTTTCTAACAGTGTGGATTTAAGGGGAACTTATTGCAGTTTGGTAAAGTTTCTTTCCCATATATGGGTGGTGAAAGTTACTCAGACTTTAATAGGATGTTAGCACAATAAAAACCATCCAGGATAAATGGTTATAATTTTTTTGGTTGTAAATGTAGGTCTACATCTACTGTTTGGAAAAGTTATATTAAATAATATCTTTGGTCATTAGTCATTCTCATGAATAGGTAGAGATGAAGCTCTTACATTACATGGATCAAGTGGTGGTGGAATCAGATACCAGACCTATGATATTTTGATGTACTATTTTTAATTGAATCATAGATGACTCTTTTATTTTACCTGGTTGATTCTAACTCTTTATTTTATGACTACCTTGTGGATTTGTTAAAATGTTCAACCAAACTCATGACTTATATAATGTATTTTGTAATAACACATGGTAAGATGACATATAAGGGTTTCAAGTGTACATCATGCACACCCACTCTTCTAGGGGTCTATCTAAATTGTGATTTTATGGTTCTAGAGTTTTATTTCTTCAACATGATACTTGGTATGTATTATATGGTTAATTTCAAGGTGCACACCAATTTTTATCGGTGATAAGTATTTTTTGTCAAACTAGATAGAAACACTCAGGTCTTTCCAAGTGAATGAGTTCCTTGGTCATGATGTGTTGGTTCACCACTTATGGACTTGGGAAACCTTGTTTTTCAATTCAAATAGCTCTTCGTGGAGGGAGGATAGATGTTCGTAGGATGGATTACCTTCAGTGGTGGATGTTTTCATAGAATAATTTCCATATGATTTCTCAGGGTTTCCTCGAGATAAGGATTTAGAGTGAAGCATCAATTTGGTGTTAGAAACATAGATGATATGTCTTCAATCATTTTTTATAGATTCCATTTATTTGAGGGGATTAATGATACAACTAGATGATTTGGAATCCAAATGATTCATTCTCTCGAGCATCTCACCTGGGGGTACCCTAGTTATGTTTGAAAATTAGGATAATGGTTCCTTTTTGTTATGTATCAATTAAAAAAAGATAATGAGGTAATGATATATAATATAAACCAATTTCCAACTAAAAATTACCTATTTTATTATCTTAAGTGTCCAAGGTGGTTCTCCTTGACAAAATTGAATTCTAGGAATTTCCATGTTGAAATCAGAGAGGTGGATGTCAAAAAATGGACTTATGAAGTAGGTACGACCCCTTTGAGTATTTTTTAAGTTGTTTATCTTGAAAAATATTATAATGGAATTCATGGATCATATGAACAAGGAGTTGCATCAGTACCTCGATTATTCCATAATGGTATTCAGGGATGACATCCTGGTTTACTCAGGGATTGAAGAAGAGATTTAGAAAAACTTGACGACTATGCTAGGAACTCATTTAGATCATCATATCTATGATATGATTTCCAACTAAACCTTTTGGATCATAGAGGTAAATATTATGGGCCAGATTGATTTAGAACATGGGGTTATAGAGGATCATGACAAGACCAGTGATATAATTTCATGGGATTAACAGAGGAATGACTTCGAGTTCAGAATTTTTTAGGGCTGGAATGTTATTATAGGATTTTTTTATAGATTACTCTCAGGTATCTTGACCCATGATCCCACTTATCGTAAAAGTGGTAAGGTTTTATTGGGTCCCAGAATGTTAATCTTCTTATTATGTTAATAAATGAGGGATAAACATGTAACACCGTAAGATTTTATAGTAGGTTATATCATTAAAGTATGTTAATTGCTTATAATACACCAAACACTGTCTTGGCTTGCGTTATATGCAAGATTTAGTTTATGTGAAACAACACATTATTATTATAATTATTTAAATGATATAATTATTTATCAATTTAATATTTTGATATGAAAAGTAACAAATAATTTTTTTTATTGTTATTTATAATGGTTTTACATAAATAAAAATTATTCATAGTGAAATGTATATGTTTTGTTAAAATTGTTATATATTTAAAAAACTATTTTATTAAAAGAACTACTTTTTATGTCCTTTTGTGAACAATAATAAAATTAATATTAGAAACTCTTAAAAATTTAATTTAGTAAAATAGACTTCATTTTTGGATTCATAATATCAAATCTAGCTTTGGGTAAAATTTTGGTATTTTTCTGAAAACATTCAATATTTGATGAATAGTGAAAAATACTGTATAGTACATAAAAAATGACTTCTTATTTAAATAATTATTATTATTGTTAAAATTTATTTTAATGTAAAAATAAATACATAACTTTTATATTAGTTCAACGTAATTAATTGGTGCCATTTTATAATAAGATTAGATTTATAAAATTTTATTGAATTGTTTAACGTCTTCTATCCAGTTTCTAGGCTAATATGAAAATTTCTATAAAATATAATTTTACCACTTCAGTGAATTTAATTTAAAAAATCCATGAGACACATCTGAAATTATTATGTAAAATTTTGTTCAATAGGATGAAAATAATTTTTGGTAAATAGCAGCATTTTAAATTTATTTACCATGGTTAAAAGTAAATAGTGTAATTAAAGGGAAACAAATGATATTATAATTACACTAACACATGTCCTAACTCTATTGGATATGTTATTTTATACAAAAATAAACCTTAGTAATAAAATATTATCCTATTTGATCCATTTGGATTACATTAAGACATTTATTATTATTTTATTTAACGAAGAGTTAAAAGTGTAAAATTCATAATTTAATAAAGAATCCATTTTTAATATAGGGTTATACATAAGATAAATTTTACTATAAAAATAAATTAGAAATATAAAAATAAATCCTATATTATGATATATTATTTATAATTTATGGATATTAAATAATTAAATTTATTTATTACACAATGATGATGTAGTAATTACCATATTAATGAAGGGTTAAAATAATTGAAATAATAAGTATTAAAATAAATGTAAATTTAGACTTTTGATGCATTACAAGAATTTTCTAGGATAATATGACATGTTAGTGATGATTAAATTAATTTTATTCTAAGTTATATTGTTTTTATGACTTTCACAAAAAATAAATGCTAAATAGTTTCAAAATTGACATAAATGAGTTTTTAAAAACAAGACTAATTTATTAAAATATATAATAGTACAAAAAATATGAGGTTCAACCGAAAGAATTATATAATGATATATATGTCATTAATGAACCACCTGAGGTTATATTGGGTTTTTAGAGTTTATTTATTAACCATGTATATAAAAATACAAGAAGACATTGTAAAAGATAAACTATTTTACTAAGAGTTAAATCTAAACGATAAGTTTAATATGGTGACCTAACCTTTCCTAAAACCTATTTGTTGAGAGTATTTAGACCCATTAACACCTTAAACTTGAAATAAATCCATTTTTAGTCATTATAAACCGAAAATTATTTTATAATAAAATAATATTTCAAGCTTTTCCTAAAGTGACCCTCACCTCCTTTATAAAAGGGTGATTTCCCTTCTATAAAAATCACATCTCCAAAGCCATTTGGCTTAGCCAAAATCTACATAAATATCTTCCCAACTACCATAAATTTAACCTAGAGTCCTTAATTTGATCATAAATCCATCCTATAGATAAATTTTGATCAAATCAAAAGGAAGCACCTGAAGAAGAGGTAATAATTTCATCACCTCTTTCAATGTTCGTTTCTTCGTCCATATCTTATTTCTTTGTTATTTCCATAACAAAGTAATAAATCATGTACCTTCTACATAATATAATATTATTATAAATATGGTGCATCCACATTCATTATTCAATCCATCCTATGAATGACAATGTCACCATACGTGCGTACGTACGGCTTACCGTCTCCACGTCGTGGTGTACTTTGTTATTCCACACTTCATTATTTGGATGGGTATAATAACGAGTATAATTTCTGTAAATAACAAATAAAATGTGTTAATGAGTATTTATATATTATATAACATCCAATTACATACGATTTTACCATCAGTAGATTGGTATTTTTGCTCGTGCGTACGTACGGATTACTATCTCCACGAAAGTGATGAGAGTCATTCCCATCATAACCATTAAAAATAATGTTTAAGAACTTAATAAAATTACCTATATGAATCAAATATATCCCATGTATAATAAAATATTACTGACATAATAAAACTTATAAACAAAACAAATCAATTAAAACCTGTAATGATTATACTACTGAAATATCATTAATAATGAAATATTATAAGATCATATATGATATCATATTTATGTATATGGTTATTTTATAATTTAATAACAATTATTTAACTATTATAAAAGAGGTTAAAATACCCATGAACATGGAAAAGTTAAAGGTAAGGGTTAATTTTACAATCTCTATATTATCGGAGGTTGTTTATAAGTGAGTATCTACAGGTACCTCTTTATCATCCACATATGTGTTTCTTAAAAATGTATTTCAAAAAATGTTTTAATATTTCCTAGACTATGGGTTAAAGAAATGTATTCCCTTGTTTTAATTTTTATAAAATGTTTTTAAAATAAAAATTCCATCATTTTCCAAACAAGGTACTTTATGACCTTTTGACGAATTAAGGTAAGAATGTTTTTTTATATTATACGGCGGTTGCGACTATTTTCTACCATTATAACACCTTCAAATATTCCTTTATAATATTATAAGAATATTTTTAAAATAAATGTTTTCTTTTATAATTATGTGACTTTTAAAATATTTAAAATTGAAATAGATATTTCATTCAAATAATTTTGATTTCACCTTTGTCAAGATACTTTGATGGATTTTACACTTGTTTGAAGTTGATTTATTATGATATAATCTTCCATATTGCATTAAAGGTTTTGTGATATTCTTGTCTTTGGATGTCTTATTTTTATAGCATTCATGGTTTATGGTTGAAATATTAATATTTTATATGCTAGTTTTAATATGAATGTTTATTTAATGTTTCAACCTTTTCATAGGAGGAATGCATTAGACTTAGTAAATGATGGGTGGAGCTTGTTATAGCTCCTCAATGCATCGACAGGTCTGATGAAAAAAACTAGTGTCTTGGAACAAGGCCTTGACAAAATCTTGTTTTTATTCTTTGCACGAGGCCTTAACTATGTGGTTATGATATTCGTCATTATGCATTACATCATTATAAAAGTTGCTATTGATATTACCTGTGATTATTAGACTAGTAGAATATCAATGTGATTAACAAAATAGAGTTATTTTGATTTATATTTTCCATATTATTCTGAATTTTATTTTTAAAATGATTCTGTTTTGGTATTATACATTTCTATAAATTTTTATGCTAATTTATGAAAGATTAAGCTATATTTTTTACCCATAATGAGAATCTGAGCACACCCCTTTCTTATGTTTTCTTTTTACTAGGATGTGAAGAAGTATATTAAGATTGAACTGTAGGGACGGGGAAAGGGATATAAGTGTGTTCAAAGGGAAAACAATATTTTTGTTGTTTTTATTTCACAATTTAATGTAATACTTAAGCATATATCTAGTATTTCCAAGGCTACTAAACTGATCGGTCTTTCGGGACAAGATTCCTTGTATCATGCCAATGTTATGTAATAATGCACCGAATCTAGGTAATTGGGGTTGGGGTTTTACATTTTGTATTATAGGATGTTTATTACAATCTTTTGACACTAGAATTAGAAAAACTCTAATTAGAGAACATTACACTAAGATAGAATTTGAGGATTAGTACAGAATAACATCCAAAAATTTTGATAGTGTAATTATTATGTGGGTTTTCCAAGAAAATACATCCTTGTCTGGATACGAGCAGGTAGAGGAGGCTCTGGAACAGATGTACCTAGGAGTGAAAATTCCGACAAGGAGTTTTGGGCTTGAATCGGGGTATCTTAGTACACAATAATGGGTCATGCTACACTCTTGGTATTGACACTCCCGAGGGATATGCTTAGTATAATTCACATTTTTATTTACAAACTATTATGAAGGATTTATGAGTAAATACATCCTAAAACAAAACATTTTTATGATTATTGATTTTATGCATAAACTGTTGAATTTATGTTAAGTATTTTACTTGTTTGTAATTATGCATTGTGAGTCATAAACTGACCTATTGTATGCCATTATTTAGAAATGGTGCCTAGTAGAAGGAATGAGACCTCCAGCAATATGAATGACCCATGATTTATAAGGATTATATCTTTCATGGTCATAATCCAATATTTAGAAGGCAAATAGTCTTCCATATATCCTCATCATATAAAGAAATAATATCATGTGTTATTAAGATAAGTAATGAATTCTTCGATTCATATGGATTTGAAGGGAATCCAAAAAAGAAAATGATGGTAGAGAGAAAGATGGATAAAGGGAATAAGGGAATGATGGATTTTCCCATATGTGATAACAATAGAAATAATCATCTTGGTAAATTATTAAATTTAATGGGAGTTTGTTATAATATTGGAGAAAAAGGACACCTAGTACGTGATTTCAAGGGTAAAAAATGTTTCAAATATAGAATGCTTCATCTTCAATGAGTTGGGACACTAAACAAATCACTATCCCAATCATCGTAGTATAAACAAAATGATGCTATTGGATAATTATCACGTTAGGATAATACCACAGATGAATAGGATTAATTAGTTTTCTTATATTTTTATTAATGAATTATATCCTTTGAGTGTTGAATCCATAGTTTACTGGTTATATTAATTATGGAAATAAATACAGATCATAAGGAAGTACTATTTCATTGAGGATTTGAGATTGTATAGTGCTAAGAATGGTGACTCAACAACAAGTTAATTTTTTTGGAAAATACATGGATAAAGTAAAGATAAAACATAATATGGTCCTGATACTATGTTTTTCATTTTTGATTAAGAAATTTTTGATTTGGATAAATTATATTGGATATTCTTGACTACCTTGGAACTGTTTAATGGTTTTTTTATTCCATCATTATTGGTGTATTCAAAATTTTTGGATATAAGGAATATATCTAGTATTCTATAAGGAACAAGGGAGAATGAATGTAGTCAATAAGGTTTTATGGTAATTCAGGGTGTTATAATGCTTTAACAGAATACATGACAAAGGTACTCACCTATTATTATGTGGAAAAAAGATATCTTTATTATGTTATGTTGACCTTCCTTATAAATTTTTGGACTATGAGTTTGGACACAAGTATTTTGGGTAAGTATAAATATTGGAATGGATTAATATGTACATTGGATTCTATGGTTTATGGTTAAAATATTTTGTAAGTTTTATTTATTTTTTTACAAAATGAAAAACCCCAAGGTCAGGGGACAACCCGTCGTGTTGGGCAAGGTCGTGAGACTTGAACCCACAACCAAAGGGAAACAAGGGTACATCACCCACCACTATCCAATGTGGTTTCTTGGATTGTATAATGAAGTTTTTTAAAATGGTATGATAGATGAATTATAAATTCATTCATTTTTTAAACCCTATACGATTTGGTTTAATAGACTATTTTTGAATTCTATTATATTTTGGAGAGAAATTTGAGTTTGTGGTAGAAATTAGTTAATCGATGGAACTCTACTTGTCAAGTATTTTTATTATTATTATATATAGAAATTAATTCTTTAACATTAAGGAAATGATCTCAAAACTAAAAATGTGGTGTCTTAATTACTTAGGTTTTGTTAAACCGATGATATTTTTATGGCTTCGAGGCCCTCAATTTTCCATTTATTATTTACCTTTTTGTGATCTATAACCTCAATCACTACCAATAAATATTTAATTTTTTATACAATTATGTGTCTATAATTTCAACTAATGATATATTATTCAAAAACCTAATTTGGTGGTGACCTTTTCATTTCTCGTTTACACTTATGATGTCTTAATTTAATTAACCCTATTTCTGATGTGGGTTTTCCACAAATGGATTTTCTATTTTAAACCTTTTTAATTTCAAAGAACTATTTCAAATTGTACGAATGGAATTTATTAAAGGAGGGTAGAATTTAACACCCCATGATTTCATAGTAAATTATATCATTAAAGTAATTCAATAGCTTATACTTCACACAACACCGACATGGCATGCATTATACGCAAAATTGAGTTTTTGCGAAGCAACACATTAGTATTATAATTATTTAAATGATATATTTATTTGTCAATTAAATATTGTGATATGAATAGTAAAAAATAAATTCATATTGTTATTTATAACTTTTTCACATAAATAAAACATATCTACAATGAAATGTATATGTTTTGTTAAAATAGTTATTTATTTAGAAAAACAATTCTCTTAAAAGAACTACTTTTTATATCCTTTCTGTGAAAAATAATAAAATTAATATTAGACATTTTTAAAAATTGAGTAGTAAAAATAGACTTCATTTATGAATTCAGAATATCAAAATTATCTTTCAGTGAATTTTTGGTATTTTTCAGAAAACATTCAATTTTTGATGAATAGTGAAAAATACTCCATAGTACATAAAAACAGAATTTTTATTTAAATAATAATTATTATTATTTAAATTTATTTTAATGTAAAAATAGATACATAATAAATATATTAGTTTAATGTAATTCATTGGAGTCATTTTGTAATAATATTAGATATATAAAATTTTATTGAATTTTTAACGTCTTTTACCCACCTTCTAGGAGCATTTGAAAATTTGCATAAAATGTAATTTTAACACTTCTGTGAATTGAATTTCAAAAATCCCAAAGACACGGTTCACATCAGTAAGAAAAATTTGGTTTGATAGGATGAAAAAAATTATTGGTGAATTGTAACTTTTGAATTTTATTTACCATCGTTAAAAGTGAATAGGGTAATTGAAGGTAAAAATGATATAATAATTACCCTAATTCATGTACTTATTTAATTGGGTATATTTTTCTCGACCAAAATCAACCTTAGGAAAAAATATGTTCCAAGTTTATACAATTGGATTAGATTAGGACATTGATTATTATTTTATTTACAGACGTGTAAAATTATAAAATTCATATTTTAATAACTAATTTTTTTTAATATATGGATATACATAAGATAAATTTGACTATAAATATTCATTAAAAATATTAAAATATTTTCTACATCATGATATTTTATTTATAATTTTTAGACAATAAATAATTATATTTATTTATGACACAATGATGATGCAGTAATTACCTCATTAATGAAAGATAAAAATACTTGATATTATAAATATTAAAATTAATATAAATTGATACTTTTTATGCATTCCAATAATTTTATATGTTAATATTACTTGTTAGAGTTGATTTAATTAATTTTTTTCAAAGTGATAATGTTTTTATGACTTTAAAAAAAGAAAATACTAAATAGGGTCAAAATTTACATAAATGAATTTTTAAAACAAATTCTAATTTATTAAATAATATAATAGTCCTAAAAATATAACTTTCTTCCCAAAAACTTATATAATGATAGATATTTCATCAATGAACCACTTTAGGTTCTCTTTTCATTTTATTGTAATTTTATTATCCATTAAATATAAAAATACCAGAAGGCATTGTAAAAGTTAAACAATTTAACTAAGAATTAATTCTAAATGATAAGGTTGATATGGTGACCTAAACTTGTATAAACCCTGTTGAATGAGATTATTTCGACCCATCCCCTCCTTATTCTATAAATAAATCCATTTTGAGTCATTATAAACCGAAAATGATTTTATAATAAAATAATATTTCTAGCTTTTCCTAAAGTGACCCTCACCTCTCTTATAAAAGGGTACTTCCCCTTCTCTCAAAATCACACCTTCTAAGCCACTTGGATCGTCCAAAACCAACTCAAATATTCTCCTAACTACCATAAATTATTCCTAGAGGCCTTAATTTGATCATATAGAAAACCTATGGTTCTCTTTTGATAAAATCAAAATGAAGCACCCGAAGAAGAGGTAATAATTTCATCACCTATTTCAAAGTTCTTTTCTAATTCCACTTCCTCTTTATTTGTTGTTTCTATAACAAAGTAATAAATTCAATAACTTCTATATACTATAATGTTTTTATAAATATGATAAAACCATATTCATTATTTTATCCATCCTATGATTGAAAAGGTCAACATACTGTGTACATATGGCATACCGTCTCCACATCATGGTGTAATTTGTTATTCAACACTTCTTTATTTGTATGGGTATAATAATGATTATAATTATCGTAAATAATAACTATTAAATGTTAATGATTCTGTATATATGATATAAAATCCAATTAAATATGATCTCAGATCAATAGAATGATATTTTTGCTCGTGCGTACGTACAGACTACCATCTCCATGAACGCAATGAGAGTCATTCCCATCATAACCATTCAAGAGTAATTTTAATTTTATGATTTAAAATAATGTTTAAGAACTTAACATCATTATTTATATGAATCAAATACATCCTATCCAAAAAAATAGCACTTATATAACAAAACATATAAAGAAAAACAAATCATTTATCACCCGAAACGATGATTCTACTGAAATATCATTAACAAATCAATATTTTAAGATCATATATGATATCATATTTATGTATGTGGTTCTTTTATAATATAATAACAATGATTAAAATATTATACAAGTGGTTAACTTACCCTTAACCAAGCATAAGTATAAGGTAATGGTTAATTTTACAATCTCTTTATTTTATGATGTTGTTAATATGTGAGTATCTACTGGGATCTTTTTATCATCCACATCCATGTTTCTTAAAATGTATAACAATTTTTTTTTACTATTTACTAGAATATTGTTGAAAGGCTTTTATACCCTTGTTTTAATTTTTAAATTTTTTTTAAAGGAATCTTTCTGTCATTTTCCAAACATGGTACTTTATGACCTATTCAGCGAATTAAGGTAATAATGTTTTTTAACTTATATGGTAGGTGAAACTATTATCCACTGTTATAATACGTTCAATTATTACCATACAAGATTATAATAATATTTTAAAAATAAATTATTTCTTTTATAATTATGTCACTTTTAAATGATTTAAAAATAACAAGAGATATTTCTCTCAAATAGTTATGATTTCATCTATGTCAACATCCTTTTATGGATTTTACACATGTTTGAAGTTGATTTATTATGATAAAATATTCCATATTTTATTGAAGGATTTTTGATATGGTTGACTTTGAATGTGTAATTTTTATACCATTCATGGTTTATGGTTAAAGTATTAACATTTCATATGCTAGTTTTAATATGAATGTTTATGTTATATTTCAACCTTTCATATGAGGAATGTGTTGGACTTAGTAAGTGATGGGTGGATCACTCTGTAACTCCTCGATGCAGCAGTGGGTCATAGGAGACAAACTACTACTTGGCATAAGGACTTGAAAAAATAAAATTTGTAGTCTTGGAATGAGGCCTTGACTATGTGGTTATGATGTCTTGCATTTCACATTCCATCATTAAGAGATTAGCTATTGATATTACATGTGATTATTCAACTAGTAGAATATCTTTGTGAAAAGATAAATTTAATTATTTTGATTTATATTTTCTATATTACTCTGAATTTTAATTTTAAATGTATTGTGTTTTAGTCTTATACATTTACTTAAATATTTTTGCTTATTTATGAACATTTCTACTATATTGTTATCCTTACTAAGCTTGTGAGCTCACTCCTTTCTTAGGATTTCTTTTTCCCAAGATGTGAAGAATTATATAATGATTGACCTTTAGGGATAGGATAAGGGATATAAGTGTGTTCAAAGGGGACACAATGTTTTCATTGTTTTTTATTTCATAATGTAATGTAAAACTTATATATGTATCTAGTACTTATAAGGATACTAAACTGATTGGTCTTTTAGGACATCATTACTTATATCATGCCAATGTTATGTAATAATGTGCCAACTATGGGTAACTAGGGTTGGGGTGTTACAAAAAACAAACACTATTTTGATCTTTCCAGAATATATAAAATGATACATGGTCTATAAGGTTGTCCTAGGTTTGGGTATTTGGTGTGTGTTGATCTTGGATGACCATGTGCTAGCATATGGTTCCCCCTAACATAGACCACATGAGAATAAATACCCAACCAATGAAATGGAATTAGAAATAGATATTAATTACATGCAATCATTTATCATTACCTCTTTGTGGATAAATTGTTTGTCTACCCAGATTATTAGATCACATCTTATATTTTCCACTAGAATGATTAAAATTTGTGGCATCGTCGTTGGGTCGAGTACCTTCTACGGTTTGATTTTGATGTCATATATAAAGAAAGATAGGGTAATTTAGTATAATATTATTTTATTAGGAAAATTCTTGTGAAAGATGTAATGAAGACCTTTTATGAGTTGAATTTGATGGGTATTTTTTCCCATATGCATTTGGAATCCAAGGAGAATATTAGAGGATAATTTGGGGATAGTGTCTAATTAATGCACTACATTAAAGAGTTGATTCAGGATGAAAATCATGATAAAGTGTTATTACATATGTGAATTCAAACTTTTCATTGTGGGGAGGTTCCCAAGGAGTGTTCGTTGTCTCATGATGAAGTTATGTGTTTCAAGGGCCACCTAATGGTGTTTTTTTATTTGTGGAATTTGGTGATGAAGGGTAGCCACCGGTATGAGTGGTTCATTATCCGAAGACCACCAATATGTTATATTATGTACACCATCAGTTCTGGTGGCTAGGTATAAGATGGGATGTAGCTAAATTTTTATCCAGATGTTAAACATTTTAGTAGGTTAAATTGGAGCACTAGGGGACATTTGGTTTTCATTATCCACTAGCCATTCCTATCTATAAGTGAGATGAGGTATACATGGATTTTATCAATGGGTTTAATCATTTTTTTTAGAGAAGGAATGTTATTTGGTTGATGATTGACCATTTCATCCAATAATCCCATTTAATCCCATTCAAAGACACAACCACTATGGATGAGTTTGGTTTATTATCTATTTAGGAGATAGTGAGTCTTCATGGTGTTCCATCAGCTCTCATTTTAGACAAGGACCCCCTCTTTACCAATTGATTCTAAGAAAGCCTTTATATGGTTATGGTGTCCCATATCAGGCTTAGTAAGAATTAAAATCCTCTAATGGATGGTCAGAATTAATGGTAAAATCAAAACATTGAATATTTTCTTCGGGAATGTGTGTTGAATTTTGGAGGCTTTGGGGATATCCATATTATATTTTTCAAATTTTCACATAGTATTAGTTCTCAATACTCAATAAACTGGATCCCATTGAGGTGATTTATGATCTTCCATATTGGTCACCATTGTTCTTTAAAGAGGTTAGTAAGACCACATTTTTGGGACTAATCCTTTTGTAGGAGAAGTATGATAATTTTTGGTTGATTATCTAGAATTTATTTGACTAAATAGGGTTTCTATAAGTCAAATTTTGATTAGTCTAGCTGAGTCATTTAATTATCACTTGGTTATTGGGTGTTTCCAAAGGTAGACCCTCGCTCGGGTCACCGTCATCGGGGTAACCAAGTGGATATGATGTTGTGGTATGTCAAAAAAAGTTGGTTTATAATAGATTAGTTATGGTTTTATAGATTTTATATTTTTCATCACCTTTTACATCAGTTCATAACATGTTTCATGTATTGAAATTGAAGAAATATTATATGGACCCCTCTCACATGATGAATTGGGATTAATTTTAGATGGAGTTTGATTTTTTAATGGTTGAGTGCCCATTAAGGATTGTGGAATTTGAAGAAACATTTCATTAGGGAATGTTCATACCATTCTCAACGTCCTTTATTATCATAGGGACAATAATCATGAGACATGGGAGAGATGATATTGTGTTAACGATAAGTACACACTATTATTCTTTGATCAGACTTCTGTATGACTTTATAGGGTGGGAAGTTTTCATTGTGGGGATAATTTTGACATCCATGGTTTCATTTTGAGTTATTATTTCTTCTTTTTTTTGTATTAAATTTTTATCATGGAGTTCCCAGGTGTTTCTGGTTAAAATGGTGTTTTTTGGACTAAAAAGAGGTGGCTCACAGTTGGTGGGCAATTTGTAAAACTTTTACACCAACCTAGAGGAATCC